>CM075062.1:16542086-17142086 GCA_037428765.1 Rubia yunnanensis
ATCAACGGTCAAACTTTACTCGATTTTCAATATATAAACAATAATAACTAAGTTGAATTTAACTAATCCACGGTCAAAATTTATTTGATTTAGTATATATAAATACAAATAAAAAATGGCTAGAAATAAGTGAAATGACTATGATACCCCTGGGATAAAAAATCAAAAGTAAACCCTGCCCTCATTTCTTCATTTTCTTTCTTTCTTCCCAAAATTCATCCTTCACATTTTCCAAATCGCTTCTCGACTAATCGACGATCGACAGTGGTTCGATTGGTGGAGCTAGGGCAGAGGTAGGGAGTGGCGAAGCTAGGGCAGCGTTGGCAAAGCTAGGGCAGTGGTGGTGCACAGTTCTTTCTGGTGGCTGGTGGTGTGGGTTTCTGGTGGAGTTAGGGGAGCGCTAGGAGGTGGCGGAGCTAGGGAGGAGGTATGGGAACGATTCTTTCTAGTGACTGTTAGCATGGGTTTCTGGCCGAGCTAGGGCAGAGCTAGGAGATGGTGAGGCAGCGACACGGCGATGTGGTGGCGCAGGGGCAGCAGAGGTGGTGAGGTAGCGAGGTCAGGCAGCGACAGTGGTGATGGGACGAGGTGGATGTGGTGGCAGGACGAGGCGATGGTGGTGGTAGGCTCTAGTTTTCTCACCCATAAAATAGGGCTTTATCTGAAATGGTAAGAACTCATAAATAAGTCCTCAATGTTGCCTTATTCTTTACCTTTGATTCCCCTTATGGAGTTGTTTTTGTAATTATTTGAGATTTTGGAGTAAACTGTGCGAATGGGGGTGAATTTTCTAGGGTTTATATTCTTTTATGAATTTTGCTTATTTTATTGTGATTTATGGGCTTGTGGAGATGTTAGCATATCATATGATCCAATAAAGTCCTTGTTTTTGCTTGCTCATTTGAACTAGCATAGCGAAACTTGCTGATGAACTTTACAACTTGTCTGATTCATCAATGCTTCCACATTTCTAGAGAACAATTTTAGCTTTTATACAGTAATTAAGTAAGAGGCTTAAGATATTATTTACATACCCTCTCTTTTGTCTCAGTCAGAAGTTGTCACTTTGCATGTACTTGTCCACCTGTATCTTTTTGCATTTCCTAACTAGTGGCATTTAATTTTAATATTCAGCTCATAAAGCTATTCTCAACCTGATGCAAAGGGTTCCTATGTAGAAGTACTGGAAAGATTGTGTGGTTGATCTTGAGAGGCGGTCAAGGACAGGTTGTAACTTGCTCAGGAGCTTACAAAGATGGTTCTCTGCATATTGTACAATATGGGATATGTATTAATGAACAGGTTTGGATTTTCTAAAGTATGTGATATCATATATAAAATCTACTTCATGTACTTTGAAATCTAAGGTCATGTTTACTTTTTTAACTTTACAGGCATCTGTTGAACTTCAAGGTATCAAAGGGATGTGGTCACTTAGATCAGCTACAGATGATCCTCACGACACCTTTCTTGTGGTTAGCTTCATCAGCGAGACACGTATTTTGGCAATGAATCATGATGATGAGCTGGAAGAAATAGAGATAGAAGGTTTTCATTATGAAGTTCAGACATTGTTTTGCCATGATGTTGTACAAGATCAGCTTGTACAGGTGTATTTGCATTCTGAATGCTCATTATTTCCTTCTTCAAGTTTCATGCTACTTTCAATGATACCTCCTTTTATTTGTATTCATTGTTCAGAAAAAAAACTTGTTATATTTAAATTACATGGTACTGTAAATACAAATGCAAATGACATCTCACTTTGCCCCATCCTCATTACTGAATTATATTATGGCATAAAGTCAGCAAATGTTTATGTTATCTTTGTTGTTCAATAGTCATTTATCATATGTATTATGTGTATTCTCACATGAAATATCCTACTCTTCTTTTCTTGAGACCTTAACTTAGATATTTTCTATATGTCACTTCAAATTCAGCGCGGCTGGTTAGTCGGGGTTTAGGAAGTTGCGACATGAATGGTTTGCTCCTTCTGGCTTTTCTGTCAATGTTGCTCAGCTAATGCAACTCAAGTTCATACAATGCTGTTTCGTTCCTATTTTTTAAATACTTTTTTATCAAGGTATCCACTGTTAGAAAATATTTGCTGATTGGTTTAAACTAAAAAGAATTAAGGTGTAGTTTCTGGTAGGACTCCTATGTATAAAACACACACACACTAGGAAATGGAACAACTGAGGGCTAATTTATATGCAGTTCAACTTGTGGAAAAATTAATATACTTCTCTCCGTTAGCATAAACATAACTAGTAGGTGGAATACGGCCAATTTTTTCCCGAGACCTTGCTTATTTAGCAAAATTAATTATATGATTAATTTGCTACATTATTGAACTGGCCAACATTCTTGGCCATGTTTTGAATCTTTTGTAGTTGGTTACTATTTATATTTTATTGTTTTCGAAGATTGTGGTTCAAGTTTATATCTGGAAGTCTCTTCAGGAAATTTAGTCACATGGATGTTATCTAGGGTACATAACAGATAGAGATTAGAAATTTTTTGGTTTTTATTTGCTTCCTTATGTACCCATATAGGTTTGTTAAGTTCAATGCCAAGAGCCAGTTTCTCATTTTCATTTAAGCCTTTTGCCAGTTCTGTTTCGATAAGCTTATGAGATGTTTGTTGTCTGTTGTTAAAAGGTTCTACTGGCTACTAGTGGTGGCCATTTGGTTTATCTTGAAATTGGTGATGGAGTGCTAACAGAAGTAAAGCATGCTTAATTGGAATATGATATCTCATGTTTGGATATAAATCCAATTGCTGATAGTCCAAATCACAATAACATAGCTGCTGTTTGAATGTTGACAGACATAAGTGTGAGAAGTGAATTATGGGGGTGAGGATGGGATTCAGTGCACGGTTCTCACTCAAAAGTTTATATAGTGGGTTTTGTTTGCGATATGTATATATCTCTCTTTAACCTATTTTGTTTCTCCAATTGCCATGGAGCAAATGCCCCCCCTCCATTGATGTCATTTGATTCCTCTGTTATCCCGCCGGAGATCTTGAGAGAGGTATGATTACATTTGCAATTTGATTTAATTTTTGTGAAATTTAACGTCTTATGAGTTTTTTGTGCCCTTTAACGACGTGCTTGCTGAGTTATGTGATTGGTAGGGTCCATTTTTGAACTCCGGAGCTCACTTGCATCTTTTTCTATCTTTTGGTCATAGTCTTAATCGCTGACTGTTGGTTTGCTGTTGTGCCAGGGTGAGGGTGTCGTGTCGGTGGTGGTGAGATTAATTCCTCCACAAGGTTTCCGCCGCAATATTTAGTCCCATAGATTATTAATTTTGTATCATAATATTTTTTAGTTTTATTTCTATATTATCAATTTTGTGAAGTTAATTTTATTATTAAATTAATTTCCTACTAAATTAATGTCCTATTAATGTCCTTCAGCTTTCCGAGGAAGGGGATTTTTTAGTTGTCGTAAATATTTTAGCATCGTTTAAAAAACCGGTGCTAACAAAAAAACCGGTGTTACCAGTGCTAAAATTAGCACCGGTTGAAAAACCGGTGCTAAAATTAGTACCGGTTTAAGAACGGTGCTAACAAAAAAATGGTGCTAAAATTAGCACCGGTTTAAAAACTGGTTATAACAAAAAAACCGGTGCTATTGCGGTACATTTTAGCACCAGTTTTTTCGACCGGTGAAACCGTTTCATCAGTTACTTACGCACCAGTTCTTTTTAACCAAAAAAATGGTGCTAGAACAAAAAAAACGGTGCTAAAGGGGGGTTCCTGTGATAGTTATTCCATTGATGTACCCATCATGCTAAGAAAAACTCCTGATCCAAAAAACATTGCCGCAACCTCAAATATACCAATTCCAAGTGATAGTACCAAAGCGATAGAGACTGAAGGAAGCATCATCCTTTCATTTATAATAGGTAACACACATTAGTATCCAATGGATACTAATGATAGTGGTCAGAACTCATTGAATCACAGATTAGAAGATAATAAAATACTGGAACCTTACATCTTAAAGTGGCTGTCCATCCACAGTTAGCCATGGGACGTATTTGTGAGGAAGTTGTAGGCTCTTTGTTTGTGTTGCATATACCAATTCAATATGCACGATTTACAACTTATAAGTCAGTCAATAACTAGCACTCATCTCATTTCAAATGCACAAAACAGATAACATTGACTAAGAAAATTCTAATATTTTATGTATGTAGCTCCTTTGTGATGAGATTAAATTCAGGAAGTGAAAATATTCTCACACTTATACCTGTCTACATTCCAATAGCAGCTATGTTACTGTGATTTGGATTATCATCAATTGGATTTATATCCAAATATGAGATATCATATTCCGATTGAGCATGCTTTACTTCTGTTAGCACTTCATCACCAATTCCAAGATAAACAAAATGGCCACCACCAGTAGCCAATAGAACATTTTAACAGCAGTTATCAAACATCTCACAAGCTTATCGAAACAGAATTGGCAAAAGGCTGAAATGAAAATGAGAAACTGGCTCTTGGCATTGAACTCTACAAACCTATATGGGTACATACAGAAGCAAATAAAAACCAGAAAATTCTAATCTGTATCAGTTATGTACCCTGACATCCCTACAACTAAATTTCCTAAAGAGATTTCCAAATATAAACTTGAACCACGATCTCCGAAAACAATAAAATATAAAAAGAAGTAACCAATTACAAAAGATTCAAAACATGGCCAAAAACATTGGCCAGTTCAATGAAGCAGCAAATTAATCATATCATTAATTTTGCTAAAGAAACAAGGTCTCGGGAAAAAATTGGTCATATTCCACCTACTAGTTTTTTTTTTGAATGAAATATATTGGTCAAACCAGTAAGAACAAGCCATATAAATAGTGACAGTAGTTTTTACAAAAGGCAACATCATTGCCTCCAAAAGCGATGTCTAGTACTAAGGTTGTAATCTATACAAGATTGATGGGAATGCCTAAAAGAAGTAGTTACGATTCCAAAGTCAACGAATCTCCACACCCTGTGTTAATTCGTACTTTGGCCAGGCAACTACTGTGATTAAATCTGTCAGTAAGCAGGCAGTTAGAAGTAGTAGTTAGTGAACCAAGGATGGCATACTTCAGGCAATACTTCCTGAAATCTTCCTATTTTTGTCGTTGCTGTAGAATGAACGACAGGAATCATGGTGCGCAGAGCATAAATGAAAACATAACCAAAGTTGTGGCCTTCAAATT
Source organism: Rubia yunnanensis (assembly GCA_037428765.1). NCBI lineage: Eukaryota > Viridiplantae > Streptophyta > Magnoliopsida > Gentianales > Rubiaceae > Rubia > Rubia yunnanensis. Next base: position 16,547,318 of record CM075062.1, read on the forward strand.
CGAGCCAAGAAAGCAGCAGTTTGAGGACTAAAGGGAGTCACTTCAGACCGATTCATCATAATCCAGCTTATACCTGCATGTAAATGGAGAGAAGTATATTAATTTTTCATCAATTGAACTGCATATAAATTAGCCCCCGGTTATTCCATTGCCTATTGTGTTTGTATTTTATACATAGGAGTCCTACCAGAACTACACCTCAATTCTTCCTAGTTTAAACCAATCAGCAAACAATTTCTAACTGATTAACTACTCGTAAAGGAAGGCTCGATAAAAAAATATTTTAAAAAATAGGAACGAAACAACAGTGTATGAACCTGAGTTGCATTAGCTGTAGCAACATTGACATAAAAGCCAGAAGGAGCAAACCATTCATGTCGCAACTCCTTAGACCTCGAACTAACCAGCCGCGCTCGATTTTGATTCCAGTAATTCTGTTGATGACACAGAGTAATTTACCCTACAAAGGGCAATTTGTAAGTGCTCAAAGCAAGCCCCAAAGTACACATTGAAGCCAAAGCCGATTGCCAATAAAAATTTTAAAACCTCTAAATGTGACAAGAAAAGAACTCACTTCTCTTTCTCATGAGTTATCACCAGCAAATGAAGCAGACCATTATGATCTCCAAGCAGGTATCTGGAACCATCTGCATCAACCCTCCCATAGGCCCTTGTGATTGACTAGGGGAAAAAAGAAATGGATAACATAAAAAGAGACCCAAAATTGCTACTATTTTAGCATTTACATCAAGCCCATCAAGCCCTTTTGGGCCGGCTCCTTTTTCTTATATCCTTTTTCGTAATCTTTTAGTCCTCAATGGCCATTATAACACAAAGTAAATTGCTAGGAAGATTAACAACTTACAGGTCTGATTGGGATTGCTTTAAAAGCAGTAGCACTACAATACACAAGTGTTTCTTCACCAATAATTAGCACCCCACAAAGTGGAGGAAGTACATGTATGAGTAAATCAACACCAGTATCAAGATTGTTCTGAGACCGAGGACCCTCCACAAAATCCGTATCCTTCAATGCCACCTCGTATGTTTTGATATGGTGAGCTTCTTTGTTATCCTACTCAATTACACCACTAAAACACCAAAAAAATAGGGATTCTATCTTATCAGATTAAACTATTAACATGGCACGTGTCCAATAAGGGCAGCAAAGACACACCACAAGAGGAAGACAAAATGACCCAAGGGGATAGAGAAGAAAGAAAAACACTATTGAACATTGAATTCAAATGTCCATCATAGAAGTTTAAGAGGCTTTTTATCTAGTTTACAAAAGCCAACAGGAACACAATAATGAAATTGTATCATCAATTTACCATCTGATTAAGAACCCCAAAATAAAAAGAAGCAACCAACCCCCATATAACTATTACTAATCCTTTATCACACACTAAGGGGTTGGCTATAAAGTGTCTGTTTTTACTGAATAAATATTCCAATTCTATATCATCTTCCCCTCTTTGTTGGAGATGGATGACTTCAACTTTCTACCCATTGGACTATGGCATCTGAAGGTTCCACATAGACGTGTCCCAGGAGGTTTCAGTTCAGGAGTTTAAATAAGAAGGTTCATGTTAAGTTGACATATCCAGGGTAAAACTTTGTAATAATTAATGGTGTGAAACAAAAAATAAACCAAATTAGAGACTGGAAGGAAGAAAAACACAACACATCTACATCTAGCATAAAACTAAAAGCTAAATAAACAGCTTTCAGAGTATCAGGAGCATTTAACAAAATAATGCACATATATGTGGTAGGCACAGTGCAAAAACCTAGAACAACGATTTCTTCTTCTAACATCTCCACAAGCCCAGAAATCACAATAAAACAAGCAAAATTTATAAAAGAACATAAACCTTAGAAAATTCACCCCCATTCGCACATTTTACCCCAAAATCTCAAACAATTAACAAAAGCAACTCCATAAGGGGAATCAGAGGTAAAGAATAAGGCAACATCGAGGACTTATTGATGAGTTCTTACCATTTTGGATAAAGCCCTGTTTTAGGGGGTGAGCAAACTGGAGTCTACCACCACTGCCGCCTCGTCCCGCCATCACATCCGCCTCGTCTCGCCATCACATCCGCCTCGTCTCGCCATCACATCCACCTCGTCTCGCCATCACATCTGCCTCATCTCGCCATCACATCCACCTCATCCCACCACCACTGCCGCTACCTGAACTCGCTGCCTCACCACCTCTGTTGCCCCTGTGCCACCACATCATCGTGTCGATGCTTCCCTAAAACCCTGGCCTACCCAACCCACCCCCGCTGAAGCTCGACACCACCGCCGCCTGACCTCGCCACCTCACCAATTTTTCCAGACGGGCTGGTAGATCTTGTCACGACACCACCGCTTCTTGACCTTGTCCTGCCAACACTGCCGTCTCGTCCCACCACCACCACCCCTAGTCCCGCCACCACCGCAAAAATATAATCGAGTGAATCGAGAAGAAAAGAAAAGGAAAAGGGAATGGAGAGGAAGGAAATAGGTTGAGTTTTTAGAGAAAAGAAATAGGAAAAGTGAATAAGTGAATGCAATCGAGTGAATACAAAAAATCTGGTGTTTCTATATAGAGAGAGTCAAGTAAAGTTTAACCATTTATTAGTTAAAGTCAACTTTGTTACTTGTATTTATATATAGAAAGTCAAGTAAGGTTTGACCGTTGATTAGTCAAAGTCAAACATTTTTATTAGTATTTATTTTATACTAATTCAAATAAAGTTTGAGCGTTAATTAGTTAAAGTCAACTGTGTTATTAGTGTTTATATATTGAAAGTCAAGTTCATCGTTGATTAGAAAAGTCAACCTATTTATTAGTGTTTATATATTGAAAGTCGAGTAAAGTTTGACCATTGATTAGTTAAAGTCAGCTTAGTCACTAGTGTTTCTATATAGAGAGAGTCAAGTAAAGTTTGACCGTTGATTAGTTAAAGTCAACTTAGTCACTAGTATTTATATATAGAAAGTCAAGTAAGGTTTGTCCGTTGATTAGTCAAAATCAAACATTTTTATTAGTATTTATTATATAATTATTCAAATAAAGTTTGACCGTTAATTAGTTAAAGTCAACTTTGTTATTAGTGTTTATATATTGAAAGTCAAGTAAGGGTTCAACGTTGATTAGGCAAAGTCAACCTTGTTAATAGTGTTTATAAATTGAAAGTCAAGTAAAGTTTGACCATTGATTAGTTAAAGTCCGCTTAGTCACTAGTGTTTCTATATAGTGAGAGTCAAGTAAAGTTTGACAATTGATTGGGTAAGGTCAACTTTGTTATTAGTGTTTATATATTGAAAGTCGAGTAAAGTTTGACCGTTGATTAGTTAAAGTCAGCTTAGTCACTAGTCGAAGGTAATGGTACATAAAAAGAAACCGTGAGAGGGCACGGGAGTGGGAAACATATTCCCACTCCCTTAATACATGAAACCTAACAAAACTATCCCTGATCTAGATGTTACAACCAAGTGGCCAAAAGATGCTAACCCTGTCGTGGTGACCGGGCCTGTGAAAATCATCCCTGAAAACAGAGGAGCATGAGAAAAAACTCAGTAGCTCCCTCAATCCCTAGAATCAGAGGGGGCATGAGAACAAACTCACCAGCCCCCTCGCTCCATAGAACATGAATCCAACCAACCGGTAATGTGAACCGGCTCTTGTGCCGTGGTTTGCTCCCCACGGGTGTCTTCCAAACCGAGAGTGGTCTCGACCTTCAAATGAAGTAGTATGTCCTCTCCTCCAGGAAGAGCTGGCACACCACTTCTACCATATACACCTGTAAGATGAGGATGAAGAGGTGTTATTGGCCTTCGATAATGGTCTCTGGATGCGGGCCGGGGTTTTTCTTTGGGGTTGGGAGAAGATTGACCGTAGTCTGTTGTGCTCCAAGTTGTTACCCGCGGATAGACCTCCTAGTGATAAGAGATCGGGCATGACTTCTACCGCGCACACCCGCGTAACGGTTTAGGCAAATGGACAGCCTGATGCCATTTAACACTTTTCTGTGTAACGCAGGCAAATAGCGCAGCCATTAAATCCAAGTAATACCTAGAAAGGGGTTAATTAAATTGCGTATGCACAATTAATTAACCCCTTACCCGACCTTCATGGTCATGTAGCTAACATAGGGAATCCTTGAATCCTTGGGTCCAGAAGAAGGGAGGCTGTTATTTTTTTCCCCATCCTCTTCGAGGGCAGTGCCTCATCGAGGGCAACGCTAATTCGAGGGTATAACCCCTTTGAGGGCAGTGGTCCTTCGAGGGCCGAGCCCTTTTGAGGGTATACCCCCTTCAAGGGCAAAGCCCGTTCGAGGGTATAACCCCTTCGAGGACAAAGCCCCTTCGAGGGTATAACCCCTTTGAGGCAAACCCCCTTTGAGTGTATACCCCTTCGAGGGCAAAGCCCCTTCGAGGGTCAAGCCCCTTCGAGGGCAGAGGCCCTTCGAGGGTTCCAGTGCTCGAGCACTCAAATGCCTTCAGCGCTCGTATACCTCACTCCAGCTACCCATTGAACTGACCTTTGACCCTCGAACCACCATTCTGACCACCTCCCCTCGAGATCCTTGAAGTACCCTTCGAGGGTGGTTCTAGCAACCCCTCAAACCATCTTTTAACCGTCGAACCTACCTTGAAACCTCGAACCATCTACCTCTCCACCCACGTTTTTATGGTCGAACCACCCTTGTAGCCACGAACCACCTACATCTCGAACAACCTATGCCTCGAACCACCCTAACCCTTTTGAGACTGCCAGCTGCTAGGTGTTTTTTCGGACCGCGTATTTCCGGTGCAGTTAAGTCACCGGAATCTGGGCAGGATTGAGAGAATCCACCATTTACAAGAATATGTTCTTCCATTCGTCTTCTTCCCGGGAATCTTATGAAATTGAAGAACAAGGGCAACATATTGAGTATGCTTTCTTTATTGATTCCGATGAAATCAAACCACCATGACTGGCCGCCAGGGATAAACGGCTAGATCCAACCAACACACAGTAGAAGTTCTCCTTACATCTGTCTTGAATCAGAGCAGCCCTAAGGTATGTGCCTCATCTACCAATAACATTCCAATATGCCGAAAATGAAGAATTCCTTATGAATGTTCATGAGTGAATAAAACAACTCCGTGTTCATGACATAGAGCACATCATGTTGGTCTAAATGCCAACTAGACCAGGACTGGGAGTTTATGAGCGCAAGTGCGGCTGGGAGTTTACCGGGGTCTGTACACTGGCAAGGCCGGGTGGGGGACCAGGTTTTGAACACTTGCATGCCGGAAGTTTCCCAGGTTTTGGACACACGCAAGGCCGGATGATGACCGGGTTCTAGCACTAGCAAGGCCGGATGGGCAGTCCTGGGTTTGTACACAAGCTAGGTCGGTCAGGTGTCCGGGATTTGAACAAAAAAAAGAAATTCACCTGCATTAGCTAAGAGCTCTATGTCTGGAACCCAAAATTAGTCTCATTCCTATATAAACTTCATATTACCTAACCACAATCCTCCTAATGTAGCTTTCAGATCAGCAGAGATTCTTCCTCTCCATTAATCCAGCCCAGATTTTCCATGAAGAACTCCCTGAGAATCCATATACGTGAGTTCATGAGCCACTAGAATAGATCAGAATTTTGGCATAAAAGGGCATAGCATTTGGTCAAAGGTTGCAAACAATCCCAGAAAACAAGTTTACTGGAATGAAAGCACCCAAATGCTATAACTTTTTATGCCTAAAATTCATAACTATTCTGCGTTCAACATGAACCATTCTACACAGATTTGATCACTCCAAACCGAGTTCCACCGCAGTTCACAAAAATATGAACATTTCACACAGATTAAGCATACAGTTTCACACCTCTTCACAGCTATCCGCTCAAAATAAAGTTCTATACTAATTACACCATAAGAAAGGAAAACAGCATTTACACCTCAATCCGCACATTAATCCACCCTAATTCACACAACAAATCCGCAGAAAATTATGAAAGCAAATCCACACCATTTGCATAAATCCGCACAAATCCGCATAAGTTCAGAGAACAGAACTTACTTGGGACGGTGATATGTATTCTCCATCGGATGCGAGTGTAGGTTGGGTACCCAGTGGTCGCCAAGTCCGTCTCCGTCTCCTCCTTGGTGCTCACAACTGTTTATCCAAAAAAGGTGAATTCCCAATTTCAAGATCGAGCAACAGATCTGTGAAATCATCCTCCTCTGAGATGCGCCTTGTTATAGGTCTTCAAAATCCAAGATCGGAAGACCGATCTTACTCCAAAATCCAAGCGAAATTTTGAGGAGAGAAATTTTGCGAGAAACCCAGATTCGGGTTTCAATCCTTGAAGAACAGCGATTTACCATACATGAAAACAATCTCGGCGAGGAACCCAACATTAATGTCGGACTGCTCGTCGGAGAGGAAGAGCCGTAGAAGAGAAACCCGGCGAAAACTGACTACAATGAACAGTAGTAGGGCTGCGCTCTATTTGCCTCAGCTCCAGCTTAGTCACTAGTGTTTCTATATAGAGAGAGTGAAGTAAAGTTTGACCCTTGATTAGTTAAAGTCAACTTAGCCACTAGTATTTATATATAGAAAGTCAAGTAGGGTTTGACCGTTGATTAAACAAAGTCAAACATTTTTATTAGTATTTATTATATACTAATTCAAATAATGTTTGACCGTTAATTAGTAAAAGTCAACTTTGTTATTAGTGTTTACATATTGAAAGTTAAGTATAGTTTAACCGTTAATTAGTCAAAGTCAGCCTAGTTATTAGTATTTATATATGGAAAGTCAAAAAAGGATTAATCGTTAACTAGTTAAAGTTGTATTTATGTATACTAAATCAATTAAGGGTTGAACGTTTTAGTTAATGTAAACAAATTTTATTTTTAATTGTATATATTAGGTTAGTAAAGGTTGATCGTTGATTAATTTAACTTATTTTAGTTATTAGTTAAAATCAACAAAAGAAGTGAACGATTTTGAAACTTAACAAAATAGCTTAGAGCAGCTGTGGTATTGCTCCTAGCCCATGAAATTTCTAGCAAGATAATTTGAATATTATGGCGAATTTTTAAAAAACATTTTGGCGAATGTTTTAAATTCTTTGGCTGAAAAATTGAACTTTAAAAAATTTCGACGAATATTTTGAAATTTTTGACAGGAAGATTGAATTAAAAAAATTGCAATTTCTTTGGCGGGAAAAATGAAATTTTAAAATTTTTAGCACCGTCTTTAAAACCGGTGCTATTTTGACTTTCATTTTTCAATTTTTAGGCAGGAAGATAGAATTTTTAAAATATTTAGCACCGATTTTTATAAACTGGTGCTAATTTTTCAAAATAACAAAAAATTGGTGCTATTTTGAAAATATTTGGTTATTTCTTTGGCGGGAAAAGAATGAAATTTTAATTTTTTTAAAAATCGGTGCTAATTTTTCCAAAATAGGTGCTATTTTAAAATATTTAGCTATTTCTTTGGCAGGAAAATGAATTTTGAAAATTTTAAGCACCAGTTTTTTAACCAGTGCTATTTTTTAATTTTAGCACCGGTTTTTAAAACCGGTGCTATATTTTACAAAAACCGGTGCTACATTTTTATTTTTAGTACTGATTTTTAAAACCAGTGCTATTCTTAAATTTTTAGCACCGGTTTAAAAACCGGTGCTATTTTGAAATTTTTAACGATTTTTTGGCGGGAAGATAGAATTTACAAATATTTGGATCGGTTTTTAAAAACCGGTGCTAATATTTCCAAAACGGTTCTATTTAAAAAATTTGGCTATTTCTTCAGCGGGAAAATTTTATTTTTGAAATTTTTAGCACCGGTTTTTAAAAACCGGTGCTAATTTTTTCTAAAATGGTGCTATTGTAAAATTTAGCACTGGTGTTAAAATTAAGAAATCGGTGTTAAATTAACACAGCTTTTAAAAACCGGTGTTAAAATTTAAAAAATGGTGCTATTATATTTTTAGCATTGGTTTTGAAAACAAATGCTAAAAAATCGGCGTTAGAGGGGGTGTCTGTGGTAGTGATAGTACCAATTAGTTTTATGATAGAAGCCTATGATTCTAATAGTATAAGTTTATATACTATTGTATGTTATGTTGCTTGATTCGTTATAGTATATATTTTCAAAATATCAAATTTTTACAAGTTTTAATCATGCTTAATGAAAAATAATAATTATCCCATATTTTTCAAGTCAATTGTTGAAAGTCAGAAAGTAAATCTTGAAATGGGACAGGGGGAGTAACACAATTTATAACCTTAGATTGTAGAAATCCTAAGATCTTTCATAATTTGGGTACAAATGAAATATACTCCCTCTGTCACTCTATATGTGTCATATTTTACCATTCATCAATAAAGTTGATGGTGTTTAGCGGTAGCGGCAGACTCCAGTTTGCTCACCCCCTAAAACAGGGGCTTTATCCAAAATGGTAGGAACTTGTCAATAAGTCCTCGATGTTGCCTTATTCTTTACTGATTCCCCTTATGGAGTAGGTTTTGTTAATTGTTTGAGATTTTGGGGTAAAATGTGCGAATGGGGGTGAATTTTCTAGGGTTTATATTCATTTATGAATTTTTCTTATTTTATTGTGATTTCTAGGCTTGTAGATATGTTAGCATATCCTATGATCCAATAAAGTCCTTGTTTTTGTTTGCTCCTTTGAACAAGCATAGCAAAACTTGCTGATGAACTTTACAACTTGTCTGATTCATCAATGTTTTCACATTTCTAGAGAACAATTTTAGCTTTTATACAGTAATTAAGTAAGAGGCTTAAGATATTATTTACATACCCTCTCTTTTGTCTCAGTCAGAAGTTGTCACTTTGAATGTACTTGTCCACCTGTATCTTTTTGCATTTCCTAACTAGTGGCATTTAATTTTCATATTCAGCTTATAAAGCTAAATCTCAACCTAATGCAAAGGGTTCCTACGTAGAAGTACTGGAAAGATATATAAATTTGGGGCCAATAGTAGACTTTTGTGTGGTTGATCTTGAGAGGCAGGCTCAAGGACAGGTTGTAACTTGCTCAGGTACTTACAAAGATGGTTATCTGCGGTTTGTACGAAATGGGATTGGTATTAATGAACAGGTTTTGATTTTCTAAATCATGTGATATCATATATAAATTCTACTTCATGTAATTTGATATTTGAGGTCCAGTTTATTTTTTTGCCTTTACCGGCATCTGTTGAACTTTAAGGTATCAAAGGGATGTGGCCACTTAGATCAGCCACAGATGATCCTCACGACACGTTTCTTGTGGTTAGCTTCATCACTGAGACACGTATTTTTGCAATGAATCATGATAATGAGCTGGAGGAAACAAAGATAGAAGGTTTTCATTCTGAAGTTCGGACATGGTTTTTCCATGATGTTGTACAAGATCAGCTTGTACAGGTCTACTTGCATTCTGAATGCTCGTTATTTCCTTCTTCAAGTTTCATGCTACTTTCAATGATACCTCCTTTTATTTATATTCATTGTTCGGGAAAAAAAACTTGCTATATTTAGATTGCGTGGTGCTGTAAATACAAATGCAAATGACATCTCATTTTGCCCCATCCTCATTACTGAATTATATTATGGCATAAAGCATCAAATGTTTATGTTATCTTTTTTGTTCAATAGTCATTTATCGTATGTTTTATGTGTATTCTCACATAAAATATCCTAGTCTTCTTTTCTTGAGACCTTAACTTAGATATTTTCTCTAGGTCACTTCAAATGCAACGCAGCTGGTTAGTTCGGGGTCTAGGGAGTTGCGACATGAGTGGTTTGCTCCTTCTGGCTTTTCTGTCTATAGCTAATGCAACTCAGGTTCATATAAGGCTGTTTCGTTCCTATTTTTTAAAATACTTTTTTATCGAGGCATCCTTTACGAGTAGTTAATCTGTCAGAAAATATTTGCTGATTGGTTTAAACTAGAAAGTATTGAGGAAAAATTACCGTGCAGTTCAACTTGTGGAAAAATTAATATACTTCTCTCTGTTAGCATAAACATAACTAGTAGGTGGAATACGACCAATTTTTGCTCGAGACCTTGTGTCTTTAGCAAAATTAATGATATGATTAATTTGCTACTTTATTGAACTGGCCAACATTCTTGGCCATGTTTTGAATCTTTTGTAGTTGGTTACTTATTTTTATATTTTATTATTTTCGGAGATTGTGGTTCAATTTTATATCTGGAAATCTCTTTAGGAAATTTAGTCGCAGGGATGTTATTTAGGTTACATAACTGAAAGATATTAGAATTTTTTGGTTTTTATTTGCTTCCGTATGTACCCATATAGGTTTGTAAAGTTCAATGCCAAGAGCCAGTATCTCATTTTCATTTAAGCCTTTTGCCAGTTCTGTTTCGATAAGCTTATGAGATGTTTGTTATCTACTATTAAAAGGTTTTACTGGCTACCGGTGGTGGCCATTTGGTTTATCTTGAAATTGGTGATGGAGTGCTAATAGAAGTAAAGCATTCTCAATTGGAATATAATATCTCATGTTTGGACATAAATCCAATTGTTGATAGTCCAAATCACAGTAACATAGCTGCTGTTGGAATGTGGATAGACATAAGTGTGAGAAGTGAATTATGGGGGTGGGGATGGGATTCAGTGCACAGTTCCACTCAGAAGTTCATATAGCGAGTTTTGTTTGCAATATGTATATATCTCTCTTTAACCTATTTTTTTCTCCAATTGCCATGGAGCAAATGTCTCCCCTCCATTGATGTCATTTGATTCCTCTGTTATCCCATCGGAGATCCTGAGAGAGGTATGAATACATTTGCAATTTGATTTAATTTTTGTGAAATCTAACGTCTTATAAGTTTTTTGTGCCCTTTAACGACGTGCTTGCTGAGTTATGTGATTGCTGGGGTCCATTTTTGAACTCCGAAGCTCACTTGCATCTTTTTATATCTTTTCTTTTGGTTGTAGTCTTAATCGCTGACTGTTGGTTTGTTGCTGTGCCAGGGTGAGGGTGTCGTGTCGGTGGTGGTGAGATTGATTCCTCTCCTAGGTTTCCGCCACAATGTTTAGTCCCATAGATTATTAATTTTGTATCATAACTTTTTTTAGTTTTATTTCTATATCATCAATTTTGTGAAGTAAATTTTATTATTAAATTAATGTCCTACTAAATTGTTTTTTTGGGTCTTTTTCCCTTCCTCTGAAAGTGGCAGTGCGCTGCAGCTTTCAGGGGAAAGGATTTTTTTATTCTTCGTAAATATTTTAGCACCATTTAAAAAACTGGTGTTAACAAAAAAATCGGTGCTAAAATTAGCACTGATTGAAAAATTGGTGCTAAAACATTTACGAATAAAAAAATCCCGTAGCTTTCAGAGGAAGGTATTTTTTTAGTCATCGTAAATATTTTAGCACCGTTTAAAAAACAAGTGCTAGTTAAAACAACCGGTGCTACCAGTGCTAAAATTTGCACCGGTGCTACCAGTGCTAAAGTTTGCACCGCTACCAGTGTTAAAATTTGAATCGGTGCTACCTGTGCTAAAATTAGTGCCGGTTTAAAAATCGGTGCTAACAAAAAACTGGTTCTAAAATTAGCACCGGTTTAAAAACTGGTTCTAACAATAAAACCCGGTGCTATTGCGGTACATTTTATCACCGGCTTTTAAACCGGTGCTAAAAGTAGGGATTTAGCAACATTTTTTTCCGAACGGTGAAACCGTTTCATCAGTTACTTAGGCACCGATTTTTTTTAATGAAAAAACCTGTGCTAGAACAAAAATAACCGGTGCTAAAAGGGGGTTCCTATGATAGTTATATCGTTGATATACCCATCATGCTAAGAAGAACTCCTGATCCAAAGAACATTGCCGCAGCCTCAAATATACCAATTCCAAGTGATAGTACCAAGGCGGTAGAGACTGAAGGAAGCATCATCCTTTCATTTATAACAACTAACACACATTAGTATCCAATGGATACTCAGGATAGTGGTCAGAACTCATTGAATCACTCATTAGAAGATAATAAAATACTGGAAACTTACATCTAAAAGTGGCTGTCCATCCACAGTTAGCCATGGGACGTATTTGTGAGGAAGCCGCAGGCTCTTTGTTTGTGTTGCATATACCAATTCAATCTGCACGATTTACACCTTATAAGTCAGTCGATAACTAGCACTCATTTCATTTCAAATGCACAAAACAGATAACATTAACTAAGAAAATTCTAACATGTTATGTATGCAACTCCTTTGTGATGAGATTCAAATCAGGAAGTGAAAATATTCTCACACTTATGCCTGTCCACATTCCAATAGTAGCTATGTTACTGTGATTTGGATTATAATCAATTGGATTTATATCCAAATATGAGATATCATATTCCAATTAAGCATGTTTTACTTATGTTAGTACTTCATCATCAATTTCAAGATAAACCAAATGGACACCACCAGTAGCCAGTAGAACATTTTAATAGCATCTATCAAACATCTCACAAGCTTATCGAAATAGAATTGGCAAAAGGCTGAAATGAAAATGAGAAACAAACCTATATGGGTACATACGGAAGTAAATAAAAACCAGAAAATTCTAATCTGTATCAGTTATGTACCCTAACATCCCTACGACTAAATTCCTAAAGAGATTTCCAGATATAAACTTGAACCACAATCTCTGAAAACAATAAAATATAAAAAGAAGTAACCAACTACAAAAGATTCAAAACATGGCCAAGAATGTTGGCCAGTTCAATAAAGTAGCAAATTGATCATATCATTAATTTTGCTAAAGAAACAAAGTCTCGAGCAAAAATGGTTCGTATTCCACCTACTAGTTATATTTATGCTAATGGAGAGATGTATATTAATTCTTCCACAATTGAACTGCATATAAATTACCCCCCAGTTGTTCCATTGCCTAGTGTGTTTGTGTTTTATACATAGGAGTCCTACCATAAACTACACCTCAATTATTTCTAGTTTAAACCAATAAGAAAACAATTTTTAACTGATTAACTACTCGTAAAGGGAGGCTCGATAAAAAATATTTTAAAAAATAGAAATGAAACAACATTGTGTGAACCTGAGTTGCATTAGCTATAGCAACATTGACAGAAAAGCCAGAAGGAGGAAATAATTCATGTCGAAACTCCCTAGACCTCGAACTAACCAGTCGCGCTCGATTTTGAGTCCAGTAACTCTGTTGATGACACAGAGTAATTTACCCAACAAAGGGCAATTTGTAAGTGCTCGAAGCAAGCCCCAAAGTACACATTGAAGTCAAAGCTGATTGCGAATAAAATTTTAAAAACCTCTAAATGTGAACAAGAAAAGAACTCACTTCTCTTTCTCATGAGTTATCACTAGCAAATGAAGTAGACCATTATGATCTCCAAACAGGTATCTAAAATTGGGTGGACAGTTTTACCCTCATAGTTAGCCGGAACGCCATAGTTCGTTGAAATTAGGTAGGGTTATATCAGCACATTATGCAATCTTATTGGGTTATATCAGTACATTCCTAATGTTTGTAGGGTTATATCAGTACATTACTAATGTTTGTTGGGTTATATCAGCACATCCTTAAAACTTATAGGGTTATATTGGCACTTTCACTAACTATATAGGGTTATATTAGCACTTTCGAATATTGAAAGGTTATATTGGCACTTATGTCAACTAGGTAGGGTTATAAAAGCACTTTTTTCTATATGCTAATTCAAATAAAATTTGACCGTTAATTAGTTAAAGTCAATGTGTTATTAGTGTTTATATATTCAAAGTCAAGTTCATCGTTGATTAGACAAAGTCAACACCTATTTATTAGTGTTTATATATTGAAAGTCGAGTAAAGTTTGACCGTTGATTAGTTAAAGTCACCTTAGTCACTTGTTTCTATATAGAGAGAGTCAAGTAAAGTTTGACTATTGATTAGTTAAAGTCAATTTAGTCACTAGTATTTATATACAGAAAGTCAAGTATGGTTTGTCTGTTGATTAGTCAAAGTCAAACATTTTTATTAGTATTTATTATATAATTATTCAAATAAAGTTTGACCGTTAATTAGTTAAAGTCAAATTTGTTATTAGTGTTTATATATTGAAAGTCAAGTAAGGGTTCATCGTTGATTAGACAAAGTCAACCTTGTTATTAGTGTTTATATAATGAAAGTCGAGTAAAGTTTGACCGTTGATTAGTTAAAGTCCGCTTAGTCACTAGTCGAAGGTAATGGTAAATAAAACGAAATCGTGAGAGTCTACGGGAGTAGGAACATTGTCCCACTCCCATGATACAATGAAACCTACTAAACTACCCCTAATCTAGATGATAGGTGGCCCAGAAGGAACCAAAAAAGTCTACGGGAATGGGGACCTTGTCCCACTCCGTGAATACATGATACCTACTAAGCTACCCCTGGACTAGATGATACAGCCAGGTGGCCCAAAAAGATGCTACCCCTTCGTGATGCCATGGGCATGTAGAAATTATCTGTGAAAATACCGAGGGGCATGACAATAGCCTCACTAGCACCTCACTCCATTCTACTTCCATACAACCGGTTGTGTGAACCGGCTCTTCAGCCGTGGTTTGTTCCCCACGGGTGTCTTCCAAACCGAGAATGGTCTCGGCCTTCAAGTGAAGTATTATGACGTCTTCTCCAGGAAGAGCTGGCACACCGCTTCTACCATGTACACCTATAAGATGAAGATAAAAAGGTGTTATTGGCCTTCGATAACGATCTCTGGGTGAGTGCTGAGGTTATCCCGGTGGGGTTGGGAGCAGATTGACCGTAGTCTGTGTTGCTCCCTAGCGTTCCCCACCGATAGACCTCCTAATGATGAAGAGACCGGCCATGACTTGTACCATGCATGCCCTGCATAACGGTTTTGTAACCGTCCTCTTCATTTTAGGCAAATAGACAGCCCGATGCCATTTACACATTTCAGTGCAGCGCATGCAAATAGCGCAACCGTCAAATCTAAGTGATACCTAGCAAGGGGTTAATTTATTTGTGTACGCCAAATTCATTAACCCCATACCTGACCTGCATTGCCCTGCAATTAACATAGGAAATCCTTTTGGCCAGATGAAGAGTGGGTGCAGGACTTTTTTTTTCGCGGACCACTTCGAGGACTCGAATGCCCCCTCGAGCACTCGAACACATCCATATCTTGAATGTCCCATTCGAGCACTCGAACACCTCCATCACTCAAATGGCCACTCGAGCACTCGAACGCCTCCAGCACTCAAATGCCTCCTCGAGCACTCGAAGACCTCCAGCACTCGAATTCTCCCCTCGAGCACTCGATCACCTCCAGCTTACGAACACCTCCATCTCTCAAATGCCCCCTGGAGCACTCACAGACCTCCAGCACACGAATGCCCCTCCCAAGCACTCGAACACGTCCAGCACACGAACACCTCCATCACTCGAATGCCCCTCAGGAGCACTCGAACACCTTCAGCACTCGAGTACTTCTACCATAAATTCCCATTCGAGCAGTCAAATACCTCCAGCTCTCGAGGGCTCACACATCTGCCCCTCAAGTAAAAAAGTACCAGTGAGTCACCGGATACTGGGCAAAGTCAGTGAATCCACCAAATACGAGAATCTGCATTTCCAATCTTCTTTTTCCAGGCATCAACACACCAAAAATGAAGCATTACATATGAGTGTTCTTAAGTGAATAAAAATATTCTGTGTCCATGGTGTAGAGTATAGCAAATTGGTCCAGTCTCCAACTAATGCAGGTAAGACAAGGCCTGGCGATTTCCGGGAACTGAGGATAAACGGTTGGGAGTTTACCGAGATTTGAACACATGCAAGGCCGTGGTTCGCTGGGCACTTGCAAGGGTGAGAGTATCCCAGGTTTTGAACACGCGAGGCTGGAAGGTGACCGGGTTTTGGGCACCAGCTTGGCCGGAGGGGTGGACCGGGGTCTGAACACAAGCTAGGCTGGTTAGTTGCCCGGGGTTCGAGCCCAAGCTCACCCGCATTAGCTAAATAGTAAAACCCTTTATGTGTGAGACCCATCATTAATTCCATTCCCAAATGAACACTTATACTACCTATCAATATCAGCAAGGAACAACACAAATTCTCAGCCCAGATTTCCCTAAGGAACTCCCAGAGAATCCAAACATGGTTGTTCATTAGGCTACGAAATGGATCAGAAATTTGGCATAAAAAGCATAGCATTTGGTCGAGGATAGCAATTAAACTAGGAAACGAGGCCGGGGTGGAGCACAAGTTTACCAGAATGAGAGCACTCAAATGCTATGAGTTTTTATGCCTAAGACACATCACTATTCCGCGTACCAAATGAACGAATACACACTTTACTGACAAAACAGAGTTCCACAGAGTCCCTCCATTCCTTAGCAATTCACACAAAACCAGAAAAACAAATCCCACAAATATGCACAAAACAGTACCCAGCAAGGGTACTTCCAACATAGCCCAAAATTTTCCAAACACAAATTCATTAACCACAAAAGTCCCACCAACGAAAGATGAAAGCTTACTTGGGACAAAGGTAGAAGGAATTTTGTGGTCGCCGAATCCGTCGCCGTCCTCCTCCATTGGGCATGTGGTTGTTCATCCGAAAGCGGATTTGTAATCGGCTTCCTCTGCTACCATAAAGCTCCATTCTTCAAGACCAGTGAGCAGGTCTTCTTCCAAGATAACCCATCGCGAAGCTATGGGTCGTTAAGAACCTAAAATCTCCAAGCTTGAAGACTGAAAGGCAAGTCTTCTTCCCAGAAAACCTATAAAGAAGCTATGGGTTTTCGAAATCCAAGATCAAAGTGCAGATCTTCCTCCAAAAGTTCAAGGTCGTCCTCCAAAATTTTGACGAGAAACCCAGCGATGAGAAACCCATATTTGGGCTTCAATCCTTCAAGAACAGCGACGTACTATACATTAAAACACTCCCGGAGAGGAGCCCAACATTAATGTCGGGCTCCTCGCCGGAGGAGAAGATCCGCAGAAGAGAAACAAGGTGAAAATTGACCACGATGAACAGTGGCAGGGCTGCACCCTATTTTCGCCTCAGAGCTTCCTATATACTTAGTCTCCCACTTAGTCACTAGTGTTTCTATATAGTGAGAGTCAAGTAAATTTTGACAATTGATTGGGTAAGGTCAACTTTGTTATTAGTGTTTATATATTGAAAGTCAAGTAAGGTTTGACCATTGCTTATACAAAGTCAAACATTTTTATTAGTATTTTATATATACTAATTCAAATAAAGTTTGACCATTAATTAGTTAAAGTCAACTTTGTTATTAGTGTTTATTTATTGAAAGTCAAGTAGGGATTGACCGTTGATTAGGAAAAGTCAAACATTTTTATTAGTATTTATTATATACTAATTCAAATAATGTTTGGCCGTTAATAAGTTAAATTCTACTTTGTTATTAGTGTTTATATATTGAAAGTCAAGTATAGTTTGACCGTTGATTAGACAAAGTCAAATATTTTTATTAGTATTTATTATATACTAATTCAAACAATGTTTGACCGTTAATTAGTCAAAGTCAACTTTGTTATTAGTGTTTATTTATTGAAAGTTAAGTAAAGCTTGACCGTTGATTAGACGAAGTCAACCTAGTTATTAGTGTTTATATATTGAAAGTCGAGTAAAGTTTGACCGTTGATTAGTTAAAGTCAGCTTAGTCACTAGTGTTTCTATATAGAGAGAGTCAAGTAAAGTTTGACCCTTGATTAGTTAAAGTCAACTTAGTCACTAGTATTTATATATAGAAAGTCAAGTAGGGTTTGACCGTTGATTAAACAAACTCAAACATTTTTATTAGCATTTATTATATACTAATTCAAATAATGTTTGACCGTTAATTAGTAAAAGTCAACTTTGTTATTAGTGTTTATATATTAAAAGTCAAGTATAGTTTGACTGTTGATTAGTCAAAGTTAGCCAAGTTATTAGTATTTATATATGGAAACTCAAATAAGGATTAACCGTTAACAAGTTAAAGTTGTATTTATGTATACTAAATCAATTAAGAGTTGAACGTTAATTAGTTATTTGTATATATTAGGTCAGTAAAGGTTGATCGTTGATTAATTTAACTTAACTTAGTTATTAGTTAAAGTCAACAAAAGAAGTGAACGATTTTGAAAGTGAAAAAATAGCTTAGAGCGGCTGCGCAGTTGCTCAAAACCCATGAAATTTCTAGCAAGATTCTTTGAAAATTTTGGCTAATTTTTTAAAAATATTTTGGCGAATTTTTGAATTCTTTGGCTGAAAAATTGAATTTTAAAAAATTTTGATGAATATTTTGAAATTTTTGGTAGGAAGATGGAGTTTAAAAAAAAATTACGATTTCTTTGGCGGGAAAAATGTTTTTTTGCACCGTCTTTTAAAACCAGTACTATTTTTTTTCAAAACCTGTGCTATTTTGACCGTTTTCGATTTTAAGGAGGGAAGATAGAATTTATAAAATATTTAGCACTGGTTTTTAAAAACTGGTGCTAATTTGAAAATTTTTGGTTATTTCTTTGGCGGGAAAAAAGAATTTTTAAAATTTTCCAAAATCGTTGCCAATTTTTCCAAAATCGTTGCCAATTTTTCCAAAATCGTTCCCAATTTTTCCAAAATCGTTCCCAATTTTTCCAAAATCTGTGCCAATTTTTCCAAAATCGGTGCCAATTTTTCCAAAACCTCTCTCCATTTTACATTCCTGCTACCGGTGGTGTGAACCGGCTCTTGAGCCATGGTTTGCTCCCCACAGGTGTCTTCAAATCTGAAGTGGTCTCGGTCTTCCAATGAATGAAGTAGTATGACTTGTCCTCCGAAAAGGGCTTGCACACCGCTTCTACCATGTACACCTCTAAGATGAAGATAAAGAGGTGTTATTGGCCTTCGATAACGGTCTCTGGATGAGGGCCGAGGCTTTCTCTATGGGGTTGGGTGCAATTTGACCGTAGTCCGTTGTGCTCCCAAGTGTTCCCCGCGGATAGACCTCCTAGGCATAAGAGACCGGGCATGACTTCTAATGCGCACGCCCCGTGTAATGGTTTTGTAACCGTTCTTTCCATTTTAGGCAAATGGACAGCCTGATGCCATTTTGCACTTTTCAGTACAGCGCAGGCAAATAGCGCATCCGTTAAATCCAAGTGATACCTAGCTAGGGGTAAATTAATTTGCGTACGTAGAATCAATTTACCCCCTACCCTACCTACATGGGCATGCTGCTGCCATGGGAAATCCTGTCAACCATTTGGAGAGAAACTGCTAGTTGTTTTTTTATTAATTCGACAGTAGCCATCCCTCGAGGTTTCTTCACGAGTCCCCCCTCGAGGATAGAGCACTCAAACACCTTCAGCCATCGAATGCCCCCCACGAGCACTCGGGAGCTTACGACACTCGAATGGCTACCTCAAGTACTCGAGCATCACCAGCACCACCTCGAGGACAAAGCACTCGAACACCTTCAGCCCTCGAGTGCCCCCCGGTGCACCCGAAAGCTTCCAACACATGAATTGCCCCCTCGAGATCTAGAGCACCACCAGGACCACCTCGAGGACAGAGCACAAGACGTTCAGCCCTTGAATACCCCCAGTGAGCCTAAGAAACACCTTTAGCTTAATCCTTCCATCCTCGAACCATCCCTCAAACTCGAGTACCTCAATCCGTCTCTCCTCGAACCATCCTCGAATTTTCGAGCATATCCAGCACTCAAATGCCTTCAGCACTCGAATCCATCGAAAACTCCTTCAGCCCTTTGACCATCTTTCCAACCTCGGACCATCCTTCCAACCTCGGACCATCACTTCGCTTCCCTTCGAGTACTCGAGAACTTCCATCATTCGAATGCCCAAGTCGAGCACTTGAATGCCTTCAGCGCTCGAATCTCTCGAGATCACCTTCAGCCCTCGAACCATCCCTCAACTTCCCTTCGATTATTCGAACCTCCCCCCTCGAGGGCAGAGAGGGCTCAAAACCGCAAACTACCCTCGAGTACTTAAGCACTTCCAGCACTCGAAAGCCCATCTCAAGCACTCGAATGCTTTCCAGCAACCGAATCCCTCGAAATCTCCTTCAGCCCTCGGACCATCCTTCCATCCTCGAACCATCCCTCAACTTCCCTTCGAGTACTCGAACCTCCATTCCTCGAAGGGTTACTGTTCAGCATACCATTCGAGTTGCCACTGCCAACTGATAGATGTGATTGCCGGACCATA
The DNA here is from genome assembly GCA_037428765.1 of Rubia yunnanensis. NCBI lineage: Eukaryota > Viridiplantae > Streptophyta > Magnoliopsida > Gentianales > Rubiaceae > Rubia > Rubia yunnanensis. The sequence continues at coordinate 16,567,521 of CM075062.1, forward strand.
TTTTTCGGTGATGTTGATCACCGAAATCTGGGCAAAAATTTTAAAAAATACCAATTACGAGAATCTGCTCTTCCATTCCTCTTCTTCTGGAAATTCTTATGACTGAGAAACAGGGCCAACAAATTGAGAGTGCTATTCTTTATGATTCCGATTGAAAAAAATCCACCATGGCCGGCCGTCGGACAAACCAACACACAGTGAAACATCTCATGACATCTATGATGAATCCGAATAGCCCTAAAGTATTCCCACCTCAATTATACCCAGAATGAAGATCACCGTATGAATGTTTGTGAGTGAGAAAACTTTAAATCCGTGTTTTCGACATAGAGCATCTAAGTACCAACTAGTTTAGGTAAAATAAGGCTGGGCGGTGTCCGGGTTGTGAACACAAGCGAGGTTGAGAGTTTACAGGGTTCTGAGCACAAGCAAGGCCGGGACAGGTACCAGGTTCTGTTCATTTACGAGACCGGAGGTTTCCCAGGATTTGAACACACGCTTGGCCGGAAGGTGGCCGGGTTCTGAGCACTAGCAAGGCCGGATGACCAGTTTGGGATATAAACATGAGCTAGGCCGGTCGGGTGCCCGGGATTTGAACACAAGTTCACCTAGATCAGTTAGGGTAGCCTGTTGGTATAAGCTCCAATTTAAATCGAGTAAAAAAGGTCGAGCATTTTCCGGGTTCTGAGCACGAGCAAGGTTGGGTGGTTTACCAGGAGCAAGGCCGGGCTGGCAGGCCAGGTTTTGATCACTTACAAGGCCAGAGGTTTCCCAGGTTTTGAACACAAGCAAGGCTGGAAGGTGACCGGGATTTGGGCACTAGTAAGGTCGGGTTACAAGGTTGGGGTTTGGACACAAGCTAGGCCAGTCGGGCTCGAGGTTTGAGCACAAGTTTTCCCAAATCGATTAGAACTTACCTAAATGCTAGCAATTTCCATGCCTGAGACCCTTCATTAATATTAATCTCCTATGAACATCATATTTACAGGCCACTAACCCACACATATTCTCATAAACAGCTCAATTCTTCCTACTAAAACCATCCCAGTATGCGACGACAATCCACACACTCTACAAAATTAAATATGCAAAGCTTCTCCTGTTCCCAGTAAAATTTCTCAAAATAGAGCACCACAGCAATCCACTCGGGTTTAGCGTACGAACTACCTTCCACAGGAGGCCTTACCACAAATAGATTTCTATACAAATTGCATTAAATGAAATCGAAGACAGCCTCTCTCTAAAGTTCGTCCACAGAATTCCTCCTCACAAATTCGCAAAACAAATCTGTAGAAAATCCGCACAAAAAATTTATCCGATAAAGTCCACAGAAATTTGCACAATAAATCCACACCATAAATCCACACAAAATTCATCATACAAATCCACACCAGATTTAGGGAGCAAGACTTACATGAGTTGGCGGCGGGTCTGGTTCTGGGTGGGGTTCCCAGTCGGAAGTCGTCTTCGTCCAAGTTCGAAGAAGCACGGCCTCCTCCAGAGTACGCCGGAGCCCTCACCGTCTTTTCTGGGATGCGCCTTGTTTTGGAGCCTTCAAGAGTAAAAACCAAATCTTTTCCCAAAATTTTGAACTACTCTTTTCCCAAAGTCTTCAACCCAAAATTACGGGCTACAAACTTAAGCGAGAAACCCATATCCAGTTTTTATGACTTCCGAAAAAAGAGAAATACTTCAAATTGGAGCACCTATTATACATTGAAAGATTCCCGGCAAGGAGCCCAACATTAATGTCGGGCTTCTCGTCGGAGAAGAGGGGTTGTGGAAGAGGAACTAGGCGAAACCTAACACGATGAACAATGCAGGGTTGCGCCCAATTTTCGCCTCAGAGCCTCACTCACCTTAGTCACTAGTCGAAGGTAATGGTAAATAAAAAGAAACCGTGGGAGTGTACACTAGTGTTTCTATATAGTGAGAGTCAAGTAAAGTTTGACTGTTAATTAGTTAAAGTCTACTTAGTCACTAGTATTTATACATAGAAAGTCAAGTAAGTTTTGTCCGTTGATTATTCAAAATCAAACATTTTTATTAGTATTTATTATATAATTATTCAAATAAAGTTTGACCGTTAATTAGTTAAAGTCAACTTTGTTATTAGTGTTTATTTATTGAAAGTCAAGTAAGGGTTCATCGTTGATTAGATAAAGTCAACCTTGTTATTAGTGTTTATATATTGAAAGTCGAGTAAAGTTTGATCGTTGATTAGTTAAAGTTCACTTAGTCACTAGTGTTTCTATATAGTGAGAGTCAAGTAAAGTTTGACAATTGATTGGGTAAGGTCAACTTTGTTATTAGTGTTTATATATTGAAAGTCAAGTAAGGTTTGACCGTTGCTTAGACAAACTCAAATATTTTTATTAGTATTTTATATATACTAATTCAAATAAAGTTTGACCGTTAATTAGTTAAAGTCAACTTTGTTATTAGTGTTTATTTATTAAAAGTCAAATAGAGTTTGACCGTTGATTAGGAAAAGTCAAACATTTTTATTAGTATTTATTATATACTAATTCAAATAAATTTTGACCGTTAATTAGTTAAATTCAACTTTGTTATTAGTGTTTATATATTAAAATTCAAGTAAGGTTTGACCGTTGATTAGACAAAGTTAAATATTTTTATTAGTATTTATTATATACTAATTCAAACAATGTTTGACCGTTGATTAGTCAAGTCAGCCTAATTATTAGTATTTATAATGGAAAGTCAAATATGGATTTACCGTTAAAGTTGTATTTTTGTATACTATATCAATTAAGGGTTGCACGGTAATTAGTTAATGTAAACAAATTTTATTCTTATTTGTATATATTAGGTCAGTATATGTTGATCGTTGATTACTTTAAATTAACTTAGTTATTAGTTAAAGTCAACCAAAGAAGTGAACGATTTTGAAAGTTAAAAAAATAGCTTAGAGCGGCTGCGCAGTTGCTCCTAGCCCATGAAATTTCTAGCAAGATTATATTAAAATTTTGGCAATTTTTTAAAAAAGTTTTGGCCAATGTTTTGAATTCTTTGGTGGAAAAATTGAACTTTAAAAAATTTCGACAAATATTTTGAAATTTTTGGCAGAAAGATTGAATTTAATTTTTTTTTTTTTGCAATTTATTTGGCAGAAAATTGAATTTTTAAAATTTTTAGCACCGTCTTTTAAAATCGGTGCTATTTTTTCCAAATATTGGTGCTATTTTGACCCTTTTTGTTTTTTCAATTTTTAGGCGGGAAGATAGAATTTTTAAAATATTTAGTACCGATTTTTAAATACTGGTGCAAATTTTTCCAAAAACTGGTGCTTTTTTGAAATTTTTTGGTTATTTCTTTGGCAGGAAAAAAGAATTTTTAAAGTTTTCCAAAACCGGTGCCATTTTTCCAAAACCAGTGCTATTTAAAATTGTTTTGGCTATTTCTTTGGCGGGAAAATGAAATTTGAAAATATTTAACACAGGTTTTTTAACCGGTGCTATTTTTTTTAATTTTAACACCGGTTTTTAAAGCCGGTGCTATTTTTTACAAAAATCGGTGCTACGTTTTTATTTTTAGCACTAGTTTTTAAAACAAGTGCTATTTTTAGCAAACCCACGTCCGCTGAAGCTCGACACTACTGCCTCCAGACCTGACTACCTCACCGATTTCGCCGGATGTGCAAGTAGATCTTGTCACGACACCACCGCCGCTTGACCTCGTCCTGCTACCACCGCCACCTCGTCCCACCACCACCACCGCAAAAATGTAATCGAGTGAATCGAGAAGAAAAGAAAAGGAAAAGTGAATGGAGAGGAAGGAAATAGGTGGAGTTTCGAGAGAAAAGAAATAGGAAAAGTGAATGGAAAAGTGAACTAATCAGAATGTTTAATTCTTAGACATCGAGTGAATCCAAAAAATCTAATGTTTCTATATAGAAAGAGCCAAGTAAAGTTTGACCATAAATTAGTTAAAGTCAATTTAGTTACTAGTTTTTATATATAGAAAGTCAAGTAAGGTTTGACTGTTGATTAGTCAAAGTCAAACATTTTTATTAGTATTTATTATATACTAATTCAAATAAAGCTTGACTATTAATTAGGTAAAGTCAACTGTGCCATTAGAGTTTATATATTGAAAGTCAAGTTCATTGTTGATTAGACAAAGTCAACCTAGTTATTAGTGTTTATATATTGAAAGTTGAGTAAATTTTGACCGTTGATTAGTTAAAGTCAGCTTAGTCACTAGTCGAAGATAATGGTAAATAAAAAGAAACCGTGAGAATCTACGGGGGTGGGAAACATATTCACACTCCATTAATACATGAAACCTAGTAAAACTACCCCTGATCTAGATGCTACAACCAGGTGGCCAAAAAGATGCTAACCCCGTCGTGGTGACCGGGGCCTCTGAAAAAACACTATCATGGGAAAACCATGATAGTATATGGGAGTGGGAACATTGTCCCACTCCCTTAATACATGAAACCTAATAAGACTACCCCTGATTTAGATGTTACAACCAGGTGGCCAAAAGATGCTGACCCCATCATGGTGAGCGGGGCCTGTGACAATTATCCCTGAAAACAGAGGGGCATGAGAGAAAACTTAGTAGCGGCCTCAATCCCTGAAATCAGAGGGGCATGAGAACAAACTCACTAACCCCTTCGCTCCGTACAACTTCCATGCAACCGGTAGTGTGAATCGGCTCTTGCGCCATGGTTTTCTCCCCCGGGTGTCTTCCAAACCGAGAGTGGTCTCGGCCTTCAAATGAAGTAGTATGTCCTCTCCTCCGGGAAGAGCTGGCACACCGCTTCTACCATGTACACCTCTAAGATGAAGATAAAGAGGTGTTATTGGCCTTCGATAACGGTCTCTAGATGAGGGCCGAGGGTTTCTCTTTGGGGTTGGGAGCAGATTGACAGTATTCTGTTGTGCTCCCAAGTGTTCCCCGTGGATAGACCTCCTAGTGATAATAGATCGGGCATGACTTCTACCGCGCATGCCCCATGTAACGGTTTTGTAACCGTTCTTTCCATTTTAGGAAAATGGACAGCCTGATGCCACTTTACACTATAGAGTGCAGCGCGGGCAAATAGCGCAACCGTTAAATCCAAGTGATACCTAGCAAGGGGTTAATTTAATTGCGTACGCATAATTAATTAACCCCCCGACCTTTATGGATATGCAGCTAACATAGGAAATCCTTGAGTCCAGAATGAGGGAGGCTGATGCTATTTTTTATTTTTCTTCCAGTCCTCTTCGAGGGCAGTGCCCCTTCGAGGGTATAACCCCTTCGAGGGCAGAGCCCCTTCGAGGGTATAACCCCTTCGAGGGCAGAGCCCCTTCGAGGGTATAACCCACTCGAGGGCAACGCCCCTTCGAGGGTATAACCCCTTCGAGGGCAGTGCCCTTTTGAGGGAATGACCCCTTCGAGGGCAGTGCCCCTTCGAGGGAATGACCCCTTCGAGGGCCGAGCCCTTTCGAGGGTATAACCCCTTTGAGGGCAAAGTCCCTTCGAGGGTATAACCCCTTTGAGGGAAAACTCCCTTCGAGGGTATACCCCCTTTGAGGGCAAATCCCTTCGAGTGTATACCCCATCGAGGGTAAAGCCCCTTCTAGGGTGTAGCCCCTTCTAGGGTGTAGCCCCTTTGAGGGTCAAGCCCCTTTGAGGGAAGATACCCTTCGAGGGTTCCAGTGCTCGAGCACTAAAATACCTCACTCCAGCTACCCATCGAACTGACCTTTGACCCTCGAACCACCATTCTGACCACCTCTCCTCGAGATCCTCGAAGTACCCTTCGAGAGTGATTCCAGCAACCCCTCGAACCATCTTTTAACTGTCGAACCTACCTTCAAACCTCGAACCATCTACCTCTCCACCCACCCTTTTATTGTCGAACCACCCTTGTGGCCACGAACCACCTACATCTCGAACCAACGTAACCCTTTCGAGACAGCCAGCTGCTAGGTGTTTTTCGGACCGCGTATTTTTGGTGCCTTTAAGTTGCCGGAATCTGGGCAGGATTGAGAGAATCCACCATTTACAAGAATCTGTTATTCCATTCGTCTTCTTCCCGGGTATGGACTTCAGCTTAGTCACTAGTGTTTCTATATAGAGAGTCAAGTAAAGTTTGACTATTGATTAGTTAAAGTCTACTTAGTCACTGGTATTTATATATAGAAAGTCAAGTAAGGTTTGTCCGTTGATTAGTCAAAATCAAACATTTTTATTAGTATTTATTATATAATTATTCAAATAAAGTTTGACCGTTAATTAGTTAAAGTCAACTTTGTTATTAGTGTTTATTTATTGAAAGTCAAGTAAGGGTTCATCGTTGATTAGACAAAGTCAACCTTGTTATTAGTGTTTATATATTGATAGCCGAGTAAAGTTTGACCGTTGATTAGTTAAAGTTCACTTAGTCACTAGTTGAAGGTAATGGTAAATAAAAAGAAACTGTGGGAGTGTACGGGAGTGGGAACATTATCCCACTCCCTTAATACATGTTACCTAAAAACTACCCCTGATCTGAATGTTACAACCAGGTGACCAAAAGAAACTATACCCATCGTGATGAGCGGGGTCTGTGGAAATCATCCATGAGAAGTATTACAACCCGTCGTGGTGATCGGGGCCTATATGAGCCATTCCTTCAACAGAGTCCCTTCGTGGTGACCGGGGCCTGTATAAGCCATCCCGGTGGTGTGAACCGGCTCTTGTTACTGGTGGTGTGAACCGGCTCTTGCACCGTGGTTTGCTCCCCACGGGTGACTTCAAATCCAAGAGTGATACTCGGTCTTCTAATCCGAGAGTGGTACTCGGTCTTCCAATGAATGAAGTAGTATGACCTGTCCTCCTAAAAGGGCTTTGCACACCGCTTCTACCATGTACACTTCTAAGATGAAGATAAACAGGTGTTATTGGCCTTCGATAATGGTCTCTGGATGAGGGCCGAGGCTTTCTCTGTGGGGTTGGGAGCAGTTTGACCGTAGTTCGTTGTGCTCCCAAGTGTTCCCCATGGATAGACCTCCTAAGCATAAGAGACCGGGCATGACTTCTACCTCGCACGTCCCGCGTAACGGTTTTGTAACCGTTCTGTCCATTTTAGGCAAATGGACAGCCTGATGCCATTTTTGCACTTTTTAGTACAGTGCAGGCAAATAGCGCAAACCGTTAATTCCAAGTGATACCTAGCAAGGGGTTAATTAATATGCGTTCACAGAATTAATTTACCCCCTACCCGACCTTCGTGGCCATGCTGCAACCGTGGAGAATCCTTTCCACCATATGGAGAGAAGCTGCTGCAAAATTAATTATTATTATTATTATTTCAGTATTAGCCATCCTTCGAGGGAATTTCAGAATCCCCCCTCGAGGACAGAGCCCTCGAATACCTTCAGCCCTCGAATGGCCCCTAAGGAGCACTCGAAAGCATCCAAAGTTCGAATGCCTCCCTTGAGTACTCGAGCATCAACCATCTCGAGGACAGAGCCGATGGACACCTTCAACCCTCGAATGGCCCCCTTGAGTACTCGAGCTCCACCGACACTCGTATGCCTTGAGAACTCAAACACCTCAAACCTTCGCGACTCCACCAGGGGACGAGCACCCTGTAGCACTCGAATGCTCCCCTCGAGGACAAAGCACTCGAACACCCTCAACCCTCGAATGCCCCCCCAGGAGCACTCAAAAGCTTCCAACACTCGAATGCCCCCCTCGAGAACTCGAGCACCAACCATCTCGAGGGCAGAGTAGACGAACACCTTCAACTTTCGAATGCTCCAATACGAGCACTCGAAAGCTTCCAACACTCAAATGGCCCCCTCGAGTACTCGAGCTCCAGCAGCACTCGTATGGTTTGAGCACTCGAATACCTCAAACCTTCGCAACTCCACCAGGGGATGAGCAACATGTAGCACTCGAAACCCCCCTTCGAGCTCTCGAGTGCCTACGACACTCGAGTATCTACCTCGAGCACTCGAGCCCTCCAGTACTATTCATCCTCAAACCACCGTTCGAGTACTCGAATCTCCACCCCTGGAGAGGATCCTCTGGAATAGGTTTTCCTCGAGACTTCTCGGAATGACTGGTCCTCGAGGCCCTTCGATCAACTGGACCTTGAGGCCTGTCGAACATCTGGCCCTCCGAGACCCCAAAAAAAACAAAATATATTTTACCGTTTTCAAAATTTATTTATTTATTTTTATTTTTTTCCACTTTACCCTCAAAACTAGTCAGACCACTGGTCTTTAATACCTCTTGAACCAGTGGCCTTCCGAAACCTCTCGAACCGGTGGCCCTCCAGACCTCATGAACCACTGACCCTCGAGACCTCGCGTACTTCTGGCCCTCGAGACCTCACGAACCTTTGGGGCTCTGTACCTCCCGAACCGCTGGCACTCGAGACCTCTCAAACCCCTGGCACTCAAGACCTGTTGAACCACTGGTCCTTGAGACCTCGCGAATCTCTGGCCCTCAAGACCTGGCAAACCTCCGGCCCTCGAGACCTCATGAACCGCTGGTCTTTGAGACCTCTCAAACCAGTGGCCCTCGAGATCTCTCGAAACACTGGCCCTCGAGACCTCTCGAAACACTGGCCCTCGAGACCTCTAGAAGAACTAGCCCTCGAGACCTGACGGACCTCCGATCCTCGGGACCTGATGAGACCTCTCGAACCTTTGGCTGTCAAGCCCTCATGAGCCTCTGGAGCTCGGTACCTCTCGAACCGGTGGCCCTTGAGGCCTCTTGAACCGGTGGGCCTTGATACCTGTCGAACCGATGGCCCTCGATACATCTCGAATCGGTTGCTCTTGAAACCTCTCGAACCAGTGGCTCTCGAGAATCTCAAACTAGTGGCACTCGAGACCTCTCAAACCATTGGCTCTCAAGACCCGTCAAACAACTGGTCCTCTAGTCTTCTCGCACAACTGGCCCTCGAGTCCTCTCGAACAACCGGTCCTTGGGACCTGTCGAACAACTGGCCCTCGATGCTTGAAGTGAAATTTTTTCCCCTCCTTCGGGCCGCTAGGTGGATGCCCGCGTCTGTTTGTACCTGCAAAAGAAATATTTACCTCTCTGGTGCTTTATCGATGGTGTCCCCTAAGCTTACCTGCAGGAAAGTTTAGGGAAAAATGGACTTCCTCATTTTTTATGTTTATTTACGAAGGATCCCTGTCTAGAACAGCAGTTCGTGCGGGAATAATATGTTGAGGATGAGGTAACAGTCCTTTTGGATAAGCTTGAAAACCCTTGCCGAGTCCGGGCGGAGACCATTTTTGAGAACTCTGTCCCTTTCACTCCATATGTAGTACATTGAGGTTGTCAGCGCCAGTGGCCCCATCTTTTTTTTTCAATTTTGATCCTCTTACCTGTCTTCTGATCCATTTATCTGAGGCTGCAATGGAGGTGGTAGCTCGGCTCAATCCCATCCAGTTTCGCACTCTCTCCCATACTGGTTTGACAAAATCACAATTGAAAAACAAGTGATCGTGTGACTCTGCTTCGGAGCAACATAGGTAGCAGATGTTGTCTGGGGGTTCATCAGCTCCTCCATGGTATCTGTCCTTGGTTTGGAGATGACCAAGCGATGCAAGCCATGTAATGAAAGAGAACCGGGGTGGTATCGAGCCATTCCAAATTGATTTGAAGAATCTCGGTCTTGGGAGGGTGGATATGTCATACAGATGTGGGTAAGTGAACCTGTGCAAATGATCATGAGTCATTGCCGTGAATTTTCCGGATCCTGTCCAAACCGCTGGCAAGTCAATGAGTGTTTCCTTGAGCCTCCACACATGATTAACACGTTGTCCCGTATATCGCACAGATTCGTGCAGTAGAGTGAGAACTTCTCTGAGATTCTGCCGCACGGAGCCCTTGTGTGTACATTCCATATATTGCTCGTGCTTAGGAACTGTGAATGGACCCATTTGATCCAAAGTGACTCCTTTTTTGAGTGTATATCCCATAGTTTCTATGCGAGGACGACCATATTCCAAGTCTTGAAGTCCCGAATTCCCAAACCCCCATTACTCCTCGGGGTGCAAAGCCTTTTCCAGGAAACCTTTTTCTGCTTCTTTTCACCCCATAGGAAGTGTTTACATTTTTGTTCCAATGAGTCCATAACGTTTCCCTGGATGATGAAGTGCTGTATCCAAAATCCAGCAACTCCCTGTACCACGGATTTTATGAGTTCCAGTTTCCCCGCATAAGATAATGTATGACCTTTGAATCATGCAATTTCCTTGTCTACACTGTCAAGAAGCGTTTGAAACTGGGAGACCTTGAGTTTACTGGAATCCAACGGGATACCTAAGTACCTGACCGGAAAAGTAGCCCATGGAATGCCGGTGAAGCTTAAGTCCTCATTTATACCCACTCCGAAGAATTTTAACTTTGCGGCATTTATGGCTAAGCATGAGGTATGCTGGAAATTGTTTAGAGCGGACATGATGGTATGGACGGAGTTCCGGTCTGCTTTCGAGAAAAGCATCAGGTCATCCGCGAATGCCAGGTGGGTGATTTTTAGGTGTTCACATCTCGGGTGGTATGAGAACGGAGAGATTTCTGCCCTATTTTTCAGTAACCTGGAAAGATATTCCATGCAAATGACAAAAAGTTGGGGAGAAAGGGGGTCGCCTTGTCGTAGTCCCCTTTTGGCTTTGAAGAAATCACACAATTTTCCATTTATCGCTATGGAGAACGTCAATGTTGTGATGTATTCCATGATTCTATCAACGCACTTTTGCAGGAAACCCAGGCCATTGAGTACCTCCCGTACGAAATCCCAGGAAACTGTGTCGAATGCCTTTGCGAGGTCTGCCATAATCATACAGCGGGTAGAGGATCGTGATAGTCCGTAGCCCCGCACGAGCTCTTAAGCCATCATGACATTATCAGAGAGTTTCCTGCCCTTTACGAATGCTGCTTGGCAGGGGTCGATGAGGCCGGGGAGGAGAGGATCGATTCTGTTGGTGATGACTTTGGAGATAATCTTGTAAATGATATTGCAGCAGGAGATGGGTCTAAAGTCAGCCACCCTTAGGTTGTCTTCTTTCTTGGGAATAAGTGCAACATCGGTATGATTTAGCCTTTTTAGCAGTTCACCAGTGCAGAAGAATTCCAAGATCGATTCTGTGACATCCTGTCCCACAATCTCCCATTGACTCTTGAAAAAAGCTGCTGTGAAGCCATCTGGGCCCGGAGCTTTGTCATCGGACATGGAGAAGAGGGCTGACTTGATTTCATATCTTTCGATATCTTGGCTCAGTGTGGCTCTCTCCATGTCGGTAAGTAAGGGGCCTGAACGGATTATATCTAGATTGATTGGTGCACGAGGTACATCTGACCCGAATAAGCCCTTGTAAAACTCTGCAAATAGTGCCCCCTTTTTCTCGCTGGATGTGACTAATCTTTCTTCTGCATCCAGAATTGCCGGGACTCCACCGCCCTTTCTGTTGGCTACCAAGTTGTGAAAGAAACTTGTGCCCTTATCCGCCAAAGTGACAAAGTTTATTCTTCCCTTTTGTGTTAGGAATTTCGAATCCGCCGTGTAGAAGATCAGGGCTGTTTGCTTTAGAACAGTTAGTTGTTGTATCAGTTCCTGTGATGCATTCCCCGACGTTAAAATTTTCAGCGCATTCGCATACTCCATATCTACTCTTTTCACCTTTTCTGATATGTGGTGGAAGTCCCTTTTCCCCAGCTCTTTGAGGGGTTTCTTCAATCTTTGCAGTTTGCATCATAGAACATACCCTTGAACTGCTGGTGACCAGTGATCATGAACAACCTGCTTGCACCTCAGATGTACATTCCACATATTTTGATACCTGAAAGGTCTGTTCAACTGCTCATTTTCTTGTGCTAGAGCTATTACAAAAGGTAGGTGGCCAGAGAGGGCTGATCCAGGAAGAAAGGTGGTACGGCAGGAATCTTCATCCCATTTGTGATTCAGAAAGACGCGGTCTAGTTTGCGCCTGATTGTGAAGTCCGCATTGTGCCATGTTAGATGATCCCCAATTGCTGGGGTATCCCTCAGACCACAGGCGGTACAGGCTTCTTGAAATTCTCTCATTTGGTAGACCCCGGGGGATGTGTTGCCCATATGATCATTTACACTAAGGATGGCGTTAAAGTCGCCAAGAACCATTCAAGGTGAGTCAAGGTTCGCACCGTATCGCTTCAGTTCTACCCAAAGGGGTAATCTGTGTAGTCTTCCCTCACCATTTCCATATGTGTAGGTGCAAAGAAAATGCACATTCAATGATAGGTGTCGTACTCTGAGATGGATCAGCTGCGCCATTTTGCCCATTGTCTCGACATGAAACTTTTTGGGGTCCCAAACAACAAGAATTCTTGAGTTAGGTGCCGATTCAAAATTGTGGGTGTATCTCCAACCTTTAAGACTCCTCATGAAGTTGTTCAGTGTTCGTTCACTTGCCTTTGTTTCCAGAATACCTAACAAACCGACATTGTTTTTGGAGATGATGTTCTTTGCCCATCTCCTTTTTGCTGGGGCGCCAAGGCCCCTTATGTTTATGCAGGCTGCATTCATTGGGGGGCGAAGGTCCCTTCTGGCTTTGGACCGCTGCCTTTATTGCTGTCATTTGAAGATGAACTATTTGCTACTTCCGCCACTCTTTGGTAGGTCTTTGTCGATGGGTTGAGTAGCATGTAAGAGAATATGGTTCTGAACATATGTTTCTCAACTGTGTTTTTTCCTTTTGGTGCCGGAGGTCTTCCTGCCCTAGGGGGGTTTCTCCTTCTTCTTGCCTCCGAATGGAGCATGCTGTCCGGTATGCTTCCTGCAACATTCATCGGTCTGTCTGCATCACCAAAAGTCGGAGGCTCTACCAAGCCGGCATCATCACTGAGACGGGGATGGGCACCCGGTGGTGTGGGATCAACTGTTTCCTTCCCCCGGTCCATCTCCATAGCTACCTCTGTGTCTTTGCACTTTTCATTTTCCGAAGTTACTTCTTGCTCCATGGTGCTAGGTCCTGGGTGTACTGGTTTTGACCCCAAAACAGTGACGCCATTTGTACGGGAGAGCTCTCCATCTGGGTTTTTTTCATCATTTACCTGTGTGGGCAAAACACTTTCGTCGAAGTTTACAGCCCGATTTCTTTTTGCCCTGCGTTCCTGAAAAACCCTGTCCCTGGCCCTGAAGAATTCATCACAACCTTCAAAGAGATGTGTATTTTCTCCGCAATTTGGGCACCACGGTTTGCAGTAGTCAAACTGTATCCGTTGCGAGTGGGTAGTTCCGTCCGGCATACGAAATTTTACCATTTCTTTGAGCTGTTTGGAGGTGTCGATGAGGACCAGGATCCTGGCGTAGTAGCCCACGAGATCTCGAGTTCCATTGTCCATGAGGACGGGCTCACCAAGGGTGGAGGCTATCTTCTCGAGGGCTTTGGTAGGTAATTCATGCGAATCCAGATCGGTTTCTTGGCCATAATACGCATATCGTATTTCCCAGACTGAGGTATAGGAACAATAAACAACTTTTTACCGTGGAGGAAATGATTCGGTGTAATACCCTGTCCCTGTCTTCCGCTGTTTTGAATCCAAATTTTAGGTACCCATTTGTCATTGTCTGAACCCAGCATTGGACATCCTACTTTGCCATGAGCAATTTCCGGACAACATGTATACCTGGGAAAGAACCTTGGAAGACGCCTAAAAAACCATAGAACACCTGGACTTGCTCCTTGTTAACTTCTTCCTCTGAGAGGACAAAATCCACATCTTGGTCTATGATAATATCAACTTTGTTCAAGGTGATATCCGCGTCATCCCACTGCCTTTTTCTCTCTAGTCGCGGATAATGCCATTCTCTAGAATTGAAGGTCTTTTCCACATGTTCATTCAGGCCCGGATGATTTACCGATTTGGTGGCAGGGGATGTTATGGGAGACTGGTCCATATTTTCCCATTCACAGTGACAGTAAGAGAATACAAGAGGGGTTAGGAACACAATCCGACTAACGTATCGGATGCACAAGGGAGACTAACTTATCTCCCACACAATATTCTACTTCGAAAACAACAGAAATTCCTATCCTGGCAACAGGGGATTAATACTTCTTCAGATAATATACTTCATCAGATAATATGTCAGATATTACTCAAACAAATTACTACGACAGGAATGCAAGGATATACACAATACAAATGCTCAACAGATGATAGCTTTTCAGTGCTCGACCAGGGAAGAACAAATTCAGAGCCAAGTTACAAGGAAGAACCTATTTTCGGAAACTCTCGCAATGCTGGCGGAGAAGCAAATGAAAAACCCACGAACTGGAGGTGATTATACTCGGAATCCCATGGGGAAACTGAGTAATCTCGCCTCAGGCCTGGATTTACCGCTTATCGGACGAAAATGCTCCCGTAAATCGTGGGAGAAGGATGCTCCTTTTTCGCCCAAAATCGCCTCAGAGCGGGAATTTCCTTTCAGCTTTCTCTTCACTTAGTCACTAGTGTTTCTATATAGTGAGAGTCAAGTAAAGTTTGACAATTGATTGGGTAAGGTCAACTTTGTTATTAGTGTTTATATATTGAAAGTCAAGTAAGGTTTGATCGTTGCTTAGACAAACTCAAATATTTTTATTAGTATTTTATATATACTAATTCAAATAAAGTTTTTTCGTTAATTAGTTGAAGTCAACTTTGTTATTAGTGTTTATTTATTAAAAGTCAAGTAGGGTTTGACCATTGATTAGACAAAATCAAACATTTTTATTAGTATTTATTATATACTAATTCAAATAAAGTTTGACCGTTGATTAGTTAAATTCAACTTTGTTATTAGTGTTTATATATTAAAAGTCAAGTAAGGTTTGACCGTTGATTAGACAAAGTTAAATATTTTTATTAGTATTTATTATATACTAATTCAAACAATATTTGACCGTTGATTAGTAAAGCCAGCCTAATTATTAGTATTTATAATGGAAAGTCAAATAAGGATTTACCGTTAAAGTTGTATTTTTGTATACTAAATCAATTAAGGGTTGAAGGTTAATTAGTTAATGTAAAAAAATTGATTAATTTAACTTAACTTGATTATTAGTTAAAGTCAACAAAAGAAGTGAACGATTTTGAAAGTTAAAAAATAGCTTAGAGCGGCTGTGCAGTTGCTCCTAGCCCATGAAATTTCTAGCAGGATTATTTGAAATTTTTGGCGAATTTTTTTTAAAACTTTTGGCTAATGTTTTGAATTATTTGGCGGAAAAATTGAACTTTAAAAAATTCGACAAATATTTTGAAATTTTTGTCAGTAAGATTGAATTAAAACTTTTTTTTTGCAACTTCTTAGGCGGAAAAATGAATTTTTAAAATTTTTAGCACCGTCTTTTAAAATCGGTGCTATTTTTTCCAAAAACCGGTGCTGTTTTGACCTTTTTTTTCAAATTTTAGGCAGGAATATAGAATTTTTAAAATATTTAGCACCGATTTTTAAAAACTGGTGCAAATTTTTCCAAAAAACAATGCTATTTTGAAAATTTTTGGTTATTTCTTTGGTGGAAAAATGATTTTTAAATTTTTAAAAATCGGTGCTAATTTTTCCAAAACTAGTGCTATTTAAAAACCATTTGGCTATTTCTTTGGCGGAAAAATGAATTTTGAAAATTTTTAGCACCAACCGGTGCTATTTTTTAATTTTAGCACCAGTTTTTAAAATCGGTGCTATTTTAAACAAAAACTGGTGCTACGTTTTTATTTTTAGCACAGATTTTTAAAACCAGTGCTATTTTTTAAAATTTTTAGCACCGGTTTAAAAACTGGTGCTATTTTGAATTTTTTCACGATTTTTTGGCGGGAAGATAGAATTTACAAATATTTAGATCGGTTTTTAAAAACCGGTGCTAATATTTCCAAAACCGATGCTATTTTAAAAATCGGTGTTAGAGGGGGGTCTCTGTGGTAGTGATAGTACCGGTTGATTTTATGATAGAAGCCTATGATTCTAGTAGTATAAGTTTACAAACTATTGTGTGATATGTTGCTTGATTCGTTATAGTACATATTTTGAAAATGTCAAATTTTCACAAGCTTTAATTATCCTTAATGGAAAATAATAATGATCAAATATTTTTCAAGTCAAAGTCAAAAAGTGAATCTTGAAATGGGCCAAAGGGAGTAACACAATTTATAACTTTAGATTGTAGAAATCCTAAGGTCTTTCCTAATTTGGGTACAGATAAAATCATAATCTCTGTCACTCTATATATGTCATATTTTACCATTCATCAATAAAGTTGATGCTGTTTAGATTGAAAAACTTACACATATATAAATGTTAAAATTAATTTGTGATATATCATTATATTCATTGTCAAACATACATTTTTAACATCTGATTATTATAATTTATGTTATACATAATTTAAGATATTAAAATCATAAAGGCATTATTGAAAAGTGAGCGGAGAGAATACACTATTTAAAACAAAGTCAGTGTAGCACGTTGGACCAAACCTATCAAATTGATACACCAAAATCATCCTGCAAAATGGTGGGAGCTACTCATCAGCTGTCAAAGTCCTTTCTGCTGCTACTGGTTTTGCTACTTTGCACCAGCAACCTCGCGGCGGCTGAATCCGGCAGTTTTGTGGCTGGCGGAAACGACCAGCTCTGCTCTGGCGGAGTCGGCATGAACAATTCCAGTCTTCCGATCGTTCCGGCGATAAACAAAAAGAGGCTTTGTGTTTGTCTGCTGTTCCCTATTTGCACCTGCTTGTGCCCATGTCTAATCTGTCAAACGCTTTGTCGAAATCCTCCTCCTCTTCAATAATTGATGTGAAAATTTGAATTTGAAGAAGATTATAGTCCATGTAATTGCCATGTGTACACGGTTCGCGATGATTATATTTTCCTTATCGACGCGATTAATTTCTAGTTTTAATATATGCGATGGTTAAAAAAAATCTGTGTACAGTATTATTTTAGTACATCTTATTTTTGTCTACAGTGATTAGATCAATGTTTCAAACCAACAAGCATAATTTAATTTTCAACACAGCTAACCCAAAACGATTTATTCTTATTTTCAAAAAAATAATGATTTATTCTTAGGCAAAATCTTGGGAAAAACAATCTTTCCACAGGTTTATGGAAAAACGGAGCTTAATTATAATAATAAAAGGTAAAACATGTAGTAGTTATAAAGTTTATAACCCGATTCATACAACCCGGAAATTTTATCTTCATTTATTCTAATTTGCACTTTAAACCTTGGTCTTTCCATGACTTATGGAAATGCCGTCTTTCAACACACGGACTCTTATTCTTAATATATTTTATTCAGGATGGTTACTTTTTTTAAAGGTTGATACTTTAAAGATATATATTTTTGGGCGAACGACCCTCCAACTCTTGCCATTTGACCCTTTTAGCCCCGTATCTTTTTTTTAATACTTTTAGCCCATCAACTGACAAAACTGTTAAATCGTAGCCCCTCCGTCCAGTCAAAGCATTAAGTAATAGTCAAACACAATTTTAAGAGTACAATAGTAATTTTTCATTTCCCTTTTCTTTCCTTTTTCTTTGGGCCACCACCGCCTGCATCCGGGGAGTCCAGACCGTGGTGGGAATGGTTTGGTGGATGTAGCAGGTGGAAAAGCGGCGGATGCGAGGCGAGTTCCAAATCTGCAAATCGGGTATCCCGGCATCCAATTTGGGTTCAGATTTGGAAAATAGTGTTGATTTGTGCCTTTTTTCTATTGAGATTTTGTATTTTGTAGCACAGAGTCCCGTTTTAGACTGATTAACCGTTAGACACGATCATTCTTATATTTGACGTAACTAATGAGGTAATTTAGTGTTCATTTTATCAATTGCAACGAGATTCTTTTAACTTTTAAAAACTTTAAAAATGTATCATAATGCATAAATATTTATAATTTGACCATAAAGTTATTGAAACAAGATTTTTCATAATTGGTCTAACTGTTAGTCGGTCTAACATGAGACTTTCTCATTTTGTAGTGGTTAAAGTATTTATTATTTTGTTATCAACAAAAAAGATCATTATTGTTTATTAAACACAAACTTATGCAAAGCAGAGAATTTGTTGGATTTGAACAAAATAGATAGAGAGAATATGAGTTTTCATTCTCCATTTTAGAGAAACTTTTGGAAAACCTGTTGGACTTGTTCTGAGATATTTTCTTTGTGCAAATATAACTCTAACAACTTTACATAAGTGCTAATATAATTCTAAAGAATATATTTCGGCATTGACTGGCCGTTTCTGGCCATTGACTGATAGGAAATGACCAAAATATCTTTTCAACCTAATCCAAAAAATTGAAAGACCACCCTTTCTCCTTAAATTGCCACCACCTGCGCTACCTCGCCACCTCATCCGTCGCCACCTTCGCTGGTACCACTGGTCCATCACCACCAGATTGTCGCCACCCTACCCCCACCCCCACCTAGCCCCACCACAAATACCACCTTCCACTCTGCCTCCACCACCATCCACCCCAACAAGATCAATGCCAACATTGTTTACGGCGCCTCTGCAACCACCATCCATCCCTTTCAGCTAGGCCTGCCTCTACCACCCCCTTTCAGCTTTGCTACCACTACCCCTTCCAGAAACCCTAGAGCCACTACCACCCTACCGACACCCCACCTTAGATGCCCAACCCCTGCCACCAAGAAAGAGAAAGAAATGGGTGGCGGCGCGTACCCTACCACCACCACCACCCTACTGGCACCTCACCCCCGATGCCTAGTCACCGCCACCAAGAAGGAGAAAGAGAAACAACGACACAAACCCTAGAGCCTCCACTACTCTACCGGCACACTAACCCTGACGCCCAGCCCCCGCCATGGAGAAAGAGAAAGAAATAGGCAGCGGCATGAACCCCAGCGCGACTACCACCCTACCGATGCCCCTCCCCACCCCAAAAAAGGATACAGAGAAACGATTGGCAGAGTGAATCCTAACGTCACCACCACTCTTCTAGCTGTCCCACCCCTGACGCCCAGCCCCCACCATGGAATCTGCAGAGCCTGGCGAATTTGCAAGTGTTCATGAGCTTTGGACCGGATCCGGCATTACTATAACGGAAAGAAGAAGAAGTCCCCCGAGACGATGAAAGCCAGTGCTACCAGAGAAGAAGAATCCAAATCAGGAATAATAGAGGCTACGCCGGAGAAGTAAAAAGGGGAAAAGAAATGGAAAGAAATAATAAAAAGGACATGGAGAAGAAATAAAAGGTTAAAGTAAATGAAAGGAGAAAGAAAATTAGGGTTGGGGGCATTAAAGATATTTCATATATTTTTATTTATTTCGGAGGGGTAAAATAGTGTTTTCATCATAATCCATCCTTAAATTGCCAGAAAAGGTTATATTTGCACATAAAATAACTATCTAGGGATATATTTGCACTTTTAATTATCACTGGATTGTATGTGCACTTGTGAATTATGTAGGCTTATATATGCACTTCTCTCTAACATTAAACTTCATCTAATAAACCATATATCATCATCTATACCTCATAAAATATCTATTCAAACCACAATAACATAAAAAATCATCTATAAATCATATATCATTATTGATATACCATAAAATATCTATTCAAAAATCAATTACATAAAACTTCATGTATATATTGTTTAATATCATCACCAAACTTTCAAACCTCCGACACTTGTGGTTCCAATCCAATTCTAACAACAATTTGTTTTGAAACCAAAAAGTAACATACCAGCCTTCAAATAGAACAGACTATCATCTTAGGGTACTATATAAAAGAAATCTGCCAACCGCATGGTTGACACAAACCTTCGTTAGGGGTAGAACGATAATTTCACAGGCACATGGCTGCCTAACCATGTGCGTCTATAGGTGCTATCAAGTGGTTGCCCAAAACAACATCGTTTTGGGCATTTGAAATTTTAAAAAAATGGCTGCCTAACCATGTGCGTCTACAGGTGCTGTCAAGTGGCTGCCCAAAACAACGTCGTTTTGAGCTTTTTAAAAAACAATAATAATATACCATTGGATGGTTCGAGAGGTGAAGGTTCTAGTGGAGTTTTGAGAGGTAGTGGGTTCGCGTGGAGGTTTGAGTGGTATGGATTCGAGAGGTGATGGTTCAGGTGGAGAGGGTTCATGTGGAGAGGATCCAATGGAGGGGTTCGAGACGCACTGATTCGAGAGGTGATTGTTCAGGTGAATAGGTTAAAGTGGAGGGGTTTGAGAGGTGATGGTTCAGGTGGAGGGGTTCAAGAGGTACTGATTGGAGAGATGAAGGTTCCTTTGAACGATGCGAGAGGTAAATGTTCCAGTAGAGAGTTCAAGAGGTGAGAGTTCGAGAGGTACGTATTCGAGAGGTGAAGCATTCGAGAGGGTGGTTTGAGAGGTTAGTATTAGAGATGTGAAGTGTTCGAGAGGTTAGAGTTCGAGAGGTGAAGGTTCCATTGAACTGTTCGAGAGGTGAAGGTTCCTTTGAACAATTCGAGAGGTGAAGGTTCCAGTGGAGTGTTTGAGAGGTGAGAGTTCAAGAGGAGGTTTGAGAAGTACGTATTCGAGAGGTGAAGCTTTTGAGATGTGAAGGTACAGGTTCGAGAGGTGGAGGTTCTATTGAACGATTTGAGAGGTGAAGGTTCCATTAGAGGTTTGAGAGGTACAAATTTGAGAGGTACGAATTCGAGAGGTGAAGGTTCCTTTGAACGATGCGAGAGGTGAAGGTTATAGTAGAGAGTTTGAGAGGTGAGAGTTCGATAGGAGGTTTATTCAAGAGGTTAAGCGTCCGAGAGGATGGTTTGAGAGGTACGCATTCGAGAGGTTAAGCATTCGAGAGGTGAAGCGTTCTAGAGAGTGGTTTGAGAGATCCGTATTCGAGAGGTGAAGGTTCCTTTGAACGATTGGAGAGGTGAAGGTTCTAGTGGAGAGTTTGAGAGGAGGTTCGAGAGGTACGTATTCGAGAGGTGAAGCGTTCAAGAGGGTTGTTCAAGAGGTACGTATTCGAGAGGTAAAGGCTCTGATAAAGAGGCTCTAGTAGAGGGGTTTGAGAGGTGAAGGGTCAGGTGAAGAGGTTCCAGTGGAGGGGTTCGAGAGGTACTTATTCGAGAGGTGATGGTTCAGGTCGAGAGGGTTCAAATGGAGGGGATCTAATGGAGGGGCTCGAGAGGTGAAGGTTCATTTGAACGATTCGAGAGATGAAGGTACGGGTTCGAGAGGTGAAGGTTCCATTGAATGGTTCGAGAGGTGAAGGTTCCATTGGAAGTTTGAGTGGTACTAATTTGAGAGGTACGAGTCAGAGAGGTGAAGGTTCCTTTGAACGATACGAGAGGTGAAAGTTCCAGCAGAGAGTTTGAGAGGTGAGAGTTCGAGAGGTTAAGCATTCGAGAGGGACGTATTCAAGAGGTTAAGCATTCGAGAGGTGAAGCGTTCGAGAGGTGCATATTCAATAGGCGATGCATTCGAGAGGTGAAGCGTTCGAAAGGGGGGTTCGAGAGATCCGAATTTGAGAGGTAAAGTGTTCCTTTGAACAATTCTAGAGGTGAAGGTTCCATTCGAGAGTTCGAGTGGTGAGAGTTTGAGAGGGGGTTCGAGAGGTACGTATTCGAGAGGTGAAGCGTTCGAGGGGGTGGTTCGAGAGGTGAAGAGGCTCCAGTAGAGGGATTCAAGAGGTACTGATTCGAGAGGTGAAGGCTTAGGTGAAGAGGTTCCATTGGAGGGGTTCGAGAGGTACTGATTCGAGAGGTGAAGGTTCAGGTGAAGAGGTTCCAGTGGCACTTCACCTGAACCTTCACCTCTCGAATCAGTACCTCTCGAATCCCTCCATTGGAACCCCTCCACTTGAACTCTCTGCACTTGATATATCACCTCTCGAACCCCTCCACTCGAACCAGTTCCTCTCGAACCCCTCCACTCAAACCCTTCCACGTTTCAATTACATGTAAAATTGGTACATTTGTACCTTCAATTACAGCTCTTTTAACATTCTTATATTGTAGCAACATTCCTTTAGTATTTCTATAATTTTTTATCAAACTCACTGTGCAACGCACGGTGTTACCTAACTAGTTCAATGGCAAAAGGTAACGTCCTAGCATTCAAATACAAACGTGAATAGTCTTTCATCCAATGACAAAAGATAACATCCCTGAACTTTAA
The DNA here is from genome assembly GCA_037428765.1 of Rubia yunnanensis. Taxonomy (NCBI): domain Eukaryota; kingdom Viridiplantae; phylum Streptophyta; class Magnoliopsida; order Gentianales; family Rubiaceae; genus Rubia; species Rubia yunnanensis. Next base: position 16,589,647 of record CM075062.1, read on the forward strand.
TACAAGTAATACTAGAGTTGACCACTTCACCAAATTAATTACATCACACAAAACAAATAGAGGAAATTGCACCAAATTTCAACCTAACACTACTGATCACAAAATGAAATTAGATTTGATAAACACTAATCCAGCACATGAAACAATTAAAAATGCACTAATTTTGATCTCAAACGTATAACATCATCTACAAATCACAAAATGTCAACTTAAAACCTTAAAACATCAAATAATATTAACATATATGGTTTTAAAGCATCAAATAATATTAACATATATAATATCAACTAAAAATAACACGTAATCACACCAAATTACAAATAATACCCCATTCTTATTTTAATCTTTTAAATATTGTGTTTAAGCCTCGGTCTCACCGTGAGACAGTCTTGCACAAGACTTTATCTTTTTTTTTATGTTTAACCTTTATAATTTTATGTTTATTTTGGTATTTTTATTTAATATTTATGCATTTTAATTTAGCTATGGCAAAGTCTTGAGAAATACCGTCTTTCCATAGGCGTAACGAAAGACGGGGTTGAATTAAAACTATAGAAATGTAAAGATTATAGCTGCAATATTAAAAACTTATTATGCAACGTGCAATAATTATAAGTTTATGATCCAATTTATAAAATCCAAAAATTTTATCTTAATTTCTTATAATTTGCAGTTTGAACCTTAGTATTTCATGTATTCGATCAACGGGAAAACAGGTTCAAAGTCACCAGAAATGATGAAAAGGGAAGAAACCGTCGCGCCCAAAAGCTTCTTGGATTCGATCAACAACAACAGTAGCAATTCAGTTATCCTTCTTGTCAACTGAGGCCTTTTTCATGTAGTTGCATTCTGACCCCTAGAATACCGCAGTTTTTAAATATTTTACCTTTAAAATAATATAATTATAATTTGACCCCGATATTTAACTAGCTCTTGTTTTAATTCCATAAGAGCAGGTCTCCTGACAGGTGGCTTGTCTATAAGCTTATGGATGGAGGGACTCTTTTGAAAATAATGGAAAGTTAAACCAAAAAAGCACGAAAAACACAAAAACAAATTTTACGCAGTGAAATATTCATAAAATACAGTTGATAATGTGTAAAACCACACGGGCTTAAGGGCACGTGCGTCCGACCATTGGCCCAAGGTTTTATCCTTTAGGTAAAGCCCCCTTTTGGGCCGGTCCAAGGTGAAGTACTTGTTCCACTAGCAAACAAAATAGTAGCCCTACTTACCTACCTATATAAAGGCCAAAGATAATCCTATACACACGATGATTCATTCCTAATAACACTTGGATACACTGTATGCTTACTTGGCCGTCAGAGCCTCTTCCCTCCGTACATCTCTGGGGGCTTTTTGTTGCAGATTCAGCTACAACAGACAGCAGCGTAGTAGCGGTGACAAATTGGGGTGCATCAAACTGGCACGCCTTATGGGAACGTCAAACCCAGATCTATGTCGTATTATAGTTTATGTCTGCCCCTACGACAAGTTCATTGCATAGGAGTGAACGGTTGAAGGATAAAGAAGTTTCGACCGCTGAAGAAGAAGTACAATCCCCTTACCGGAGAATAAAAGGGTGTGGGACCAATCGGATGGATCCTACCCTCTCAGGTGTCGTTACCCAACACACAGAGAGCGTTCGAGATTAGATCCCGGAAAAAAGAGGATTGGAGGGTCATCAGGCGGAAGTCCTCGCGTAGTTGAACACTCTGGGAAGGACGGACACCAGAATCGAACCTTGGTTAGGGGAATTACAGCCCCTACCACACTAAACCAAGCATGGTGGCCCAGAGAGAATGGGCCACAATTCATAGAGGCTACGTCCTATTTACAAGTGGAGCCTAAGGAAGGCAAGAACAATAAAACTCAAGGTAAGAGGTAGATTGACACCTGTTTCTCCACATAGTCGTCGGTGATATGGCGCAATCCAATGTAATTGTATAGAATTGGTCCCAAAATTGGTTTCAGAGCCGGAAGGGGGAGGAAAAGTGCCGTAGAAGAACTCATCCCTCGAGCAAAACGTTATCTCCTTGGCGCCGTTTGATCAAGATTAACACCACAGAGAACAACATCAAACTCACAAGTACATAAGGATTTGTAGTACTAGGTTTAGCATCAAGAGTTAATAACCATAGTATTCTCAAAGAACAACCAATCCATCATGCAATCATTACTATAAGATTTTTTAATAAAAATATCCAACATATATCGACACATATCCAAGCATCATTATAGAATATAACAATTATAGTCACAATGATGAAGTCGGCATACTACAATCAACAAAGATACTATAAAGATGCAAGAATCTCCATATGTCAATATATGTAAGATGGTGGATGAATGAGTGCAGGTGTGGTGGTTCTAGGGAGTATTTTATGGAGAAGAAGAAAGGATTATGCAGTGTTTAAGCAAAATTAAACAGTTGGTTTTTCCATTGAGACTCGCGACATTTGCCCCCCAAAGAAATAGCAAATTTTTTTAAAAATTGCACTGGTTTTTTCCAACCGTTGCTAAAAATTTAAAAATAGCACTGGTTTTGGAAGAAAATAACACCGGTTTAAACCGGTGCTAAAAATTTAAAAATAGCACCGGTTTTGGAAGAAAATAGCACGGTTTAAACCAGTGCTAAAAATTTTAAAATATTTAAATTTTTTCCGCCAAAGAAATCACCAAAACAATTTTCCCGCCAAAGAAATTGCTAAAAAATTTAAAACTTAGCACCGGTTTTGTAAAACTGGTGCTAAAAATTTTCAAAATTCATTTTCCCGCAAAAGAAATAGACAAAAAAAATTTAATAGCACCGGTTTTGGAAGAAAATAGCACCGGTTTAAATTGGTTCTAAAATTTTTTACATTTTAAGTTTTTCCCGCTAAAGAAATTTTAAATTCTATCTTCCCTCCAAAAACATCTAAATATTCGTCAAAATTTTTTAAAGTTCAATTCTTCCGCCAAAGAATTCAAAATTTTTTCCAAAAACTTTCAAATAATCTTTCCAAAAATTTCATGAGCTGGGAGCAGTTGTGCAGCCGCTCTAAGCTATTTCGTAAAACTTTCAAAATCGTTCACTTCTTTTGTTGACTGTAACTAATAACCAAGTTAAGTTAAATTAATCAACGATCAACCTTTACTGACCTAATATATACAAATACGAATAAAATTTGTTTACATTAACTAATTAACGTTCAACCCTTAATTGATTTAGTATACATATATACAACTTTAACAAGTTAACGGTCAAACTCTACTTTACTTTCAATATATAAATACTAATAACTAGGCTGACTTTGACTAATTAACGGTCAAACTATACTTGACTTTCAATATATAAACACTAATAACAAAGTTGACTTTAACTAATTAACGGTCAAACTTTATTTGAATTAGTATATAATAAATACTAATAAAAATATTTGACTTCGTCTAATCAACGGTCAAACCTTAGTTGACATTCTATATATAAATACTAGTGACTAAGATGACTTTAACTAATCAACGGTCAAACTTTACTTGACTCTCTCTATATAGAAACACTAGTGACTAAGCTGACTTTAACTAATCAACGGTCAAACTTTACTCGACTTTCAATATATAAACACTAATAACTAGGTTTACTTTGTCTAATCAATGGTCAAACTTTACTTGACTTTCAAAAAATAAACACTAATAACAATGTTGACTTTAACTAATTAACGGTCAAAATTTATTTGAATTAGTTATAATAAATACTAATAACTAAATTGACTTTGTCTAATCAACGGTCAAACCTTACTTGACTTTTAATATATAAACACTAATAACAAATTTGACTTTAACTAATTAACGGTCAAACTTTACTTGACTCTCTCTTTGTATAGAACACTAATGACTAAGCTGGCTTTAACTAATCAATAGTCAAACTTTACTCGACTTTCAATAGGTAAACACCAATAACTAGGTTGACTTTGTCTAATCAATGGTCAAACTTTACTTGACTTTCAATAAATAAACACGAATAACAAAGTTGACTTTAACTAATTAACGGTCAAACTTTATCTGAATTAGTATATAATAAATACTAATAACTAGGTTGACTTTGTCTAATCAACGGTCAAACTTTACTTGACTTTCAGTATATAAACACTAATAACAAAGTTGACTTTAACTTATTAACGGTCAAACTTTACTTGACTCTCTCTATATATAAACACTAATAACAAAGTTGACTTTAACTAATTAACTGTCAAACTTTACTCGACTTTCAATATATAATCACTAATAACTAGGTTGACTTTAACTAATTAACGGTCAAACTTTACTTGACTCTCTCTATATAGAAACACTAGTGACTAAGCTGACTTTAACTAATCAATGGTCAAACTTTTCTCAACTTTCAATATATAAACACTAATAACTAGGTTGACTTTGTCTAATCAGCGGTCAAACTTTACTTAACTCTCTCTCTCTATATATATAGAAATACTAGTGACTAAGGTGAGAGGAAGTTCCCGCTCTGAGGCAATTTTTGGGCGAAAAAGGAGCATCCTTCTCCCACGATCCACAGGAGCATTTTCATCTTATCAAGCGGTAAATCCAGGCCTGAGGCGAGATTACTCAGATTCCCCATGGGATTCCGAGCATAATCATCTCCAGTTTGTGGGTTTTTCGTTTGCCTCTCCGCGGGCATTGCGAGGGTTTCCGAAAACAGGTTCTTCTTACTCACTTGGCTCTGAATTTGTTCATTTTCTTTTCGAACACTGAAAAGTTATCATATGTTGAGCACTTGGATTGTGTATATCTTTGCATTCCTATCGTTGTAATTTGTATGAGTAATATCTGACATGCGTAGCATATTATCTGAAGAAGTAATAATCCCCTGTTGCCGGGATTGTTACTAGGAATTTCTGTTGTTTTCGAAGTAGAATATTGTGTGGGAGATAAGTTAGTCTCCTTTGTGCATCCAATACGTTAGTCGGATTGTGTACCTAACCCCTCTTATCTTCTCTTACTGTCACTATGAACGGGAAAACATGGACCAGTCTCCCATAACAACCTCTGCCACCAAATCGGCAAATCATCCGGGCCTGAATGACCAAGTGGAAAAGACCTTCAAGTCTAGAGAATGGAATGATCTGCGACTAGAGAGAAAATGGTAGTAGGATGACGCGGATATCACCTTGAACAAAGTAGATATTATCACAGACCAAGATGTGGATTTTGTCCTCTCAGAGGAATAAGTTAACAAGGAGCAAGTCCGGGTGTTCTATGGTTTTTTAGGCGTCTTCCCAGGTTCTTTCCCAGGTATACATACTGTTTGGAAATTGCTCATGGCAAAGTGGGATGTCCAATGTTGGGTTCAGACAATGATAAATGGGTACCTAAAATTTGGATTCAAAACAGCGAAGGACAGGGACAGGGTACTACAGGGTCCGTACCATTTCCTCCACGGTAAAAAGTTGTTTATTGTTCCTATACCTGAGTTTGGGAAGTGCGACATGCGTATCATGGCAAAGAAACCGATCTGGATTCGCATGAACCACCTACCAAAGTTATGCTGGCAAAAAAAAGCCCTCGAGAAGATAGCCTCCACCCTTGGTGAGCCCGTCCTCATGGACAATGGAACTTGAGATCTCATGGGCTACTACACCAGGATCCTGGTCCTCATCGACACCTCCAAACAGCTCAAAGAAATGGTAAAATTCCGTATGCCGGATGGAACTACCCACTTGAAATGGATAATGTATGACTACTGCAAACCATGGTGCCCAAACTGCGGAGAAAATACACATTTCTTTGAAGGTTGCGATGAATTCTTCAGGGCCAGGGAAAGGGTTTTTCAGGAACGCATGGCAAAAAGAAACCGGGCTGTAAACTTTGACGAAAGTGTTCTGCCCACACAGGTAAATAAAGGAAAAAACCCAGACGGAGAGCTCTCCCGTACAAATGGTGACGCAGTTTAGGGGTCAAAATAGTACACCCAGGACCTAGCACCACGGAGCAAGAAGTAAACTCGGTAAAGGAAAAGTGCGAAGACACAGAGGTAGTTATGGAGATGGACCGGGGGAAGAGAACAGTTGATCCCACACCACCGGGCGCTCGTCCATATCTCAGTGATGATGCCGCCTTGGTAGAGCCTCCGGCTTTCGGTGATGCAGACAGACTGATGAATGTTGCAGGAAGCATACCGGACAACATGCTCCATCCGGAGGCAAGAAGAAGGAGCAACCCCCTCGGGCAGGAAGACCTCCAGCACCAAAAGGAAAAAACACAGTTGAGAAACATATGTTCAAGAGCTGTGGCAGAACCAGATTCTCTTACATGCTACTCAACCCATCGACAAAGACCTACCAAAGAGTGGCGGAAGTAGCAAAGAGTTCCTCTTCAAATGACAGCAGTAAAGGCGGCGGTCCGAGGCCAGAAGGGACCTTCACCCCCAATGAATGCAGCCCGCATAAACATACGGGGCCTTGGCGCCCCAGCAAAAAAGAGATGGGCGAAAAACATCATCTCCGAAAACAATGTCGGTTTGTTAGGTATTCTGGAAACAAAGGCAAGTGAACGAACACTGGACAACTTCATGAGGAGTCTTAAAGGTTGGAGATACACCTACAATTTTGAATCGGCACCTAATTCAAGAATTCTTGTTGTTTGGGACCCCAAAACGTTTCATGTTGAGACAACAGGAAAAATGGTGCAACTGATCCATCTCAGAGTACGACACCTATCATTGAATGTGCATTTTCTTTGCACCTACACATATGGAAACAGTGAGGGAAGACTACACAGATTACCCCTTTGGGCAGAGTTGAAGCGATACGGTGCAAAACTTGACTCACCTTGGATGGTTCTTGGCGACTTTAACGCCATCCTTAGTGTAAATGATCATATGGGCAACACATCCCCCGGGGTCTACCAAATGAGAGAATTTCAAGAAGCCTGTACCGCCTGTGGTATGAGGGATGCCCCAGCAATCAGGGATCATCTAACATGGCATAATGCAGACTTCACAATCAGGCACAAACTAGACCGTGTCTTCTGAATCACAAATGGGATGAAGATTCCTGCCGTACCACCTTTCTTCCTGGATCAGCCCTCTCTGACCACCTACCTTTTGTAATAGCTCTAGCACAAGAAAATGAGCAATTGAACAGACCTTTCAGGTATCAAAATATGTGGAATGCGCATCCGAGGTGCAAGCAGGTTCTTCATGATCACTGGTCACCAGCAGTTCAAGGGTTCAGACAGTATGTTCTATGCCGCAAACTGCAAAGATTGAAGAAACCCCTCAAAGAGCTGGGGGAAAAGGGACTTCCACCACATATCAGAAAAGGAAAAAAGACCATATATGGAGTACGCAAATGCGTTGAAAAGTTTAACGTCGGGGAACGCATCACATGAACTGATACACCAACTGACTTTTTTAAAGCAAACAACCCTGATCTTCTACACGGCGGAGTCGAAATTCCTAACACAAAAGAGAAGAATAAACTTTGTCACTTTGGCGGATAAGGGCACAAGTTTCTTTCACGGCTTGGTAGCCAACAGGAAGGGCGGTGGAGTCCCGGTAATTCTGGACGCAGAAGAAAGATTAGTCACATCCAGCGAGAAAAAAAAGGCACTATTTGTGGAGTTTTATAAGGGCTTATTCGGGTCAGATGTACCACGTGCACCAATCGATCCAGATATAATCCGTTCAGGCCCCTTACTTACCGACAAGGAGAGAGCCACACTGAGCCAAGATATCGAAAGGCATGAAATCAAGTCAGCCCTTTTCTCCATGTCCGATGACAAAGCTTCGGGCCCGGATGGCTTCACTGTGGCTTTTTTCAAGAAATAATGGGAGATCGTGGGACAGGATGTCACAGAATCGGTCTTGGAATTCTTCCGCACTGGTGAACTGCTAAAAAGGCTAAATCATACCGCTGTTGCACTTATTCCCAAGAAAGAAGACAACCTAAGGGTGGCTGACTTTAGACCCATCTCCTGCTGCAATATCATTTACAAGATTATCTCCAAAGTCATCGCCAACAGAATCAATCCTCTCCTCCCCGGCCCCATCGATCCCTGCCAAGCAGTATTCGTAAAGGGAAGGAAACTTACTGATAATGTCATGATGGCTCAAGAGCTCGTGCGGGGCTACGGACTATCACGATCCTCTCCCCGCTGTATGATTATGGTAGACCTCACAAAGGCATTCGACACAGTTTCCTGGGATTTCATACGGGAGGTACTAAATGGCCTGGGTTTCCTGCAAACGTGGGTTGATAGAATCATGGAATGCATCACAACATCGACGTTCTCCATTGCGATAAATGGCAAATTGTGTGATTTCTTCAAAGCCAAAAGGGGACTGAGACAAGGCGACCCCCTTTCTTCCCAACTTTTTGTTATTTGCATGGAATATCTTTCCAAGTTACTGAAAAACAGGGCAGAATCCTCTCCGTTCTCATACCACCCGAGATGTGAACACCTAAAAATCACCCACCTGGCATTCGCGGATGACCTGATGCTTTTTTCGAAGGCAGACCGGAACTCTGTCCATACCATCATGTCTGCTCTAAACAATTTCCAGCATACCTCATGCCTAGCCATCAATGCCGCAAAGTTAAAATTCTTCGGAGTGGGTATAAAGGAGGACTTAAGCTTCACGGACATTCCGTGGGCTACTTTTCCAGTTAGGTACTTAGGTATCTCGTTGGATTCCAGTAAACTCAAGGTCTCTCAGTTTCAAACGCTTCTTGATAGCGTCGACAAGGAAATTGCAAGACTCAAAGGTCATACATTATCTTATGCGGGGAAACTGGAACTCATAAAATCCGTGGTACAGGGAGTTATTGGATTCTGGATACAACACTTCATCATCCAGGGAAACGTTATGGACTCATTGGAACAAAAATGTAAACACTTCCTGTGGGGTGAAAAGAAGCAGAAAAAGGTTTCCTGGAAAAGGCTTTGCACCCCAAGGAGTAACGGGGGTTTAGGAATTCGGGACTTCAAGACTTGGAATATGGCCGTCCTCGCACAGCAACTATGGGACATACACTCAAAAAAGGAGTCACTCTGGATCAAATGGGTCCATTCATAGTTCCTGAGCACGAGCAATATATGGAATGTACACACAAGGGCTCTGTGTGGAAGAATCTCGGAGAAGTTCTCACTCTACTTTATGAATCTGTGTGAAATACGAGACAACCTGATAATCATGTGTGGAGGCTCAAGGGAAACACTCATCGACTTGCTGGCGGTTTGGACAGGACCAGAAAATTCATGGCGATGGCTCATGATCATTTCCACAGGTTCACTTACCCACATCTGTATGATATATCCACCCTCCCAAGACCAAGGTTCTTCAAATCAATTTGAAGTGGCTCGATACCACCCCGGTTCTCTTTCATTACATGGCTTGCATCGCTTGGTCGTCTCCAAACCAAGGACAGGTACCATGGAGGAGCTGACGAACCCCCAGACGACATCTGCTGCCTATGTCGCTCCGAAGTAGAGTCACACGATCATTTTTTTTTCAACTGTGATTTCGTTAAACCGGTATGGGAGAGAGTGCGAAACTAGATTGGATTAAGCCGAGCTACCACCTCCATTGCAGCCTCGGAAAAATGGATCAGAAGACAGGTAAGAGGATCGAAATTGAAAAAAAAAGATGGGTCCACTAGAGCTGACAACCTCAATGTACTACATATGGAGTGAAAGGAACGGAGTTCCCAAAACCGGTCTCCGCCCAGACTCAGCAAGGGTTTTCAAGCTTATCCAAAATGACTGTTACCTCATCCTCAACAGATTATTCCCGCACGAACTACTGTTCTAGACAGGGATCCTTCGCAAACAAACGTAAAAAATGAGGAAGTCCATTCTTTCTTTTTTTCCCTAACCTTTCCTGCAGGTAAGCTTAGGGGACACCATCGATAAAGCACCAGAGAGGTAAATATTTCTTTTGCAGGTACAAACAGATACGGACATCCACCTGGAGGCCAGAAGAAAAAAAAACAAAAAAAAAACCACTTCAGGCCTCGAGGGCCAGTTGTTCGAGAGGTCCCAAGGACCGGTTATTCGAGAGGACTCGAGGGCCAGTTGTTCGAAAAGACTAGAGGACTAGTTGTTCGATAATACTAGAGGGCCAGTTTTTTGAGAGGTCTCGAGAGCCAGTGGTTTGAGAGGTCTCGAGTGCCACTAGTTCGAGAACTCTCAAGATCCACTGGTTCGAGAGGCTTCGAGAGCCACCGATTTGAGATGTATCGAGGGCCATCGATTCGATAGGTATCGAGGGCCACTGGTTCGAGAGGTACCGAGCTCCAGAGGCTCATGAGGTCTCGAGATCCAAAGGTTCGAGAGGTCTCGTCAGGTCTTGAGGACCGGGGGTCTGTTAGGTCTCGAGGGCTAGTGCTTCAAGAGGTCTCGAGGGTCAGTGTTTTGAGAGGTCTCGAGGGCCAGTATTTCGAGAGATCTCGAGGGCCACTGTTTTGAGAGGTCTCAAAGACCACCGGTTCGGGAGGTCTCGAGGGCCATAGGTTCGCCAGGTCTCGAGGGCCAGAGGTTCGCCAGGTCTCGAGGGCCAGAGGTTCGCTAGGTCTTTAGTGCCAGAGGTTCGCCAGGTCTTGAGGGCCAGAGGTTCGCCAGGTCTCAAGGGCCAGCGGTTCAATAGGTCTTGAGCGCCAGGGGTTTGAGAGGTCTCGAGTGCCAGGGGTTCATGAGACCTCGAGGGCCAGTGGTTCGACAGGTACCGAGCTCCAGAGGCTCGTGAGAGTCCCTAGGGCCAGCGGTTCGAGTGATCTCGAGGGCCAGCGGTTCGACAGGTCTCCTGGGCTAGCGGTTCAACTGGTCTCAAGGACCAGGGGTATGAGAGGTCTCCAGGGCTAGTGCTTCGAGGGGTCTCGAGGGCCAATGGTTCGAGAGATCTCGAGGCCGAATAGTTTGAGAAGTCTCAAAGACCACCAGTTCGGGAAGTCTCGAGAGCCACGGGTTTGATAGGTCCTGAGGTCCAGGGGTTCGTGAGGTCTCGAGGGCCAGAGGTACGCGAGGTCTCGAGGGTCAGCGGTTCGAGAGGTCTTGAGGGCCACCGGTTTGAGAGGTCTCGAGGGCCACTGGCCCGAGAGGTCTTAAAGACCAGTGGTCTGAGTGGTTTCGAGGGCAAAGTGAAAAAAAACACACTTCAGGCCTCGAGGGCCAGTCGTTCAAGAGGTCCCAAGGACCGGTTGTTCGAGAGGACTTGAGGGCCAGTTGTTCAAGAAGACTAGAGGACCAGTTGTTCAAGGGGTCTCGAGAGCCAGTGGTTCGAGAGGTCTCGAGTGCCACTAGTTTGAGAATTCTCGAGAGCCACTGGTTCGAGAGGCTTCGAGAGCCACCGATTTGAGATGTATCAAGGGTTATCGGCTCGATAAGTATCGAGGCCCATTGGTTCGAGAGGCCTCAAGGGCCACCTGTTCGAGAGGTACCGAGCTCCAGAGGCTCATGAGGTCTCGAGAGCCAAAGGTTCGAGATGTCTCATCAGGTCTCGAGGATCGGGGGTCCGTCAGGTCTCGAGGGCTAATTCTTTGAGAGGTCTCCAGAGCCAGTGTTTCGAGAGATCTCGAGAGATCTTGAGGGCCACCGGTTCGAGAGGTCTCAAAGACCACTGGTTCGGGAGGTATCGTGAGCCACCAGCTCAACAGGTCCGGAGGTTCAGAGGTTCATCAGGTCTCGAGGGCCAGAGGTTCGCGAGGTCTCGAGGGCCAGCTGTTCAACAGATCTTGAGCGCCAGGGGTTCGAGAGGTCTCGAGTGCCAGGGGTCCGTGATGTTTCGAGAGCCAAAGGTTCGAGAGGTCCCTAGGACCAGCGGTTTGAGTGACTCGAGGGCTAGCGGTTCGACAGGTCTCGTGGGTCAGCGGTTCAATAGGTGTTAAGGACCAGGGGTACGAGAGGTCTCGAGAGCTAGTGCTTTGAGGGGTCTCGAGGGCCAATGGTTCGAGAGATCTCGAGGGCCACTAGTTCGAGAGGTCTCAAAGACCACCAGTTTGGGAAGTCTCGAGGGCCACCGGTTCGACAGGTCCAGAGGTCCAAAATTTTGTGAGGTCTCGAGGGCTAGAGGTACGCGAGGTCTCGAGGGTCAGCGGTTCGAGAGGTCTCGAGGGCCACTGGTTCGAGAGATCTCGAGGGCCACTGGCCCGAGAGGTCTTACAGACCAGTGGTCCGACTGGTTTCGAGGGCAAAGTGGACAAAAAATAAAAATAAAATAAAATAAATATTTTTGAAATGTTGAGATATTCAGCCTTCTTTTTCCTGAGCAGAAACTGTGGATCACGGGTAAGGGTGTTCTCAGTTTTCCCATTTGCCTAAAATGGCATACGGCTGTCCATTTGCCTAAAATGGAGAGAACGGTTACAAAACCGTTACGCGGGGCATGCGCGGTAGAAGTCATGCCCGGTCTCTTATCATTAGAAGGTCTATCCGCGGGGAACAACTGGGAGCACCATCGACTACGGTCAACTAGCTCCCATCCCCAAAGGAAAAACCTCGGCACCCACACAGAGATCGTTACTGAAGGCCAATAACACCCCTTTATCTTCATCTTAGGGGTGTACATGGTAGAAGCGGTGTACCAACTCCATCAGGAGAGGACGCAATGCTTCATTCCTTGGAAGGCCGAGACCTCTCCGGGTTTCGAAAGCCGTCGCAGCACTTCAGCGATGGTTGGAATTACACCTTTGGCCATGGGTCAAGAGCCGGTTACGACTCCAGGTTGGATGGAGGTTCCATGGAGGAGGGGCTAGCGAGATTGTTCTCATGATCTTCTGTTCTCTTTGTTTTTTGGGTCACCTGGTAGTAGCATTTAGACCAAAGGAAGTATTTTAGGAAGCATGTATTGAGGGAGTGGGCCAATGTCCCCACTCCCGTACACCCCCACGGCATTTTTGGGGCCACCTGATTGTACCATCTAGATCAGGGGTAGTTTAGTAGGTTTCATTGTATAACAGGAGTGGGACAATGTTCCCACTCCCGTAGACTCTCACGGTTTCTTTTTATTTACCATTACCTTCGACTAGTGACTAAGGTGACTTTAACTGATCAACGGTCAAACTTTACTCGACTTTCAATATATAAACACTAACAACTAAGTTGACTTTGTCTAATTAACGGTCAAGCTTTACATGACTTTCAATAAATAAACACTAATAACAAAGTTGACTTTAACTAATTAATGGTCAAACTTTATTTGAATTAGTATATATTAAATACTAATAATAATGTATGACTTTGTCTAATCAACTGTCAAACCTTACTTGACTTTCTATATACAAATACTAGTGACTAAGTTGAATTTAACTAATCAACGGTCAAACTTTACTTGAATCTCTCTCTCTGTATAGAAACACTGTGACTAAGCCGACTTTAACTAATCAATGGCCAAACTTTACTCGATTTTCACTATATAAAAACTAACAACTAAGTTGACTTTAACTAATCCACAATCAAACTTTATTTGAATTAGTATATATAAATACAAATAAAAAATGGCTGGAAATAATTGAAATAACTATGATACCCCTGTGATAAAAAAATCAAAAAGGAAACCCTACCCTCGTATCTTCATTTTCTTTCTTTCTTCCCAAAATTCATCCTTCGTGTTTTCCTCGCCACTGCTTAACTAATCGACGATCGACTGTGGTTTGATTGGTGTGGGCGCAGTGGTTTGATTGGAGATGATTCAGCGGTGGTGCGATGGTGGTTCGATTGGAGCAGTTATGGAGCAGCGGCGACAAAGCGGCGTGGTGCAGAGGGGGATTGAGTTTCTGGAAGAGGTAGGTGGTGGCGGAGCTAGGGTGGAGGTAGGGAGTGGTGGAGCTAGGGCAGCTGTGGCAGAGCTAGTGCAGCGGTGGCGCACGGTTCTTTCTGGTGGCTGGTGGTGTGGGTTTCTGGCAAAGTTAGGGCAGCGCTAGGAGGTGGTGGAGCTAGGAAGTGGTGGAGCTAGGGGCACGGTTCTTTCTAGTGACTGATGGCGTGGGTTTCTAGTGGAGCTAGGGTAGAGCTAGGAGATGGTGAGGCAGTGATATGATGATGTGGTGATGCAGGGGCAATAGAGGTGGTAAGGTCTGGCAGCGAGTGGTAACGGGGCGAGGCGGATGTGATGGCGGGACAAGGCGGCAATGGTGGTAGACTCTATTTTGCTGACCCCCTAAAATAGGGCTTTATCCGAAATGGTAAAAACTCATCAATAAGTTCTCGATGTTGCCTTATTCTTTACCTTTAATTCCCCTTATGGAGTTGCTTTTGTTAATTGTTTGAGATTTTGGGGTAAAATGTGCGGATTGGGGTGAATTTCTAGGTTTTATATTCTTTTATGAATTTTTCTTATTTTATTGTAATTTCTGGGCTTGTGGAGATGTTAGCATATCGTATGATCCAATAAAGTCCTTGTTTTTCCTTGCTCATTGGAACAAGCATAGCAAAACTTGCTGATGAACTTTACAACTTGTCTGATTCATCAATGTTTTCACATTTCTAGAGAACAATTTTAGCTTTTATACAGTAATTAAGTAAGAGGCTTAAGATATTATTTACATACCCTCTCTTTTGTCTCAGTCAGAAGTTTTCACTTTGCATGTACTTGTCCACCTGTATCTTTTTGCATTTCCTAACTAGTGGTTTTTAATTTTAATATTCAGCTCATAAAGCTAAATCTCAACCTGATGCAAAGGGTTCCTATGTAGAAGTACTGGAAAGATAAGTAAATTTGGGGCCAATAGTAGACTTCTGTGTGGTTGATCTTGAGAGGCAGGGTTAAGGATAGGTTGTAACTTACTCAGGAGCTTACAAAGATGGTTCTCTACGTATTTTACGAAATGGGATTGATATGAACAGGTTTGGATTTTCTAAATTATGTGATATCATATATAAAATCTACTTCATGTACTTTGAAATCTGAGGTCCTGTTTATTTTTTTTGACTTTACATGTATCTGTTGAACTTCAAGAAAAAAAGGGATGTGGTCACTTAGATCAGCCACAGATGATCCTCACGACACCTTTCTTGTGGTTAGCTTCATCAGCGAGACACATATTTTGTCAATGAATCATGATGATGAGCTGGAGGAAACAGAGATAGAAGGTTTTCATTCTGAATTTCAGACACTGTTTTGCCATGATGTTGTACAAGATTAGCTTGTACAGGTCTATTTGCATTCTGAATGCTCATTATTTCCTTCTTCAAGTTTCATGTTACTTTCAATGATACCTCCTTTTATTTGTATTCATTGTTCAGAAAAAAAGCTATATTTAGATTGCGTGGTACTGTAAATACAAATGCAAATGACATCTCACTTTGCCCCATCCCCATTACTGAATTATATTATGGCATAAAGTCAGCAAATGTTTATGTTATCTTTGTTGTTCGATAGACATTTATCGTATATTTTATGTGTATTCTCACATGAAATATCCTCTTCTTCTTTTCTTGAGACCTTAACTTAGATATTTTCTATAGGTCACTTCAAATTCAGCGCGGCTGGTTAGTTCGGGGTCTAGGGAGTTGCGACATGAATGGTTTGCTCCTTCTGGCTTTTTTTTCAATGTTGCTACAGCTAATGCAACTCAGGTTCATGCAATGCTGTTTCATTCCTATTTTTTAAATACTTTTTTTATTGAGGCATCCTTTACGAGTAGTTAATTTGTTAGAAATTATTTGATTATTGGTTTAAGCTAGAAAGAATTTTGGTGTAGTTTCTGGTAGGACTCCTATGTATAAAACACAAACACACTAGGCAATGGAACAACTGAGGGCTAATTTATATGTAGTTCAACTTGTGGAAAAATTAATATACTTCTCTCCGTTAGCATAAACATAACTAGTAGGTGGAATAGTTTTTTCCCGAGACCTTGTTTCTTTAGAAAAATTAATGATATGATTAATTTGCTACTTTATTGAACTGGCCAACATTCTTGGCCATGTTTTGAATCTTTTGTAGCTGTTTACTTCTTTTTATATTTTATTTTTTTCGGAGATTGTGGTTCAAGTTTATATCTGGAAATCTCTTTAGGAAATTTAGTCGTGGGGATGTTATCTAGGGTACACAACTGATAGAGATTATAATTTTTTGGTTTTTATTTGCTTCCGTACATATAGGTTTGTTAAGTTCAATGCCAAGAGCCAGTTTCTCATTTTCATTTAAGCCTTTTGCCAAATCTGTTTTGATAAGCTTATGAGATGTTTGTTATCTGTTATTAAAAGGTTCTACTGGCTACTTGTGGTGGCCATTTGGTTTATCTTGAAATTGGTAATGGAGTGCTAACAGAAGTAAAACATGCTCAATTGGAATATGGTATCTCATGTTTGGATATAAATCCAATTGCTGATAGTCTAAATCACAGTAATATAGCTGCAATTGGAATGTGGACAGACATAAGTGTGAGAAGTGAATTATGGGGGTGGGGATGGGATTCAGTGCACAGTTCTCACACAGAAGTTCATGTAGCGGGTGTTGTTTGCGATATGTATATATCTCTCTTTAACCTATTTTGTTTCTCCAATTGCCATGGAGAAAATGCCTCCCTCCGTTGATGTTATCTGATTCCTCTGTTATCCCGTCGGAGATCCTGAGAGAGGTATGAATACATTTGCAATTTGATTTAATTTTTGTGAAATCTAACGTCTTATAAGTTTTTTGTGCCTTTAACGACGTGCTTGCTGAGTTATGGGATTGCTGGGGTCCATTTTTGAACTCCAGAGCTCACTTGCATTTTTTTCTATCTTTTTTTTGTCGTGGTCTTAATCACTGACTGTTGGTTTGCTGATGTGCCAGGGTGAGGGTGCCGTGCCGGTGGTGGTGAGATTGATTCCTCTCTGAGGTTATCGCCGCAATGTTTAGTCCCATAGATTTTTTTTATCATAACTTTTTTTAAATTTTATTTCCATATTATCAATTTTGTGAAGTTTATTTTATGATTAAATTAATGTCCTACTAAATTATTTTTTTGGGGTCTTTTTCCCTTCCTCTGAGAAGGGAATTTTTTTATTCATCGTAGCACTGTTTAAAAAACGGTGCTAACAAAAAAACAGGTGCTAAAATTAGCACCAGTTGAAAAAATTGGTGCTAAAATATTTATGATTTAAAAAAACCCATTCCTATGAAAAGGGATTTTTATAGTCGTCGTAAATATTTTAGCACCGGTTGAAAAACTTGTGCCAAAATTAGTACCGATTTAAAAACCGGTGCTAACAAAAAAACCGGTGCTAAAATTAGCACCGGTTTAAAAACCGGTTCTTACAAAACAAAACCGGTGCTATTGCGGTACATTTTAGTACCGGTTTAAAAACAGGTGCTAACAAAAACACCGGTGCTAAAAGTAGGGATTTAGCACCAGTTTTTTCCGACCGGTGAAACCGTTTCATCAGTTACTTAGGCACCAGTTTTTTAAACAAAAAAACTGGTTCTAGAACAAAAACAAAACCGGTGCTAAAGGGGGGGTTCATGTGATAGTTATACTGTTGATGTACCCATCATGCTAAGAAAACCTCCTAATCCAAAGAACATTGCCGGAACCTCAAATACACCAATTCCAAGTGATAGTACCAAGGCGGTAGAGATTGAAGGAAGCATCATCCTTTCATTTATAACAAGTAACACACATTAGTATCCAATGGATACTCCGGATAGTGGTCAGAACTCATTGAATAACATATTTGAAGATAATAAAATACTGGAAACTTACATCTTAAAGTGGCTGTCCATCCACAGTTTGCCATGGGACGTATTTGTGAGGAAGCTGCAGGCTCTTTGTTTGTGCTGCATATACCAATTTAATCTACATAATTTACACCTTATAAGTCAGTCAATAACTAGCACTCATTTCATTTCAAATGCACAAAATAGATAACATTAACTAAGAAAATTCTAATCTATTATGTATGCAAATCATAAATTGGATTTATGATTTGCAAATTAGATAACACTTTGTGATGAGTTTCAAATCGGGAAGTGAAAATATTCTCACACTTATGTCTGTCCACATTCCAACAACAGCTATGTTTTGTGATTTGGATTATCATCAATTGGATTTATATCCAAATATGAGATATCATATTCCAATTGAGCATGCTTTACTTCTGATAGCAATTCATCACCAATTTCAAGATAAACCAAATGGCCACCACCAGTATCCAGTAGAACGCTTTAACAGCAGCTATCAAACATCTCACAAGCTTATCGAAGCAGAATTGGCAAAAGGCTGAAATGAACATGAGAAACTGGCTCTTGGCATTGAACTCTACAAACCTATATGGGTACATACGGAAGCAAATAAAAACCAGAAAATTCTAATTTGTATCAGTTATGTACCCTAACATCCCTACGACTAAATTCCTAAAGAGATTTTCAGATATAAACTTGAACCACGATCTCCGAAAATAATAAAACATAAAAAGAAGTAACCAACTACAAAAGATTCAAAACATGGCCAAGAATGTTGGCCAGTTCAATAAAGTAGAAATTAATCATATCATTAATTTTTCCAAAGAAACAAAGTCTCGGGCAAAAATTGGTTGTATGCCACCTACTAGTTATGTTTATGCTAACGGAGAGATGTATATTAATTCTTCCTCAATTGAACTGCATATAAATTACCCCCCAGTTGTTCTATTGCCTAGTGTGTTTGTGTTTTATACATAGGAGTCCTACCAGAAACTACACCTCAATTCTTTCTAGTTTAAACCAATAAGCAAACAATTTCTAACTGATTAAATACTCGTAAAGGAAGGCTCGATAAAAAAATATTTTTAAAAATAGAAATGAAACAGCATTGTGTGAACCTGAGTTGCATTAGCTATAGCAACATTGCCATAAAAGCCAGAAGGAGGAAATCATTCATGTCAAAAATCCCTAGACCTTGAACTAACCAGCCGCGCTCGATTTTGAGTCCAGTAACTCTGTTGATGACACAATAATTTACCCAACAAAGGGCAATTTGTAAGTGCTCGAAGCAAGCCCCAAAGTACACATTGAAGTCAAAGCCAATTGCCAATAAAATTTTAAAAACCTCTAAATGTGAACAACAAAAGAACTCACTTCTCTTTCTCATGAGTTATCACCAGCAAATGAAGCAGACCATTATGATCTCCAAGCAGGTATCTTGAACCATCTGCATCAACCCTCCAATAGGCCCTTGTGATTGACTAGGGGAAAAAAAGAAATGGATAACATAAAAAACAGACCCAAAATTGCAACTATTTTAGCATTTACATCAAGCCCATCAAGCCCTTATAGGTCGGATATTTTTTCTTATATTCTTTTTCCTAATCTTTTAGTCCTCAATGGCCATTATAACGCAAAGTAAATTTCTAGGAAGATTAACAACTTACAGGTCTGATTGGGATTGCTTTAAAAGCAGTAGCACTATAATACACAAGTGTTTCTTCATCGATAATTAGCACCCCACAAAGTAGAGGAGGTACAGGTATGAGTAAATCAGCACCATTATCAAGATTGTTCTGAGACCAAGGACCCTCCACAAAATCTAATGCCACCTTGTATGTTTTGATATGGCGAGCTTCCTTGTTATCCTACTCAATTACACCACCAAAACACCAAAAAAGTAGGGATTTCATCTTATCAGATTAAACTATTAACATGGCACGTGTCCAATAAAGACAGAAAAGACACACACCACAAGAGGCATACAAAATGACACAAGGGGATAGAGAAAAAAGCAACACACTATTGAACATTGAATTCAAATGTCCATCATAAGAGTTTAAGAGGCTTTTTATCTAGTTTTACAAAAGCCAACATGAACACAATAATGAAAATGCATCATCAATTACCATCTGATTAAGAACCCCACAATAAAAAGAAGCAACCAACCTCCATATAATTATTACTAATCCTTTATCACACACTAAGGGGTTGGCTATAAAGTGTCTTTTTTTACCAAATAAATATTCCAATTCTATATCATCTTTCCCTCTTTGTTAGAGATGGATGACTTCAACTTTCTACCCATTAGACTATGGCATCTGAAGGTTCCACATAGACGTGTCCCAGGAGCTTTCAGTCCTGGATTTTAAATAAGAAAGGTCATATTAAGTTGACACAGCCAGGGTAAAACTTTGTAATATCTAATGGTGTGAAACGCAAAATAAACCAGATTAGAGACTGGAAGAAAGAAAAACATAACACATCTACATCTAGCATAAACCTAAATAAACAGCGTTCAGAGTATCAGGAGCATTTACCAAAATAGTGCACATATATGTGGTAGGCACAGTGCTAAAACCTGGTAAAGAACAACGATTTCTTCTTCTAACATCTCCACAAGGCCAGAAATTACAATAAAACAAGCAAAATTCATAAAAGAATATAAACCCTAGAAAATTCACCCCCACTCGCACATTTTACCCCAAAATCTCAAACAATTACCAAAAGCAACTTCATAAGGGGAATCAAAGGTAAAGAATAAGGCAACATCGAAGCTTATTGACGAGTTCTTACCATTTTGGATGAAGCCCTGTTTTAGGGGTGAGCAAACTGGAGTCTGCCACCACCGCTGCCTCATCCCACCACCACATCTGCCTCGTCCCGCCACCACTGCCGCTACCTGACCTCGCCGCCTCACCACCTCTGCTGCCCATGTGCCTCCACATCGCCATGTCGACGCTTCCCTAAAACCCTAGCATAATCAACCCACCCCCATTGAAGCTCGACACTACTGCCACCAGACCTTGCCACCTCACTGATTTTTCCAGACGAGCGGGTAGATCTTGTCACGACACCACCGCCGCTTGACCTCATCCTCTCACCACTGCCGCCTCGTCCCACCAACACCACCCCTCGTCTCACCACCACCGCAAAAACGTAATCGAGTGAATCGAGAAGAAAAGAAAAGGAAAAGTGAATAGAGAGGAAGGAAATAGGTGGAGTTTCGAGAGAAAAGAAATAGGAAAAGTGAATGGAAAAGTGAACTAATCATAATGTTTAATTCTTAGACATCGAATGAATCCAAAAAATCTAGTGTTTCTATATAGAAAGAGTCAAGTAAAGTTTGACCGTTGATTAGTTAAAGTCAACTTAGTTAATTATTTTTATATATAGAAAGTTAAGTAAGGTTTGACTGTTGATTAGTCAAAGTCAAACATTTTTACTAGTATTTATTATATACCTAATTCAAATAAAGTTTGACCGTTAATTAGGTAAAGTCAACCGTGCTATCAGTGTTTATATATTGAAAGTCAAGTTCATCGTTGATTAGACAAAGTCAACCTAGTTATTAGTGTTTATTTATTGAAAATTAAGTAAATTTTGACCGTTGATTAGTTAAAGTCAGCTTAGTCACTAGTCGAAGGTAATGGTAAATAAAAAGAAACCGTGAGAGTCTACGGGAGTGGGAAACATATTCCCACTCCCTTAATACATGAAACCTAGTAAAACTATCCCTGATCTAGATGCTACAACCATGTGGCCAAAAAGATGCTAACCCCGTCGTGGTGACCGGGGCCTGTGAAAAAACACTCTCATGGGAAAACCATGATAGTGTACGGGAGTGGGAACATTGTCCCACTCCCTTAATACATGAAACCTAATAAGACTACCCCTGATCTAGATGTTACAACCAGGTGGCCAAAAGATGCTGACCCCGTCATGGTGACCGGAGGCCTGTGACAATCATCCCTGAAAACAGAGGGGCATGAGAGAAAACTCAGTAGCTCTCTCAATCCCTGAAATCAGGGGGCATGAGAACAAACTCACTAACCCCTTTGCTCCGTACAACTTCCATGCAACCGGTAGTGTGAACCGGCTCTTGCACCGTGGTTTGCTCCCCACGGGTGTCTTCCAAACCGAGAGTGGTCTCGGCCTTCAAATGAAGTAGTATTTCCTCTCCTCCAGGAAGAGTTGGCATGCCGCTTCTACCATGTGCACCTCTAAGATGAAGATAAAGAGGTGTTATTGGCCTTCAATAACGGTCTCTGGATGAGGGCCAAGGGTTTCTCTTTGGGGTTGGGAGCAGATTGACAGTATTCAGTTGTGCTCCCAAGTGTTCCCCGTGGATAGACCTCCTAGTGATAAGAGACCGGGCATGACTTCTACCGCGCACGCCCTGCGTAACGGTTTTGTAACCATTCTTTCCATTTTAGGCAAATGGACAGCCTGATGCCATTTTACACTATAGAGTGAAGCGCAGGCAAATAGCGCAACCGTTAAATCCAAGTGATACCTAGCAAGGGGTTAATTCAATTGTGTACGCATAATTAATTAACCCCCTACCCGACCTTCATTGATATGCAGCTAACATAGGAAATCCTTGAGTCCAGACTGAGGGAGGCTGTTTTTTTTTTCTTCCAGTCCTCTTCGAGGGCAGTGCCCCTTCGAGGGTATAACCCCTTCGAGGGCAGAGCCCCTTCGAGGGTATAACCCATTCGAGGGCAACACCCCTTCGAGGGCGGTGCCCCTTCGAGGAAATGACCCCTTCGAGGGAATGACCCCTTCGAGGGCCGAGCCCTTTCGAGGGTATAACCCCTTCGAGGGAAAAGCCCCTTCAAGGGTATAACCCCTTTAAGGGCAAAACCCCTTCGAGGGTATAACCCCTTTAAGGGCAAACCCCCTTCAAGGGTATACCCTCTTTGAGGGCAAACCCCCTTTGAGTGTATAACCCTTCGAGGGTAAAGCCCCTTCTAGGGTGTAGCCCCTTTGAGGGTCAAGCCCCTTCGAGGGCAGAGGCCCTTCGAGGGTTCCAGTGCTCGAGCACTCGAATTCCTTCAGCGCTCGAATACCTCACTCCAGCCACCCATCGAACCGACCTTTGACCCTCGAACCACCATTCTTGCCACCTCCCCTCGAGATCCTCGAAGTACCCTTCAAGGGTGATTCCAGCAACCCCTCAAACCATCTTTTAACCGTCGAACCTACCTTCAAACCTCGAACCATCTACCTCTCCACCCACCCTTTTATGGTCGAACCGCCCTTGTGGCCACGAACCACCTACATCTCGAACTACCTACGCCTCGAACCACCCTAACCCTTTCGAGAATGCCAGCTGCTAGGTGTTTTTCGGACCGCATATTTCCAGTGTCGTTAAGTTGCCGGAATCTGGGCAGGATTGAGAGAATCCACCATTTACACGAATCTATTCTTCCATTCGTTTTCTTCCCGGGTATGGACTTCATCTTAGTCGCTAGTGTTTCTATATAGAGAATCAAGTAAAGTTTGACTATTGATTAGTTAAAGTCTACTAAGTCACTAGTATTTATATATAGAAAGTCAAGTAAGGTTTGTCCGTTGATTAGTCAAAATTAAACATTTTCATTAGTATTTATTATATAATTATTCAAATAAAGTTTGACCGTTAATTAGTTAAAGTCAACTTTGTTATTAGTGTTTATATATTGAAAGTCAAGTAAGGGTTCATCGTTGATTAGACAAAGTCAACCTTGTTATTAGTGTTTATATATTGAAAGTCGAGTAAAGTTTGACCGTTGATTAGTTAAAGTTCACTTAGTCACTAGTGTTTCTATATAGTGAGAGTTAAGTAAAGTTTGACAATTGATTGGGTAAGGTCAACTTTGTTATTAGTGTTTATATATTGAAAGTCAAGTAAGGTTTGACCGTTGCTTAGACAAACTCAAATATTTTTATTAGTATTTTATATATACTAATTCAAATAAAGTTTTTTCATTAATTAGTTGAAGTCAACTTTGTTGTTAGTGTTTATTTATTAAAATTCAAGTAGGGTTTGACCATTGATTAGACAAAATCAAACATTTTTATTAGTATTTATTATATACTAATTCAAATAAAGTTTGACCGTTGATTAGTTAAATTCAACTTTGTTATTAGTGTTTATATATTAAAAGTCAAGTAAGGTTTGACCGTTGATTAGACAAAGTTAAACATTTTTATTAGTATTTATTATATACTAATTCGAACAATATTTGACCGTTGATTAGTAAAGCCAGCCTAATTATTAGTATTTATAATGGAAAGTCAAATAAGGATTTACCGTTAAAGTTGTATTTTTGTATACTAAATCAATTAAGGGTTGAACGTTAATTAGTTAATGTAAACAAATTGATTAATTTAACTTAACTTGATTGTTAGTTAAAGTCAACAAAAGAAGTGAACGATTTTGAAAGTTAAAAAATAGCTTAGAGCGGCTGTGCAGTTGCTCCTAGCCCATGAAATTTCTAGCAGGATTATTTGAAATTTTTGGCGAATTTTTTTAAAAACTTTTGGCTAATGTTTGGAAAAACTGGTGCAAATTTTTCCAAAAAAAAATGCTATTTTGAAAATTTTTGGTTATTTCTTTGGTGGAAAAATGAATTTTTAAATTTTTAAAAATCGGTGCTAATTTTTCCAAAACTAGTGCTATTTAAAAACCATTTGGCTATTTCTTTGGCGGAAAAATGAATTTTGAAAATTTTTAGCACCAACCGGTGCTATTTTTTAATTTTAGCACTTGTTTTTAAAATCGGTGCTATTTTAAACAAAAACTGGTGCTACGTTTTTATTTTTAGCACAGATTTTTAAAACCAATGCTATTTTTTTTAATTTTTAGCACCGGTTTAAAAACTGGTGCTATTTTGAATTTTTTCACGATTTTTTGGCGGGAAGATAGAATTTACAAATATTTAGATCGGTTTTTAAAAACCGGTGCTAATATTTCCAAAACCGATGCTATTTTAAAAACCGGTGTTAGAGGGGGGTCTCTGTGGTAGTGATAGTACCAGTTGATTTTATGATAGAATCCTATGATTCTAATAGTATAAGTTTACAAACTATTGTGTGATATGTTGCTTGATTCGTTATAGTACATATTTTCAAAATGTCAAATTTTCACAAGCTTTAATTATCCTTAATGGAAAATAATAATGATCAAATATTTTTCAAGTCAAAGTCAAAAAGTGAATCTTGAAATGGGCCAAAGGGAGTAACACAATTTATAACTTTAGATTGTAGAAATCCTAAGGTCTTTCCTAATTTGGGTACAGATAAAATCATAATCTCTGTCACTCTATATATGTCATATTTTACCATTCATCAATAAAGTTGATGCTGTTTAGATTGAAAAACTTACACATATATAAATGTTAAAATTAATTTGTGATATATCATTATATTCATTGTCAAACATACATTTTTAACATCTGATTATTATAATTTATGTTATACATAATTTAAGATATTAAAATCATAAAGGCATTATTGAAAAGTGAGCGGAGAGAATACACTATTTAAAACAAAGTCAGTGTAGCACGTTGGACCAAACCTATCAAATTGATACACCAAAATCATCCTGCAAAATGGTGGGAGCTACTCATCAGCTGTCAAAGTCCTTTCTGCTGCTACTGGTTTTGCTACTTTGCACCAGCAACCTCGCGGCGGCTGAATCCGGCAGTTTTGTGGCTGGCGGAAACGACCAGCTCTGCTCTGGCGGAGTCGGCATGAACAATTCCAGTCTTCCAATCGTTCCGGCGATAAACAAAAAGAGGCTTTGTGTTTGTCTGCTGTTCCCTATTTGCACCTGCTTGTGCCCATGTCTAATCTGTCAAACGCTTTGTCGAAATCCTCCTCCTCTTCAATAATTGATGTGAAAGATTGAATTTGAAGAAGATTATAGTCCATGTAATTGCCATGTGTACACGGTTCGCGATGATTATATATTCCTTATCGGCGCGATTAATTTCTAGTTTTAATATATGCGATGGTAAAAAAAAATCTGTAAAGGGAACTGAATTTTATGATTCCACTGCGTGTGATTAGAAGTGCGAATACACACACTACCGTTATAATTGCATAGCGCCACCAATCTCCACCAATCACCACCATAACCTCCACTGTAACGACCATATCGCCACCACCGTTTTTCAACAACACAACTTCTCATGGCGGCTCCTCCACCTGGAGGCAGCCCGCCACTGGCCTACGCCGATTGCCTCAAACAAAAGAGCAACCCAGAGAGAAAAACGACATCAAAGCTCACGAAATTGAATCTCAAACCTCAACTGTCATACAAAGGGGAACCATGCTGCTTCTTCACGGAGGAGGAAATCGACTTCATCGCCGAGCCTTTCAACGATGCCCTGGTGGGTAAATTCACCAGAGGTCGGCCAACTTTACCATTTCTCAGGCACCATTTTCAGACAATTGGATTCAAAGGGGAATACAAAATCACTGCTCTGGATGCGAGGCACGTGAGAATCACCTTCGACCTAGACGAGGATCTGCATCGCTGCTGGAGCAGATACACATGGAATCTTGGAGGAACGGTAATGAGGATACTAAAGTGGACCAAAGATTTTGACATTGATGAGGAACCCCCATTTGCACCCATCTGGATCAATGTCGAGCTGCCACCGACACACTTCTTTCACCCGGATGCCATAGAAGGTATTGGTGAGTCTCTAGGCAAGTTTCTTTATGCTGATATTCCAACGGAGAACTTATCAAGACCTTCTACAGTTAGAATGAGTGTAGAATTCGACCTTAGGAAGTCACTTCCTGCTAAAGTTAGACTAGGGACCCTGAGAAAACACAAGTACTACAATATCACTTACGAGGATCCCCCCCATTACTGTAAGGAATGCAAGAAATTGGGTCACAATGGGTCAAACTGTAGAATGAGGAATGGGGTACAAGCAGCACTACAAGCAGGCCCTGGCGCCACCAAGAACACAGCAAAAGGGCCAGTACCAAAAGGCCAAGCCCCAGCCACCGGTGCCCACAAGAAACCTCCACAAAATAAGCCTGTGGAGGTCTGGAAAAAGAAAGAGGGAGGAGACCCTCACATAATCCAAGAGGAGGAAGAGGATGTTTTCCTGGATGCTATCAACATGGAGGAACCACCTTTAGACAAAGGAAAAGGACTGATCATCCAGGTTTCACCCTCACCTTCACCAGCAAAATTGGGGCCATCAAAAAAAGGGTGCTCTTTGGATGATCTCATATCTCCATCGAGAACAGGTACTTCTGGTCAATTTATTTTCCAAACTACTAATCGTTTTCAACTTTTGGATGAGGCTTAGGAAAAAGAGGAACAAACTGAGGGGCAAGCTGAGGATCTCGAAATGGACCTTATGGAAGTGAGTATCCATAATGATGCATCCTTGGCTAATGCTGAGAGGAGGCACATAAAACAGGTTCCACATTCTCCCTCCAAAAGTTTATCTATTATGAATGAGGTTGAGAATATGCCTGTCATCGAAAATGATAATGTGCCTGAAATTGAGAATGATGATGAGAATATAGACAATGATGGTGAGAAAGAGGTACAAATATTATCTGTTGTCAATATGCCTGGGAAAGAATCTGAGAATGAAATTGCAAATAGAGATCCTCAGGATGTAAATGAAGTGCACATTTCCAATATGGATGCCATGAATCATAACAATGTGTCTCCTCTAGTTGATACCTCTGTACAAACTCTTGCTCATATTTCTGCTGCTCTTTCTATGCCTTCAGTGACTTTTGTACCTAATATAGCCAAGGATGACCAGCAGAATCAAACTGGCAAGGTTGAGAAGAAGAAACCCATTTTCTTCACCCAACCTAACAGAATCAGTTCTAGGCTAGCTGCAAAACAAAACATTTCCCATGAATTGTAAACTCTTAGCATGGAATGTTAATGGAATAACCACCTCTGTGGATAGAATAAAAGAATTAGGTTTAGTCCATAGACCTGATATCTTAGCCATTATTGAACCTAAGCAGAAACATAACACTTTAGATGGCTTCACTAAGATTTTACACTTCCACTCTAGCTTAGCATCCGAATCAGGGAAAATATAGATTATGTGGAACACTAATATACACACTCAACTCATCCATAATGATCCCAATTTTATAGTACTCAGTGATAACCAGGACCCAGGGAAAGCCTGGCATTTAGTTGTAGTTTATGCTGAGCATTCTAGGCTAGAAAGACAAGAGATGTATGGCAGAATTCTAAATTTACCCCCCCTTACCATATCTCTTGATAGGAGACTTCAATGTAATTAGAACTCTTTCCGAGTACAATGGTTCTTCTAATCCTGAAATCGATAGTATAATGGACTTTGATGTCTTCATAAATGCTATGGAATTGGAGGAACCTCACACAGTGGGTAACATTTACACATGGGCTGGGTACAGATTAAAAGGGAAAGAAATAAAAGTTAAAGAAAAGGTTTCCAAAAAGCTAGACAGAGGTCTATTTAACCCAAAACTTAGGCAAATCTTCCCAAGCACCTCAATCCAGGTACTGAATAGAACCACATCAGACCATTGCCCACTCTTAGCGAGCTTAAACAACCAGGCCAAAACCTACCCAAAGCCATTTAGGTTTCAAAATATGTGGTACATGAGAGAGGGCTTCCAACAGGTTTTAAGGAGTAACTGGGAGCAGCCTATAGAGTGTTATGGAATGTCAAAATTTTGTAATAAACTCAAAAGGCTTAAAATTTTTCTTAAACAGTGGAACAGAGAGGTATTCAAAGATGTTTTTCAAAACATAAAAGAAGCAGAGCAGGAGGTAGACAGACTGGAGACTGAGAATGATGAACTTGATAACCACTTAACCCTAGAAGCTCTCAATACTGCTAGAACTAAACTCCTAACCAAAATAAAGGAGAGAGACACCTTCTGGAAACAAAAGAGCAGAGTTAGATGGATGAAAGAAGGGGACTGCAACAGTCAGTTCTTCCACAACTCTGTAAAACAGAAGCACTCTAGACTGTCCATACAAAAGATTAAGGATGAGCATCAGAACTGGTTAACTGACCAGGACGCTATTGGAAGTGCAGGGGAAAGATTTTTTAAAACTCTTCTTCAGGATGAGAACACAGACATGCATGGTGAAAACCTAGCATTCTTTCTCAGAGACATTCCATCCTTGATTACTCCTCAGACCAATACTGAGCTCATGAAACCAGTTACTACTGATGAGGTCAAAGCAGCAGTATTTAGTCTTGGAGAACACAGTGCAAGTGGTCCTGATGGCTTTCATGGATTTTTTTTATAGAAACAGTTGGGACATCATAGCCCAAGACCTTACTGAGGCAGTAAGAGATTTTCAAGCTGGTAAGCCAATTCCAAGGGCAATGTCATCCACTCATATAGTCCTTATCCCCAAAAAATAGCACCCCTCAACCTTCAGTGAGTTCAGACCAATCAGTCTCTCAAACTTTAGCAATAAAGTTTGCTCCAAGATTCTGATGGAGAGGATAAAACAGCTGATGCCCTCACTTATATCAAGTGAACAATCAGCTTTCCTTCAAGGGAGGGAAATTGCAGACAATGTTATCCTGATGCAAGAATCTACTAGATTTTTGCAGAAAGATAATGAGTGTCTCAACCTTATCCTCAAATTAGATATGACAAAAGCTTTTGATAGGGTTTCCTGGACTGCTCTAAATTCTCTACTGCTTAAACTGGGATTTCATGGCTCTTTGGTTAGATTACTTATGTCTAACATTGCATCTGCATGGTTCTCAGTTATAGTAAATGGAGTATCTTATGGTTTCTTCAAGCCATCAAGAGGACTCAAACAGGGTGACCCCCTGTCACCTTTTTTGTTTAACATCTTGACTGAACTCATGTCTAGGAAGCTTCATACATTATTCCAGTCTGGTACTTTAGCTAGGTTTCATCTGCCACAGCACACTACTTCACTTACACACCTGATTTATGCTGATGACACATGTATTTTTCTTAAAGCAACTGCCAAGTCTCTAAAACATTTTGCTGCATTTATTACTTCCTTTGAAAGGGCAACTGGGCAGAAGGTAAACATGCAGAAGTCCAGCTTTTACACAGGGGACAAAAGCAGTAGAGCACAAAAAAGAAAAATTAAGAGCATCCTGGGAATGCAGGAGGGTAGTTTCCCCTTTAAGTATTTAGGATGCACTATTTACAAGGGTAGAAAGCTAAATGCACATTTCCATGGTCTCCTAGAAGCTATAAGTGCTAGAATACATACATGGAACTCAAAATGGTTATCCAGGGGTGGAAGGATAATACTAATCAAGTATGTTCTTTCCTCCATACCTCAACATGTATTTGCTGTGATGCAGCCAACAAGCTTCATTCTCAGGAAAATTGAAATGCTATGCTCAGATTTTTTATGGGGGGAAACAGAAGGAAGGAAGCATAAGCATTGGAGATCCTGGGAAAGAATGGCTTTCCCAGAAGAAGAAAATGGGATTGGTTTAAAAAATTTAGACTCCACTATAGATGCATACTCCCTCAAGTTATGGTGGAAAATGCAGCAGGGCACAGCACCTTGGACCAAGTTTCTTTGGTCCCTCCCAAGCCATAGAAGAACCTCTGATGCATGGAAGAGAGTGAAATCAGTTTCTGACTTTGCAGAAAACCATACCAGAATAGTTCTAGGAAGAGGTACCTGCAGCTTTTGGGGTTCCAATTGGCTAGGTCATGGAATTCTGATTGACAAGTTGGGTAGTAGGAGTCCCTTGCATCCTGATATGACAGTTAGAGACTTCTATACTAACAAGGCACCAATACTATCTTTTCTGGCACCATATATCTCTGCTGGTATTTTACAGGACCTGCAAAAGGAGCAAATGTTTACTGAAGATGAGGATATCATGGTCTGGACTCCAAGTCCACAAGGTAAGTTTTCGGTTAAAAGTGCTTATAGAAGCCTGAGACACAGGCATAGAGAATCTACATCATTGAAGAAGGTACAGTCTCTAAACCTACCAGTGAAGATCTCATTTCTTACTTGGAGAATTCTTAACAACTTGATGCCTATGGATGATATGCTTACTGATTTTGGGATTGTTAATGTATCCAAGTGTCCTTTCTGTGAGCATGAGGACACCTTGCAACATTTTTTCAACACATGCCCCTATGCTTCTTTCATATGGAAACAAATGCATGCTATATTAGAACTACCACAGGTTCATTTTGCTAATCTATGGGACAGATTAACAACTTACTGGAATATTACACATCTGTCAAAATTGCATGGTTTTCTGTGTTGCTCTCTGCCTTGTTTAATTCTGTGGGAACTGTGGAAAGCAAGGGGTCAGGCATAATACCAGGGTGTTAAGAAAACCCCTCTACATACCTGGAATCAGGTTAAGGCAAATTGTAGACTTATCTCTATAGCTAGACCACTTACTTCTGGCCATCTCTCTGATAGCATATGGGTTCAAAGAGGGTTAATTTCTTTTCTGAATCCACCCCCACCTACAAAACTAATCCCTATCAAGTGGGAGCCCCCTGATAGTGGTTTTAAATTGAATGTTGATGCATCTTTTAAACAAAACTCCTCATCAGTAGGGGGGCTCATAAGAGACACAGGGGGTAGATTCAGATTTGCATTTTACAAACTAACACAGGGTGATTTCCCTTTGCAGGTGGAGCTTCAAGCAGCCCTATGGGGTATTCAATTGGTAGTGGAAAATGGTTTCAATAATGTCTCATTAGAGATGGATAGCCAACTTGCAGTGAGCATCATCAATGGTAAATTAGAGCCTCCATGGAATTGTCTTCAACTGGCCAGACAAGTGGCTGACTTAATGAGGCAGAATAGCTTTCGAGCTTCCCATATCTACAGAGAAGTCAATGGACCTGCAGACTTCTTAGCAAAGTTTGGACAACAGAGGAGGGAATCACAACATTTCACTGATCCCAGAAGCATCCCACAACTGAGAGAAGAGCTCTTGAAGGATAACCTACACTCTTGGAGAAGAATCAGGGCATGAAACAGGACATGCTAGGCTGGAGTGTAATTCGACACTAGGGGTTGTGGAGTCTTACACAAACAGAAGGACTACTCCTGTTTTCTCTCTGATTTGTATATATGTTTAGGCTTTCTTTTGTACAGGTTTTGTTAATGGCATGTGCCTATGCCTGTTTTGAATTGGTACAACTAGTGTCCAATTCGCCCATGTATCTAGCTATCTGACTAACACTATGGGAATTAAATCCCAATTTGGAGGCTTGGGGAGCCATAAAAAATCCCCTCACCTAATGGTGGTTTCATCCAAAAAAAAATAAATAAATAAAATCTGTGTACAGTATTATTTTAATACATCTTATTTTTGTCTACAGTGATTAGATCAATGTTTCAAACCAACAAGCATAATTTAATTTTCAACACAGCTAACCCAAAACGATTTATTCTTATTTTCAAAAAAATAATGAGTTATTCTTAGGCAAAATCTTGGGAAAAACAATCTTTCCATAGGTTTATGGAAAAATGGAGCTTAATTATAATAATAAAAGGTAAAATGTGTTAGTTGCAATATCAAAAATTTATTATACAACATGTAGTAGTTATAAAGTTTATAACCCGATTCATACAACCCGGAAATTTTATCTTCATTTATTCTAATTTGCACTTTAAACCTTGGTCTTTCCATGACTTATGGAAATACCGTCTTTCAACACACGGACTCTTATTCTTAATATATTTTATTCAGGATGGTTAATTTTTTTAAAGGTTGATACTTTAAAGATATATATTTTTGGGCGAACGACCCTCCAACTCTTGCCATTTGACCCTTTTAGCCCCTTATCTTTTTTTTAATACTTTTAGCCCATCAACTGACAAAACTGTTAAATCGTAGCCCCTCCGTCCAGTCAAAGCATTAAGTAATAGTCAAACGCAATTTTAAGAGTACAATAGTAATTTTTCATTTCCCTTTTTCATTTCCCTTTTCTTTTTTCCTTTTCTCCTTTCCTTCTTTTCTTTTCTTTTCCCCATTCTCGAGCAGCCTATTATTTTCTCCCGCCGGTGAGCGCTCTGATACCGTCGTTGTTTTCTCTCACCGGCGAGCGCTTTTGGCTGCCACCGCCTCCATCTTGGGAGTCAATCCCTTGGTGGGAACGCCTGGTTATTTTCTCCCGTCTGGTTATTTTCCAAGGATTATACTACCTGGTTCTCGCCTCCCGCCGACGAGCGCTCTGGGCCACCACCGCCTGCATCCGGGGAGTCCAGACCGTGGTGGGAATGGTTTGGTGGATGTAGCAGGTGGAAAAGCGGCAGATGCGAGGCGAGTTCCAGATCTGCAAATCGGGTATCCCGACATCCAATTTGGGTTCAGATTTGGAAAATGGTGTTGATTTGTGCCTTTATTTCTATTGAGATTTTGTATTTTGTAGCACAGAGTCCCGTTTTAGACTGATTAACCGTTAGACACGATCATTTTTATATTTGACGTAACTAATGAGGTAATTTAGTGTTCATTTTATCAATTGCAACGAGATTCTTTTAACTTTTAAAAACGTTAAAAATGTATCATAATGTATAAATATTTATAATTTGACCATAAAGTTATTGAAACAAAATTTTTCATAATTGGTCTAACTGTTAGTCGGTCTAACATGAGACTTTCTCATTTTGTAGTGGTGAAAGTATTTATTATTTTGTTATTAACAAAAAAGATCATTATTGTTTATTAAACACAAACTTACGCAAAGCAGAGAATTTGTTGGATTTGAACAAAATAGATATAGAGAATATGAGTTTTCATTCTCCATTTTAGAGAAACTTTTGGAAAACCTGTTGGACTTGCTCTGAGATATTTTCTTTGTGCAAATATAACTCTAACAACTTTACATAAGTGCTAATATAATTCTAAAGAATATATTCCGGCATTGACTGGCCGTTTCTGGCCATTGACTGATAGGAAATGACCAAAATATCTTTTCAGCCTAATCCAAAACATTGAAAGACAAAAATGACTCTTTCTCCTTAAATAACCACCACCTGCGCTACCTTGCCACCTCATCCGTTGCCACCTTCGCCGGTACCACTGGTCCATTACCACTAGATTGTCGCCGCCCCACCACCACCCCCACCTAGCCCCACCATAAATACCACCTTCCACCCTGCCTCCACCACCATCCACCCCAACAAGATCAACGCCAACATTGTTTACGGCGCCTCTGCAACCACCATCTAGCCCTTTCAGCCAGGCCTACCTCTACCACCCCCTTCTAGCCTTGCTACCACCACTTCTTCCGGAAACCCTAGAGCTACTACCACCCTACCGATGCCCCACCTCATATGCCCAACCCCTGCCACCAAGAAAGAGAAATAAATGGGTGGCGGCGCGTACCCTACCGCCACTACCACCCTAGAGGCATCACACCACCACCCTAGTGGCGCCCCACCTCCGATGCCTAGTCATCATCACCGAGAAGGATAAATAGAAACAACGACACAAACCCTAGAGCCTTCACTACACTACCGCCGATGCCTAGCTCCTGCCATCGAGAAAGAGAAAGAAACAGGTGGCAACATGAACTCTAGAACGACTACCACCCTACCGATGCCCTGCCCTCGCCCCCAAAAAGGATATAGAGAAACGGTTGGCAGAGTGAATCCTAACATCACCACCACCCTACTGGCGTCCCATCCCTGACGCCCAGCCCCCACCATAGAATCTGCAGAGCCTGCCGAAGTTGCAAATGTCGAGGAGCTTCGGACCAGATCCAACATTACTATAACGGAAATAAGCAGAAGTCCCCCAAGATGATGAAAACCAGTGCTACCGGAGAAGAAGAACCCAAATCAGGAATAATAGAGGCTACGTTGGAGAAGTAAAAAGGGGAAAAGATATGGAAAGAAATTTTAAAAAAGGACGTGGAGAAGAAATAAAAGGGGAAAATAAATGAAAAGAGAAAGAAAATTAGGGTTGGGGGCATTAAAGATATTTCATATATTTTTATTTTTTTCAGAGGGGTAAAATAGTATTTTCATCATAATCCATCCTCAAACTGCTGGAAAAGGTCATATTTGCACATAAACTAACTATCTAGGTATATTTTTGCACTTTTAATTATCACAGGATTATATGTGCCCTTTCGTGAATTATGTAGGCTTATATATGTACTTTGCTCTAACATTAAACTTCATCTAATAAACCATATAAAATTATCTATACCTCATAAAATATCTATTCAAACAACGATAACATAAAAATTCATCTATAAATCATATATCATCATTGATATACCATAAAATATTTATTCAAAAATCAATAACGTAAAACTTCATGTATAAATTGTTTAATATCATCATCAAACTTTCAAACCTCCGACACTTGTGGTTCCAATCCAATTCTAACAACAATTATTTTAAAACCAAAAATTAACATCACAATCTTTAAATAGAACAGACTATCATCTTAGGGTACTATATAAAAGAAATCTTGCCAACCGCATGGTTGACACAAATCGTCGTCAGGGGTAGAACAGTAATTTTGTAGGCACATGGCTGCCAAACCATGTGCGTCTACGGGTGCTGTCAAGTGGTTGCCTAAATAGACGTCATTTTGGGCATTTGACATAAAAATGGCTGCTTAACCATGTGCGTTTACATGTGTTGTCAAGTGGCTGCCCAAAATGATGTCGTTTTGGGCTTCTTAAAAAAACAATAATAATATACCATTGGATGGTTCGAGAGGTGAAGGCTCCAGTTGAGATTCGAGAGTTAGTGGGTTCGCGTGGAGGTTCGAGTGTTACTGATTCAAGAGGTGATGGTTCAGGTGGAGAGGGTTCAAGTGGAAGGGATCCAATGGAGGGGTTCAAGACGCACTGATTCGAGAGGTGATTGTTCAGATGAACAGGTTCCGGTGGAGGGGTTTGAGAGGTACTAATTCAAGAGGTGATGGTTCAGGTGGAGGGGGTAGGTACTGATTCGAGAGGTGAAAGTTCCTTTGAATGATGTGAGAGGTAAAGGTTCCAGTAGAGAGTTCGAGAGGTGAGAGTTTGAGAGGAGGTTCGAGAGGTACGTATTCAAGAGGTGAAGCATTCGAGAGGTCCGTATTGGAGAGGTGAAGTGTTTGAGAGGATAGAGTTCGAGAGGTGAAGGTTCCATTGAACTATTCGAGAGGTGAAGGTTCCTTTGAACGATTCGAGAAATAAATGGTTCCAATTGAGGGTTCGAGAGGTAAGAGTTCAAGAGAAGGTTCGAGAGGTGAATTTTCAATTGAATGGTTCGAGAGGTGAAGGTTCCATTGGAGTTTTGAGAGGTACAAATTCGAGAGGTATGGATTCAAGAGGTGAAGGTTCCTTTGAACAATGCGAGAGGTGAAGGTTCTAGTAGAGAGTTTGAGAGGTGAGAGTTCGATAGGAGGTTTATTCAAGAGGTTAAGCATTCGAGAGGATGGTTTGAGAGGTACGTATTTGAGAGGTTAAGCATTAGAGAGGTTCATATTTGAGAGGTGAAGCGTTTGAGAGGGTGGTTTGAGAGATCCGTATTCGAGAGGTGAAGGTTCATTTGAATGATTCGAGAGGTGAAGGTTCTAGTGGAGAGTTTGAGAGGAGGTTTGAGAGGTACGTATTCGAGAGGTGAAGTGTTCGAGAGGGTTGTTCGAGAGGTACGCATTCGAGAGATGAAGGCTTAGATGAAGAGGCTCTAGTAGAGGGGTTCGAGAGGTGAACTGTCAGGTGAAGAGGTTCCAGTGGAGGGGTTCGAGAGGTACTTATTCGAGAGGTGATGGTTCAAGTGGAGAGGTTCAAATGGAGGGGATCCAATGGAGGGGTTAGAGAGGTGAAGGTTCATCTGAATGATTCGAGAAGTGAAGGTACGGGTTCAAGAGGTGAAAGTTCCATTGAACGGTTCGAGAGGTGAAGGTTCCATTGGAGGTTCGAGAGGTACTAATTCGAGAGGTACGGATTTGAGAGGTGAAGGTTCCTTTGAACGATGCGAGAGGTGAAAGTTCTAGTAGAGAGTTTGAGAGGTGAGAGTTTGAGAGGTTAAGCGTTTGAGAGGTAAGTATTCGAGAGCTGAAGGTTCTAGTGTAGAGTGCTAGTGGTGAGAGTTTGAGAGGGGGTTCAAGAGGTACGTATTCGAGAGGTGAAGCATTCGAGGGGGTGGTTCGAGAGGTTCGTATTTGAGAGGTGAAGGCTCAGGTGAAGAGGCTCCGGTAGAGGGGATCAAGAGGTACTGATTCGAGAGGTGAAGGCTCAGATGAAGAGGTTCCATTGGAGGGGTTCGAGAGGTACAGATTCGATAGGTGAAGGTTCGGGGTGAAGAGGTTTCTCCACCTGAACCTTCACCTCTCGAATCAGTACCTCTCAAACCCCTTCACTTTAACCCTTTTCCCCTGAAACATCACCTCTCGAACCCCTCCACTCGAACCAGTTCCTCTCGAAGCCCTCCACTCGAACCCCTCCACGCTTCAATTACATGTAAAATTGGTACATTTGTACCATCAATTACAGCTCTTTTAACATTCCTATATTGTAGCAACATTCCTTTAGTATTTCTATAATTTGTTATCAAACTCACTGCGCAACGCGCAGTGTTACCTAACTAGTTCAATGGCAAAAGGTAACGCCCTAACATTCAAATACAACCGTGAATAGTCTTTCATCCAATGACAAAGGATAACATCCCTGAACTTTAATACAAGTAATACTAGAGTTGACTACTTCACCAAATTAATTACATCACACAAAACAAATAGAGGAAATTGCACCAAATTTCACCATAACATCATATAAAATTTGAAAATTTTCAACCAAACACTACTGATCACAAAATGAAATTAGATTTGATAAACACTAATCCAGCACATGAAACAATTAAAAATGCACTATTTTTTATCTCAAACGGTATAACATCATCTACAAATCACAAAATGTCAACTTAAAACCTTAAAACATCAAATAATATTAACATATATGATTTTAAAACATCAAATAATATTAACATATATAATATCAACTAAAAATAACACGTAATCACACAAAAAATTGAAACATCAAAATAGAACAGAGCATTACAACTCATGATTTTTTTGCCCACACTTGCATATTGAAACATCAGTTCAACCTATAATAAGTAACATCTCATATATGAACCAACTTGAAAGTTTCAAATTCAAACAAATTAGCAAAACAACTGATTATAGACCTTGCTGAGAAAACCCTAGCTATGTAGCATCCAATTTCTTCCCCATCTGCACATTTTTTAGCCTTGCAACCATGCAAGCAACTGCAATTGACCTTTGAAGAATCATAGTTGGGGACTGAGACGCGATCAGGGATAGGAGATACGCTGAAGAGAGGATGTGAGATCTACCGTATTGGCTAGGGTTGCCGACTGAAGAGATGCTGAAGTATCTGATGTCTTTGTGAACGTTGTGGCCGGTGGTGGAGCCAGGGATGGTACGGTTGTAAATAGTTATGCGGGATCCGTTTGCAGAGAGAAGGGTAGTTGGGATAATCTTATTTTGCTATTATATTAAATTTAAATTTGCAATTTAGTTTATTAAAGATATGTATTTGAAAAAAATAACCCTCACAAAAATTAGAAACTTTCAAAAATTACAAATAATACCCCATTCTTATTTTAATCTTTTAAATATTGTGTTTAAGCCCCGGTCTCACCGTGAGACAGTCTCGCACACGATTTATCTTTTATTTGATGTTAACCATTATAATTTGATGTTTATTTCGGTATTTTTATTTAATATTTAAGCATTTTAATTTAATTATGGCAAAGTCTTGGGAAATACCATTTTTCCATAGGCGTAACGAAAGACAGGGTTGAATTAAAACTGTAGAAAGGTAAAGATTTTAGTTGCAATATTAAAAATTTATTATGCAACGTACAATAATTATAAGTTTATGATCCAATTAATGCAACCAAAAAATTTATCTTAAAATTTACTGTTCGAATCTTAGTACTTCATGGATTCGATCAACGGGAAATGGGTTCAATGCCACCCAGAAATGATGAAAAGGGAAGAAACCATCACACCCAAAAGCTTCATGGATTCGATCAACGACAACAGTAGCAATTCAGTTATCCTTCTTGTCAACTGAGGCTTTTTTCATGTAGTTGCATTCTGGCCCCTAGAATACCGCAGTTTTTAAATATTTTACCTCAAAAATAATATAATTATAATTTGACCACAAAATTTAACTAGCTCTTGTTTAATAATTCCATAGAAGCAGGTCTCCTGACAAGCGGCCTGTCCATAAGCTTATGGACATGGAGGGGATCTTTTGAAAATAATGGAAAGTTAAACCAAAAAAACACGCAAAACACAAAAACAAATTTTACGCTGTGAAATATTCATAAAACACAGTTGATAATTTGTAAAACCATACAGGATTAACGGCACGTGCGTTCGACCATCGGCCCAAGGCTTTATCCTTTAGGTAAAGCCCCCTTTTGGGCCGGTACAAGGTGGAGTACTTGTTCCACAAGCAAACAAAACAGTAGCCCTACTTACCTACCTATATAAAGGCCAAAGGTAATCCTATACACACGATGATTCATTCCTAATAACACTTGGATACACTGTATGCTTACTTGACCGTCATAGCCTCTTTCCCCGGACGTCTCTGGGGGCTTTTTGTTGCTGATTCAGCTACAGCAGACGGCAGAGTAGTAGCGGTGGCAAATTGGGGTGCATCAAATTGGCATGCCTTGTGGGACCGTCGGAGTCAGATCTACGCCACTTTGCAGTTTATGTCTGCCCCTACGGCAAGTTCATTGCGTAGGAGTGAACGGTTGAAGGTTAAAGAAGTTTCGGCCACCGAAGAAGAAGTACAATCCCCTTACCGGATAATAAAAGGGTGTGGGACCAATCAGATGGATCCTACCCCCTCATGTGTCGTTACCCAACACACGGAGAGCGTCTGAGATCAGATCCCGGAAACAAGAGGACTGAAAACTTTGGGAAGGACGGACACCAGCATCGAGCCTCGGTTAGGGGCGTTACAACCCCTACCACACAAAACCAGGCGTGGTGGCCCAGAGAGGATGAGCCGCAATTCACAGAGTCTACGTCCAATTCACAAGTTAGGTATATTTTTTGCACTTTTAATTATCACATGATTATATGTGCCCTTTCGTGAATTATGTAGGCTTATATATGCACTTCGCTCTAACATGAAACTTCATCTAATAAACCATATAAAATTATCTATACCTCATAAAATATCTATTCAAACAACGATAACATAAAAATTCATCTATAAATCATATACCATTATTGATATACCATAAAATATTTATTCAAAAATCAATAACGTAAAACTTCATGTATAAATTGTTTAATATCATCATCAAACTTTCAAACCTCCGACACTTGTGGTTCCAATCCAATTCTAACAACAATTTTTTTGAAACCAAAAAGTAACAACCCAGCCTTCAAATAGAACAGACTATCATCTTAGGGTACTATATAAAAGAAATCTTGTCAACTGCATGGTTGACACAAACCGTTGTTAGGGGTAGAACGGTAATTTCACAGGCACATGGCTGCCAAACATGTGCGTCTACACGTGATGTCAAGTGGCTGCCCAAATAGACATCATTTTGGGTATTTGAAATTTAAAAAAATGGCTGCCTAACCATGTGCGTCTACAGGTACTGTCAAGTGACTGCCCAAAATGACGTCTTTTTGGGCTTCTTAAAAAAACAATAATAATATACCATTGGATGGTTCGAGAGGTGAAGGTTCCAGTTGAGGTTCGAGAGTTAGTGGGTTCGCGTAGAGGTTTGAGTGGTACTGATTCGAGAGGTGATGGTTCAGGTGGAGAGGGTTCAAGTGGAGGGGATCCAATGGAGGGGTTCGAGACGCACTGATTTGAGAGGTGATTGTTCAGGTGAACAAGTTCCGATGGAGGGGTTCGAGAGGTACTAATTCAAGAGGCGATGGTTCAGGTGGAGGGGTTCGAGAGGTACTGATTCGAGAGGTGAAGGTTCCTTTGAACGATGCGAGCGGTAAAGGTTCTAGTAGAGAGTTCGAGAGGTGAGAGTTTGAGAGGAGATTCGAGAGGTACGTATTAGAGAGGTGAAGCATTTGAGAGGGTGGTTCGAGAGGTCCTTATTGGAGAGATGAAATGTTTGAGAGGTTAGAGTTCGAGAGGTGAAGGTTCCATTGAACTGTTCGAGAGGTGAAGGTTCCTTTGAACGATTTGAGAGGTGAAGGTTCCAGTGGAGGGTTCGAGAGGTGAGAGTTCAAGAGGAGGTTCGGGAGGTATGTATTTGAGAGGTGAAGCGTTCGAGAGGTGAAGCTTCCATTGAATGGTTTGATAGATGAAGGTTCCATTGGAGGTTTGAGAGGTACAAATTCGAGAGGTAAAGGTTCCTTTGAACGATGTGAGAGGTGAAGGTTCTAGTAGAGAGTTTGAGAGGTGAGAGTTTGATATGAGGTTTATTCAAGAGGTTAAGCATTCGAGAGGATGGTTTGAGAGGTACTTATTCAAGAGGTTAAGCATTCGAGATGATGGTTTGAGAGGTTAATCATTAGAGAGGTTCATAATTGAGAGGTGAAGCATTCGAGAGAGTGGTTTGAGAGATCCGTATTCGAGAGGTGAAGGTTCATTTGAACGATTCGAGAGGTGAAGGTTCTAGTGGAGAGTTTGAGAGGAGGTTTGAGAGGTACGTATTCGAGAGGTGAAGTGTTCGAGAGGGTTGTTCGAGAGGTACGTATTCAAGAGGTGAAGGCTTAGATGAAGAGGCTCTAGTAGAGGGGTTTGAGAGGTGAAGGATCAGGTGAAGAGGTTCCAGTGGAGGGGTTCGAGAGGTACTTATTTGAGAGGTGATGGTTCAGGTGGAGAGGTTCAAGTGGAGGGGATCCAATGGAGGGGTTAGAGAGGTGAAGGTTCATTTGAATGATTCGAGAGGTGAAGGTACGTGTTTGAGAGGTGAAAGTTCCATTGAACGGTTCGAGAGGTGAAGGTTCCATTGGAGGTTCGAGATGTACGGATTCGAGAGGTGAAGGTTCCTTTGCACGATGCGAGAGGTGAAAGTTCCAGTATAGAGTTTGAGAGGTGAGAGTTTGAGAGGTTAAGCATTCGAGAGGTACGTATTCGAGAGGTTAAGCGTTCGATAGGTACGTCTTCTAGAGGTGAAGCGTTCAAGAGGTGAAGCATTCAAGAGGTGAAGCGTTCGAGAGGGTCGTTCAAGAGATCCAAATTCGAGAGGTGAAGCATTCCTTTGAACGATTCGAGAGATGAAGGTTCCAATGGAGAGTGCGAGTGGTGAGAGTTCGAGAGAGGGTTCGAGAGGTACGTATTTGAGAGGTGAAGCATTCGAGGGGGTGGTTCGAGAGGTTCGTATTTGAGAGGCGAAGGCTCAGGTGAATAGGCTCCAGTAGAGGGGTTCAAGAGGTACTGATTCGAGAGGTGAAGGTTCAGGTGAAGAGGTTCCAGTGGAGGGGTTCTCCACCTAAACCTTCACCTCTCGAATCCCTCCACTT
Source organism: Rubia yunnanensis (assembly GCA_037428765.1). Taxonomy (NCBI): domain Eukaryota; kingdom Viridiplantae; phylum Streptophyta; class Magnoliopsida; order Gentianales; family Rubiaceae; genus Rubia; species Rubia yunnanensis. The sequence continues at coordinate 16,631,779 of CM075062.1, forward strand.
GAACCCTTTGCACCTGAAACATCACCTCTCGAACCCCTCCACTTGAACAAATTCCTCTCGAACCCCTCAACGCTTCCATTACATGTAAAATTGGTACATTTGTACATTCAATTACAGCTCTTTTAACATTCCTATATTGTAGCAACATTCCTTTAGTATTTCTATAATTTGTTATTAAGCTCACTGCGCAACGCGCGGTGTTACCTAACTAGTTCAATGGAAAAAGGTAACGTCCTAGCATTCAAATACAAACGTGAATAGTCTTTCATCCAATGGCAAAAGATAACATCCCTGAACTTTAATACAAGTAATACTAGAGTTGACCACTTCACAAAATTAATTACATCATACAATACAAATAGAGGAAATTGCACCAAATTTCACCATAACATCATATAAAATTTGAAAATTTTCAACCTAACACTACTGATAACAAAATGAAATTAGATTTGATAAACACTAATCTAGCACATGAAACAATTAAAAATGCACAAATTTTGATCTCAAACATATAACATCATCTACAAATCACAAAATGTAAACTTAAAACCTTAAAACATCAAATAATATTAACATATATGGTTTTAAAACATGAAATAATACTAACATATATAATATCAACTAAAAATAACATGTAATCACACCAAAAATTGAAACATCAAAATAGAACAGAGCATTACAGGTTATGATTTTTTTCCCACACTTGCATATTGAAACATCAGTTAACCTATAATAAGTAACATCTCATATATGAACCAACTTGAAAGTTCTAAAAATCAAACAAATTAGCAAAACAACTGATTATAGACCTTGCTGAGAAAACCCTAGCTATGTAGCATCCAATTTCTTCTCCATCTACACATTGTTTAGCCTTGCAACCATGCAAGCAACTACAATCGACCTTCGAAGAATCATAGTTGGGGACTGAGACATGATCAGGGACAGGAGATCGGATAAAGGTGAGATACGCTGAAGAGATGATGCGAGATCTACCGTATTGGCTAGGGTTGTTGGCAAGATTGAGAACAATGCCGACTAAAGAGACGCTGAAGTATCTAATGTCTTTGTGAATGTTGTGGCCAGTGGTGGAGCCAAGGACGGTACGGTTATGAATAGTTATGTGGGATCGGTTTGCAGAGAAAAGAGTGGTTGGGATAATCTTGTTTTGCTATTATATTAAATTTTAATTTGCAATTTAGTCTATTAAAGCTATGTATTTGAAAAAAATAACCCTCACAAAAATTAGAAACTTTCAAAAATTACAAATAGTTCCCCATTCTTATTTTAATCTTTTAAATATTGTGTTTAAGCTCCGGTCTCACCGTGAGACGGTCTCGCACAAGACGTTATCTTTTTTTGATGTGTAACCATTATAATTTGATGTTTATTTTGGTATTTTTATTTAATATTTGAGCATTTTAATTTAGTTATGGCAAAGTCTTGGGAAATACCGTCTTTCCATAGGTGTAACGAAAGACGGGGTTGAATTAAAACTATAGAAAGGTAAAGATTATAGTTGCAATATTAAAAACTTATTATGCAACGTGCTATAATTATAAGTTTATGATCCAATTAATGAAACCCAAAAATTTTATCTTAATTTCTTATAATTTGCAGTTTGAACCTTAGTATTTCATGGATTCGATCACCGGGAAAACGGGTTCAAAGCCACCCAGAAATGATGAAAAGGGAAGAAACCGTCACGCCCAAAAGCTTCATGGATTCGATCAACGACAATAGTAGCAATTCAGTTATCCTTCTTTTCAACTAAGGCTTTTTTTCATGTAGTTGCATTATGACCCCTAGAATACCGCAGTTTTTAAATATTTTACCTCAAAAATAAATAATTATAATTTGACCCCGATATTTAACTAGCTCTTGTTTAATAATTCCATAAGAGCAAGTCTCCTGACAGACGGCTTGTCTATAAGCTTATGGACATGGAGAGCCTATTTGAAAATAATGGAAAGTTAAACCAAAAAAACACGCAAAACACAAAAACAAATTTTACGCAGTGAAATATTCATAAAACACAGTTGATAATGGGTAAAATCATACGGGCTTAAGGGCAAGTGCGTCCGACCATCGGCCCAAGGCTTTATCCTTTAGGTAAAGCCTCCTTTTGGGTAGGTCCAAGTTGAAGTACTTGTTGCACAAGCAAACAAAATAGTAGCCCTACTTACCAACCTATATAAAGGCCAAAGGTAATCCTATACACACGATGATTCATTCCTAATAACACTTGGATACACTGTATGCTTACTTGGCTGTCAGAGCCTCTTCCCCCCGGACATCTCCGGGGGCTTTTTGTTGCAAATTCAGCTACGGCAGACGGCATCGTAGTAGCGGTGGCAAATTGGGGCACATCAAATTGGCATGCCTTGTTGGACCGTTGGAGTCAGATCTACGCTGCTTTAAAGTTTATGTTTGCCCCTATGGCAAGTTCATTGAGTCGGAGTGAACGGTTGAATGATAAAGGAGTTTCGGCCACCAAAGAAGAAGTACAGTCCCTTTACCGAAGAATAAAAGGGTGTGGGACCAATTGGATGGATCATACCCCCTCATGTGTTGTTACCCAACACACAGAGAGCGTTCGAGATCAGATCCAGGAAACAAGAGGACTGGAGGGTCATCAGACGGAAGTCCTCGCTTAGTTGAACACTCTGGGAAGGATGGACGCCAACATCGAGCCTCGGTTAGGGGGCATTACAGCCCCTACCACACAAAACCAAGCGTGGTGGCCCAGATAGGATTGGCCACAATTCATAGAGGCTACGTCTGATTCACAAGTGGAGCCTAAGGAAGGCAAGAACAATAAAACTCAAGGTAAGAGGTAGAGGACACCCGTTTCTCCGCATAGTCGCCGGTGATATGGCGCAATCCAATGTAATTGTATAGAATTGATCCCGAAATTGGTTTTGGAGCCGGAAGGGGGAGCAAATGGGCCATATAATAACTCACCCCTAGAGCAAAATGTTGTCTCCTTGGCACCGTTTGATCAAGACTAACACCATAGAGAACAACATCAAACTCACAAGTGCATAAGGATTTGTAATACTAGGCTTATCATCAAGAGTGAATAACCATAATATTCTCAAAGAACAACCAATCCATCATGCAATCACCACTATAAGATTGTCCAATAAAAATATCCAACATATATCAACACATATCCAAGCATCATTATAGAATATAACAATTATAGTCACAATTATGTAGTTGGCATACTACAATCAACAAAGATACTATAAAGATGCAAGAATTTTCATATGTCAATATATGTAAGATGGTGGATGAATGAGTGGAGGTGTGGTGGTTCTAGGGATTATTTGGTGGAGAAGAAGGAAGGATTATACAGTGTTTAAGCATAGTTGAAAAGTTAGTTTTTCCATCGCGACTTGTGATGGAACTGGTCGTGACTCGCGATGCATCGTCGTGGCTCACGATAGAACTGGTTGTGACAAAAGATGCATAGTCGCGACTCGCGACCAGGGCATCGCGACTTGCGATATCTTTGGTCTGTGAGCTCAATTCTTTCAGAAATGTTATGATTCGGTCGCGACTCGCAATAGCCATGTCGCGACTCTCAATGGGTGTGTTGTGACTCGCGATGGCCATATCGCAACTCGGGAAAAGATGATGCTGGGAGTTCATTTTTCTTCCATGTTCATCGCGACTTGCGACGTACCTATTGCGACTCGTGATGACAGGGTATCCCAACACTTAGAAAGAATTTTTTTCTTTTCTTACCTACTTTCCAAGCTTTCTTCCTTTGCTCATTGATCTCATTCCTTCATCTCCTCCAATGCAATGCACTTCACTTTGCTACAAAATCACAGAAAAACACACCAAAAAAGAACAAGACAAATTAACAAAAACTAAAAAACAAAAACCAAAATAAAGGCCGAATTTATTTACGTAGTCAACACGACAAAGCTCCGTATATTTAAGGTTATCGGCACGGCCCTAATGTTATCCATATGGTGAAGGCTTGAACCCCTTCACCATGAGTATCCAAAAGTTGAGAGGTGTACAAAACTTTCAAGAGGAAAGTCTTGTTGAGGTGGAGATGGTTTAAAGGGAGTTGGGTTGTTAGGAGGCTTGGGATAGTCTTTTGGCTCCTCTCTTGTCTCCCTCAAAACTTCCAAAAAATGGTGGAGTTGGTTCACTAAGTGGGAGAAGGGGTGATGATGCTAATGAATGTAGCACAATCACCTCTTCCTTCATTTTTCATCCTTAACAACCAACTCCTCATCCCCGTTGAACTCAAGCTCATTTCCCGTGGTGACCTCACTCACCGAATCCTCGAGTTCAATTTTGGATGGTGTATTTTTGGAATCACAAGCTTCCATTCGGGCCAATGCTTCTACTATACCCTTCGCATGCCCGTCAATAGCCTCAACACTAGAGGAGAGCCGAATGTCTGGCTCCTCACTAGTAAAGTTGTTCAAGTTTGCTATTGAATTCATGACTTCCTCATGTGTCAAACTTGAACTTCCTTGTTGGGCTTGGTTTTGGGGTATGGTATAAGATGGTGATGGCCAACTATCTTGCTCGTATTGTTAGTTTTCCAGCTCATTCTCATACCACCAATCCGGATTACCACTCCATTCTGGATTGTAAGAATTGTGGTATAGATACCATTCTTGAGCTTCTTGCCCTTGAAAACTAACATCTCCTACCCCTTGGTAGCACTCTTCATAATACTCTTGGTTTTGGAAACCAAGGGTTCTTTCTCCCTTATAGTGCTCTTCCCCAAACAAATGGAAAGACTCGGTAGGATGGTTGGAATGACACATCCTACAAAACCTTGTTTGTTGAGCCGCTCTTCTCATCATGAGTTCCCTCAATGTGAGATGCTCCATATATATTTTTTTATTTTTTTTCAAAAGTCTGAAATCATATTGCAAGGATTCTCGATAAAAATTTCACCAAGAAATCAAGCAATACCTACTCCGAACAAACACAACCACCAAGGAGTGTAAAATGAAAACAACTAGCTAATATGTAACCAAATACACCTAAACACTTAAAAATAAATGCCTCTTCCCCGGCAGCGGTGCCAAAATTTGGGAGGTCATCGCCGTACCTCTTAAAGTTAAATTTATAAGCCCTAAATGCTTACTATCTACAACTAAGTAGATACTAGCAAGTCGGGGTCGTCCACGAAGAAGAGATATTTTCTTAAGCGTTTAAACGAAAGAGGTTGATATTAGGATAGAAGTAGATATATCTATACATAAAAAAGCGAGTAAATGGGGGGGGTTGGTTGGTTTTCCTAAGTTATGAAAGTTAAAAGACAAGATAACTAGCAAAGTCAAGTAACTATGCTAATCATCAAACAAACTAAGAAAAAGGGTTTTAAACCTACAAAAACAAAGCATTGGGGCAATTGAAATCCACTTCCATACCTAATGTATATCATTGAACCATTCACTCATTCTATCACATTTGTTACCTATGGGGAATGCCAATGGAAGATCAACATTCATTCCTTCTTAATAGTAATTTTCAAAGACAAACAACGACCATTTGCAAACCTCATTGATGATCACCCTAGACAAACAATGACCATAGGGGTATTTCATCAATGACATTATACACGAAGGACCATAGATTTGACAACAACACTCCTTCTACCAAAGACATAGCCATTTAACCAAACATAGCATTCATTAGGCTAAATCTAGAACAAACCACATTCAAGGTTCACCCTTTCATTACATCTATAGGATAAATATGAGAACAATCCGCATTAACATACTTATCTAGCAAGAGTCACAACACATTATGCACAAGAAGTTCTAAGTTCATTTTCTTAGATGTTCATGCAAAGGAGCTAAGGAATTCGTCACTTTCCTAACACCCTAACACTTCAATCATGCAAACACTTCATATTCTCAAACAACCCATGGCTTAAATGAAGCAAAACATAGCATTGAGAACACATGAATTCTAAATAACAAAGGCTTCAAGAACGAGTGAAACAATCTATTCACTACTTCCACTACTTGTTGTGAAGATAAATCTTCTATCCTTCTTAGATAGTAGTTTGCAAGAGTGAATTCGACATCTCTTGTCAAACCTCACGAATGACTCCTTTAGTCGAAACACGACTAAGGGTATCCCATTGGTGGCATTGAGCACGAAGAATCAACAAGCTTGGCAACACTTATAAACACTACACCGTGTCTAAGCATTTAACCAATTCATGCATTTACACAAGATTAGAAAAGAACGATCAACGTTCATTAACTTCTCTTATTTTCTACCTAAAACAAACATAAAAATGAATTCAACATCATCACATTCATCTAGCAATTATCAACACATCAATATCATTAAGAAGCTCTAAATCATGCTCTTGGATCTCACATCAAAACAGAGGAGAATTAGCTACTTTCTCCCAACCCTAACAAGTAATCATACAAGCAATTCATATACTCAATCGTCCAACAACACTAATTCCATTAACAATTCACATTCAAAGCTCAATAAATGCACAATAGAAAGCACTAAATAGATAGACATGGTTCTTACTACATAGACATGGAAGCTTCAATCCATTGCTCCCAAGATAAAACTAAGCTAGATAATTAAAAGACATGATTAACCTATAAATACTAAGAAAAACTAGGGTTTGAACCCAAAAAAATGCAGAAAGAAGAAGGATTTTGAAGAGGAGAGGATAAGGTGAGTATTTATAGTACAAAAAAGCGAGAAAGATTTTTGGCCATATATCCGTCGCGAGTCACGATGGGTTCATCGCAAGTCGCGACGGAGCCCGGTTCTAGCATCTTGATTTCTTTCTTCTTTTTGTTTCATGTCCTCCTCTTCACTTCAATTTTCTTCAATTCTTCAAAAGCTCAAATACAAGTCTTCAAATCTTTAAATATTCAAAGGTATTCTTAAAATTCTTTAATGTCTTCAAAGTCTTCAAACAAATTGCCTTGTCACACAAAATCCCCCAGAAAAGTAATAAAAATGTAAAAGTCGCTTTTAACTCTCCTTACAGAATTTCAAGGCAAAATTCCACATTTAGAGCACAAAAGTGTACAAAAGTGAATCCTAAAAATCCTAATATAACCATATAAAATGGACATGTCAATGGCCAAGCAGCAGGTGGGGGTCCTACCTTCAATGCCCCTTGGCGTTAAACCAAAGGATCCAGATGCAAGCTCCTCTGGGACAAAACTACCCATTGGATATGGGGGGTCAGGACCAACCTCAACAAACATTCCCAGGTTTCACTCAAACCATGGCTAATTTAGTACCAGCTTCGATCCCTAGTTTTTAAAGGCCTACATCCCTTATTCTATGCCTTGGAAAACGTGTGGATATATAGGGTTTGAAGCCCAAATGCACTCATGGTCTTAGCTGGAGATGCCCCCATATGACCCTTATCATCTGGGGCATCAGCAGTACCATATAGTTTGGCTATTGGAGGATCACGGCTGGGGTACATGGCTTTGAATCAGGGACCCACCAATAATGTCTCCTGGCTAAATTGGTGGGGAGATCCATGAACTGGAGGAGGGAGGGAGGAGTCAAGTGACTCTCTCGCTAGAGAGCTCGATAGACTAATCGATCCTTCGGGCCAAGCCACAACCTCTCCCTTTAGCCCCACTATAATGGCCATCTGATGGCCCGGCGATGTTAAACCTCCTGAAGGGCTCCCCATATACAGTGGAGATTTGGACCCTTGGGAATTCATCAAGACCTTCCTCGGCCTGATGAACTCAAGAGACTTCGATGAATATCTGACGTGTAAGCTGGTCAAAAGCTACCTTCGGGGAAGGCCCATGAATGGTTCAACAAGCTGGCCAAAGGATCATTTCATTCTTATAGGGACTTTGGAATGGCCTTCATAGGTTAGTCTTTCAGAAGAAGAGGTTTACCAAAACCTTGGTAGAACTTTACCATGTCAAGCAAATGTAGGGGGAAATAACCAACACATAATATCATAGATATCCAGACGAGAGCCTCAGTGTGATCAACCGTACCGAGGATGGAGTAATCTTGGGGTATATAAATGGGATGACTGATATCAACCTGTACAAGAAGTCGATCTCGAAAAAGCTGGAGACCTTGCAGCTGCTACAGGAGATTGTGGAACAATACCCCAAGATTGAAGAGGCCGCAAAAAGGAAAAGTACGGGGGTCAGAGGTGGAAAAAAGGCCCCAAGCACCCTGATAAGTTTAGAAGACCCGAGACTTTGAAAAAGAGCTTCGGATGCTACGTCCTCCTGACTAAATCAGTGATGGAAATATATTCTATCTGTAAGGGCCTGTTCCAAAAGCCACCCTAAGGGAAGGATTTCCCAGGAAAGAAGGAATCGCCTAAATACTGTGACTTCCATTAAGAACGGGGTCACGACTTAAATGAGTGCCGCCACCTGAAGGGAGAAATCCAAAGGTAAAGAAGGGTTTCTCTCGGATTGCATCGAGGGATCAAAGGGAGGAACCTCTTCAAAATTCAAGAAAAGCCATTGGAAGGGTGGAAGAAAGGTAGAAATCGATGGGCCAAAGAACAACAATGAAATGAGACCGAACAAGCAAGAAATAGGGCGAGGGAGAACGACGGACCCGAGGTCAAAGCCAGGGCAGATCAAAACTGAAGAAATGGGCTGAACCGGGTAATTAATTTCATCAATCGTATAGTAGGTGACTAGTTATTGAACACCATAATTAAGGCACAGTCTCGGTACATGCTCCCTAGAGAGCCCAGTCAAAAGTGGTTTTGACCAGAAGAAGCGATCAATTTCTCAGAAGCAGACCTGGTGCCTAGCTGAACCCCCCATGCGGATCCAATGGTCATACATGCAACAATTGGGGATTTCTGTGTTAAAAGGGTGTTCGTCAACAATGTCAGTGCGGTAGAAATGATGTTAGCCAATTGCTTAGATCATATAGGGCTCGGCTACAGAATTTTGAAAAGAACAACCTCGCCCATCTCTGGCTTTACTGGGAAAATGGTTCTGCCCTTAGGGTTTATAAAACTTCCAGCTAGAGTGGCAGATAGAGAGAAGGAGGTCCCAATTGATTGCATTTTTGCAGTGATTGATGTTGTATCCCCCTACAATGTGATATTAGGAAGATCTTGGATGTGCCAAGCATAAACCGTATGGTCCCCCTACCATATGACAATGAAATTCCCCACAAAGAAGGGAATAGCAGTCATAAGGTGGGATCAACCAGTGCACAGAAGTTGTTTAGCTATTGCAATAAAAAAAGGCTAAGAGGGAGGAAAGGGTATCTTCGATCAATGGGGAGATCAAACTCACAGACACGGAGCCAATGGCCATTTGGGAAAAAGAAATAGTGCCTATGGGAAAAATGATACCCTTCTCGACAAAAAGAAAGCTGAAGGACCTGTTGGATAACTATGTCGATTTGTTTTCTTGGGACACCCTTGACCTAACAGGGGTTCCGGAGAAGCTGATAGTTTACAGACTAAATGTTGATCCCTCCAAAAAGCCGATAAAATAGAAGAGAAGATCATATGTCCCCGAAAGGGTGGAGGCCATAAAAGAAGAGTCCCAAAAGCTGCTTAAGGCTGAAGTGATCGAAGAGGTGTTCTATCCCGAAATGATAGTGAATCCAGTGATGGTTCCTAAGCACGATGGGGCTTGGAGAATGTGCATTGATTTTATAGAACTTAACAAATTTTGCCCAAAGGACTGCTACCCCTTACCCTTCATTGACGTAGTGGTAGAAGTCATTGCTGGATATGAGGTTTTGCCATTTTTTGATGCCCACAAAGGCTATCATCAGATACCCATAGCCGAAGAGGACAAGGAGAAGATGTCTTTCATAATAGACATAGGTACATTTTTATATAAAAAGATGCCATTCGGCTTGAAGAATGCTGGAGCCACCTATTAGAGATTGGTCGATAAGCTATTCCAAAAGTAAATTGGAAGAAACATTGAAATATACGTAGATGGTATGGTGGTGAAAAGTATGAACTTCGATCAATTCCTTTTGGACCACCCCAAAGAAACATTTCAGATGCTTTAGAAAGCCAACTTAAAGCTAAACCCACCGAAGTGTGTAATCGGGGTAGGAGCAGGAAAATTCCTCGAATTTATGGTCTCAGAAAGGGGTACTGATGTTAACCCCAAAAGAATTGAAGCTTTAATGCAAATGAAGCCCCCTCAATCGGTGAAGGGCATCCAAAGACTAACAGGGTCCCTTGCGGCCCTTAGTCGATTCCTTTAGAAGGGGCGGAAAAAAACTTGCCATTCTTTGATGTCCTTCGAAAAGCCAAGAAATTTGAATGGAGGGTAGAATGTGACAAAGCCTTCCAAGAGTTGAAGGACCACTTACAAATTCTGCCTACCCTAATGAAGCCATACAAGGAGGAGAATATGTATGTTTACATCTCAGCGTCCCCCTTAGCCATCAATGCAGTTCCAATAAAAGAAAAGGACAAAGCTCAACACCCTATCTACTTCGTAAGTAGAGCTTTGCATGGTCCAAAAACTAGATACACTACCCTCAAAAAGGTTATATTGGCCCTTGTCCACGCTTCGAGGCACCTTCGGCCATACTTCAAGGGTCATAGGATCATCTTGCTAATGATTCATCCGATTAGGCAAGTACTTCTCAATTTGGAGGCCTCGGGACGAATGATGAAGTGGGCCATCGAACTGGGTAAGCATAACATCCAGTTCCACCCAAGGAAGCCATAAAGGGCCAAGCTTTAGCGGACTTCATTGTAGAAACTATTGGACTAATCGTAGTACATGAAGAGAAAGAGTCCGAAGAGGCCTGGCAGTTGTATGTGGACGATTTTGTCACATTCCGGAGGGAGTGGGCCCAGCATCTTTCTAACAACCCTCGAGAAGAAATACTACCCCTATGCCTTACACTTTGACTTCAAGGCCACAAATAACAAAGCAAAATATGAAGCCCTAATTACAGGCCTTCGAATTGCCAAGGACTTAGGCGTTCGAAGGTTGGACATGTTCAGCGATTCCTATATAGTGGTCCTTCAAGTCAAGGGGGACTATGAGGCTAGGGAAAGGAGCCTACAATGCTATCTAGAAGTGGTGAAGCCATTTCTCGGACATTTTCACCATTATACCCTCACACAGGTCCCTCGGGAGAAAAATCACAAGGTTGACGCACTAAGCAAGTTGGCTTCATCCGATCTGGACTTGTAATCTAAAGGGCCCATAATGGTGGAAACATTGAGTAAACATAGCTTTGAAGAAGAGGCAATGGTGATAATGGTAGAAGAGCAAGATTCATGGATAACGCCTATCATTAGCTACATTCGAGATGGTACCCTCCCAGAAGATACTGTCGAAACAAGAAAGATTAGGCTCAAAGCACCTATGTATGTAATCCACGAGGATGTGCTATATCGTCGAGGACATCTGCAGCCACTTCTTCGGTGCGTAGCCCCCTATGAGGCTGATTATCTGATTCACAAGGCTTACGAAGGGGCCTGTAGAAGCCACCAGGGGGATCGATCGATAGCAAAGAAGATCATTCTAGCTGGGTATTATTGGCCCAAAATGTTTTACTAAATACATAAGCACATCTAGGCATGTCACCAATGCTAAAGGTAAGTGTCGATCACCCACGCCCCCCAAGAAGAGATAATGAGTTTCAGTAGCTCTTGGCCATTAAACAAATGGGGGATCGACTTGGTGGGTCATTTCCCAGAGGCCCCTGGACACTTTCAATACCTGATTGTGGCTATTGACTACTTCACAAAGTGGGTCGAGGCCGAAGCCTTAACGGGTGTGAAGGGAAAGTCGGTAATTGGTTTTTACTGGAAAAATATCATATGCCGCTTCGGAATCCCTTGAACGATTATAACTGACAATAGTGCTCAATTTGTCAATGAACCTTTCAAGAACCTATGTAAGGAATACAAAATTCACTAAAGGGTTACCAGCGTTTACCACCCGTAAGAAAATGGGTAGGTGAAGGTCACAAATCGTACCATTGTTAATGATATCCGCTGAAGGCTCGAAGAGGCAGGAGGAAGTTAGATCATTAAGCTGCTAAGTGTGCTTTGGTCGTTTCGGACAACAAAGTCGTCTGCCACGGGCAAAACCCCCTACGACCTAGTGTACGGTTCAGAGGCGATTATCCCCATGGAGGTGAGACTTCCAACCTTCCGAAGGCCCACCATAAACAATGAGCACCAAGAAGTTAATGATGAACATTATCAATTGGATCTGGACCCCTTTGAAGGGAAAAGAGAGAAAGTATCCCTTCATGAAGCCAAGATCAAAGAGAGGGTTAAGTGGTACCATGACTGGAGGGTCCGGAAGTTCTAGTTCTCCCCAGGAGACCTCATAATGACAAAAAAAGCCGAAAGGAGCGGGAGGAGAAGCTATCGGCTAACTAGGAAAGACCCTATCAGATTGTGGAAGTTAGCCCTGGAGACAGCTATATGCTTGAAACCCCCCAAGGTGAGGCAATTCCACGCAGATGAAGCGTCTAAAACCATAGAAGATATTATGCCCAGAAATCCTAGATTACTTGGTGAGGTTGACAAATAGCCCACGGTGAAGTAGCTATGGGTCAGATCATGTCCTTGATTAGCTAGTGCTTTAAGTCTGTAGGATTCTTTGTATCTTTGGTCTCCATTTTTATATGAAAGCGCGCTCCTTATAATTGTTACTTCCAGAAAATTAGAATACATTTCCTAAAAATGGAGTCAGAGGTTTTTGGAGGGTCCGAACTTCCCACCGAATTCCTTAGGGACACAGATACCATAAACATATTGAAATAGGTCTCCTTCCCCTTGGACGTTTGGAGACCTCCTTAGGGGAACTAATCCCTCGGGCTAACGATTCGAAAGGGTCTGAACTTCCCACAGAAGACCTTAGGGAAAATGACCCCTTAGGCCGACGTTTTGGAGGGTTGGGACTACCCACTAAAGGCCTTAGGGATACTGATCCCCTAGGCTGACGTCTTGGAGGGTCCGAACTACCCACCGAAGACCTTAGGGACATAGATCTCTTAAACATATTTGAAATAGGTATCCTCGAATGTCCTTTAGGCGCGTTCCCCTTGGACATTCATAGACCTCCTTAGGCTCACTAATTCCTCAGGCTAACGACTCAGAAGGGTCCAAACTACCCACCGAAGGCCTTAGGGACAACGATCCCCTAGGCTGACATCTCGGAGAGTACGAACTACCCACCGAAGACCATAGGGACACAAATCCCTTAAACATATTTGAATTAGATCTCCTCGAGGTCCTTTGGGCACGTTCCCCTTGGACGTTTAGAGACTGGCTTAGGGGCACAAATCCCTCAAGCTAATGATTCAGAAGGGTCCGAACTGCACACCGAAGGCCTTAGGGATACTGACCCCCTAGGCTGACATTTCGGAGGGTTTGAACTGTCCACCAAAGGCCTTAGGGACATAGGTCTCTTAAACATATTTGGAATAGGTCTCCTCAAATGTCCTTTAGGTATGTTCCCCTTGGACATTCAGAGACCACCTCAGGGGCACTAATCCCTCAAGCTAATGATTTGAAAGGGTTTGAACTATCCACTGAAGGCTTTATGGACACTGACCCCCTAGGCCGACATTTCAGAGGGTTCGAACTGCCCGCCAAAGGCCTTAGGGACACTGATCCCATAGGCTGATGTTTCAGAGGGTCCAAACTGCCCACCGAAGACCTTAAGGACACGGATTCCTTAAATGCATTTGAAATAGGTCTCCTCGAATGTCCTTCAGGCATGTTCCCTTTGGACATTTTGAGACCGCCTTAGGGACACTAATCCCTTATGTTAATGTTTGCAACGTTTGGGCCCAGACCCCATATGTCTCCTCGAATGTCCTTCAGGCATGCTCTCCTTGGATGTTCAGAGACCACCTTAGGGGAACATACCCCTTAAGCTAGAGTTTGCAATGTTTCCCTCAAATAAGACTATCTTGGGGACACAGATCCTAAGGATGAGATTCGAATACACAACAAGCGCTCAAGGCTTAGAACTTGTAAAATATACGAAGGGTGAGCAAATCCTCGTTCGATTGTGTAAACCACACAGGGCTAAGACCTCCTAAATTTCTTGAAAAAAGTCACAGAAACAAGTTAAATAAATTTAGCTTAGGGGCAATGACCCTACCTAAAAAGGGAAAAAATGCTCTGACAACGGCAAAGGGAAGAACACATTATTATTAGGCCAACACGGCTTACAAATACACAGAAATAAATTACAACTATTTTACTAAGACTCATCGTTGAGGTCTCCTAACTAAAGGTTCTTCTTCGTCGTCGAAGAACCGTGGTTGACTTTGACCAGCCGTAGACAAAGAACCTCTCCCTCAGCTAGCGCAGAAGTGGCTTCGAGTCGTGTAAGTTCTTTAAGCTGAAGCCATATGAGAAGGGGCTTCACCTGACCCAGAAGCCTCAATTCTCCTAGGGGTAGTATGGGAACTTGAAGCTCCCACTTTCACTTTCTGCACTATGTCCAGCCACCTCCTAGCCTCTTCATATGCTTCTCAATACTTGGGATTCTGAGTAATATGTTTTTGCTCTATGATATTGAGAGTGTCTTGAAGAAAGCCTTCAAAATCTTCAATCAGTGGAGTTTCAACTATCCCGAGTCAAAGCCCGTATGCTCGAAGGCTATTGGTCATTGCCTAGTAGGTTGAATAAACTTTAGAAAGGTCTTTATCAACCTTTTCTTTGTTCCTACAAATGGCAGCAATGAGGGCCTGGTTCTTCTTAATGGTTCATTCCAACGATGGAACCAGGTCTCGCTGATATGTTTGGACTTCTTCTTTCCACTACTTAAGTTTTTCGGTAGTAGTTGTTAGGGCCGCTCAAGCCACCTCTACGTTTTCCCGGGCCACCTGAGCCTGGCGATGGTAGCTTTAGACGGACTCATTCAGCCAAGAAGTTGATGCCCCCCAGTGGCTTTGTAGGCTTTAGTAGCTTAGAGACATTTTTGCATCGAAGAAAACCTGGCCTTGGAAGTTATCTCTTCGAGAACTTCATTATGCCGGGCTTTGAGAGATTGAAAATCTCTCAAAATATCATCCTTAGCAGCAGCTAAGGAATCCCTTTCCTCTCTCGAATGGCTCAGTGCTTCGAGGAGTTCATGTTGCCTTTCATGAAGACCACTACGCCATAAACCTAGTTCCTCATATTCTGCTTGAATCTCCTCTTTGAGCCATACATTGTACCAAAACTGGGATGCCTCGATCTGATGCTCCCAAGCCCGTTCATTGATCTGGTGATACCATTTCTTCATGATTTGAAAGAACAAATTGAAGAAGGTACCCCTTTTCAACTGGGGAAAGGGGGGACGAAATAATACCAAGTCTAATGTATATGAAAGACAAAAGAAAAATGAGATAAGTATGAGAAAATAAGAGTCTTCATTAATGGAAAGAAAGAAGTACATCGGGAGCCCCCAAAGGGAGAAATTTTCAAACATTTTTTCCTATGTTAGATGCCTCCTGAGAAGAACTCAAAGGGGCAGGCCTACACCGAGATCTCGAAGTGATACAGTTATCTAACTCTTTCCACTTGGTGTCTTCATCCACCTCCAGGCCACGGATCTCCTCCGCCGAGAAATACTTGTCGGAGGCCTTCAAATGATCGAGCAAGGGGAGTTTGATCCCACCATCTTGGATAGACCTCCACCAGAGATGGATCAACTATTTGGGCTCCGAATTGTTCTTGTAAACATCTATCATAGTAGCGTACTCAGCCGGAAGGTCCTTGAGATGTAGCAAGCCAAACTGTTTCAGGTAACCCCAACTAAGAGCGTGGAGATGGAGGAGAAAAAATCCTGGAACCCAAGGGTCTTGACCACCCTATTGGTTTAGGCCTCAAAAGTTGAAACCCGTTGCTTGGGAAAGGAAAGGCCAGACAATCTGGAAATTTTTGCCTAGGCCTCCAAGAGCTTCAACTCGAGCCCTTTCAGAAGATTGTCTTTCTCAACGGCCCATTTCTCGAGCTCCCTTATGTAAACAATGGCCTCTTTCTTAAGCTCCCCCTTGTGAATAAGAGCCTTTTTCATAAGCATCGCCTAATGGGCGAGGGTAGCGATAGCACACTTGGCCTCGTAGTCGGAGACCTCCTTCTCCAGGTCCTTCTTCTAATGAGAAACAGCTTCGCGAAACTCCCCTTCAATTTCCTTAGACTTAGCAATAGTTTTCTTAGCCTCTTAAAACTTCATTAAATAGGTCTGGACAATAGAGTCCAAGGTAACTGAGAAGGGTGCCTTTGGGACAAGGGTTAGGCAACCCTCCACACGTGGAGGAGGCAAGTTGCTCTTTCCCGAGAGGGGTGTTGGCCTCCGAGATGGTGTTCCTAAGGGGACCAGGTTTGGTCGGGGGGTTGAATAGAGGGGAGCCCATATCATATCTTGCCTTTGAGGGAAAGGCTGGGGCATCGAGGAACCATCGTAACCCTGTTTCTTCCCACCGTCTTCACCCTGGAGCTCAGACTGAACCTCAGAGTGAGCCTCTGATCGAACAGGAGCTCTATGCCACCCTTTGCATCTCGTATCAATTTTTATGGTGTGATCTGAGAATCTGTTGCATAGTCACGATCCCCCCAAGAATTGTATCCTGACATCCGGCTGAATGTACGATTAATCTACTACCATAGAGGTAGTATAATGACCTGAACAGCTCATTTCGAGGAGTGATACCTAAGCTGTTAAATCAATTCATAAATGCCATAACCAGCAGGATGACGTTTGAATGCACTTGGGCCAAGCTCACTTAATGCTCATCTAGAAGATGAGAAAGGATAGGGGGTAGAGGGAAACATAATCTGAACTTGAAGTGGCACCTCGTAGACAGTGCACTAACCAGGCCTTATATCCCTCGGATTTTTGTCTTCTTGGAGAACCTCTAATTTCAAGTCCTATGGAATTCTCACCCGTGAAGGTAATGTCTTCAACAACTTAGCTATCTCCGAGCCAATGTTTCCGTACTTTCAGGAATAGGAGTTAATATCTTCTAAAAAAAGTAAGGCCTTCTTGCCTCGTCTTCCCGAACCTGGGCCCAGCTTGGGACCCGAGACCTTGACAGTACCCATTTTTGGCAGAAACCTGTGGGTGGTACAGAGCTGCTACTGGAACTTTCCCCATCATCTGAACCCATAACAGAATAGCCGGATTCTAAAGAGTGAATGGTAGAATCTTGGAGCCGAGAACCATCAACGCCGGCGGCCAAAGTAGCCGGGAAATAATCTGGAATGGAACCCTTTCTGGATGAAGGAATTTGCATTATCCTTAAGAAAAATAAAGGATAAAAGCCCATGGGACTTACTAGGTAGTGGCCGGAAAAGGTAGCCAGAGCTCTCGAAAAGCATAAATGGAGAAAGGGCATCGATGAAGTGCTCTAAGAAAGAGAGCAAAGAGTTTGGAAGTTATGAGAATTTTAAGTGAGCTAAAAGTGAGAAACACCGAAAGTCTTTGCGTATATATGTATAGGAAGTGGAAAAGGGAGCAATTATTACCTCGGGCCATCAAGTGAAAAAGTTGTTGCAT
Source organism: Rubia yunnanensis (assembly GCA_037428765.1). Lineage (NCBI taxonomy): Eukaryota > Viridiplantae > Streptophyta > Magnoliopsida > Gentianales > Rubiaceae > Rubia > Rubia yunnanensis. Next base: position 16,649,271 of record CM075062.1, read on the forward strand.
GGGTAAGTGGCTGTGTAGATCCAGGTAATCATGGGGAAGTGGTATGTGTGGAGCCTAAAAGGGGCTCCACGCGCCTAGAGAAGAAAGGGTAAGCATCACACACGCCTTTTCCACTCCCCGCTTGGAATTCAAATTCTAGTCCCATGCGACTTTTCCACTTCCCATTTTCAAATATTTGAATGCTTAGCTCTCTGAATGAGAGTAGGAAGGCCAAGGGCTAAACCTATCAGGACTTCGCATACGAACACTCTTAAAACTGAGGAGGACCGGATCCACTATGCCGGAACCCCTATCCCTTAGCGGAGGGATTCGAATGCCTCATTTTCTAGCAAAGATCAGAAGGCTAGAGGTCGAATCTCCTTACACTAAGCAATAGTTTGGAAACCTCTACTCCTTAGTAGAATATTTTGAAATCTTCACTTTTTAGCACAGATTGAAAACACAAGTTTCGAATCCAATACCTTTAAGATATTGGGGATAACGAATCATAGACCCTGACACACATCAGTAAGCTAAAGACCAAATCTCCCTCATCTGCCCAGTAAGGATCGAAGACCCTTGGTTCCTAACACAGATTAGAAGACCAGGACTCGAACCCTTACCTTGGGCTATTGGGGCCTGAAGGTCACCAGGGGATATAAAAGAGGAGCGAGCTAGGCCCTTAGGCCATAGTACACACTAGAAACCCGAGGGCTAGACCCTTGATACATTTTATATGCTCGAGTGAAAAGTTTGATGCCAACCTAGAACGGACCCTCAACATATCACGGGGATGCCGAAATCATACCCCTCAGGCATTGGGAAGTTCTGGATACGATTACGGATTCGAACCCCCGATCTGGGATAAAATTTGAATGTCAAACTCTCAATTTTCTAGGGTCTTATTGATAATGAGTAAAACTGTACGGGCTTAACGGCCCGTGCGTCCAACCATCGTTCCAAAGCTTTAAATTTAGGTAAAACCCCCTTTTGTGTCGGCCCAAGGTGGAGTACTTGTTCCATAAGCAAAAAGAACAGTACCCCTACTTTCCTACCTATATAAAGGCCCAAGGTAATCCTATACAAATGACGATTCATTCCAAATTACACTTGGATACACTGTTTTCTTACTTAACCGTTAGAGCCTCTTCCACCCAGACATCTCTGAGGGCTTTTTCTTGCAGATATAAATACGGTGGACAACGACGTGTGGCGGTGTAGTAGCGGTGGCAAATTGGGCCACATCAACAGTTTCACATAAAAACACACACTACTCTCTGTTCTTCTCCGAAAATCTCTCAACAGAATTCCAATATTCCTCTACTTTCCAATCTTCTTGTCAGTGCATTTCCAACCTCCTCATCCATGGCGATGTCCTGCGATGACAACAATTGGCTCAATTTTGTTGGCTCAATTTTGTTGGCTCAATTCTAGCTCAACTAGATCTGTCACTAAAACCTATTGAAGCAGAAGAAATTTCAAGTGCTTTGATTGTACAAACAAATTCTATCGAATTGTGTTTATACCAAAGACCAATCTCCCCCAAAGGGTGGAGGAATACATGCCATATCCTTGTGTAATGTCAAATACAAGCTCGTAGAAAAAGCAATGACAGCATGGATACATTAAATAATGGTGAATATAGTGGCAATAAATCAATCAGGATTTGTAAAAAACCTACTCATTGGGGAGAATGTTAGATAGCACAAGAAATGTAACATGTGCAAAAAAGGAAAACAAAAGAGAAGAAAAGGGTGGCAGCTATAGAGCTTGACATGAGTAAAGCGTACGATAGAGTATCATAGAAATTTTTGTATCATGCTCTAGAGTATGTTGGGATACCACAACACTGGATTGAGTTAGTAAAAATATGTACCAGTACAATTACCATGTCTATAAAGGTGAACTAGTGGCAATCAGACATGTTCATTCTAATAAGATGATTGAGGCAGGAATGTCCGCTATCACCATACTTGTTTATTCTCTTCCAACAGTATCTCTCTAGTATGATACAGGAGACTTTAAATTTCATGCCTCAAGCAGGATACAGTCCAGGAAGAGGAGTACCAAAGGTGTCGCATTTAATGTACGCAGATGATAGCATTCTATTTATAGAATGTACAGATCAGGCGATCACGCAGCTAGCAAGGAATTTGGATAGTTTTTCAAGATACTCGGGACAAATGATTAACTTCCAAAAGTCGTCAATTGTGTTCAGCAGAAACACTGCACCACAAATAGTCAGTTATATACAACACTATTTAAACATCCACAGGATAGGAGTCGGAGGTAAGTATCTAGGCATGGAAATTGATCTATTACAATCAAGGTGTGACACGTACTAAAGGTTTCTACAATGTATTAGGGAATATTTCGATGACTGGAAGAATAGATCACTCTTAGTAGCTGGACGCATTACGCTGGCAAAGCATGTGTTGCCTTCCATGCCGCTATACCAACTAGGGATTTTTTTCAAATCCCTAAAATAGTGCTTAAAAATATAGATGGGATTATAGCAAGACACATATGGAAAGGAGATCAAGAACACATGGGGGTGCATTGGGTTTCATGGGAGCAAATGTGCAACTCTACTAATCACGGCGGGCTGGGTCTCAGACCAGCACTGTAAATGAATGCTGCTCTGCTGGCTAAGCATGCATGGCGCATTCTCGCGCAAAAGGACTCCTTTTTTGTCAAGATATTTAAAACCCAAATACTATAAACAAATAAATTTCATGCATTGTAGGCTAAGGTCATCAAACAGTAGAGCGTAGAGATCAGCACTTACAGGCAGGGATTTACTCAAATAGCCTGTACGATGGGAGGTTAGAACAAGTGAGAATATAGGGATTGCAGAGAATTGAATCCCGCAATCGCCCCCACAAGAGATGGGAACAAGAGCACAAAAGTGCAGCAGTACACGACAATGAAGGTTGCACAGCTCTTTGACAGAAACAAGCAGTTGAGAGGAGCACTTCTAAATACAATCTTCCCTACTGATGCTGTTCAAAGCATATAGGCGATACATATACCAGTGATTGGGAATGAAACAGATAAACAAATTTGGCTGTATACAGTAGATGGTGTTTATACAGTCAAGTTGGGATAGTGAACGCAAAGACAAAAATGTGGCAGTACAAGCCAATCTACAGCTCCAAGATGGAAGCAATTCTGGAAAATCAAAATTTTTCAGGAAAGTGCAGATTTTCATTTGGAGAGCACTGAGGAATGCGCTACCTACTGCACAAAACTTAAGGACCAGAAGCATGCACATACGGGAGGTAAGTTAGTGTTGTAATTCACAAGAAGTGGAGGACGTTGAACATCTCTTCTTCAGATGCATTATGGCCAAACGAGTTTGGAGGAAAACCTTGTTGGGGCGTGGTTTCGATCAGGGACAACCAATTGAATACATAGACTGGTTCTGAGACTGGGTGTCTACAGCACCTGAGGAGGAACATATACGACTATCCATGCACATTATGTGGCAGATTTGGTTACAAACAAATATGAAAATCTTCCATAACCAAGAGAATGAACCTCGTATCAGGGTGCAGATGGCATACACGACAACTAGATATGATTAGACTAGGCAGACCAGCATGGACATGAAGGACATGCAAATTTCTAAAACAGTTGTGTTAGATAATCTGGATTCATGGTGTCACGAGCCACAAATTATGACAACCATCAGAATTGACGGAGCCTTCTGGAAGGACAGAATGCACAGGTCAGCATCATGAATAGTACTACAGAGTCTTCAAGAATAAGGTATAATGGGCACTAGTAGAAAAACCTCTATTAAAGGCATCATTAGAATGCGGTTCCATCAATTTTCTGAGTAACCGCCTTTGATTGAGGTTCGAATGAGGTTCCAAAATCGGAACTACTTTTGGATTCAATTAAAGGCGATTCAACATAGATCAAAGGCAGTTCTTGAGGATCTGCCTTTCATGTACATCAATTAAAGATGGTTCTATTGTAGAACCGCCTTTGGTTGAGGTCCAGACAAGGTTCCGCACTCGGAACTACTTTCTGATCCATATAATTGAGTGCTTTTTTGACCCACGATAAAAAAGAAAATTTTATTGTTTCACCCTTAAACATTTTCCGAGGGAAATCAAATTCCCTCTGCCTCTCCCTCTTCGTCACCCCTGCGTATCACCCTCCTCTGTCACCTTTCAATCAGCTTCTCTGCCATCTCCCCCACCTGCACCACCATGTCTCTAACCCTGCTCCTCCACAAACAAGCTCTCCGTCATCCCGCTCCACCTTCATCACCCCTCCGTCTCCCGCGCTCCCTATCACTGTCGCGCGCATCTCCAGCACCGCCACAATTCTCCCTCGCTCTGCCATCCGTTCTCCCTCGCTCCGCCACCAATTCAGCAAATTCCCCTCTGCCGTGAATTCCCCTTCGGCGAGAAGCCGTCCCTCCGTCCAGATATGGATCCGACTGGCCCTACACCGCACAGGGCGCCCTCTCCTCCACCGCGCCGGAGTGGCCTCCAATTTTTTTATTTTCTTGTTCTTCATTGTGCTTCTGGTACAAATTGGGTTAATGTTTTATTGTTTCATAGTTCACTGATCTGGGTTGCTTAATTAATGTTTTTTTTCTGTTTTATTTCTTAGTTTTCATAGATGGTCTCTTTGGTTAGCTGCAATTGGTTTACGGTTGTCTATTTTTTTGGACTTCTAAACTTATTTAGATCCGTTAGTAGACGGTTTTTGAAACCGTCTTTAATTAATTTAATCAAAGGCAGGACCAGAGAAGACATTGAAAGGATAAAACTGCCTTATTAGACCCTTTCTCCACTGGTGAGGGGTGGCTCACTTTCCCATGACCTCACCACTAACAGCTGAGGCAACAACATGCCTAAAAGGATTGTTTTTAAAAAATATACGTAGATATTAGAAATAGAGTAAACATATCTATAATATCTAAATTAAATCATAAACATAAAAATTTTCAGTAAATATATTTTCATCCTTTTAAAATTGTTGCTGCTAGAATTCGGAAAATATATTAGTCAGTCTCTTGAAATACGGTTTTTTCCAAACCCATGAAAATAAATTACAAATTAGAAGAAATGAAGATGAAATTTTTGGGTTGCATTAATCGGGTCATAAACATTATAACTATTACATATTGCATAATAAAATTTTCATATTGCAACTAAAATCTTTTACGTTTTTATTTTTTAATTAAACTCATCTTTATATAAATCTATGAAAACACGTCGTTTTCCAAGACTTTGCAGAAAAATATAGTAGGCGTATTTAAGAAGTGTTTATAGAGAATATTAAATATGTTTTAGAAATTATAATTGAAAGGAAAGAATTGACGTAGATTTATAATTTAAAAGGTGCGTGAACGCAATAAAATTAAAAAATTTAAAATATATACAATAAGTTAAAACGGCAAATTAGAATTAAGACGACCTATTTATGAGAAGATCAAGATTTTAAATGACAAATTAGAATTAATCAAGATTAAAATTTTGGATTGCATTAATCGTGTCATAAACTTATAACTATTGCATGTTGCATAATAAATTTTTATATTGCAACTAAAACCTTTTAATTTTCTATAATTTTAAATCAACCATGTCTTTACACATGCATATGAAAAGATGATTTTTCCCTAGACTTTTCAAACTAAATATAAAATTGAAATATCAATAAACTAAACAGTGTCATCTTTTCACCACGGTGGTGAAATGAAATACTCCATTCGTCCCAGTTTAAGTTGCATTTTTACTATTTGACAATTAACATTATCAAATTTTGACCACATATTTAAATAGATATATAAATAATAATATTATCATATGTGATATTGTTTAAACCATCGTAATAAGTAGTTTTTTAATATCACTACCACAGAGACTCCCCTCTAGCACCGGATTTTTAAAAATTTTAACACCGATTTTTAAAACCGGTGTCAATTTAATGCCGGTTTTTTTAATTTAAACACCAATTTTGCAAAAACCGGTGCTAAATTTTACAATAGCACCGGTTTTGGAAAACATTAGCACCGATTTTTAAAAACCGGTGCTAAAAATTTGAAAATTTCATTTTCCCGCCAAAGAAGTAGCCAAAAATTTTAAAATAGCACCGGCTAAATATTTGTAATATTCTATCTTCCCGCCAAAAAATTCAAAGTAGCATTGGTTTTAGTAAAAAATAGCACCAGTTTTAAAAATCGGTGATAAAATTAAAAAATAGCACCAATTTTTAAAATCGGTGCTAAAAATTAAAACTTAGCACCAGTTTTTGTAAACAATAGCATCAGTTTTGTAAAACTGGCGCTAAAAATTTTCAAAATTCATTGACCGCCAAGGAAATAGCCAAAAAAATTGAAATAGCACCGGTTTTGGAAAAATTAGTACCAGTTTTTTCCAACCAGTGCTAAAAATTTAAAAACAAATAGCACCAATTTTGGAAGAAAGTAGCACAGGTTTAAACCAGTGCTAGAAATTAAAAAATAGCACCGGTTTTGAAAGAAAATAGCACCGATTTAAACCGGTGCTAAAATATTTAAAATTTTTCCCGCCACAAAATTAAAATTTAGCATGGGTTTTTGTAAACATTAGTACCGGTTTTGTAAAACCGGTGTTAAAAATTTTCAAAATTCATTTTCCCGCCAAAGAAATAGCCAAAAAAAATTTTTAATAGCACCGATTTTGGAAAAATTAGCACCGATTTTAAAAATCGGTGCTAAAAATTAAAATATAACACCAGTTTTGGAAGAAAATAGAACCGGTTTAAACCAGTGCAAAAAAAATTAAATTTTAAAATTTTTCCTGCCAAAGAAATCGCCAAAAAATTTAAATTCAATCTTCCCGCCAAAAAATTCTAAATATTCGTCGAAATTTTTTAAAGTTCAATTTTTCCGCCAAAGAATTCAAAAAATTCACCAAAAGTTTCAAATAATCTTTCGAGAAATTTCATGAGCTGGAAGCAGCTGCACAGCCGCTCTTTCAAAATCGTTCACTTCTTTTGTTGACTTTAACTAATAACTAAGTTAAGTTAAATTAATCAATGATCAATCTTTACTGACCTAATATATACAAATAAGAATAAAATTTGCTTACATTAACTAATTAACGTTCAACCCTTAATTGATTTAGTATACATAAATACAACTTTAACAAGTTAACGGTCAAACTTTACTTTACTTTCAATATATAAACACTAATAACTAGGCTGACTTTGACTAAACAATGGTCAAACTATACTTGACTTTCAATATATAAACACTAATAACAAAGTTGACTTTAACTAATTAACGGTCAAACTTTATTTGAATTAGTATATAATAAATACTAACAAAAATGTTTAACTTTGTCTAATCAACGGTCAAACCTTAGTTGACTTTCTATATATGAATATTGATGACTAAGTTGACTTTAACTATTCAACGGTTAAATTTTACATGACTCTCTCTATATAGAAACACTAGTGACTAAGCTGAGGAGGTATTCGAGCGCTCTCTGTCCTCGAGGAGGGAGGTTCGAATAATCGAAGGTTAGTTGAGGGATGGTTCGAGGGCTGAAGGTGACCTCGAGGGATTCGAGCGCTGAAAGCATTCAAGTGCTCGACTTGGGCATTCGAATGATGGAAGTGCTCAAGTACTCGAAGGGAAGCGGAGTGATGGTCCGAGGTTGGAAGGATGGTCCAAGGGCTGAAGGAGTTTTCGACGGATTCGAGCGCTGAAGGCATTCGAGTGCTAGATATGCTCGACAATTCGAGGATGGTTCGAGGAGAGATGGATTGAGGTACTCAAGCTTGAGGGATGGTTCGAGGATGGAAGGATTAAGATGAAGGTGTTCCTTGGGCTCATTGGGGGCATTCGAGGGCGGAACGTCTTGTGCTCTGTCCTCGAGGTAGTCCTTGTGGTGCTCGAGATCTCGAGGGGAAATTCATGTGTTGGAAGCTTTCGTGTGCACCGGGGGGGCACTCGAGGGCTGAAGGTGTTCGAGTGCTTTGTCCTCGAGGTGGTGCTGGTGGTGCTCGAGTACTCGAGGTAGCCATTCGAGGGTCGAAAGCTCCCGAATGCTCGTGGGGAGACATTCGATGGCTGAAGGTGTTCGCATACTCCGTCCTCGATGAGGGACTCTTGAAGAAACCTCGAGGGATGGCTACTGTTGATTGATGAAAAAAACAGCTTCTCTCCAGATGGTTGACAGGATTCCCCATGGCAGCAGCATGGCCATGTAGGTTGGGTAGGGGGTAAATTAATTCTGCGTACATAAATTAATTAACCCCTAGCTAGATATCACTTGGAATTAACGGTTTGCGCTATTTGCCTGCGCTGCACTGAAAAGTGCAAAATGGCATCAGGCTATCCATTTGCCTAAAATGGAAAGAACGGTTACAAAACCGTTACGCGGGGCGTGCGTGGTAGAAGTCATGCCCGGTCTCTTACGCTTAGGAGGTCTATCCGTGGGGAACACTTGGGAGCACAACGGACTACGGTCAAACTGCTCCCAACCCCACAGAGAAAGCCTCGGCTCTCATCCAGAGACTGTTATCGAAGGCCAATAATACCTCTTTATCTTCATCTTAGAGCTGTACATGGTAGAAGCGGTGTGCAAAGCCCTTTTTGGAGGTCAGATCACACTACTTCATTCATTGGAAGACCGAGTACCACTCTCGGATTTGAAGACACCCGTGGGGAGCAAACCACGGCACAAGAGCCGGTTCACACCACCGGTAGCAAGAGCCGGTAAACACCACCGGTAACATGGATGCAACATAGAGCGAAGAGGCTAGTGAGTTTGTTCTCCTACCCCTCTGTTTTTTCAGGAATGGCTTATACAGGCCCCGGTCATCACGAAGGGGCTCTGTTGAAGGAATGTCTCATACAGGCCCCGGTCACCACGACGGGTTGTAAGATTTTCCATGGATGGTTCCCACAGGCCCCGGTCATCACGACGGGAATAGCTCCTTTTGGTCACCTGGTTGCAACACTTAGATCAGGGGTAGTATTTTAGGTAACATGTATTAAGGGAGTGGGCAATATGTCCCCACTCTCGTACATTCCCACGGCACTTTTTATGGCCACCTGATTGTACCATCTAGATCAGGGGTAGTCTAGTAGGTTCCATTGTATAACGGGAGTGGGACAATGTTCCCACTCCCGTAGACTCTCACGGTTTCTTTTTATTTACCATTACCTTCGACTAGTGACTAAGCTGATTTTAACTAATCAACGGTTAAACTTTACTCGACTTTCAATATATAAACACTAATAACTGGGCTGACTTTGACTAATCAACAGTCAAACTATACTTGACTTTCAATATATAAACACTAATAACAAAGTTGACTTTAACTAATTAATGGTCAAACTTTATTTGAATTAGTATATAACAAAAACTAATAAAAATGTTTGACTTTTTCTAATCAACGGTCAAACCTTAGTTGACTTTCTATATATAAATACTAGTGACTGAGTTGACTTTAACCAATCAATGGTCAAACTTTACTTGACTCTCTCTCTATATAGAAATACTAGTGACTAAGCTGACTTTAACTAATCAACGGTCAAACTTTACTTGACTTTCAATATATAAACACTAACAACTAGGTTGACTTTGTCTAATTAACGGTCAAGCTTTACATGACTTTCAATAAATAAACACTAATAACAAAGTTGACTTTAACTAATTAACGGTCAAACTTTATTTGAATTAGTATATATTAAATACTAATAATAATGTTTGACTTTGTCTAATCAACGGTCAAACCTTACTTGACTTTCCATATATAAATACTAGTGACTTAGTTGACTTTAACTAATCAACGGTCAAACTTTACTTGACTCTCTCTCTCTCTGTATAGAAACACTAGTGACTAAGCTGACTTTACTAATCGACGGTCTAACTTTACTCGATTTTCACTATACAAACACTAATAATAAAGTTGATTTTAACTAATCCACGGTCAAACTTTATTTGAATTAGTATATATAAATACAAACTAAAAAATGGATGGAAATAAGTGAAATGACTAATATACCCCTATGATAAAAAAATAAAAAATGACACCCTGCCCTTATTTCTTCTTTTTCTTTCTTTCTTCCCAAAATTCATCCTTCGTGTTTTCCTCGCTACTGCTCAATTATTCGACTATCGACGTTGGTAAGATTAGTGTATCCACAGTGATTCGATTGGAGATGAGTCAGCGGCGGCGCGACGGTGGTTCGATTGGAGCAGTAGTGGAGCAGCGGCGACAAAGCGGCACGGTGCGGTGGGGGATAGAATTTCTGGCGGAGGTAGGAGTTGGCGGAGCTAGGGTGGAGGTAGGGGTGGCAGAGCTAGAGCAGCAGTGGCGCACGGTTCTTTCTGGTGGCTGGTGGTGTGGGTTTCTGGCGGAGTTAGGGCAGCGCTAGGAGGTGGTAGAGCTAAGGTGGAGGTAGGGGCACGGTTCTTTCTGGTGACTGGTGGTGTGGGTTTCTGCCCTAGCCAGGGCAGAGCTAGGAGGTTGTGAGGCGGGAACACGGTGATGTGGTGGCCCAGGAGCAGCAGAGGTGGTGAGGCGGCGAGGTCAGGCAGCGACAGTGGTGACCAGACGAGGTGGATGTGGTGGCGGGATGAGATGGCGGTAGTGGCAGACTCCAGTTTGCTCACCCCCTAAAACAGGGCTTCATCTGAAATGGTAAGAACTCGTCAATAATTCCTCGATGTTGCCTCATTATTTACCTCTGATTCCCCTTATGGAGTTGCTTTTGTTAATTGTTTGAGATTTTGGGGTAAAATGTGTGAATGAGGGTGAATTTTCTAGGGTTTATATTCTTTTATGAATTTTTCTTGTTTTATTGTGATTTCTGGGATTTTGGAGATGTTAGCATATCATATGATCCAATAAAGTCCTATTTTTTGCTTGGTTATTTGAACAAGCATAGCAATACTTGCTGATGAACTTTACAACTTGTCTGATTCATCAATGTTTTCACATTTATAGAGAACATTTTTAGCTTTTATACAGTAATTAAGTAAGAGGCTTAAGATATTATTTACATACCCTCTCTTTTATCTCAGTCAGAGGACTTCAAGCGCTTGGTTGGTGTAGCACATGGTAATGGTTTAAAGTTGAACGATATGGTACCCTTCTTGATGTATTTCTGTGAGCATTTTGTACTCATTTAGTCACAAGAATCTTTTGGCATATGTATGTGTTGTATTGCTATTAAAAAAAATCATTGTCAAGCTACATCTTATTTTAGTAATGACCTCTCTTCAACTGATTTATTGCCAATAATTGAATGTATCCCTAGTAACATGTTCTTCCACTTCTTGTTCTCCTTTGGACATGGTTCTTTATTCTTAATTTGTTCTTATAACTGACCAATATGGTTCTTTATTCTTAATTTGTTCTTATAACTTATAACTAACCAATATGGATTCTTCTTGAGAGTTCTGATACCAACCTCACCCGATTTGATATGCAGCTAATTTTTTAGAGATGTTTTTCTTTTTTTTGTTTGCAGGTCTTGGATTATTGGTCTTCTTAGGTATAGTCCATTCTTACGCTGCAGCAAATGAGATGGTTGGGGTTATCGCTTTATGATGGTTCAAATGATTATTATTTTCATTCTAGTAATCTAATAAATGGCGTTGACAGGTGAATTATGACTTTTTTAGATGCCACTGTATTTCTTGTAAATTGTGTGTCATCCAAAATTTGTAAGTGACTTGTCCATATTTCATAATATCATAATGTCCACAAGGACTAGTTTGCATGTAGGATGACTAGATTATCACATTGCTTTGCCTTAGCATCAATGTTGCATTAACCAAGTTTCTTTGTTGATTCGGCATGTTGCAATTTTTACTACATGGGCCTGGCTGTGTGCTTATAGCTAGTTAAAAACAAAAGATATAACATTTGGAGAACAAAGGTTGTAATAGCTCATAAATGGACTCCTATCCATTTCGTTGCAAAAATATTTGTACGCATAATACTGAGAGTTTGGCTCGTATTGTGCCAGCATCTTCTGTGATAGTCAGTGATAGAGCCCTTTGGATCAAGGCATTGTCATTTGTGCAGTCCATTATTTCCTCTTCGGGGTCCTGATACTATGACACTTCATACTTTATATCCATTCCGAGGATGTATAAATGTAATATCTTTTTGAGAAATTTTAATATATTGTAGGTAACGAGGCAATCATAAATTCTGGGGTACGAGAATATTCAATTATGGAGATCAAAATGTGTTGCAGTTCCTTCTTTCAAATTTAAATTGGTAGCATATACGGCCTTCCTCAAGTCAGTTTAATAGGCTTTGCTTTTTGTCAGAAGTTGGTACTATAGCTGATTTCTGGGTTAATGCCTCTCAGGTTGGTGGAGGAGTATCATATTGATGGCTTTAACTTTCACTCACTTCCATCAATGATGTACACACACAATGGTTTTGCTTCATTTACGGGTGACATGGAGGAGTAAGTCCTTTAACTTATCGATTTAAGTAAACTTTTCTTTATTTTGATTATCATGTGGTTTATGTACTCATTACTTATATACTTTAAAGCTACAACTCTAGTGTCACTAGAAATTTTTTCCACCCTCAATTATAACTCTGGCCATATTGGCTGTATTAAGTTTTAATCCGCATTAAGGATGCTGTACTCTTATCATATCGTGACAATTTTCTACCGGAGATTATTCCTTTCATAATAGATAGCATCTTTTGTAGGTACTGCAACCAACACGTTAACAAGGATGCTTTGTTATATCTCGTTATGGCGAATGACATACTACATCCTCTTCATCCAAACATAATCACAGTTGCTGAAGATGTGAGCACTCTTGCATATTTGTTTTAAGTCTATGAAATATTTTATAGGTCAGGTTTACATGTTTAATTTTTTTCATTGTTTTGAGGCAATCTAAAGGTCTTTTTTTTACTTTTTAAAATGACAGTTGCCGCTTCATAGACCTTTTAACATACTAGGTATAACTTTGATCTTGGGAAATTGGTTTATTTACATTGTAGGCTTGTTGCAGTCATGTGCGCCTAAGATCCATGTTCGTAATATCTCAAAATAACAAATTTAGAAGCTAGTTTAAGTGATTCAGGGCATGATCTATTCTTTGAACCTCTTTTTCTTCTTCTTTTTAATCTTGTGTAACCCTTTTGACTAAGCTTCTCCTTTTGTGCCTAAGATGATTCAATCCTTTCACTTCTCAGGCAACTCTTTATCCTGGACTATGTGAGCCTACTTCTCAAGGTGGACTTGGATTTGATTATTTTGTTCATGGAGAAGAGCATAAAATGGTAGAGCTGATGTGTTGACTGTTTATTTGCTATGGACTGATACCTCCAGGATATGATGAACTTGGATCAAACTGACATAATTCTTTCAAGAGGTTCAGGTGGTTTTTCCAACATTCATCATATTAATGACTCTTCCATGGTAAAGTTTATTTATGTATCCATATTCATACTTCTAGCCTCTTGAGTGAGATTCATCACACTTCGTGAGTTGAAGTAGTTCAGTAGAAATTATGACATGTGTGGTTTATCTTCACATCCCTATAGCAATCAATATAATATGATTGGGTTGCTTTTTGCTTGTACTCATTTTGGATCTTCATTGGCGGTCGGTAGTTGGTTACCAAACTTTGTAGTTCCTTAGAAATTTGTTCAAAATTCTAGCTTGGCATCAACGCTTTCATGGATCCCTAGTCACGTAAATATTTTAGCACCATTTAAAAAACCAGTGCTATCGATGCTAAAATTAGTACCAGTTTAAAAATCGGTGCTAAACTATTTACAATTAAGAAAAATCCCTTCCTCTGAAAGCTGTAGCGGAAAGAATTTTTTTTAGTCATCGTAAATATTTTAGCACCGGTTAAAAAACCGGTGCTAACAAAAAAACCGGTGCTACTAGTGCTAAAATTTGCACCGGTTTTTAAACCGGTGCTAAAATATTTACGACTAAAAAAATCCCTTCCTCTGAAAGCTGCAGCTTTTAGAGGAAGAGATTTTTTAGTCATCGTAAATATTTTAGCACCGGTTAAAAGACAGGTGCTAACAAAAAAATCGGTGCTACCAGTGCTAAAATTAACACAGGTTGAAATATTGGTGCTAAATACCGCAATAGCACCAACAGGTGCTAACAAAAAAACCAGTGCTATTGCGGTATTTAGTAGGGATTTAGCACCGGTTTTTCCAATCGGTGAAACCATTTCATCGGTTACTTAGGCACCGGGTTTTTAGCAAAAAAACCGGTGCTAAAGGGTGGCTACTGTGATAGTGGATATTAGAATTCTATGGATGGTGTTTGGTTATAGTAAATTTGTGTGATTTTTTACTTTGTTTCAATCCATGCTTAAGATAGTTATTCTATTTCAAAGTTTGAATAATGTTCGTGTTTTTTACGAGCAATATTTTCGTATAAGTTGTTTCAAATTTCTTACTGATTCAAAGGTTTCCAATTTATAATAGTTCACAAGTATCCCTGGTTACCATTGCCCCAAAAATGATCCGGGAGGGACCATCGGAAAATTAATTGGGCATTGCAAATTTTATGCAAATCATACACTGGTAGAAAATGAATGTACCTGTGTAAAAATCAATCACATTTTAAATAATTTATTTTAATTTTTTTAATAATGGCGGTGCATAAAATAATACCAGTGTAATAAAAATACCAGTGCAAAACTATTCCAGTGCAAAAAAACAATATTTCTATTACAAAAGAAATACCGGTGTTATATTTAATACCAGTGTACAAGTCACTGTTTTACACCGGTTCATATGTTATATACCAGTGCAAAATTTCTACACCGGTGTTCCAAATCTTACCGGTGCAGATACTCAGTGCCCCCAACTTTTCAAAATGTATACACCAGCTCAAAATACCGGTGCTTACAAATTTCTACACCGGTTAATTTTATCGGTGCAAATGTGTTGTATTTTTACACCGATGTACATACGCATCGATATTTTGGAGGGCCAAAATATCAGTGCTATTACCCTTAATTACCGGTACAAATACTCTTGTCCTGCAGTAGTGAGATGATTGTTATAGTAACTTCTCCGATCTGATATCTACGACATGGATACTGTTCATTATCTGGTAACTATATAAAAGAAATACTCCAAAATTGCACGCTTGTGTCAACCATCGCCAGGGACATAGTGGTCATTTTGCAGGGCAGCCGAACGTGTGACCCTGCAGGTGCTCCAAAGTGGCCGGCCAAAACGATGCCATTTTGGGCACAACTTTTGACATTTTGTGCACCCCATTTTCAAAAGTTACGGCACTGCCATGTGCGTCTACAGGTGCTGCCAGGTGGCTTCCCAAAACGATGGTGTTTTGGGTACCCTTTGGAGGGGAACCGGTTTGAGAGGTACCCATTCGAGGTTCGAGAGGTGAAGGTTCTAGTGGAGATTCGAGAGGTGAGAATTCGAGTGAGGGTTCGAGAGGTAATGGCTCGACAGTTACCGATTCGATAACTGAAGGTTCAAGTGGAGAGGTTCGAGAAGTGAAGGTTCAGTTGAAGAGGTTCAAGTGGAGGGGTTCCATTGGAGGGGCTCGAAAGGTACCCATTCGAGAGGTGAAGGTTCAGGTAGAGAGGGTTCAAATAGAGGGGTTTGAGAGGTAGCAATTTGAGAAGTGAAGGTTGAAGTTCAGAGGGTTCAGGTGTAGGAGTTCGAGATGTGAAGGATCCAGGGGTACGCATTTCGAGAGGTACCCATTTCGATAGGTACCATTCTGAGAGGTACCATTCCAAAAGGTACCCATTCGAGAGGTGAACTTTCAAGTGGAGGAGTTCCATTGGATGGGTTCGAGAGGTACCATTCCGAAAGGCACCATTCCGAGAGGTACCATTCCGAGAGGTACCATTCCGGGACGTACCATTCCGAGAGGGGAAATTTCATGTGGAGGGGTTCCATTGGATGGATCTGAGAGATACCATTCCAACAGGTACCATTCCAAGCGGTACCATTCGAGAGGTAAAATTCCGAGAGGTACCATTCGAGAGGTTCCATTCCAACAAGCACCATCCCAAGAGGTACCATTCCGAGAGGTACCATTCCAAGAGGTACCATCCAAGAGGTACCATCCGAGTGGTACCATTCTGAAAGGTACAATTCTGAGAGGTACCATCCGCGCGGTACCATTCCGAGAGGTACAATTCCAAGAGGTACCATCCGAGAAGTACCATTCTGAGCGGTACCATCTGAGAGGTACCATTCCGAGAGGTACCATTCTGAGAGGTACCATTCCGAGTGGTACCATCTGAGAGGTACCATTCCAAGAGGTACCATCCAAGAGGGGAAGTTTCAGGTGGAAGAGTTCAATTGGATGGGTCTGATAGGTACCATTCCGAGAGGTACCCATTCGAGAGGTGAACTTTCAAGTGGAGGAGTTCCATTCGATGGGTTCGAGAGGTACCATTCGAGAGGTGAAGTTTCAGATAGAGGGGTTCCATTGGATAGGTCCGAGAGGTACCATTCCGAGAGGTACCATTCCGAGAGATATGGGAGGTCGTCGTCGTACCTCTCAAAGTTAATATTTATAAGCCCTAAATGCTTACTATCTACAACTAAGTAGATAGCGGTAAGTCATGGTCGTCCACGAAGAAGAGGGATTTTCTTAAGTGTTTAAGCACCAAAGGTTGATATTATGCTAGAAGTAGATATATATATATATATACATATAAAAGCGAGTAAATGGGGGGGGGGTTTGGTTGGTTGGTTTTCCTAACTTATGAAAGTCAAAAGACAGGATAACTAGCAAAGCCAAGTAACTATGCTAATCATCAAACAAACTAAGAAAAAGGGTTTTAAAACTACAAAAACAAAGCCTTGGGGGCAATTGATATCCACTTCCAAACCTAATGTAGATCATTGAACCATTTACTCATCCTATCACATTTGTTACCTATGGGGAATGCCAATGGAAGATCAACATTCATTCCTTCTTAATAGTAATTTGCAAAGACAAACAACGAGCATTTGCAAACCTCATTGATGATCACCCTAAATAAACAATAACCATAGGGGTATTTAATCAATGGCATTATAACGAAGGACCATAGATTTGACAGTGACAAGCCTTCTACCAAAGACATAGCTATTTAACCAAACATAGCATTCATTAGGCTAAACCTAGAACAAACCACATTCAAGGTTCAACCTTGCATTGCATCTATAGGATAAATATGAGAACAATCCACATTAACATACTTATCTAGAAAGAATTGCCACACATTATACTCAAGAAGTTCTAAGTTCATGTTCTTAGACTTTCATGCAAAGGAGCTAAGGAATTCGTCACTTTCCTAACACCCTAACACTTCAATCATGCAAACACTTCCTATCTCAAACCTCCCATGGCATAAATGAAGAAAAACATAGCATTAAGAACACATGAATACTAAATAACAAATACTTCAAGAACAAGTGAGACAATCTATTCACTACTTCCACTAATCATGCATTTAAACAAGATTAGCCAAGAACAATCGACATTCATTAACTTCTCTCATTTTATACTTAAACAATTATAACAACGAATTCAACATCATCACATTCATCTAGCAATTATCAACACATCAACATTATTAAGAAGCTCTAACTCATGCTCTTGGATTCCACATTAAAAGAGGGAAGAATTAGCTACTTTCTCCCAACCCTAACAAGTAATCATACAAGCAATTCAATACTTCAGCTTCCAACAACACTAATGCCATTAACAATTCACATTCAAAGCTCAATAAATGCACAATTAGCAAAAGCATAAAATAGATAGATATGGTTCTTACTACATAGAAATGGAAGCTTCAATCCCTTGCCCCCGAGATAAAACTAAGCTAGATAATTAAAAGTTATGATTAACCTACAAAAACTAAGAAAAGAAAGAAAGAAAAACTAGGGTTTCAAACGCAGAAAATGCAGGGAAAAGAAGGGCCAAAAGCTGTTGAATAGGAGAAGATAAAGTGAGTATTTATAGTACAAAAGGCAAAAGGGATTTCTGGCCTTTAGTCCGTCGCGACGGGCTCGCGACAAGCTCGCGACGGACTCACTTCCAGCATCTTGATGCCTTTCCTCTTTTTGTTTCATATCCTCTTCTTCTCTTCACTTCTTCAATTCTTCAATTCTTTAAAAGCTCAAATACAAGTCTTCGAATCTTCAAAGGTATTCTTCAAAGTCTTCAAACAAATTACCTTGTCACACAAAATTCTCTAGAAAAGTAATAAAAGCGTACAAGTCGCTTTTAACCCTCCTTAGAGAATTTCAAGGTAAAAGTCACATTTAGAGCACAAAAGTGTACAAAAACGAATCCTAAAAGTCCTAATATAACCATATAAAATGGGCACATCAAGGTACCATCCGAGCGGTACCATCCGAGTGGTACCATTCCAAGAGGTACAATTCCAAGAGGTACAATTCCGAGAGGTACAATTCTGAGAGGTACTATCCGAGAAGTACCATTACAAGAGGTACCATTCCGAGCGGTACCATCTGAGAGGTACCATTCTGAGAGGTGCCATCCAAGAAGTACCATCCGAGAGGTGCCATTCTGAGAGGTACCATTCCGAGAGGTACCATTCCGAGAGGTACCATTCCGAGAGGTACCATCCGAGAGGTACCCTTCTGAGAGGTACCATCCGAGAGGTACCATTCCAAGAGGTACCATTCCAAGCGGTACCATTCCAAGAGGTACCATCCGAGAGGTACCATTCCGAGAGGTACCATCCAAGAGGGAAAGTTTCAGGTGGAGGGGTTCCATTGGATGGGTCTGATAGGTACCATTCCGAGAGGTACCCATTCGAGAGGTGAACTTTCAAGTGGAGGAATTCCATTGGATGGGTTCGAGAGGTACCATTTGAGAGGTGAATTTTCAGGTGGATGGGTTCCATTGGATGGGTCCGAGAGGTACCTTTCCGAGAGGTACCATTCCGAGCGGTACCATTCGAGAGGTACAATTCCGAGAGGTACCATTCGAGAGGTACAATTCCGAGAGGTACCATTCGAGAGGTACCATTCCAACAGGCACTATTCCGAGAGGTGAAGTTTAAGGTGGAGGGGTTCCATTGGACCTGCTCACCTAAACCTTAACCTAGTCAATCCGTACCTCTCGAATCATCCTCTTCAACCACACCACCGTCCCACCATCTCCACACTTCAATTACATGTAAAATTGGTACATTTGTAGTTTAAATTACTGCTCTTTTAATATTCCTATATCGTAGCAACATTCCTATAGTATTTTTATAATTTAATATCAAGCTCCCCGCGCAACACTCAATATGACCATGCTAGTCCATATAATCAAAATGGGGGACATCAAACTCAAAGATGATACTTACGGGGCCGCTATGGATGCGGAAGTTGGAGTGGGCTCTGACAAATGTAGGGCATGAGAGACCTCCATGTCTTGGAAACGCATCTGAATTTGCCTACAGATTTAGCTGGAAGGCGTAGTGCTACTTCCTCCATCATTTCTTCAGGAAGCTTTTCGGCCATGGATACGACGACTGTTACAAAAGAATCAGGGAAAATCTGTTGATTTTGAGCATTTTGCGATCCTCACCACCGGAGGAAAATAAATTTTGAATGCGAGGATTCGAGGACAGGGACATTTATAATTACAACCACACATATTCTTGTCTTTTACTGACTAACCGTTGAATGGGTGATTTTACCAAAAAAGATATCTATTTTTGCCTGGAGGATGTTCCAATCTTTACTTCCTTTTGATAATGTCCTCATTACATGTGGTTTTAGTCTTGCCTCAAAATGTCCTTGCTGTTGCCATAGAGATTCTCTTGAACACTTTTTTTTATAAAATGCACCCTGGCTAAATCTGTATGGAGATATATGGCTTCTTTGGTTAATTTCAATCTACCAGAATCTCAAACCTTAACCCAAACCTTCTTCACCTTTTGGAATACTAGTGATTTGCCTAAGCCCTTCCAGCTACTTTGCCATATCATTCCTACCATCACTTGCTGGTGCCTTTGGAAATCTAGGAATAGATTCCTCTATGATCAGATTCCTCTACTTGCTGACTACATCATTAAGGAGGCTATAGACACTATTAGGCTAGCTATGTTTTCTAACCCTTCTTATCTGAAATTCACATGTAGCATGCCTCAGTTCATATAGAATTTATTCCCACTGTCAAGACCTCCTCCAAAACCAATCATTAAACTTGTTTCATGGGACAGACCTCCACAAAATTACAAAAAAATTAACACTGATGCATCGTGGTTCCCAGATAGGGCTTCTGTTGGGGTAATTATTAGGGATTACACTGGTTCACCTTCACTGGTTAAATCGGTTTCCATCTCTGCTAATTCATCCTTGCATGCTGAAATACTTGCAGTTAAAATTGCTTGTCAGTCCATTATTAACCTGAACGCCTCGGTTATTATTGAGTCTGATTCTTCACTTGCTGTTAAGATGATTTGTGAGCCTTATACTGCTCATTGGACACTTTTTGATGAGGTTTATAAAATTCAAATGCTTCTGTGTGGTGCTACTCTTAAGTATGTTCCTAGGGAAGGTAATTTGGTTGCAGATGCAATAGCAAAACATCATCATGCTGCTCATAACATTTCTTTGGACCTTAATAATCTGCCTCTGCAAATCCAGGGCGTCATTGCCCTTGACAGATCACAAATACCCCAAATCAGAACCCCCTTACAGGACTTGAGACAGAATTGATACTGCTGATGGCTTGATTTTATTTTTGCAGGTCACTTCTCACTGATTTCAACTTACTGTCCTGATGATCATACTCGGTGGCACTGTTTTGGCCAGCTGACTGTGGACCTCTCCTCCGATGATGACCCTTGCTGATTCTGAGCCACTACTGCATTGCTGATGCTACACTGCTGCTACACTACTGCAGTTATTACACTGCTTGGCAATGTCTCATACTGATAGTGCACTGATATCCATGTTAGTTGCCTGGCCAAAATGCGAATTAACACGGGGTGTGGAGATTCGTAGCTTTGGAAACGCAACTAACATAACTGGATCTTCGCTAGTTTCATGTACAGTCTCTAGATTAGGATTACTTTTGCGGGCAATGACGTTGCCTTCTTGTAAAATCAACCTTATATACTCTGTTTCCTATTGGCTTGGGGCGCCAAATATATATATACCCCCACCCTCGGGTGCTTATTTAAAAAAAGAATGGGTGATTTTATAATTGATTTAATTAATAGAGTTATTTGATGTTTGTTTTATTTATTGCAATGAGATTCATTAAAATTTTGAAAAACTATTTAAATGTATTGTAATGTGTAAATAATTATAATTTAATCTTAAAAGTTACTGAAACAAGGTTTTAATGATTGATCTAACAGTTAGTCGACCTATCATGAAACTTTCTCTTATAACTATGCTTCTCAATTTTTCGTATTTCTTTTCAAAATTTAGGGTTACCAATCCTTCATACACTATCTGATTTTGAAATATTGACACTAAATCAATTGACACACTTATTTTATTAAAAATAAATAAAAATGAGTGGAGGAGAATGTATGAAAGTGAAAAGTAAATTGAGTAGATAAAATTAATCTTAAGTTTGCTAAAAAATAAATGTGTCATTATTAAAAAACCAAAAGAAAATTGCGCAAATATTTTTTTTTAAATGGAGGAAATATTATTGTTAGTGATTGAATAAGTCTAATACTTTTACAATTTAGATGATCACAATGTCTAAATATGTCTAAATAGTGGGATTAAACTTATTCACAAGAAGTGCTTAATTAAGAGAACTTTCACATGGGAATTTTATGATAATTATGAAACTAGACTAAGGTATACAAAAAAAAAAATTTGATTGCAGGTATACAGTTTGTTATAGCAATTAAAAAGGAAAAAATGATGAATATTTTTTACTGTACCTTTCCAGCTATTTTTGTAAAGGAAATGCATGAATGTGTATCTGGGCTAACTTGAGAAGAAGAATAACTAGGGGTGGCAATATTAACTCATAACATGCGTGTCAAGCGGGTTACTTATTTTAAAACATGTATGGGTATGAGTCAAATGGGTAACGGGTTATTAAAAAATATGGTTCGAATGGGTTGGTTTGCGGGTTGACCATGGGTCATAAAATTATCACATGATTCATATCTGTCTTAAACTTTTTTATTCTTCCGCTGATCAAATTCCTTCAACAGCTCCCAGAATCCATATCTCTTTCTAGCAGAACCCTCCACCAATTTGCCCATATCCCAGATGCCTCGGATAAAAATCACCGGCGTTCAACTCACTGCCAATTGATGTGTCCATTTTGTGTGCATATTTTGGGACTTTTTGGGATCACTTTTGTGCTCTTTTGTCATCAAGAGCTTTTATTTTACCTTGAATTCTCTTAGGAGATGTAAGAGCAGCTTTACGCTCTTTTACCTTTTCTAAGCGGATTTTGTGTGACAAGGAAACAACATCAAGACTTGAAGACTGGAGGCCATTGAAGATCACCTTTTGAAGACTTTGAAAACTTTGAAGACTTTCTTTGAAGATTTGAAGAATGGAATAAACGTGTTATGAAGAAAGAGAGTTTGAGATTAGGAGAAGAAAAAAATAGACAAGTTCTGTTTCTGGACTCCGTCGCGAGCCGCGATGGACCCGTCACAGCTCACGATGAACGTGTGGCCAAAACATATTTGTCTTTCTTTTTGTACTATAAATAGCATTCTATCTTTTCTCTTTCCTCACTTCTCTTCTTCCCGACTTTCTATCAGCAAACCCTAGGTTTTTACCCTTTTTCATCTTGTTTTAATCATTGTTCATGTTTGGATTATTGTTGTTTATTATTATGGATTGTAGTAGCTCAACTAATCTCTTGGGAGACATTGATTGAACCTTCCAAACTTATGTAGTGAGATTCTTGATTTTGCTCATTTATGAACATTTATGGGAAAACATTTATTGTGTCATTAATGCTATGTTTTGCTTCATTTATATCATGGGTTGTTGAAGAATAGGAAGTGTTTATATGATTGAAGTGTTAGGGTGTTAGGAAAGTTGCAAATTTCTTGACTCCTTTGGCATGAACATCTAAGAACATGAACTTAGAACTTCTATTGTATAATGTGTTGCAATTCTTGCTAGATAAGTATGTTAATGTCGATTGTTCGCATTTTTGTCATATAGATGCAAAAAAAAAGGTTGAACCTTGAATGTAGTGTGTAATAAGGGTTAGCCTAATAAATGCTTTATTTGGTTAAATGGCTATGTCTTTGGTATAAGACTTGTTGTTATCAAATTTATGGTCCTTCGTGTGAAATGCCATTGATGAAATACCTTTATGGTGTAGTTTTCCTAAAGTGATTATTAATAAGGTTTGCAAAATATCGTTGTTTGCGTTTGCAAATTACTATTAAGAAGGAATGAATGTGGATCTTCGATTGGGAAGTGATAGCATTCCCCGTAGGCGATAAATGTTAATGAATGAGTAGATGAATCTATGATCTATAGGAAGTTTGGAAGTTGAAGTCGATTGCCCCCAATACTCTGTTAATTGTTGATTTTATCATCTTTTTAGTTTTTGTTGCATGATTAGCATTGTTCTCTTGCTTTGCTAGTTGTTGTCTTTGAATTCATATTTAGGACCAAAACCGACCCCCCCCCCCCATTTACATGCTTTTATATATATGCTTATATCTAGTATGCTTCTCGCTTAAGTGTAAACACTTGGAAAATTCCTCTTCTCATGGACGACCCTGACTTGCCATTATCTACTTAATTGTAGATAGGAAGCATTGGGGATTAAAAATATAACTTTGAGAGGTGCGACGATGACCTCCCAAATTTTGGCCCTGCTGCCGGGAAGGAGGCATTTTTTATAAAGTTTTTGGGCATATTATGTGTGATTATGTGCTAGATGTAAATATTTGTTTGTTTTATTTTAATTTGTTTACTTAGTTGACTTGCCATTTTCGCTTGGCTTGGAGACGTATTGTTCGAGTTCTTAGTGTATGGTTCATACGCAATCCTGTTCACAAGAACCCCTACACTACAACCTCAAGTTAGAGTTGAATTTGAGATGGGCTAGGGGGCTTTCTTTGGAAAGTGTGAATAACACCCCTCCTAGTGACCATTTTGTGGATACTTCTACTTCTATGGAGCATCAACACGAGCATGAAGATGAGCATCCGGGAGAAGGGCCTCAACATCCTCCTCTTCAAGGAAGAGCTCCTCCTCTCCAAGAAAGGGAGATTCCTTTGGGGCAAGCCTTATTGAGGGACATTATGACTCCCAACCTTGACCAACAACCAATGTGCATTGAGTATCCTTTGGTTGGACTGAATGGGCACTTTGAGCTCAAGACCGGGTTTATAAACATGCTACCTATCTTCCTTGGTGGGCAAGGGGAAAATGCCAACAAGCATCTCACTGAGTTCCATTTTTTGTAGGGTGGTACGGTCCCACGGAGTACATGAAGACTTCTACAAATTGAAGGTATTCTCATTCTTATTAAGGTATGGTGCAAGGGATTGACTCCACTACCTACCACCCAGGAGCATCAAAAGTTGGATTGACACGAAGGCAAAAATTCTAGCCAAGTACTCCCCAACCTCGAAGTCCACCGCTTTGAAGAAGGACATAAGCAACATCCTCCAATGGCATGAAGAGTCTCTTTTTGACTATTGTGAGAGGTTTAAGAAGCTTCTCGCGAGTTGTCCGTACCACGGCTATTCGGAGGGAGACTTGGTCTACTATTTCTACAATGGTCTTCTTGATGAGGACCAAAGACTAGTGAGGAGTTCTTGTGGTGGTACCCTTGGGAACAAGAATTCAACGGAGGCTATGCAATTATATGAGAAGCTAGCTGAGAAGTCAAGGAACTTTAGCTTGAGAGCCAATTTGAGAAGAAAAAATACAATGGCCACAAGGGACCCTTCCAGTAGTGGAAAGCTTGAGGACCAAGTCTTGACCCTTACTTCTATGGTGAAATCCTTGATGACCAAGCCCGAAAATGTGCCACATGTCAAATCTTGTGAAATTTATTTATCGGCGCAACATTTGAACGCTTGCCCTACTTTTCAAGATGATTATGTTGAGGAGGTGAGTGTCATGGGGCATCAAGGCTACCTTGGCTATCAAGGCAACCAAGACTGTCAAGGCAACCAAGGCTATCAAGGCAACCAAGGCTATCAAGGGAATCAAGGGTACCAAAACCATCCGTACAATTCGAGTAATCGTGATAACCTGAATATCCGGTATGGAAACCCTCAAGGAGGTAAACATACTCAGCCGTATTGCCCTCCTCAACAACAATATCGGCCACCTCAACAACAATACCAGAGGATTCAAGACAAGCCCCGAGACCAAGGGGAGAGCTCAGGGTTTACAAAAGATTATGCATTGCAAGCCATTCATAGGTTGAGTATGTGTGTGGAAAAGGGAGAAAAATTCCAAGATAGAGCCAATGCGAGCATAAAAAACTTGGAAACTCAAGTAAGCCAAATAGCACAAGCCGTGAATCAGATGGAGCCACAGGAAAAGGGTAAACCTCCTTCCCAACCGGAGTTGAATCCCCTCCAAAAAGCTAGTGAGATCACTTCAAGAAGTGTTAAAGAGTTTAGCTCTCCCCCGGGTGATGAAGTTGTTGAAGGTGAGCCTAGAAGGCTGGAAATGTTTGAGAAAGAGGTATAAGAAGAGGCTGAGAAATTGGCCAAGGAGCAAGCAAGGAAGGGGAAGGAGAAGGAAGAGGAGATCATTGTTGAGAAATCAACCTCCATTCCCGAACCTTCATCCCCTCCTCATAAGAAGGCAAGGGTGGTGGAAGTTCCTCCATATGTGCCAAAACCACCGTTCCCAGAAGCTTTGAAGAATAAACGGAGGAAGGAGTCCAACAAGGACATCTACGAAGCCTTTCGTAGATATGAGGTAAATATCCCTCTCTGAATGCTATTGAACGAATTCCTAGCCATGCTAAATTTTTAAATGAATTATGTGTTGTAAATAGGAAACTAAGAGCAAAGAATAAGCTTAAAAATGGGAAAATGAACATGTCTCCGCTTTGTGCCAAAGGGAGTTACCCCCTAAATGTAGCGATCCTGACATGTTGACAATCCCTTGCATGATAGGGAATACACATTTTGAAAAATCAATGCTTAGCCTAGGTGCATCAATAAATGTGATTCCTTACTTTTTGTATGAAAGCCTCAATCTTGGTAATTTGTACAAAACTAGGGTGGTGATCCAACTAGCCAATCATTCTAGTGCACACCCTAAGGGTATCACTGAGGATGTGTTGGTTAGGGTGAATTCCTTAATATTCTCCAGGGATTTTTATGTCCTTGACATGGAACAGGATAAACATGCCGCCCCAATCTTGTTGGAAAGGCCATTTTTGAAATTTCAAGGACCATCATTGATGTGCATAATGGTACCCTCACCATGGAATTAGATGGGATTAAAGTAGAGTTTAACATAAATGACTGTATGAAGTATCCTCTTGAAGAATATTACTGCCATGTGATTGATATTGTTTACAATGTTGTGCAAGATGTTTTTGAATTGAATGGTGATGATTCCTTGTTAGTTGCTTTAAAAATGATGTTGAAGATGCATGTCTTGTATATTCCATGAGAAATAACTTGAAGGAAAGCATTGAGGAGTTGAGCATTCTTGAGGATGTGGTACCAAGCCCTACTCCTCTAGTTTTAGAGGAACCCAAAAAATCAGAATTCCTTCCATCACTTGTGAAAGCTCCAGTCATAGAGTTTAAACCTTTGCCAAGTGACCTCAAGTACGCATTTCTTGGGGAAGGGGAGATGCTCTTGGTTATCATTTCAAGCAAACTCACCTAAGAGCAAGAAGAAAAGTTGATGGTGGTGTTATGAGAGATAAAGAAGCAAGTGGATAGACTATTGCTGACATCAAAGGCATAAGTTCATCCATTTGCATGCATCAAATTTTGTTGGAGGAAGATGAGAGACCCGTGCGACAACCCCAACGCCGATTGAACCCACCTATGATGGAGGTGGTAAAGGCAGAAATCCTCAAGTTGCACCAAGCGGACATGATCTATCCAATCTCGGATAGTAATTGGGTGAGCCCAACTCAAGTGGTACCCAAGAAGAGTGGAGTGATGGTATTCAAGAATAAGAAAGGTGAAATGGTGCCCACTCGAGTCCAAAATGGGTGGCGTGTTTGCATTGACTACCGGAGGCTAAATGTTGAGACTTGAAAAGATCACTTCTCGTTGTCATTCATTGATCAAATACTCGAGAGGCTAGTAAGTCATCCATTCTATTGATTTTTGGATAGATACTCAGGATACTTTCAAGTGGTCATTACCCTAGAAGATCAAGAAAAGACAACCTCGTGTGCCCCTTTGGTACATTTGCTTACCGGCGTATGCCTTTTGTGCAATGTAATGCCCCTGCTACTTTCCAAAGGTGTATGGTAAGCATTTTCTAAGAATTTGTTGAAAATTTTGTTGAGGTATTTATGGATGATTTTACCGTTCATGGTAATTCTTTTGACAACTGTTTAGCAAATTTGGCACAAGTTCTTAAATGTTGCATTGATACTATTCTTGTGTTAAATTTTGAGAAGTGTCATTTTATGGTAGAGCAAGGCATTGTCTTAGTCCATGTTGTCTCCTCCAAGGGTATTAAGGTTGACAAGGCAAAGATACACACGATTAAAACTTTGCCTTATCCTACTAATGTGTGTGAAGTGAGCTCCTTTCTTGGCCATGCAGGATTTTACCACTGGTTCATCAAGGACTTTTCAAAGATAGCATCTCCTTTGTACAAGTTGTTACAAAAGGAAATAGAATTTGTGATGGACGAGGGTTGTAAAGGGGCCTTCGATACATTGAAGGAAAGGTTAGTCTCGGCCCCTATCATACAACCCTCTGATTGGTCTTTGCCTTTAGAGATCATGTGTGATGCTAGCGATTACGCCATTAGAGTGATGCTTGGTCAAAGTGTGGGGAGAGCGCCTCACGCCATCTACTATGCATCCATGTCTCTCACTGAGGTCCAAAGAATCTACACCACAGAAAAGGAGTTGCTAGCGGTGGTATTTCTTTGGAAAATTTTCGATCTTACTTGGTTGGTACAAAAGTTATTGTGTACACTGACCATGCAGTGCTTCGTCACTTGATGACAAAGAAAGAGGCCAAGCCAAGATTGATTAGGTGGATCCTGCTTTTGAGCAAATTTGAGTTGGAGGTGCGAGAAAAGAAAGGCACGGAGAACCTTGTGACCGATCATCTGAGACAGTTAGCTCCATGCCAAGATAGTGAGGTCAATTTATCAATAAAGGAGCAACTATGGAAGGAGTTCCTCAATGAACAAATGTTCACAATCAGGGACCTCAAACCGTAGTACGGCAACATTGTGATATTTTTTGTCTCCGGTAAATTCCCTCCTCATTTTTCTAAGGCTCAGAAAGATAAGCTAAGAAGCTATGCTAAATATTATGTGTGGGACTATCCCCTTTTGTGGAAACATTGTGTAGATCAAAATGTTAGGAGATGCATCCCTGATAATGAAGTGCATTCAATTCTCACCTTTTGTCATTCTTATGCATCCAGTGGTCATTTTGGATCTAAGAGAACCACTAGGAAAGTCCTAGAAAGCGGTTTTTATTTACCTACTTTAATAAGCATGCATACATATTCTGTAAGACTTGTGACAAGTGTCAGAGAGTAGGAAAGATGCCCCAAAAAGCCATGCTATATTGTGAATTCTTTGATGTTTGAGGTATTGACTTTGTGGGACCTTTCCCTAATTCTTGTGGCTTTACATATATTTTTCTTATTTTTGATTATGTGTCAAAGTGGGTTAAAGAAAAACCCAGTAGGACTGACGATTCTAAAATGGTTGCAGAATTCCTGAAAGATAACATCTTCTCTAGGTTTGGGATTTCCCGAGCCTTGATTAGTGACCGTGGCACCCATTTTTGCAACCGGACCATAGAGGCACTACTGAAGAAATATGGTGTTACTCATAAGACATCCACCGCCTATCACCCTCAGACCAATGGCCAAGCCAAAGTTTCCAATGGGGAAATCAAGTCCTTCCTTGAGAAAATGGTTAACCCTAACCAAAAGGATTGATCTCGGTTGAATGACACCTTGTGGGCATATTGGATGCCTTGCAAGACACCGATTGGTATGTCACCATACCAGTTAGTGTTTTGTAAGCCATGTCACTTACTGGTGGAGATTCAACACAAGGCTTATTGGGCGGTCAAATAATTCAACCTTGATATAGATGAGGCCGATTTGCATAGGAAGCTACAATTGCAAGAACTAGATGAGATCTGAAGGGAGTCCCATTAGAACGCTGAAATCTATAAGGAGAAGACAAATGTGTGACACGACAAGATGATCGTTAGGAAATAATTTGACATGGGTCAAAAGGTCATCCTATTTCAATCCGGCCTTCGCCTATTTCCCGATAAGTTAAGGTCTCAATGGATTGGTCCTTCTGAGGTGGTGAAGGTATTCCCATGGTGCGGTGGAAATCCTAGATTGAGCTAAGTCCAATACATTCAAGGTCAATGGACAACGTTTGAAACCTTACCTCGAGAGTTTTGTGCCGGAAAAGGGAGAAGATGTTGATCTCCTTGATCCGTTTTGTGAGTAAGCTCCAAGGAGGGGGGTAATTCGTGCCAACACCGTTAAATAAACTTGGTTTTGATGATTCGGATCGTCATTCATGACTTTCCGTTAATGTTGTTTGATTTTGAGTTTTTGTTGTTAATTTCTCTACTTTGTTTTGTTCTATTCACGGTGTGTTTTTCCCATGATTTTTTAGCAAATTGAGGCGCAAGAAGCTGTATTGGTCAGTAAAAAAGGGCATGGAGAAAGGTGGAAAAGCTTGGACAATTTGTAACAATGAAAGAAAAATTCTAAGTACCAAGCATGTGTAGCCATCGCGAGTCGCAACCGTTACATCACAACTCACGATGAGATCAGGAATTTCTCAAAAAATGTGAGCACTCGGGCACAAGATGTCGCAACTCGTGAAGTTCCTATCACTGGTCACGACAGGACATTGCGAGCCACGATGGTTTGGTCGCGACATGCAACCAATTCAAGAAGAATTTTGAAAATTATGGCTTCTCAGGGTTCAGATATCGCGAGCCGCAACAGACCCATTGCGGCTCGCGACGAGAGTGTAGACTTCAAGTGCCCCATTGACCCCCCCATCGTGAGTCACAACGTATGCATTACGACTTGCGATGGCTTTACAGAACCATTTTAAAAATGGGCAACACCTAGAATCTTCTTCACTCTCAAACCGCTCATCTTCTCCAATCTGCCTATACTCAAACCCAGCCACCAAACCACGGAAAATCCATTGCACATCCATAACCCATCATCCTTAACCTCTTAATCCTCCACAAACACCCATAAATCAACCAAATTCATGAAAATCATAAACCCTAATTTTTGGGAATTTCTCAAATTTGGGCGAATTAGGCCGTGGGCTTCATTCTTTCTCCTCCCTAAGCTTTTAAGTGGTACATTCCCTAACTTTCTTGTGCTTGAATTGTGATTATGTTATGTAATTTTTTCTTGTGGATATTGTGTGGATTGTATGTGATATTTACTGAATTGGAATTGTTGAAACTTTGTAGATTTTTATGGTTATGGGCTTATGTTGATATGAGACTTTGGATATGGGATAACATTAGGCTCGTAGTGATTTGCTCGTGTTGGTGTTGTGCTCGTATTGTGCTTGTATTGTGCTTAATTTGAGGATTTGGTAGGGGCTTGTGTTATAGATTGGACATATTGGCTTGTTGAACATAGTTGATGTTTGTATGCAATGTTATCATGCTTAAGGTAGTTTAGCTATGGAACTTAAATGTTAAAGTTTTGAATGTACTAATGGTGGCTAACCTAGTTAGGAACAATTGTGTTCATTGGATATGGCATATGGGATATTTGACTATGGGACAACCCTAATGAACTTGAAAGTGTTGACATGTTAAAAGTGACATGAACCTTGTATGTAATTATGGATGATGCTTAAACTAGTTTCGCTTGGACTTAAGTATTAGATTTTGGAAATGTTGAGGTTAGCTAAACTAGTTTCAAAATAATTGTGATTCCAACATATTATACATATTCTTGTGCATTTGACATGTTTGTTGTGGTTTTAAGACAGGGCCCCTACCAAGAGACCTAGGGCTCCTCCCCAAGGTGCACGCGATGCCACTCTACCTCCACCTCTGCCACCGACTCTGGAGCCGAACCATGTACCTCCTTCTCCTGATCGGTACATGGGTTTAATCCAGATCAATGGGTCCTACGTGGATAGGTGGGACATCCTAGTTACTCGCAAGCTGATGGAGACGAGCTTCATTGACCAGACAATACTTGATACTCTCAGGCTGCTAGAGCTGGTTCACTGCCTCCTCACTAAAGGATAGTTGGAGGGTTTCATGAGCAAGAGTGCCCCCACTTACCGATGCTACATGCTGGAATTCCTATCCACTGTCAGGATATGTAGTACAGAGACGGTGAGCCCTGCGATAGGTACATTCATCTCCATCTGGATGATGTATCTTAGGAGATGACAGTCTCGGATGTCGAGGCAGCGTTTGGGTGGGAGACAGCAGAGATCCAGGCAAGGTTGGACCCATTGGCCTAGGAGTGCCCAATCGAGGAGGAAATGTTGTTCTGGAGGAGAAATAATAGGATGTAGAAGAACTCCCATGACAAGAGTAGCGTCATCATCCATCTCGCACTCTATTTTGTGCACCAGTTCTTAGCAGGCACAGTTTTATATTCGTCAGAGCCGACGAACATGCCAGACAGTGATATTTATTTCCTATGGCATCTAACGAGTAAAGGGTTGGGATATAGAGTGTGGGCTGAGTTATGGATGAAGAGGGTTATCGAGTTGGCTGAGAAGCCAAAGGGCAAGATCAGTGTAGGAGGCATGATTACACTCTTAGCGGAGCACTTGGGATTAGTTGCACCAGCTAGCTTCCCACGCTTGGGGAAACATACCTCATACCTCATCACTATTGAGAGGTTGGGATGATTCGGCATGGTCGGCACCACACAGGTCCCAGGATTATACCACTGGAAATATGGGGCAGGGAATGTCATCTATGACACTGACTCAGCGCAACATGACCAAGTTGGAGCTTGATAAACCTTTGGAGGATTTAGCTATCTAGGCCGACGTTTCTTGTAGAGAGGAGTTTGAGCGAGAGCTCTAGAACATACCCCCACCTCCAGCTCCAACTGACGAGGGTGCCTTACCGTCCACTGAGCCACTAGGTGAGCAGCATCCTCCACTGCCTCCACCAGTGACCGAGCGTGTGTAGGAGGATCATGTGCCGCCTTATTTCCCTCAGCCTCCTCCTAGCTTTTATGAGCATATGATGCAGACTATGCAGGATGGGTTCCGCCGCCAGGACGGCATGATATTGGAGCATAATGTTTTTATCTCTAAGAGCTTGATAGATATGTATGAGGATATTGAACATCTGACAGCATGCATTTATGAGATGCAGTCCTATTCTAGTGGTTACTCGGACCCTGATCCACGAGTGGATAGGCATAGAGTGAGGCATCAGAGGAACACTGAATGGCTTGCCCATTATCAGCAGTGCTACTTTGGTGATGGTGGTTCATCCTCACAGTAGTGATTACGAGCCATTTCTTCTTGCACTCCACAGACTTACTAGCTCCATCCCTCTATCCGTTTTACTTACTGACTTGACTGACTGGTAGTTGCTTGGCCAAAGTAATGAATTAACACTTGGTGTGGAGGTTCGTTACTTTGGAATTGCAACTACCTTTTTTCTAGATTTTTCATATATATATAGACTCATAGATAATAGTATTTGATCATTCATTTGGAGGCAATGATGTTGCCTTTTGTATAAACTACTATGATGACTCTGGATCGCTCATTTTGGTTTGGGGTACCAATATATCAACCCCCACCCTCGAATGTTTTCACTTAAAAAAAGTGAGGGGAGGGGTATTTAATGCTTTTATTGCTTCTTCTTTTTTGGGATGTTGTTCTTTATAGACTTGGATGTTGTGGGATGCTTTTCTTGCTTTTGGATGTTTTCACATTTGATGTATTTGGATTATCTTTGCTCTGACATGTGAAATCTTTTGTTACTTTTTGATTTGAAAAAACACAAAAAAATGAAAATTTTGAAAACAAAATATAAAATGAAAAATAACAAAAAAATAAAAAGAAACCTGTTGAGTTGAAAACCCGAGTGGGAAACTTAGGCAACATTGGGGTCCGGATAGGTCGAAAACCCGAAAGGAAAACCTAGGCAAAAATGAGAGGCTGGATGTGCGAAAAAGGTGAGATGTGAGCCAAAGAAATATGATGCGTGGCTAGGATGAAAACCCAGAAGAACTACTAGGCAAAATGAGAGAAATAGAGAGAAAAATGCTATGATTTCACTCATTTTCCGATGTTGGAGTCATAAGGTTGCGGTTACCACATGGATGGATTAGGTAGCTCAACATTTTGAGACCTCTTGGGATTGGGAAATTTAGCGGGGAAAATGAAGTAAGTTGTGAAATTCTTAAGTGTTGATATACTTCATTTTTAGGATGATATATTGGTATAAAGCGAAGTATGTGTTTGAACTTCATGCATGCTTTTGGCTTCACTTTGTGCCATTGGATTTGTGATTGTCAATTCGGGACTTAGAGATGTTTTCATGAATATCAATGAATTGATAGGTTGATATAGTTTGGGTAGATTTAGGAATGGGGGTTGTGGGTAACTGTTGATTTGATCTTAACTTTGGGATGTGTGATATTGAGAGTTTTGTGAGGTATGGATTTTGGGGAATAGTAGTTAGGATAGGATATGTAGATTCCTTCGTGTGCATGAATCTTTTCTTACTAGAGGGCGAGTAAGGTTTGAGTGCAGTGAGGTTTGATGCGTCCATTTTATGTGCATATTTTGGGACTTTTTGGGATCACTTTTGTGCTCTTTTATCATCAAGAGCTTGGGTTTTACCTTAAAATTCTCTTAGGAGAGGTAAGAGAAACTTTACGCTTTTAACCTTTTCTAAGCGGATTTTGTGTGACAAGGAAACAACATCAAGACTTGAAAACCGGAGGCCATTGAAGATCACCTTTTGAAGACTTTGAAGACTTTCTTTGAAGACATGAAGAATAGAATAAACTTGTTACGAAGAACGAGAGTTTGAGACTAGGAGAAGAAAAAAATAGACAAATTCTATTTCTGGGCTCCATCGCAAGTTGCGATGAACCCGTCACGGCTCGCGATGAACGTGTGGCCAGAACAGATTTATCTATCTTTTTTTACTATAAATAGTATAAAGTCTAGATTTAGCTAGTTGGCAATTTGTGGAAATTATGCAAATATGGAATTGTTGTGTTGAAAGATCAAAGAAGGAATGATCGAGATTTATGGAAGTCTGCGAAGAAATCTGAGAAGGAAATATTTCGTCCATGAAGTTTAAATTCATAATATATCCATTTCTATAGGATTAGATTGGATTTATGAAAATTGGAATTGATTTGATAAATATCCTTGGTGGAAGGATTTGGATGGAATATATTAATTCTTTTTTTCAAGGAATATGATTGTATTCAGAATATTTATGTGGAGAAGAAATTATATTTGCACATGACTTCAAGCGTATCAGAATTGGAGATGGAATAAACTTCATGTGTGCAATGACTTTCCATGTTGGAACATACGAAAAGCTAAAGCCTAAATGGTTTTAACTATTGATTGAATATTGCGTGGATATTTATATGGAAGAAAGGAGATTTCACAATATGGTGTTTTAGGTGTGTGGTAGAAGCATACTTGGTATATGGAAATTCCCTACAAATATGGTATTGATATTATCGAATATATATGAGATATCGTGATAAGGAAAATCCCTTTATTTATGGAATTTTGGATATGTTTCAAAAGCAAATAAGGAATAGGAATATTATGGAGATAATCATGGAGAGTTCCGATCAGATCATGGCTTTAAAAGGGGACACCACGGCTGCAAATAAAACACGGACTTAATAGAAAAAATCTACATACAAATTTTATATCTTTCGAGAGTATTGCAAGAGCCAGAATTCTATGTTCCAACATACGTAACCTGTTGTTCAAAGTTTATAATCGTATACCTTAATTCCTCGGGAGGAGGAGATCCAGCGTCAACGAGTTTCGAGGCCAGAGGGAGTCTGATCTAGGTGGATTGGTAGCAAGGGGAGCTTGCAGGATTCACGTTATAGTTAGATAAGATAAGTATAATTGTATGGTGTACTTTTTACTGTATGTTTCTTATTAGTGGATTCATTCTGAACTGGGCCAGGCCCCGCAGATGTAGGTGGATTTCACCGAACTGCGTAACCAAGTTTTGTGTCTTTATGATTTACTTTATTGCATATTTGGTTAGATAGGTTATGTTGGAACACAGTAGTGATAATTGAATTAATTAGGTAAAACCAAATTTCAATTGGTATCAGAGCGAGGTTACTTATTTGTGCCTTGGTTGTGTCAAGGAAAGTGTGATCTAGTTTTACCATTGGCAACTAGAGAATGAGCTTCTGTGTCTCGGCCACCATTGCTGGAATGAACGAATTACAACTACTGGAAGGCTCGCATGCGAGTGTTCATAAATTCACTAGATGAACTGGCTTAGAAATTTGTTGAAACTGAATGGAATCCTCCGATTGAAGATGCCGAAACTAGCTCAAAGGAGAAAGAAGGAGAATCGAGTTTCAAGAAGCGGAAACTCAAAGACAAGTCTACTTGGTCTCCAGATGAACTGAAGGCGTCATTGGCTAATTCAAAGGCATTAAATGCTATTTTCAGGGCGATGGATGAAGAACAGTTCAAACTCATCTCAACTTGTCATCAAGCAAAGAAATCTTGGGATATCCTGCAAATTGTTCATGAAGGAACAAGTCATGTACGTGAATCCAAACCACAGACGTTAGCTACAAAGTTTGAGGAACTAAAGATGAAGGAGGATGACACTATTTCTACATTCAATGGGAAACTTAGAGACATCTCCAATATGGCATATCAACTTTGGAAAGTTTACAATGAAGAAAAATTGGTGAAAAAGACTTTGAGATCTCTTCCTAAAAGATTTTCTATGAAAGTAGCAGTAATAGAATAAGCAAGAGATGTAGCCACCATGACCTTAGATGAACTAATGGGATCACTACAGACCTATGAGATGACAATGAAACAGCCTGCAAAGAAAGTCCAGAAGGATTTGGCCTTTAAATCCTCTTCATCAAGGGTCATACATGAATCTGATAATGATGATGGAATTGAAGAACTTTCTCCTATCACTAAAAATTTCTCACGAATGCTGAAGAAGCTGGTAAACAAGAAATCCCAAGAAAAAATTTGGTGCAAACAGACCTCAATCACAAGACCTTGGTAATATTCGTGGAACACGGTTGGAACAAGGAAAGCAGCAGTTCGCTAGAAATCAAGGTGGTGAAGCAAAGAATTTGATGTAGAGAATGTGGAGGATACGGCCACATCTAGGCTGAATGTGCTAATACCCTAAAGAAGTAAGGAAAATCATACATCACCTCATGGAGTGAAGATGATGAAGAAGACGAAGAAGAACTTATAAGCAATTATGTGGCATTTGGAGCAAAATTTCATGGTGGATCAGATGAGGTATGTTCCAACATGTCAGAGAAAGACGAAGTTGTATGTTCCAACACGGATTTTGATGACATGTCCAGTGATATGGCAGACTAGTTATGAGTGATGAAGAGATCTACAGTACATGTGAGAAGATGTATGTCATGTGGCTTCAAGTTGTTGATACAAACAAAGTATTGAAGGAAGAGAGAAATCATCTGGGTGAGAAGGAGAATGAGTTTCTATTTTTAGTTGTTAAACTCAGAAACGAGATTGATGAGTTAAATTTGAAACTAATCTCAACAACTGAGAGAGCTGAGATAGCCGAGGCAGCTATTACCAAGTTAAATGCTGGAAAGGCGAAACTTGATGACATTCTAACCATGGGAAAAAAACTTTGGAGATCGACACGGAATTGGGTTTGACAATTCATCAGGTAGCAAGGTCAGTCTCAAGTCGAAGATTCAAGAGGTAAAAACAAAGTTTATCAAGACCCATCAAAGGAAACCCCTCATCTATAGCTACTGTATGTATCAAGGTCATACAGAGGAACAATGCCAGAAACTGCTCAAAGATATCATGATAGGACGACAACTCTTAGTATGTTCCAACATAGACGATGTCCAGCAATCAAGAATGGTTAGAAAGGTATGGGTTGTTATACGTACGACTTGCCTTATTGCTCATCCGTCTCTTATTGTACATTCTAGAGACTCATGGTACTTTGATAGTGGTTGCTCTTGCCATATGAATGGAACTCAGGAATTACTAACAAACATCCAACCATATGATAGTGGTTTTGTTACATTTGGCGATGGAAAGAAGAGTCGAGTGGTTGGAAAAGGTGAATTGCATATTGAAGGGTTCCCCGTATTCACTAGTGTTTTGTTAGTGGAAGATCTAAAGGCTGATCTCCTAAGTATAAGCCAGCTATGTGGTGATAATATGGCCTTGAAATTCCATAAGGAGAAGTGCATAGTGAAACATGGCAAAAACAAAGTGCTTACTGGTGGTCATCAGATAAATGTTACTTGTTGGAACAAGAGATGAACTGCATGAGTGTTAAATATGATGAAGTAGATCATATGGCTGACCATGTTCCAACATCGGTTGATTTCTCAAATCAGACATAATGATGTGGAACATCAGATGAGACAGATCTTAAAGATGAAGCTGATGACTCTTATAACTTTAACAATGTTGGAACATCGTCCTCTCTAGAACTCTCTCGTATTCCAACATCAGTGTAGGCTGAATCAAGTAGAAGAATGACTCGATCGATCCCTTGGATTAATTATAGGGAACTTACTAGTCTACAATATTTTTTCTCCCTCACCGAACCCAAGAATTACAAAGAGGCTCTGCTTGATTAGTATTGGATTGCAGCAATGCAAGAAGAACTTGAGCAATTCAAACTCAATCATAATAGAGCAAGGTAAATTGCTCAGGACTACACTCAGTATGAAGAAGTATATCATCGACTCAAGAAGGTTTTGTATGGACCAAAACAAGCACCAAGGGTGTGGTATAAGCGACTCGCTACCTTTCCTATTCATAAAGGTTATTGTCGAGGGGGGAGAAGATCGCACCTTGCTTGGTTTTCGATAATCATCAAAAACACTAATTCCAAGCTTTGGGTCTACTTCACCATTCTTGGTACAAGATAGTGTGACTTTAATGCAAGCCAAATTTGAGATGATTATGATGGGAGTATTTGAAAGATTTCAGGCTAATCCTAAGGAATCTCACATGATTGCAGTCAAAAAGATATTTCTATATGTTAGTGGGACTTCTGAGTATGCAATCTGGTATTCTAAGAATCAAGACTCTCATCTGATTGGTTATAGTGATTCTGATTGGAGCGGTAATGAAGATGATTATAAAAGCACCACATGTGAATGTTTCTTTATTTTTGGAAGATGTTGTGCACAATTATTATGGATGAAACAAATGCTGAAAGATTATGGAATTCATCAAGAGCCTCTAAAGAGTCTACGTGACAACACAATTGCTATTGATATTTCTATCAACCTAGTCCAACACTCTAGAACAAAGCACAGTGATATAAGGCACCATTTTATTCGGGATCTTGTTGAAAGGAAGGAAGTGGTGGTTGCCTATGTTCCAACATGTGAGCAATTTGCAGATAGTTTCATAAACTTGTTGGATACTGCCACATTTGAGCTCCTCAGACAACACTTAGATGTTTGTCAGATTTGAGGTATTTCTTTATAAAGATTTTATTTAGCTGTAGATTTTTTTATGTTTTTGTGTGTACAGAAAATTAGAAAAATACAAAAAAAATTGAAAAGGAGAAAAAATGGAGGCGTAGTTGGACATGTTGGAAGTTGGTATTGAAGACATTATGGTGATTGATGAGATGCACAGATCAAAGAGATGGCTCTTTCCGGTATTCTGGTTTAGGATGATAAGGATTTTAGAAGGCAGTGATGCTGGTCATGTTCCAAAACAGAGTATGGAGACAGGTAGAGAAGATGTGGATATGGAGATTTTGGTGTGATTAGAGATTCCTTAGTGTGATTAGAGATTTTGGTGTTCAAACATCAGTAATTGTGGCTGGAGAAGATTATGATCGGGGTGGTGAACAAGCCTATGTTCCAACACCAGACATGGAGTTAGGGGGAGAAAGTACTAATAAAGTGAAGGAAGTTGAGCAGATTATTGAAAACACTACTGATCAGACTGCCATGAGAGATATGAGCTAAGAAGACAACTGATCTGGGTGTATATGAGGAGTGTGGATTTACAGCCTACTTGGACTATTTGGGTCTCAAGACTGCCGCCTCAATCTACAAGGAGTACAATCAGGAGATTTTACAAGAATTATAAGGGAGGCAACATTGTTCCAGATTTTGAGTGACACAACAGAGTTTACATCAGAGGCAAGAAATTACTGGAGGATTTCAATCTCAGTGACAGCTCAAGAGAACGCTACTGTATCTAGCTTAAATATCAAAGGACATTTGATTTAAGACATATGCATGGTCTGCTATGGAATCCTGAGGCTACAACTTCTGATGTTGATGAGAAGAAGGTCAAGTTTGTGGCCATTAATGTGATGTTGAGAGCTCTAGCCATTTAGATGGAAACTTTGGAGGCAGAAAAGGCTAGATTAGATGTAGCACAGATAGCTGCTCCTGGAGATGCTTGAAGGTTATGCTATGGCTATGTTCCAATATAAGCCAGATATTTGCTTCAGGGGGGCTGCATTTATTGGATATTTTGGTTTTCTGTGTCTATTGTGTTTGGCATGTTTATGGTTCCAGTGGGGAGATGTTTTGGATTTCTTGGATGACTTTATTGGCTCTGTTGGGTTGATGTTCTAACATGATAATTATTCTTGGGTGTTGAAGGAAT
Organism: Rubia yunnanensis; assembly: GCA_037428765.1. Taxonomy (NCBI): domain Eukaryota; kingdom Viridiplantae; phylum Streptophyta; class Magnoliopsida; order Gentianales; family Rubiaceae; genus Rubia; species Rubia yunnanensis. Next base: position 16,689,230 of record CM075062.1, read on the forward strand.
CTGGAATTTAGGGGGGATGTTATGTTCCCACATCCAGGGTGGTTTTCAAAGATTGATGTTCGTATTTGCATAAGTTCTTATGATGAAATTCCAAAAGGTGATTGGCCCACAAAATGCCAAAGGGGGAGATTGTAAAGTCTAGATTTATCTAGTTGGTAATTTGTAGAAATTATACAAATATGGAATTGTTGTGTTGAAACATCAAAGAAGGAATGGTCGAGATTTATGGAAGTCTGCGAAGAAATCTGAGAAGAAAATATTTCGTCCACGGAGTTTAAATTCAGAATATGTCAATTTCTATGGGATTAGATTGGATTTATAAAAATTAGAATTGATTTGATAAATATCCTTAGTGGAAGGTTTTGGGCGGAATATATTAATTCCTTTCATCAAGAATGCACATAGTTAAACTGCATTAGATGCATGTTTTATCTTAGTTGACTATGAATCATTAACAATACATATGTTTTTTATACAAGTAAAATGACCAAAACATCCTTCAAGCGGGAGGGTATAAAGTCTACTAAATACTAGGTCTAATACATGTTGATGAATATAGACTCATGTATAGTTGAGATGATTTTTCTTTACTTAAAAGTGGTCTGATGTATTTATCGAAATACTTTTCCAAATTCTTTGAGAATTTAGATATATAATGATTATATTAAGGAGCCACGCGAATATTGTTCATTGAAAAATTAGCCATGTGATTTTAATTTTAAAACCATTGTGTAAACATGTTTTAATACTTCAACACTCGTCTATTCAACCATATGATTTGATCTTGTTCAAACTTACTAGAAGAAAAACAAGATCTAGTTTGATATGAAATATTTGAATAAATTGTTTATTTCACAAATATTTAGTGGCAGAAAATAGAACTCAGAGAAGTTCTTGAACCACAAACTAGTAGTCAAAATAGGATGGAATGAACTTATGTAATAAGTTTTGCTTATAAGATAAGAAATAATTAGTATACAAGTTTTACTTATGAGTATACAAGAATTAAGTGGGAGTGTCATAGTATTTTACATGCGAAGAATATATATGAGAAATGATCTTTAAGTGTGTTAAAGATGATATTAGTAATTTCTCTTTGAAATGGTGAAGGAAAAGTGTTTCTTCAATGTTTAAGGTCTTTATTAGTATTATGAATGTGAATTATGGTAATTCTTATGCTTCCGCTGAATAGTTATACATTTTTGATAAATGTAAAAAGATCAAACATCTTTGATTTTTGGTGTTATGAACACTAATATTTTTCAAGGATGCTCAAGTGTTGAGAAGTATGAAACACTAATTCATTATGAGACAATTAGTACTTGAGACGTATTATGGGATGATTAGGAATACTAATGATATTTTATTGCTTGATAAGTACAAGGGATGCATTTTGTTTCATGAGATTAATTGGATTACGGAAATGACTTTTTAAAATTATCTTTTATGCATCTATAATATGACAATTTTGTTATTTTAACACTAAGTACTCTGCTACTATTAAAATGACAAAGTCCTTAGAATAATGTGTTTGTTATTCTTAAATTTCTCTAGTCATAGTATTAACATACAATAAGGACATTGTTAATACTGATATACTAGCTTGTATCCTGATACATGACTGAATTATTGAAGAATAGTTCATTGGAATGACAGTCTAGAGATTTCTATACGGTTAAGCTTTGTATGGCCGATAGAAAATCTCTATATGACACTAGTGTAAAGTAATCCTTAGGCTTGAAATTATAAATAGTATATTTTGTGTGAAAAGTTGTGCTCTAACCCTTCTTGTCCTTGGTCGTAAATGACTATGTGTATGGTTGGTGTTGGGTATGACAAGAAGCATAGATTTATATCTTATAATTAATATTAGATTCACCACCCCTAGTGGGAGAGTATATTCTAGATATGGCCACTTGTTGGAATATCAACTCAAAATGTTTGCAAACAATCTCATAAAGTTAGAAAGGTTTTACTTTTAATAGGAGGGAGTTGAATTTGGGAACAAGAAATTATAATTACTTGAAAGAGTTGGCACATAACCTTACTCTTGTACTAATAAAGGATATAGTACGGTGAAAGGGTATTTATTACATGGAATCTGGTTCACGGATAGGTGAAGTCGATCATTTGACTTATTCCTAAACACTTGGGTGGTTTTGATGCCTTGCTAGAGGCTAATCTTGATCTATAAATATAGTGATGAATTAATTTGTTGATTTGATCAATTCTTAGAGATATCACGACTAAATATTGCCTTTAGTCCAAGTGGGAGTCTGTTGGGTTTTGGACTAATGCTAATAGAATTTCTAAGTAAATATTTATTGCTAAATGTTTAGGAACCTGAAAGGTCGCGCACAATAGAATTTGTTATTGGGATTGTAATGGATTAATGAAATATTGAATCCATAAGGGATAATTGGCAATTAATTGTTTATGGATTATTTGATAATCAAGATAAATATGGATGGAGTATTGTAATTGGTAAGAGTTACCATTCCTCACAATCAGTATCAATTTGGATGATCAATGCTGACTTAATATTCCATCAATTTGCACTAATACACAATTAATGTGATTGATATAAATAGAATGTTAATACCAACGACCGTTACATATATTGATATGAATATGATAGTAAATTCTCCTTCTACTGCCTCTATAAATAGGCCTGCAGTCAGATTCACAAAAGGACAATATTGAATACTCTAGACATAGTTCTCTGAGTATTTTAGGTCACTCGTGTAGAGAGCCTATTAAAGGCAGTTTTATCAGCTATTTAAAGGCACTTTCTAAGTGCCTTTGCTGGTCCTGCCTTTAATCATTCAGAAAATAAGGTGGTTCCGAGAACCGCCTTTAATTGGATCGTCAATGAAGGCGGCTAAAAACTACCTTTAATTTGAGGATAGAACCACTTTTAATAGTTTCTGAGTTCGAAAACTATTTCCTATCCTCCAAAAAAATGGCAACTGGAAAACTGAGGTTTCCAGCAGTGAAGCAACTCAGACTGAGAGAGAAAACAAACCTAGCAACACGAATTAGCAACAATAAACATTAACTACAAAACCTCAGTTCTGATTTAAACAAAAGAAGCAACATTGGCGGGTTAACCTAATGGAGAAACAACAACTGCAGAGGTGGGAGGCAAGATCTAGGGTTTTCAAAAATCAACAAAGTGGCAGCGAAGGGACTCCAGTTGGTGGCAAGAGATAGAGGAGGTGGAGGGACTCCATGGAGGCGGTAAGAGCTAGAGGAGGCGGATGGACGAGTTGACATAGCTCCAAGCAGCGGCGATGATAAAGGCTCCAAGTGGTGGCGGTGAGAGAAGCTCCAGGCGGCGGCGGCAAGAGAAGCTCAAAGCGGCGGCTGCGAGAGAAGCTCCAAGCGGCGATGGTGAGAGAAGCTCTAGGCAGTGATGAGAGAGGGAGAGGCGCCGATCAAAAATGGAGAAGGAGATCTCGGCACCGACGATCGAAAATGGAAAAGCAAGAAAATGGAGAGGCGTCGATCTTATCAGTAGGGTTTGGTAATCATTGGCAAAAATGGAAAATGGAGAGACACAACTAGCGCCTAAGTATGAATTATATGGGTTAGCTACGTATTGGGCCAAAAAATAAGCCCATTAAAGGTGGTTCTAATGTGAACCTTCTTTAAATTAAAAGAGTGAGCTAGGCCATTTCTAAACTCGAAAATGTGTCATTTTTTAGCTCGAAAATGGTTCCGGACCTCAATTAAAGGTGGTTTTAAAGGCGGAATCAAAGGTGGTTTTAAAAAAACTGCCTTTAATCAACAAAAAACCTCCTTAAAATTCGTATGAAGGACACGATCTACTATTTACGAACTTGGAAAGTTTAATTAAAGGTTGTTTTTTGTAAACCGCCTTCCCTTACTGCCTTTGATAGGAGGCTCTCTACTAGTGGGTGAACGAAGATGGAACTTTAATTGACTATCCAATAGTCAAAGTTGTGTGGATACATTCAAAGGTCGGACCCATTGTGCGACTAAGATCAACATCTCCCATCAAAGTATCACAATCTCCCAGCAAAGTATCACATTGACGATAATCTGATAATTATATTTATGCATTATATATGTATCATATGATTTTGGCTTTTATAGTATTAGGTGAATACTTTCAGTCAGGAGGCCTGGAGTAGGTGGCGAACAGAGGTATAAGAAAGATTGAGTGCATCGGTGAAACATCCAAATGTTGTTAAGTTGAGAGCTTACTACTAGGCTCCTGATGAAAAGTTTCTGACACTACTGGGGGAGCCCCTCATAGGCACCGATATTTTCACCCCATGGGCACCGGTATTTTGATAGTTTTCATACTGGTGCCTAAGTGACCTGGTGTAAAAGATGTAGTTGCATGGTCACCGGTAAGTAGTACCGGTGCTAGAATCTATTCCAGAATCGGTACCATTTACTAGTACCTATGCATGAAATACCATTGCATATGCATGAAATACCAGTGCTAGTGAGCAGGCGATCATTTTAAAAAAATCCAACCAGTGAGAATAAACACACCAGCCGGAATATGAAACCCAGAACGAACAAAACACAAAAAAAACAGAAGCTCATGTAAAAAACTGAAAATTTCATACCACAATCCAAAAATTCATTACATATAATTGAAAATACATAAAACCTCTCAATACATAACACTTCATTACATATAATCAATCATCATAAAAACTAGAACCTAATTTTTAGAAACCCTAATTAACATCGACAAACTAAAATTGTGGCAATTTTGGTGGAGCTCGCAACCTCAACAGGTGACCAGAGCGCCGCAAGGAGATGGAGTCGGAGCTGGTCTAGGAAATGGAGTCAAGGAGGCATCGAAGTGGTGTCGAAGCGGAGGAGTCAGGGAGATAGACTCGGAGCTGGTCCGGGAGATGGAGTCGAGGATTAGTCGGCGGAGCCGTCGAAGCAGCGTCATCGCCAGCGGCGGTGGAGAGGGAAAGGTGGTGGAGGAGGACGGAGAAGATGGAGAGGAGGTAGAGGAGAAGATAATGAGAGGGAAATGAGGGTGGGTAGATTTAGGGTTTCAGGGGTAGTATATATAGGCAAATTTTCAACGATTGAGATTCAATCAACAAATGAAATCAACGGTTCAGATGAAAAAAGTTGGGCTTTTTTTCAAAAGTGTTGAGCACCGGTACCAATGCCTAAGAAATCGAAATGCAGCTGCTTTGGGCTGATTTGAATGATTCTTTTGGAAAAAAATTGAACCCGAAAGCAAACCTTGGAAATTTTTTATAAGTGTTAAGCACAAGTACAAATACCGGTGCCCAAAATGCTCATATCGGTGCCTAAATACACGAAACGCAGCTGCTTATGGCTACTTTGAAAATTTTTTTATAAAAAAAATTTGAACCCAAGAGCAAACCTGGAAAAATTTTCTATGTGTTGAGCACCGTTACAAATACCGGTGCCCAAAATGCTCATACCGGTGCCTAAATATATGAAATGCAGCTGCTTAGGGCTACTTTGAATGATTTTTAAAAAAAATTGAACCCGAGAGCAAACATGAGAAGCTTTTTCTAAGTGTTGAGCACTGGTACACATACCGGTGCCTAAGCAACTAATACCGGTGCTCATTCCAAAATTTTATAATTATAAAAATCTCTACAAAATTTGGAATGAAAATTCAAAAAATTTATTATCCCGCCATAACATAGCACCGCTATGAATGAAAAACAATGTCGGTGCTAGTATTATTTGATCTCTAAATTAACTTTATAATTTTTACTATTAGGTCCATAGAAGAAATTTGGAGGTGCCAAAATACAATTAAATAAGAGATGATTGCGTCTTTAAAATTTGAGGTACAATGGGTGAACGGAAGCGACTCTAACATATTTTTTGGAAAATTATGCTATGGCCCAAATATTTGTTACGACATTATCCTTCTGTCCAAAATATATGATTTTTTTATTCTTGCATAAATATATAAATAAAAAATAAATTATATTTTTGATGAAATTTTGAAAAGCGCTACTACATGTTCTATAGTAACCTAGAGTTGATTACTTAGAACATGTAAAGGGAAATCAGAAAGGATTATGAATACGTTCTTGTGCCAGATTGTTGATAAATATTTCGTTACAGACTTGGAAAATAAAATGAGGGTGTATAGCGTAGCATCACATTCGAGTGGATTTCAATTTGGAGTTACGAGTAAAGTTTTTACTTTTTGCACTTAGGTCCCTCCAAAAAAGTTAGGGTCGTCGAATCACCAAATTGGCGGAACCAAACTGAAATTCAATAATATATGATCACAACTCTACAATTTGGGTATGTATGTGTGAACGGAAGGGTTTTGAAAGTCAACATTGATTACTTCTATAAACTCTTGGAAAATTACATTGTAACCCAAAATTGTGTTACCCCATTACCCATTTCTCCAAAATACATAATTTTTTTACTATTTCCTAAATAAAAATATATAAAATAAATAATTTTTTTGGCAAATTATTGAAAAGCGCTAGTATATGTTCTAGAGTAACTCATGGTTGATTACTTGGAAGTTACAAAGTGAAATTGGAAAGGATTATAGATATGTTCTTGTGCTCGATTTTTTATAAATATTCCCTTACATGCATGGAAAATACAATGAGGGTGTATAGGGTAGGATCACGTTCAACCAGATTTTAGTTTGGAGTAACGAGTGAAGTTTTTACCTTTTGCACTTAGGTCTATCCAAGAAAGTTGGAGTAATTGAATCACGAAATTGGCAAAACTAAAATGCAATTCAATAATATGCGATCGTAACCATGCAACATGGGAATGTATGGGTGAACGGAAGTGTCTCGAAAGTCAAGATTGATTACTTCTATAAATTCTTGGAAAATTACACTGCGGCCAAAAATTGTGTTACCGGTGCTAAATTTATTCATAGGCACCAGTTTTTTGTGTACCAGTGCTAAATTTTGGTTTTGTAGCACCAGTATTCAGTACATAGGCACCTATTTTTTGTGTACAGGTGCTGAATTTATTCATAGGCACCGATATTTTGTGTACCGGTACTGAATTTTGGTTCTATAGCACCGGTATTCAGTGCATAGGCACCGATTTTTTGCGTACCGGTGCTGAATTTTGATCTTTTTAGCACTGGTATCACTGACATACCAGTGCCTATGTACCTGTTTTCCAGAAAAATTGGCTTCTGCACTTTACGATACGGCTCTCGTTCTTTTCTAATGTATGCTTCATCTACTAATGGTATGGATATCTAATAATCTGATTAAGATGTCTATATTAGGATGATCCCTGCATGTTTTTGTGTTATAAAATTTGACGTATTGTAACATGATGTTTGTAAGCTTTGTTGAAGTACTTTAAAGGATAATGAATTTGGTATTTACTTCTTGATGAAGCCTATGTACTGATCAATGCGTGACGCCCTGATTAGGCCGACATTAGATGATCCCGACAAATAGTTTTCTCTGGGTAGGTAACGTTTGTAGCAGCGTAACATGTTAGAACATATTCTTTTGGATGAAGTATGTATAGAAAATCGGGTGTCTATGCAAAATGTACTTGATGTTATGAAGCATGTATAATCCCAATGTACTTGATGTTATGCATGCTATTATATTGAAATTTTGTTGAATTATTCGACATGTAATTTGTTCTTTCAGGGAGATCAGGCAGGCTTCGTCCAGATTAGCTTAGGCAACCAAGCTGAAAATCGCGAGAATTTTGCAAAGCTCTGAAGACCTCCTCACCCTGGCTGGCCCTGGATGGACTAGAGAGCATCCGCCATCTAGTGATGCTAGAGATGCTGATAATAGTACTGAACAAGATGGAGGTTTGTTTCGCTAAAGAGATGAAATTTATATGGTTCACTTTGCTTCATTTAAATTTTATTGATAGCTTACTACTTCCCTTTCGTCTTTTGATTTGATGCACGAGTTTACGCATTGTTTTGTCTGAAAATTGATGGGTTTTGTCTGAAAATTGATGGATCCAAACTTGTATTTTACAATCTTGTTATGAATGGAGGTGATAATTGTTGGAATAAACCAAGTTGATGATTAGATAAGATTTTATTCTTGATAACTAGGCTAGAGTTATATTTAGACTAGTCTACTTTGTACTCTATTTATACTCTTCTTCATTAATCAGAATCATTACGGGAAATACATTCTATCATGGTATCACAGCAAGTTCTGATCCTGACCTAATTCTTTCCCGTTCTCTTTCATTTTTTTCTTTTCTGCCCATCACTCCGGCCAACTTCGATCACCTGCTGGCATATTTCCGGTCAACTCCGGCATATTTCCGTTCATTTTCTGGTGTTTTCCTTCATCAATTCCCGGCGGGTACCCGCTCATCAATCTCTGGTTGCGTTGAACAGTGTTGTTCTCGGTCTGCCCTCAAGTCAACGAATTCTCCGATCTGCTTCTCCGACCCGCTTCTCCGATCAGTAACCTTAGTCACAGTTTAATCTCCAGTCTGCTTCCATCGGCATCCTCAGCAGCACTTCCATCAGCGTCTTCTCGGACGGTGGCTCTCTTCTTCTCCATTCAATTTTTCAGTCCCGACAGAGAGCTCAACTGCACTAGCAAGTCCCCTCTCCTATTAGTTTCTCTAGTCACCGTTCTTCATCAGCAACCTCACGAGTATCATAACAGCCTCGGTTCTCGATCTGTAGAAGGTTCTCGATCTGCAGAAGATTCACAACCAAAGATGCGTGAAGCCACGTGAACAAGCCAGCGCATGTTGCACACTTGCACTCATCTCTCCACTTGCGCATGCCCTCTCCAGCGAGTGACAAAACGCACTTGGTCACTACAACCAGCGCCTCACGCCTATCATTTGTATTAATACTTAGCTTTTCTCACGCACATATGGCACATTTTCATGGTATCTCAAAATTTTTAAGCATGGTCGTAGATTCTGCTCCTAGTGGATTGTAGATTCTGGTGCCAAAAAACACATGGTATCGTTCCCTGCTGCTATTGATTATGTCACACCTTATCATGGTTCATTCAGTGTGTATGTCGGTAATGGTTCTCAACTTCCTATTATTCATGTTGGTGATTCTCAGATATCCAAATCAATGTCTCTTTATAATGTGCTTATTGTGCCTGATATCACTAAAAATTTGCTTTCGATTAGCAAGTTAACTTGAGATTTAAATGATATTGTCTGCTTTAATGATCGCTCATTTTTTTATTCGGTATAAAATCACTAGAGAAACATGTGGTCACGGTCATAGTGAAAATGGGCTTTATGTTTTAGATTACGGAGAATCTGCTTTGTTGTTTACCGTGGAATCAAATAAGCCGCGTGAATCTTTTGAAATTTGGCATGCTAGACTGTCATTTTCTGAATTCTGTTATTTCTAGTTTGTGTGCTTCTGGATCTTTATCTGTCTCATTTGTTTTTCCAAAACCTACCCTTTGTGATGCATGTGAAAAGGCTAAAGGGAAACGTTTATCTTTTCAGGCAAATGATAAATGTACTGCTAGGGTACTTAATCTAGTTCACTGTAATTTATGGGGGGCCTCTCCTATTATATCAGCTGATGGTTTCTCCTAGTATGCAATTTTCCTTGATGCTCATTCTTGACTATCGTGGTTTTACCCACTTCGTCGTAAATCTGATTTTGGGATGTCTATCGCCAGTTTGAGGCTTTTGTGGAGAACCAGTTTTCTTCTACCATTATGGTGTTTTGGAGTGATGGGGGGACTGAGTTTGTAAATGGTTATTTACGCTCTCACTTTCATACCAAAGGCATTCATCATCAGATTTCTTGCCTGTATACTCCTGAGCAGAATGGTCGGGCTGAGCGCAAGCACCGCCACATTAGTGAGATGGGCTTGTCTATGTTGTACCACTCTCATGTTTCTCTTTCCCGCTGGCCTCACACCTTTGCTGCAGCCGCTTATACCATAAATCGGTTGCCCACTCCGGTTCTTGGAGGACGATAACCATTTGAAGTTAATGGTCGGTTCCCATATACACAAACTTTCATATATTTGGTTGTTGTGTGTACCCTTATCTTCGTCTATATGCAACTCACAAACTCTCTTCTTGTAGTTTTTGCCCTGCATCTTTCTTGGGTACGACTCCCAGTACAAGGGTTATCGATGCTTGGATCCTACGTCTAGAAATATATATATATATATATATATATATATATATATATATGTCACCAGACATGCTTGGTTTGATCATACTTTCTTCCCTTATATCGATGGTTCTACTTCAGTATCTCCATTCTCTCTGGATGTCTCTACTTTTTTTGATCCCGCTGATACATCAGCCGATATTCCTACTTCTTCCACGGTGGTATCTCCTCCTGCTCGGCTTGTCCCTTCGGTTTCCAGCTCTCCTGGCTCATCGATGTTGTCATCCTCATCAACTACGACACCATGTTCTGTTTGCTCTGACAATTCAGACCATCCAGTGGCCACTCAGAGCTCACCTAGTCTATCAACCAGCCCATTCAATTCTCTGGCCACCTCACTGGCCCCTTTGTTGGCCACCTCACCAGCTCCTTCACCGGTCACCTCGCTAGCCCTTTGCCTATTGTGACTGCTCCTCTGGTCTCTGCACCTCGGCCTCGCACTCATCTTATGACTACTCGATCGGCGACTGGAACTATTCAGTGCAGAGATTATTCTGATATTGTTGCTCCCGGTCTTACTGCAGCCTTACTTACTCAGTCAGAGCCCACAGATTACTGCACAGCTCTTCAGGATCCGACTTGGGTTTCTTCCATGGATGACGAGATGATAGCTCTTTGTGGACTGCGCACTTCAGATTTGGTTCGCCCATCGGACGTCAATATTGTTGGCTCCAAATGGGTTTACAGACTGAAGTATCAAATGGATGGCATTATTGAGCATCATAAAGTTAGGCTTGTGGCATAGGGTTTTTCACAGAGTTTGGGTTTTTACTTTGACCACACTTTCAGTCTAGTGGTCAAAGCCTCCACTGTTCGGACAGTCCTCGCCATAGCCACCATGTGTTCCTAGCCACTTCATCAGTTGGAAGTCAAAAATGCTTTCCTTAATGGTGTTCTTGATGCTTCGGTCTATATGAAGCAGCCTATGGGTTATCAGGATTATGTTAATCCATACCATGTTTGTCACTTGCGAAAGGTTATTTATGGTCTTAATCATGCTCCTCGAGCTTGGTTCCAGTGCTTTAGTGGTTATCTGACACAGCTTGGTTTTCAGTGCAGCTTAGCCGATACTTCTTTATTTATTTTCTCGAGAGGGTCGTTGTTACTGCAACTACTTGTGTATGTGGATGATAGCATTCTTACAAGAAATGACTCAACACTTCTTTGTCAGTTCATTGATCGGACACACAGAGAGTTTGCGATCAAGGATCTTAGTGCTCTACATTACTTTCTACGTCTTGAAGTTTCACCTACCTCATCAAGGTTACTTCTTGGCCAAGCAAAGTATGCTCAGAACATTTTCACTCAGGCCGGTATGTCTGACGCGGCACCTGTTTCTACATCGTTTGTCGCTGGGTCTCAGCTTCACAGCTCTACCAGTCCTCCATTTCGGGATCCTACACTTTATTGTTCCCTTATTGGTGCCCTCCAGTATCTCACCATCACTCGTCCAGATTTGACTTTCTCGGTCAACACGGTGAGCCAATATCTTCAAGATCCCATAGATGACCATTTTGCTGCAGTGACATGAATTTTGCAATATGTTCGTGGCACGCTTGATTTTGGTCTTAGCTTTCGTTCTGCTAGTACTCCTGGGGTGTTAGGGTACTCTGATGCTGGCTGGGCCCACTGTCTGGAGACTCGACGGTCCACTTATGGCCATGCGGTTTATCTTGGTGGGAATTTGGTTTCTTGGAGTGCCAAGAAACAACCCATTGTTTCTCTCTCTAGCACTAAGTCTGAATACCGTGCTCTCGCCAACACTTCTTCAGAGGTGATTTGGCTCACTCATTTGCTTCATGATCTTAGGGTTCCGCTTTCTGGTGCTCTATTGTTGTTATGCGACAACAACAGTGTTATCTTCTTGGCTCAGAATCCGGTGGCGCACAAGCAGGCGAAGCACATCGACATTAACTATCATTTTATTCGTGAGTTGGTGACATCTAGAAAGCTGTGCGTTGCTCATATCTTGACTTCTCTTCAAATTGCGGACACCTTCACCATGGGGCTCTCTCGTCTGCTATTCGAGTTCTTCAGGTCCAAGTTGTTCGTTAGCGAGTATCAGATACTTCGCTTGAGGGGGGGTGTTAGAATAAAGTAAGTTGATGATTAGATAAGATTTTATTCTTGATACCTAGGCTAGAGTTATATTTAGACTAGTATACTTTGTACTCTATTTATACTCTTCTTCATTAATATAAATCATTACAGAAAGTACATTCTATCAATAATGACATTAGAGGTGGAAATTTTGAACCGCTGCCTAATGACAATTATTTCCATATGGTTAGCCGGAATTTCATTGCAGTTCTTTTCGAGTCTCTCATTAGTTGTTGGATGTTATTAACTTTTGAGTACGGGCAGGCGTGAATTTAGACGAGGTTTGAAGTTGATCGGGATCACGTACAACTATTATGTTTTTTTCTTTTATTTTTGTTCATTTTGCATGGCACTTGAAAGTCAGATTTGCAGATGATATGTTGTGTAGAAGTTTGGTATTTTGTGTAAGCTTCTTTTCCCATGCTCCAGAAATTTGAATACGTTGCCATGAATGATAATTGCTCTAATGCAAGTCATCCAACCCACTCAAGTATTATGCTTTTAAAACCTGAACACTACTCTGGACTCTGCCCATTTGAATTGTAATTACTATTAAGGAAACTGATATTTGTTTAACCCTTAGTTGTGTGATTATATTCATCCTTGGTGGAGAAATAGGCCTTGTACAAGCACGGAGACTCAAATTTTAGCTAATTTCATGCTTAAGTCTCCAATTAAGTCTCCATGCTTGTACAGGGCCTATTTCTCTGCCATGATTAGTGCTTAATCATGTGAGGTGCTTTGTTCTTGATCATTTGATGGGTGTTGGAAGTTGCTACTGTGTTGCTATCGTGCTCCGTGAAAGTAATGGGAGGCTGTGATGGTTTTTGAAGGAAAATTGTTTTTGAGAACTGATGCTACTGTTGATTTTTGTTTCACCCAGATTATTGAATGTATGCTTTCACCTAAATATTAGTTTGAAATTTTCCCAGATTCTTGTATGGTGGAATGGAGTTATTTTGGAGTTTCTTGAATGTTGGGGTTTTGTAAAATATTGTAAAATACGAATGTATGATTTTATTGATGGTACAAGGGTGCTATATAAAGGCACCATATACAAAGTACAAATGGAAAATGATTATAACTATGGTATAAGATATACATAGAATATAACAAAATATCTCCTTTAACACTCCTCCTCAAGTTGGAGCATGTGGATCACAAATGCCCAACTTGGCGAGAAGAGTCTGAAATGACTGTTGTCCAAGAGCTTTCGTAAATAAATTTGTAGGCTGACTGGAAGTGCAAATATGATGAGTAGCAACTTCTTTGGACTGTACCAAATCACGAACAAAATGACAGTCAATCCCAATGTGCTTCGTCCTCTTATGAAACACAGGATTGACTGCAATATGGAGAGTGGCCTGGCTGTCACAATATAAATGCATTGGAGAAGAATGACCAACCCCCAAATCTTGAAAAAGGGACTTGAGCCATATCAACTCATAACGAACTACAGCCATGGCCTGATACTCAGCTTCAGCAAAAGAATAGGAAATCGTTGATTGCTTTTTAGTCTTTCACGATATGGGTGATTCACCAAACATAAAAAAATATCCTGTCAAGAAGTGTCGAGTAATTGGACTAGTAGCCCAATCCAAGTCGCAGAAAGCTGATAATTGTAGAGAACACTGAGCAGAAGGAAATAAACCTTGACCAGGATGACTCTTCAAACAGTGCAAGACGCGGAGGGCAGCATGCCAATGTGTGACGCGCGGCTTCTCCATAAATTGCGCTAAATTATGGACCAAATAACTGAGTTCCGGTCTTGTAATAGTCAAATAAATAAGTTTCCCGATCAAACAATGGTATTGCGCAGGATCAGGATGTGGAGGACTCATCAAAAGGGCCAAATTGTGTTATTGTTCCATCGAAAAATCCGTAGGCTTTGCAGCTAGCAATCCGGCTTCCTCTAAAGTGTCAAGAGTATATTTCCGTTGTGAAAGAAACATACCATCAGTTCTCCTAGAAATCTCAATACCCAGAAAATACTTCAGAGCACCAAGATTCTTCATATGGAAGCATGAGCTGAGATATTTCTTGAACTCGATCATCAAATTCCGAGGAAGAGCCAGCAATAATTAGATTATCAATATAAACCAGGACATGCAGGGTAACACCGTTACACAAATAAGTGAACAAAGAGTAATCTGACCCAAAAGAACGTAAAGCAGCAACAAGTTTCACAAACCAATTGCAGGGAGCCTGGAGTAGACCAAATAAGGATTTGTGAAGCTTGCAGACCAAAACCCGGAACAGGAATGGAGTAACCCGGTGGAGGATGCATATGGACTTCCTCATCCAAGTTACCATGTAAGAAAGCATTGTGAACATCCATTTGATGAATGTCTCAATTCCAAATTGCAACAATGGCTAAGAATAAATGAACAAAGCTCATCTTGGCGACTGGGGCAAAAGTCAAAGAAAAATCAGTTCCTTCAATCTGTCAATTGCCAAGAATAACAAGGCGAGCTTTATAGCGCTCAATAGAGCCATCAGACTTGAACTTGGTCTGATACACCCATTTGTAACCAATGACATATTTTTCAGCAGGGAGAGGAGATAGAACCCAGATATTGTTCCGCTCAAGGGCACTAAGTTCATCAGACATGGCCTCTTGCCAGTGGGGATAGTGAGAAGCCTCGGAATAGGTAGCAGGGTCTGAGCTATTAGTCAATGCAGCCAAAAATGCAGTATGCGAAACTAAAAGATTATGATAAGTAAGATAATCAGTAATAGAGTAACGAGTACCTGAGGACAGATCAGGCGGAGTAGTGAGAGCAGCAGGGGAGGGGTTTATTTCTTGAGCAACAGTGCAGATATAATCTTGTAATTTAACTGGAGCACGACGGATGCAAGTACTAGGCAATCGAAGAGGCGGCAGACACTCAGAATCCGTGGAAGCAGGCTTCGATGCTGGGATCAACTCAATCGGTGGAGCAATAAAGTCTGGTTGCGGCTCGGACGTACACAGCTGTGGCACCGTAGGTGCTGGCGGTGCAGAGGTGGAGGCCGGCTAGAAGGCCGATGGAAATGTCACGGTCGGAATCCAGTGAATCACCGGTGGGTTGGTCGGAGTTTGGTCGATCGATGGCGAGTTGGCCAGAACCCGGTGGATTACCGATGGGTTGGCCGAATCTGGATGGTCACCTGTGAGTTGGCCGGAATCTGGCCAGTCGCTGATAAGTTGACCGGAATCTGGCCAGTTGTTAGAGAGTTGTCCAAAATCTAGCCGGTCACTGGTGGGGCGGCCGAAATCTGGCTGGCTTACCGAAATCTGCCTAGTCAATGGTATGAAGGTTGTAGGGTCCGGCGTCAACATCTCAAGAGGCGCGTGGCGACTCGATGGGAACAAGACATTCAGGAACCGAGCAAATGAAAAACGGTATTCATAAAACACAACATCTCAGCTGTCAAACACAGTGCGAGACTCCAAGTCATAGAGGTGGCCATGCTTTCTTAGTAAGAGGATATCCAAGAAAGACACTTGCGACTTCTAGATGCAAACTTATCTCGCGGCTTTGGAAGTTGGGATGCAAAGCACAAACAATCGAACACACGGAGATGGCTGGAACTGGGTGTGCGGCCATGAAGCATTTGATAGGGTGAATGGTCATTCAACACCGGTGTAGGAGTGGGATTGATCAGGTAAGTAGCAGTAAGAATGCATTCTCCCCAGAAGTCAATACACAAATAGGCCTAGAACCGAAAAAACAAGCCACATTGAGAATATGGTGGTGCTTTCGTTCCACACACCCATTTTGTTGCTGCATGTAGACGGTGGATGTCTCGAACCAGATTGGATTAGTTTCCATGAGAAAGATGATATTGGATTTATAATGTGAAACGAGGTTGTTGAGTGTGTTTACTGTCAGAGAGTGCGTTTGCCCTTTACAGCTCTAACAGAGTGGATTCATATACCTCTTGGTGGTTGTTCTAGACCAACCACTGAAGTACTTCAGACATTTCCTTTGCATACTTCTATCACAATTGTAACCACTTCTTCAAACGTGTGGGCTCCAACAATGACCATTTTTCCTTTCTCAATTCCAGTGCTCTATTCCATCTCCAGGAAATTCTCTACTTCCTGGATCAACTGTTCTTCATCTGCTACATTATGTTTGGATCTCTTGTGAAATGTGATATCTCCTAGTTCTATCTAAAGATTCCTCTTTCTCTTATCGCCTAACTTCCCTGCTATTGGTATAAATTCCTCCACTGCCTAGTTTAGTGCCTCCACTTCGTTGCTTGTAAACTTTCCTTCACCCGTTGTGCCTCCACTTCGTTGCTTGTAATCTTCCCTTCACCTGCTTAATCTTTGGGAAATCTTCCCCCCACCGTTGAAACCATTTTTAGGAAGAGGAAAGTCGGGCCTTTCTGATGCCGCATATTTCTTTCAATCATTGTTCTGGTTGATTTTGATGGTGCTAATATTGCTATGGTGCCCCCATTTTGACCCTCTGTTGTATCTTGGTAATTTACTTGTGCTTGCTTACCCATTGTCTTCACAAATTTTGGAACCCATAATAGAATCTTGGAAAGAAGTAATTTTCCTCATTTTTTTATACAGGGTCTATCTCAAGAATGCATGAACTGGACCCCACCATCATTCTTCTTTTGAGCTGGCCTTGATCTTGCTGACAGTCTCTTTATTCATCCTTTATCGGGGCCTGTTGGGTCATTTAATTTCAAGGATTCTAGTCCACCATCAATTAGATTATTTCCTTGCTCCAAATCCACTTCAGCATCTTCCTTTTGTTCCCCACCCAAATTCCCACGGTATTGTCCCGTATAGATTGGGTAGCCTCTGGTGCTGTGTTTCCAATTCCTAGTTTATTGATGACCGTTTTCGGAGTCAATTTTCAAACGTCGATTTCAAATCCAAGCACTCTTCCTCCATTGTCCTTTCCTCCTTCTCCCATTAGTACCCATAAACCTTGTCTCCCAACCCTATGTGGCTCTCTATCTCCGATCTCTGAATCCTCACCAGCGCTGGCCCATTGAACTTTTCCCATTGCGGTGGTGATATTTTCCAGTGCCATCAGTCGATCGATCTCTGAGATCCCACTGGCACCAGCCCATTGAGCTATTCCCGCCGCTTTGGTGATATTTTTCGGCGCCGTTAGTCGGGCTTGATCATCATTTTCGTTTCCACCAAGTACGAAGCCTGAGATTGGCTCTCCTTAGTGAGCCTATGGTTGCATCCACTTTGTCGCACTGTCGGGAGGAGGCACGACTCCTTGGTCTTTCTTAATTGCGCCACCAACGGTGAAGTGTTGAGCAGCCATCCTGAAATTGTCTTAGGGCTTTTAGATATGGATTTTTGCCTCTAATGTTATTGTTGATACTGTTCTGTTGTAGATTGATGTAGTTGGTGGAAGTGATATTACAAAATACAAAATTTTTGGAGCTTTTTGCTACCCCTAGATGGATTTCCTGTGTCCAGGCCACACAGAGACCACCCTTACTTCCACTAGCATTTACAATTTCCCAACTAGTTATATACGACTTGACTGGCCACATACTAATCTTAATTCTATTACACTTAGTTTTCATGAGAAAGATGATATTGGATTTATAATGTGAAATGGGCTTGTTGAGTGTGTTTACTGTCAGAGGGTGCGTCTGCCCTGTACAGCTCTAATAGAGTGGATTCATATACCTCTTGGTGGTTGTTCTGGACCAACCACTGAAGTACCACAGACATTTTCTTTGCATACTTCTATCACAACTGTAACCACTTCTTCAAACGTGTGGGCTCCAACAATGACGATCTTTCTTTTCTCAATCCCGGCGCTCTATTCCATCTCCGGGAATTTCTCTACTTCCTGGATCAACTGTTCTTCATCTGCTACATTATGTTTGGATCTCTTGTGAAATGCGATATCTCCTAATTCTATCTAAAGATTCCTCTTTCTCTTATCGCCTAACTTCCCTGCTTTTGGCATGAATTCCTCCATTTCCCAGTTTCGTGCCTCCACTTCGTTGCTTATAAACTTTCCTTCACCTGTTGTGCCTCCACTTCGTTGCTTGTAAACTTTCCTTCACTTACTATGCCTCCACTTCGTTGCTTGTAAACTTCCCTTCACCTGCTTCATCTTTGGGAGTTCTTCCCCCCACCGCTGAAACCATTTTTTTGAAGAGGAAAGCCGGGCCTTTCTGATGCTATATATTTCTTTCAATCATTGCTCTGGTTGATTTTGAAGGTGCTAATATATCTCTGGTGCCCCATCTTGACCCTCCGCTGTATCTTGGTAATTTACTTGTGCTTGTTTGCCCATTGTCATCACAAATTTTGGAACCCATCACAACATCTAGGAAAGAAGTAATTTTCCTCATTTTTTAGACACAGTCTATCTCAAGAATGTATAAACTGGACCCCACACTCATTCTTCTTTTAAGCTGGCCTTGATCCTGCTGAGAGTTTCTTTGTTCATCCCTCATCGGGGCCTGTTGGGTCATTCAATTTCAAGGATTCCAGTCCACCATCAATTAGATTATTTCCTTGCTCCAAATCCACTTCAGTATCTTCCTTTTGTACCCCACACAAATTCCCATGGTATTGTCACATATGGATTGGGCAGCCTTTGGTGCTGTGTTTTCAATTCCCAGGCCATTGGTGACCGCCTCCAGAGTCAATTTTCCAGTGTCAATTTTAAATCCAAGCATGCTTCCTCCATTGTCCTTTCCCATAAACCTTGTCTCCCAACCCTATGTGGCTCTCCATCTCCGATCTCTGAATTCTAACCGGTGCCGGCCCATTGAGCTTTTCCCATTGCGATGGCAATATTTTCCGATGCCATCAATCGATTGATCTCTGAGATCCCACTGGCACTAGCCCATTGATCTATTCCCGTGGCTTTGGTTATTTTTTTGGCGTAGTTAGTTAGGCTTGAGCATCGTTACCATTTCTGCCAAGTACGACGCCTGATATTGGCTCTCCTTAGCGAGTCTCTGGTTGCATCCCCTTTGTCGCGCTGTCGGGAGGAGGAACAATTCCTTGGTCTTTCTGAATTGCACCGCCAACGGTGAAGTGTTGAGCATCCATTCTGAAATTGCCTTAGGGTTTGAACTCTTTGATATGAATTTTTTCCTCCAATGTTGTTGTTGATACAGTTCTACTGTAGATTGGTGTAGTTGGTATCTGTCGCTGTTGTTGGGCGGTTGATTGGTGGTTCTGCTCTGTTATTATTGCTACCAGACGCACTGAACGACATCGTTTCAGCCATCATGGTAAGCCCTTATATTTCTTGGGTCAAGTTTGTGTTAATCTAGTTTAAGTGTTGGACTATGGATTGATGGGAGGCTATTTCTTGGGTTGTATTATTTTGAGTTGAGGATTGTTTTGTCCTGGGCTAAGTTCTTTGGCAAAGTCTTGGGAAAGACGGTCTTTCCATAGGCTTATGGAAAGATGAGGTTTAATTCGAATAATAAAAGGTAAAAGGTCTTAGTTGCAACATTAAAAATTTAGTATGCAACACGTAGTAGTTATAAAATTTATAACCCGGTTCATTCAACCTGAAAATTTTATCTGTATTTCTTCTAATTTACACTTTAAACCTTGGTTTTTCCATGACTTATGGAAAGACCGTCTTTCAAGAGACGCACTCAAGTTCTTTTGCTTGAAAAATGAGTGAAAAATAAGCTGAAGAAGAAGTTTGAACAGATGAGCTGAAGAAGAAGTTTAAACAGATGGCGGGTGTTCTTCTTTTTCAAATTTTAGGCACCATTTTGACACGTTGCTAAAATGCATGCTTTCAGTGCTGTTTTCTTTTTCTGTTGTTTGGTTGTTAGCTTATACACGTGTCCTCTTGTAATAGGTAGAACTGTTTTTGTGATCTGGTATAAAACAAAACAACACAGCACATTTTGAGCTTGGATTCCTTGGCACAATTATGATGTGATGAAATGTATGCTGCTGCTTTCTCTGTTTTTCTTCCTTTCTTCCTTCTGATTTAGTAATTTCAACATGGTATCAGAGCATCACTAGGTAGATCCAGTGTTGTTCTCTTTATTCAAAATTTTCTGCTTCTACTGATATCCATAAGTAATGGATTCGGATTCTGAATATGTGAATTCAATTGCGAATTCTCTGAGAGATAACAGAGGTTTCACAAGATCTAGAAGGAATGAGATAGACGATCCTTTTAGTCTTCAAAGCTCTGACAACTCGAATTTGGTGTTAGTTGCAGAGCCACTCAATGAATACAACTACATAACATGGAGCAGATCAATGGTCGTGGCAATCAGATCCAGAGGAAAGCTTAAGTTTCTGACAGGAGAATTGAAGGCACCAGAGATGGATGATCCATTATTTAACAGATGGGACAAGGTAAACTCAACCTTGATTTCCTGGATTTTGAATTCTATTTCAAAGAAAATAGTTAGGGGATTTATGTTCTGTGAATATGCACATACTTTGTGGAATGAACTGAAAGAGAGATTTGGTGAATGTAATGGACCTTTAATTCATAAATTAAAGAAAGACATATGTGAATTGAAGCAAGGAAATGATTCTGTGGCTGTCTATTTTACTAAGTTGAAAGGTTTATGGGATGAGTATGCTTGTTTAAGACCTAGGAAGAGATGTAATGTGGATTGCATAAACAATACATGTTTGCCTGCTGAAGAAGATGATGATAAACTTCATCAATTCCTGATGGGATTGGATGAGGAGTATAGTTCAATCAGTCACCAATTTTACTGATGGATCAATTTCCTAGTGTTGGTAAGGCTTGTCAGATAATCAGTAGAATAGAGAAGCAGAAAACAGTACATGAAGGATATAAGGAAATTCAGTATACATCTGCAATGGCAGTCAGAGTCTACATGGATACAAAGATGCCTTATCAATATAGAGATGGATCCACTAAATGAAATGAGGATGCAGATGGTAACAGAAGAAGGAATGTTAGGAGAACAAATCTAAGATGTGATCATTGTGGCAAATTGGGACATGTCAAGGAGAACTGCTTCAAGATCAAGGGCTATCCAGAATGGTGGGAAGGAAATAGAGACACAGTAGTGAAGGTTCAGCCAACACGGAAACCACAGTTCATTCAATAGCCTTATCAGAAGGCATATCAACCTAATCATGCTTATCAGAAATTCTCAGCACATGCAGTGACTGAGGAAGAAGAAGAAAGTCCAATAAGTGATGTTGATGGAAAATTTCAAGCTCTAATTGCAAAAATTGTGGAAGATCAGCTGGAGAAAAAGCAAAAGGGAAAGGAGCCTATACAGTATCAAGGAGGAGTGGCAAACTATGCTCATTATCATGATTTTGCAGGTAGTATTACTACTAATTTTTCACTTAATGTGTTTTCTCTGAATGATGATAATTGGATTGTGGATAGTGGGGCTTCAAGCCATATGTGCAGAGATATCTTCCAGTTCACTTCATTGTCACATGTAAACCATATTACTCCAGTCTATATGCCAGATCGTACCACCAAATTAGTTAAGGCCAAAGGAACTGTCAGTTTAACCTCATCAGTCACTTTTCTTGATTGTTTGCATGTTCCAGACTTCAAGTATAATCTTCTTTCTGTCAGTAAACTGTCTTGGTCAGTTCCAATCTTGTTCAGTTCCAATCTTGTTCAAATTCTCATCAGAACATTGCTTGCTGCAGGACCTCAGGACTGAGAAAGTCTTGGCAGTGATCAAAGAAAACAATGGTTTATACATTCTTGATACTCATTCTTTCCAGCCAGAAACCATTCATCAAAGAATTCAATCAGCTTCTTCTCAATCAATATCAAGAACTCCAGTTTTTAGTGCAACAACTAGTCATCCTATTTTGTCTTTTAAATCTTGGCATTATAGACTAAGACACCCTTCTTCTAATGTATTAAGGCATTTTGATGTAATCAAAGAGATTCCAAGCGACATTATGTGTTCTACCTGTCCTATGGCAAAGCAACACAGATTGCCTTTTCCATCTAGTACCTCTTCTACATCTTCTTCCTTCACTTTATTGCATGTTGATCTTTGGGGGTCATATAGAGTAAAATCAACTACAGATTGCAAATATTTTTTGATAATAGTAGATGATTTTACAAGGTGTACATTGACTTATTTGCTTAAAACCAAAGATCAAATACCAGTTCTACTGAAAACTTTTCTAATCATGATCAGAAATCATTTTGATGCTTTTGTTAAATTTTTGAGATCAGATAATGGAAGTGAATCTGTAAACCATAAATGTGAAAGGCTTTTCTCAGATTTTGGTATTTTACATAAAAAATCTTGCTCCTATACTCCACGGCAGAATGGAGTTGTTGAGAGAAAACATCAGCACTTGCTTCAAATAGCTAGAGCTCTTATGTTTCAATCTCATTTGCCAAAAGTTTTTTGGGGTGATGCAATTCTCACTGCTACCTATCTTATAAACAGATTACCATCTCCAACACTTTCCTGGCATTCCCCTTATCAGCTTCTTTTTTACCTCAGTCCAGATATTCATAGTCTTAGATCTTTTGGTTGCCTTGCTTATGCCACAAATACTTCACCTCACAATGATAAATTTACTGAAAAAGCTTTCCCTTGTATCTTCATTGGCTATCCTCCAGGGCAAAAGGCTTATAAGCTTTTTGATCTGCATAATCAGAAAATTATAGTTTCCAGGGATGTTGTTTTTCATGAATTAGTTACCTTGCCTAGATTCAGAACATCTTTCCACACTTTTTGAATCACATAAGCTTGCTCCTTCTGATCCATCTCTTCCTCATGCTTCCTCTCCTTCTACTGATACTCATCTGAGACACAGCACTAGAGTCATTAATCCACCAGTCTGGTCCAAAGATTATGTATCTTCATCTTCTCTTCATCCCATTCTTCCTCAATCTATTATCACTGCACATACAACTTGTAGCTCTTCACATTTTCCAGAACCATCTACTTATCATCAAGCAAAGAATTCACCTGAGTGAATCAAGGCCATGGATGATGAGCTAGTTGCATTGGAACAGAATCACACCTGGGATCTGGTTTAGTTACCTCCTGGAAAGAAGGTCATTGGGTCTAAGTAGGTATACAGGACAAAATATAATGCAGATGGTTCACTTGCTAAGCATAAGGCAAGATTAGTGGCAAAGGGTTTCAATCAGATTGAAGGGATTGATTTCTTTGAGGCTTTCTCTCCAGTTGCCAAAGCAGTTACTATCAGAATGCTTCTTGCCTTAGCTTCTGCTTCTAGGTGGCATATTCATCAACTAGCTATCAACAATGCTTTCCTTCATGGCCATCTGGATGAGGAGGTTTATATGAAATTACCAGATGGATATGCTGCATCTGATTCTTCACTAGTTTGTAAGTTGACCAAGAGTCTCTATGGCTTAAAACAGGCCTCTAGACAATGGAATAAGGAATTTACACAGCATCTCTTATCCCTGAATTTCACTCAATCTCACCATGATCATTGCCTTTTCTTGAAATTCAGCTCCACCTACTTTTTGGCCTTGGTAGTCTATGTAGATGATGTTTTGATTATGGGAACTTCTATGGATGCTATCACAGAGATTAAGCACTCTTTAAACCAGAAGTTCACTATCAAGGATCTTGGAGCTGCACATTATTTTTTGGGCCTAGAACTTCACAGTCCAGTACAGGTCTTCATTTACATCAGAGAATGTATATCTCTGATATTGTTGTAGACTGTGGTTTGACTTAATGTAAATCTGTCTCCACTCCACTACCTACCAGTTGGACCATTCATGATGAATCCTCTCCTTTCCTCCCTGATCCAAGTATTTTTAGAAGGCTGATTGGCATATTACTCTATCTTAACTACACTCGGCCTGATGTCACCTTTGTTGTGCATCAATTGAGCCAGTTTGTACAGTCCCCTACTCATCATCTCACAGGTGCTTTACATATAGTCAAATATCTTCACCATCACTCAGATCATGGTCTCTTCTATGCATCAGATAACAATCTCAGGCTTCATGCCAACTGTGATGCAGATTGGGCTACCTGTAAAGTTACTCGACGTTCTGTTACTGGTTATACCGTTTTCTTGGGATCTGCTCTGGTGTCTTGGAAATCCAAGAAGCAATCCACCGTTTCAAAATCTTTAGCTGAGGCAGAGTACAGAAGTCTATCTATGACTTCCTGTGAACTCAAGTGGATCAGTTACTTGGCTCATGATCTTCTTCTTAAGGTTGCTTTTCCTATCCCTTTGTTCTGTAATAATCAAGCTGCCATCCATATCACAGCTAATCCGGTCTTCCATGAGCGCACTAAACATCTAGATATTGATTGCCATCTGGTTCGGGATTACTATCTTGAAGGATTCCTGCTTCCTTCTTTTGTCTCTTCCCGAATGCAGTTGGCGGATTTGCTGACCAAGAATTTACCTCCTGCTCCTTTCCGTGTTAATCTTTTCAAGCTCAGCTTTTTGTCCCCCAATACTGATCTTGAGGAGGGGGTGAAAAATAAGTGAAAAATAAGCTGAAGAAGAAGTTTGAACCGATGAACTGAAGAATAAGTTTGAACCGATGAACTGAAGAAGAAGTTTAAACAAATGGCGGGTGTTCTTCTTTTTCAAATTTTAGGTGCCATTTTGACACGTTGCTAAAACGCATGCTTTCAGTGCCATTTTCTTTTTCTGTTGTTTGGTTGTTAGCTTATACACGTGTCCTCTTATAATAGGTAGAACTGTTTTTGTGATCTGGTATAAAACAAAACAACACAGCTCATTTTAAGCTTGAATTCTTTGGCACAATTATTATGTGATGAAATGGATACTGCTGCTTTCTCTGTTCTTCTTCCTTCCTTCCTTTTGATTTAGTAATTTCAACAGGGACATCTTTTGGGTCAGCTCACATTACTAAGGGGGTTTGTTTTCCTCCATCTACTGATAGGGATTTTTACCTGTGTTGGATGGGTGTCTCTGGTTGTCTAGGCCCATTTCATTTTGGACAAAAACATTTGTGTTTTGACAAGTGTCTAGCTTATCTCTCTGGCAGATTCTATGCTCATAAATAGAAGTCTCAATGGATAAGATTAACGTACCTCCCACCTCTTGTCCTGTCACCTCTGTCAGCTTTCCCACGTCGCCCAACTGCTCCCTTTCACAATGGCCCAAATTTTCTGCCAAGACTTTACTTCCTTCACCTCTCGTATAGTACTTGTAATGTGTAGCCTTGTTTCTTTTTGTAGATGGCTATTTCACGTCCTGTATTTTACTTGATTACGTCATATATTTTATACTATATAAATACTTACCTTTTTTTAACATTAATTTAAATGACATTGATTATCAAATTTAATTATGACTGTTATTATTAGTAATTAATGCATAATTAGTGAGAATTAAATGTGCAATCAATGTAATTGATTGAGTTGGGATCTGGTAGCGGCGGTGGTGGTCTAACGCCGGAGTAGTCGGAAGTCAACCGCATTTTCCGGCGAGAAAATTGAATGGAGAAGACAAACTATGGCGGCGGTGGAGCAAACGTTTTTCTGGCGGTGGAGCACACGTTTTTCCGACCACGTTTTTCCGGCGGCGGCGCGGTCTTCTCTCGGGCAACGCCGCGGGAGCTTTCCCACCTCGGTTCTCTCCTCTCCGGCGACGGTCTTCTCCTCCAGCTCTCCGGCCTCCATTCTCTCCACTCCGATCTCCGCCGCTCAAGCCCGTGATTTTCCAAGCTCCATTCTCCTCGGCCAGTCCGGCTCCGGTTCTCCTCGCCAAGCTCGCTCCCGTTCTCCTCGGGCAGTGGAGAGCCGGAGTCGCTCCCGTTCTCCTCGCCTAAGCTCGGTTCCGCTCTCCTCGACCAGTGGAGAGCCGGAGTCCCTCCCGTTCTCCTCGGCCAGTGGAGAGCCGGAGTCGCTTCCGTTCTCCTCGCCTAAGCTTGGTTCCGCTCTCCTCGGCCAGTGGAGAGCCGGAGTCCCTCCCGTTCTCCTCGGCCAGTGGAGAGCCGGAGTCGCTCCCGTTCTCCTCAGCCAGTGGAGAGCCAAAGTCGCTCCCATTCTCCTCGCCTAAGCTCGGCTCCGTTCTCCTCTGCCAGTGGAGAGCCGGAGTCGCTCCCGTTCTCCTCGCCTAAGCTCGGTCTCGTTCTCCTCGGCCAGTGGAGAACCGTGTCTCCCTTGAATTTTTCTCCCGTTCTCCCTTGTATGTTTCTCCAGTTCTCCTCTCCCCAAACCCGGCTCTCCTTTGAATTTTTCAGCTTTCTCCCACAATTACCATCTACCCACACTAAATGTCATTTACTCCTTTTTATCCGAAAAAGTCTAGTTTTTTTTATAAATTATTCTGTGAATCTCCATTGGGTAAAAATCTCCAAATTTTTACTCCAAACAAGGGTGTCGAAAATTTCATGTCTATGGAGGTAATTTTTCTAATTATTGTCAAGTCTATAAGTAATAGTTAAATTTATTATTTATTAGTTTTTAAGTAGAAATTTATGTTCATCTTAGTATTGTAATTGATTAATTGTAATCTAATAATTATTGCAATTTACTAAGTTGTTCATCTTACTGTATTTGAGTACAGTAGGGATTTATTTAAATTTCAATACTTTAATGTACTGTATGTATTTATTTTATTGTAGTGTATAAATTTATTTTATGTATGTATTTTCTGTATGTATTTATGTACTGCTTTTATTTAACCTTTTTTCGGATATAAAATTATTTCACGCCTCTTTTGACTGTATTTATCCACTCCTAATTAATGAATTTAGAGTTAAATTTTGCTTAATTGAACTAAGCTAATTTGTTATTTTAATTTATAGAAATGTAATTACTTTATATTATGTAAATGTAATTATTAAAAGTTAATCTGAAATTGTTTAATGCAATTTTATTTTCAAAAGTTGCCCATAGTCTGAGTTCTAACGGTCTCTTTACTGTTCCTGAGTGCGAAATTTGGTGCGATTTCACACAGTTTTCATTCTTCCTCTTCACCTCCATTTCTTTCTGCAACTGAGCTCACCATTTTCACTGACTCGCCTGACCCAAATTCATCACCTGCGAGATAGTCACACCGGTGGAAGATCATGGCGTCCCCGACGCCTCCTCCGCCTCCGGATCCTATCCCAAAGCCTCCGGTCGCTCGAAGCTTTGCCCAAGCTCTCAATACAAAACAATCCCCTCTTCTCTCGTCCCTTCCGGATACCCCAAACTTACACCCGACAACAGAATATAAGGGCAAGATAGCATTCATACTCCCTCCCGAAGAAGGAGAAATCCTAGCCTCACATTATCAGAATGCCCTCGTCGGAAAGTTTAGCAGAGGGAAACCGCAGATGGAATCACTGCTCCAATCCTTCAAATCAATAGGTTTCAAATCTAAATTTCAAATTGGTTCTATTGATTATCGTCATGTGTTGATTCGATTTCAGGAAAATGAAGACTACCAAAGGTGTTGGATGAAGGGGCAGTGGTCAATCCAAGGCTACACAATGAAGATGCAAAAATGGACACCAGATTTCTCCCCATCAGTGGAATCCTCGATAGTACCTGTTTGGGTAACATTTCACAAACTACCACTCCATTTCTATAATAACTCTGCTATAATTGGAATAAGTAGTCAGGTAGGAAGGTTCCTTAAGATGGATGCAGCAACAATGGCTTTAACAAGACCTTCAGCTATTAAAGTTTGTGTAGAAATAGATTTGTTAGCTCAGCTCCCCAAATCAATTATGGTAGGGATAGGAAACAAGGTAGCTGAATATCCTATAGAATATGAGGATTTGCCAACATATTGCACTCACTGCAAGATAATTGGACATAGTAACTCAAGCTGTAACTTCTTGCACCCTAATCTGAGGAAAACTGCAAATAAGAAGTTAGAAAATGTTGCCACAATTAAGCAGAAAACTGGCCCTCACCTAACAGAGGAAGCTAACTTGGGAGGGACATCAGCTCTAACAGTTTCCCAAAAGGAAAAGGATGTACAAAATCAAACAATAAACTCAGGAATCATAACTGATAGCAATATAAATTTCTTTAAGGTAAGTCATGGAAAACGTAATGCTCCATTTTACTCACTAGATGACATATCCAAGCCAATAACCACTTCCATTTGGAGAAAAAAGACCCATTCCCCTACCCACTCCCCCACAAAAGGAAAGGAAACAAAAATTAGTATGGTTTCAATTTCTAATGCTTTTCAATCATTGGAAGAATGTGAGGATGAACAGGTAGAGAACGAAGGGGAGATTGTAGAGATCTTCCATGAAACAGTTGAGTCACAGGAAGTTACTCTACCACTTGTTATTAATACTAACCAAAATGTTTCCTCTGTGTTACTTAAAGAACAAGTACATATGGAGGTAGAAGAGCAAGTTCATAAACATCCAGCAATGGAGAGCTCCAGGACAGAGGATGAACTGAATGAGAAAAAATCAGACTGCCCTGAAATGGTAAGTTTGGAGAATGAAAATGAGCAGCCACAGGTCCAGGTAAGATCATCAGAGCAGAATCTTACATCTGTGATCACTAATAACAATAGTAAATCAGGAGAAAAAGGTAAAAACTCTGCTAAGACCAGTAGAAATCTCAGATCCACACAAAAAGCCAACCCCAAAATTTTTAAATGATAACACACACCATAATTGGGAATGTGTTAGTTTGGAATGTTAGGGGAGTTGGTACTTCAGTAGAGAGACTTAAGTTTTTGAAACATAAACATAAGTTAGACATAATGTGCCTAATTGAACCATGGCAAGAAAATCATAAGATCATAAAATTTAAACATGACATAGGATATCAGAATGCTTACCCTGCTCAGAGAGCTAAAATCTGGTTATTTTGGAACCAGTCTTATAGTATCTCAGTTTTAAGTGAGACAGATCAGTATGTGCAGGTTAATATAATTGATTCATCATCTTCTTTGAGCTGGAATTGTGTATTTATTTATGCAAGTGTACATAGATCTCTCAGGGAATCCTTATGGCAGGACCTAAAAGCAACCAATATTTCTCATTCTATATTCATTGGTGATTTTAACACAGTTGCCTCAGTATCAGAGTATAGAGGAAGGAAGTCAACCCCTAAAAAAAGCATGAAACAATTTAATAATCTTATAAGAGATCTGGATTTGCATGATATTCCCACTGTAGGTAACTCCTTTACATGGTGCAATAACAGGTTTAAGGAAAGAGGTAAAGAGTTAATATTCCAAAGGTTAGACAGGGGGCTTTGCTCATTAGACTGGTTCGATACCTTTCCTAACAGCTCTATACAGGTTTTAAATAGACTATCATCAGATCATGCTCCTCTTTTATTATCTATACAATCATCTGAGGAACAAGCCCCTAGACCATTTAGATTTCAGGAGATGTGGATAAGTAGACAGGATTTTATTAATCTAGTGAAATTGAATTGGAACCTGGACACCCCTTACAGAGGAATGTTTAGGATGGTTTACAAATTAAAAAGGCTTAAAAAGGAAATAAAGCAGTGGAATATTACACACTTTGGCAATGTAGATCAGAATCTGATGCAATATGAGAATAAGGTTAATGATTTGGAAATTTCTTTTCAACAAACACCAACTGAATCCATTCTGACAGACCTGAATAACACAAAACAGTTGCTGATGAGGGCTCAAAAGGAGAAAGTAATCTACCTTAGGCAAAAGGCTAGACTGAATTGGTTTAAATATGGTGATGCCAACACTAGTTATTTTCATCACTCAATTAGGGAAAGAAGAACAAAAGTTAGAATCAGTAAAATTAGAGATGAAAAGGGAATTTGGATAACTGATCCAACAAAGATAAAAGAGGAAGCAGTGGGATTTTATAGAGCTTTATTTAATGAAGAAGTACCACAGAAACAAGGAACTTATATGAATCATTTTCTTGCTGAAATACCTGGAATAATAAATGAACAAGATAATGATAAACTGTTATCTCCCTTTCTAATCCATGAGCTAAAGTTTGCAGTTTTTGATCTTAATAAACACAGCTCACCTGGTCCTGATGGATACCCTGGTTTTTTCTATACAACTTTTTGGGACTGTGTTCAAACAGATTTACTTGAGGCTGCTAATGATTTTCTCATGCATGGTAAAATTCCTAATGCTATTTCCAGTACATGGCTAGCTTTAATCCCTAAAAGAACGGTTCCTGTCACATTCTCAGATTTCAGACCTATAAGCCTTTCAAATTTTGTGAATAAGGTTTTTTCCAAGATGATGATGGAAAGGATTAAGCCTTTCATGTCTCAACTAATTTCTATTGAGCAAAGTGCTTTCATGAAAGGGAGGGATATCACAGATAATATAATATTGATGCAAGAAATGACCAGAATGTTAAAAAGGAAATCAAGGAATCAGAACCTAATCATCAAATTAGATATGCAGAAAGCTTTTGATAGGGTATCTTGGTCTTTTCTTAATTCAATTCTCCTTAAATTTGGTTTTCATGGAGTTTTTGTGAACCGGATACTGCAGAATATAGCCTCAGCCCATTTTTCAGTGATTATTAATGGTGTAGCCTCAGGATACTTTGCATCTAATAGAGGAATAAAACAGGGAGATCCCCTCTCTCCATTTTTGTATAACATATTATCCGAGGCCTTTTCCAGAGGAATTAAAAAACTGTTCCAAATTGGCTTTCTGGAAAATTTTGATTTACCTAACAGATGTCCACAGATAACTCACCTAATGTATGCAGATGATACAGCTGTATTTCTCAGTGGAAAAAAGAAAAATCTTAACAGATTTAAAAGATTTCTAAATGCATATGAGCAAACAACAGGTCAGAAAGTTAATTTCTCTAAATCCAACTTCTATGTTGACCATGCCACCCCAGCAGATAGAATTCAGATCATAAGAAGATCTTTAGGAATGACAATGGGAGAGTTTCCTTTTAAATACCTAGGTATTCCCATATTCACAGGAAGGAACACTCAGAGATATTACTATCCTATACTGGAGAGACTAGAAAAAAGCATTAAAAACTGGAAAAATAGGTGGCTTAGCACTGGGGGGAAGATCATTTTAATAAACCACTGCTTTCTTTCAATCCCAACCCACTTGTTTGCTGTACTAAAACCTCCAAAGGTAATATTGAGGAAGATGGAAAGGATGGCATCAGGTCTGTTCTGGGGTGCAACTGAAAGTTCAGAGTCTAGGAAAAAATGGAGAGCTTGGAGTAAAATGAGGTTGCCTATACAAGAGAATGGGATAGGTTTTAGAGACCTCCAAGCCACAGTTGATTCATTCTCCTGCAAGTTATGGTGGAAGCTCCAAATGAATACCACTCAATGGTCTCACCATCTGTGGTCCATTCCTGACTCCTACAAGACATCTCAGGTATGGAAAAGAATTTGTTCCATTACTGAAAAAACAAACAGTTTGACAAGAGTAATTCATGGAAAAGGGGGTTGCTCCTTTTGGAATGCAAATTGGTCTGGTGAAGGTGCTTTATTTTATAAATGGCCAGTGGATGTGGAACTTCCCTTCCCTGATATCACCTTAAGCACCTTCATCCAGAACAAAGACTCTAATATGATTTCCCTGGAGCCACATTTGGCTACCAATATAGCCTTAATACTGCAGGAGGTAGCAATCAAGAATTCTCACGAGGATAGACTCATCTGGGAGCCTTCTAAGGATGGGAACTTTTCAGTCAGCTCAGCATACAAGATACTGAGGCAGAGGGGTACAACCATCAGAAGTTTACATAAGGTATGGTCAAATTTTATTCCAGTTAAAATGTCTATTTTAATGTGGAGAGCTTTGAATGGAATATTGCCTTTTGATAATGTTCTATGTAAGATTGGCTTCTCACTTGCTTCTAAATGCCCCTTTTGCTTTAACCACTCGGATTCAATCAACCATTTTTTTAATTCGTGTCCCCAGACAACTGCAGTGTGGAAGAAAGTTAATTGCATTCTGAATTTACATCCACCTGCATTTAGGAGCTTCTGTCATTTGGTTGATCATTACCTCTCCATTCAGACAGGGACTAACAGTCTGCATAAAGTATACATAGCTGCTCTTATTACAACAACATGGTCTCTTTGGACACACAGAAATAAACTACTTTTTGAAAACCAGCCTTTTTCAGTAGAAGCTTGTTTTCAGAACATAAAGGACCTGCTGCTCATAATTTTTACTGCTCATCCCTTCAAAGGGAACCCTGATAAACACATGAAGCTAATCCAGGCAGGAATCATTCCTAGCATAACTCTAAAAAGTAATAAAGGAATCTCAATCTCAGCAGTTAAATGGGAAAAACCAAAAAATGGTCTTAAGTTGAACATTGATGCTTCATGGATAAAGGGGGGTGACTCTTCTTGTGCTGTAATAATTAGAGACTGGAGGGGAGATGTGAAACTAATGAGAGTTAAAATCTTTAAATCAGAATCTCCTCTTCATGCAGAACTGGAAGGAATTTTATTTGCATATCAAATCTGCTTAGAAAAGGAAATTAGAGGAAGTGTTTTAGAGTCAGATTGTCAGCAAGCAATTACAGCTATACATGATCCTTACTCAGCCTCATGGAGACTCTTCTCTCTTCACTATCATCTGCATGAGATGCACACAGAAAACCAAATCCAATATGTCTCTAGGGAAGCAAACACAGTGGCTGATTTTTTGGCCAAATATGCTAGAGAGAATTTTTTAACCTGTGATCTAGATGCAAGCAACACTCCACCTTTTCTTAAAGGTCTGATTTGGCTAGATAAAAATGGTGTTCATGGTGTCAGAACAGGAACAGCAAGTGGAACATAATCTAAACAAATTATATGTTATATTGAGCACATGTTGTACATAGAGCCAGATACTGCTTCCTTCTTGTTTGTTTCATTGCAGATTTAAGCACGAGGAGGACATCCAGTGTATGACTAAAGGAAGAAGGGCAAAAGGCAAGAATTCATCATGAACAACACTAGCAAATGGCAGGACTTCACTCAGAGTTTGGCTAAACTTTTCAGGAAGAGTATGGACATCATACTCAGGATGAGTATGGACATCAAAGATTTAAAGTTGCTATTGTATAGCTTTGGTAGATAGGATTCTGGGTTGGTTTAGGTCGTCTCTGACTGAATTGTGTCTCTTCGGATTCACTAACAAGTTCGAGCGTCATTTACCAAACCATTAGTATCCCTCTAGTTTTAGTTTTACTTATGGTTTATTCTCAACTATTTTGGAGGCAACATGGTGTTGCTTCAAGAGCTATATGCTCTCTTTTTGTAAACAAACTAAGCTTCGGCTTCTTTATTACAGGTTTGGGAAGCCTAATAAAACTCTCCTCCATCTTTGGATGGTTTAAATTAAAAAAAAAAAAAAAATTTTATTTTCAAAAGTTAATTATTAAACGTTAAATTTGTGACGTTAATTTTATATTATTTTATTTAAACATTAATTTAAAATGGAAGAATGTAATTTTAGTTTAATTAATTAATTATTAAACTTAAATCTTATAACCATAATTTTATTTCATCTAATTTAATTTTTACTTTATTATATTTTTATATTTTAATCTATGTTTTAACCGTTAATTAAAAATGGAGCAATGCACTTTTAATTCCAAAAGTTAATTATTAAACATTAATTTTGTAACGTTAATTTTAAATTATTTTATTTAAACCTTAATTTGAAATGGATGAATGTAATTTTAGTTTTGGGAGTTAATTTATATACGCAAATTTTATAACTTTAATTTTATTTCATCTAATTTAATTTTAACTTTATTATTTTTTATATATATAAATTTTTGTTTTAACCGTTAATTAAAAATGGAACAATGCAATTTTATTTTCAAAAGTTAATTATTAAACGTTAAATTTGTAGAGTTAATTTTATATTATTTTATTTAAACCTTAATTTAAAATGGAAGAATGTAATTTTAGTTTTATTAATTAATTATTAAACGTAAATTTTATAACCATAATTTTATTTCATCTAATTTAATTTTTACGTTATTATTTTTTTATATTTAAATCTATGTTTTAACCATTAATTAAAAATGAAGCGATGCAATTTTATTTTGTAAAAGTTAATTTTGATTTTATGTTATTTAATTTTATTTAAACAATTGACTTATTTAAACGTTAATTGACGACATTATTGTTGTCGGCAGAATATTTGAGTGAAACTAATTACTTGATGTTTATTGTTGTTTAAGGATGACAATCAGTCATGTGGAGCTGTTGCGGGGGGGGGGGGAATGGATACTCAGCATTTGCAACCACGAATGTGTTTCTAAGTCACATCGAAGCTTATTCCTACCTGCAACGGACGACTCGTCATGTAGGATTTGAACTTGTCATGGGGTCCTACAAAAAAATCAGAATGGTCCCCTGAGGATATATTGCATTTGCAATCGGGGCCGAAAAGATAAGGTTGTTGATGTGAGCGATTCTGATATTGTCCGACGGAGTAACACTTCGACTAGAAGTTGTGACTGCCCATTCACGATTGTCATGAAAGAGAACAGCACAGGGGAGGGTTGGAATGTAGTACCGTGCAAAGATTCTCGCCGAGGGATGCACAACCACCCATTTTGATTGTACGATGAGGGTCATAGACAGAGCAGCATGCTCCATGCGGAGGCAAAACAAATGATTAGAGATTTGACGAATTCTTAAACAGCCCCCAGGCATATCAATGCCAGCCTTAGTCATTCATTTCCAGACCTGCATCAGACCATTAGGCAGGTGTACAATGAGAGATCGGCCTATGGAAGAGAAAGGCGAGGCAGGCGCAACACAGCCGAGAATTGTTTGCATCTTGCCACCTCGAACGGGTATGTCACTAGTCACCGCTCAGCACTTGATGGTACTTTGACTCATTTATTCATGGCTCATCCCGATGCTGTTGTGGCATTTCGCACGTATCCGTGGGTTGTGGCCATCGATTCAACGTTCAAGACTAATTGCTACGGCATGCCATTCATTGAGATGGTTGGTATGTCTCCTTGCAACACAAATTTCCTGATTGCCTACGCAATTGTCGTTGAAGAAACGGCAGATACCTATGAGTGGGTTCTAAACGCACTTAGAAGCTTGCTTGTCGATGGAACAAGGAGGGAGCTACACATTGTATACATTCGCAGTGCAAGCCATTTCGTCTGGATACATGTGAAGGAAAACTGCCCCATGCCCCCTGTGGTTAATCTGTGGACCACATTGAGGAAGTCTGATGTCGTTGGTTGGGAGTTACCCTTCCGTAAGAGGATGATGGCTTGGACCAAAGCATACACGCTTCATAATTAATTGTTGTACCCAATGAAACAGTTCGGCATGTACACAACCGTAAAAAATATTATCAAAGAGTTTTCTATAACTGTGGCGTCTGCGATACTCATCGCGACGACTGATCCAAGTAGTCAACAACTCCTTCATACACGGGTCGACAAGTCCATCAATGGAAGCAGAGTCAAACCGATCCAAGTCGCTCATCATGTCATTCAACATCTGATGCATAGGAAACACATATTATCATAACGAAACAATTAGGTTTAATATAATTAATTAAAGCAAACAGTTATAGAAAACTTACCAGCGAGTCAAAATGTGTCCTATCTGGTCTACAACTCGTGGCATCATGTATAGGATTTGTGATGAATGGGTGCGAATGATTCGTGAACCACTCCTCGTAATCCAAGGTACACTCTGACGAACTGGTGGCAATCGGAAACTCGGCTAGCCGACCGTCGTGCCACGCGTGTTCCATGTCCCACAATGTCAACTGCATCATCCCTGAGTATGTCACTAAATAGCCAGCAGGATCAGCGATCCACCGGAAGACTGCGCAAATCGACCAGCTCTATTCCTAACTGTATGCCTAGCTCCTCCACCAGCATACCTTTCGATTCCAACCTCCACTTGCACACTCGTCGCAGGTTGGCCAGACGGGGGGACATTGCATGTGTTCTGTCCCTGCCTACCATCGGCGTCGAGTGGGCTAGATACCGGTTCTGGATCCCCAACCGGAAATTCATACATCGATTGTCAACCACCATCGTCATGGATTGAATGCATTCTACCGGACGTGAGAATGTTGAGCTCCGGACCTTCCCATGTTGGCATGGGATCGAATACATGATCGCGCCTTAGAGAAGGCTGCTCAACTGGTACATCATGCTCCTGCGGAGAAGGCGGCTGTTCCTCCTCGATCACACGGGCTCTCGCCTGTCTAGCCGAAGCACTAATACCTCTCCATTGTATAGAACGACCATCGTCGTTGGATTGGTCAGTAGTGCTCATCTACAATACAAAATATATTATTATTATGATAACAATTGATTTATTGTAAGAGAAAATAAATTAACATACATTTTAATAAAATGTAAACTGATATGACGAAACAGTGCATAATTTCAAACAACTTATGGAAAATAATTACTTACAGATAAAATACATTATCGACTTCCGTACCAAGTACATTTTTCAATTACTTACTTCTCATGCAAAATTTTACAAATAAACTACATATTCACTAATGCATAGAAAAATGTAAATATAACATAAAAAACCACACTCTAAACAAAACATTTAATTCTTTTCAAATCCCATACAACGAACTTCTTATTTTTATTAATTGCAAATTATAAATTAAATTACTAAATCATTATACAATAATTAAATTGTTTACCAAGTGAAATTAATATTAATATTCAAAGAAATAATTATTAAAACATATCATAATCATTTACTACACAATTGTTTTTATGAGATTAATAAACTAGATTTTCATAATATTAATTTAAATAATATTATATTCTATTATGTTACATATACTTTCCAAATTACTAAAATAGTTATCATTTTGAAATTTAAACTAAACAATTTCTAAAAATAACAATTTCTTCATTTTAATTCCAAAGCTCATACAATTCATAATATTAGATTTTTCAAATTTAATTTACTAGTATTTAATTTCCAATTTTTTGATTAAAGAATTTATTTTACACCCAAACCTTTAATCTTCCTCATCCCTCCAACTCCAACCTAAACCCTAAACTACCTACCTCCGCCGCCGCCGTCCTCCACCGCTATCCTCCGCCGCCGTCCTCGTCCGCCGCCGGGCTGCTCCACCACCGCCGAAGCCACCTCTCCTTCTCCTCTCCTTCCCCTTCTCCTTCTCCTCTACCTCTCCTTCTCCTACTCTGCGATGCCACCTTCCCTACGCCGGCGTGCCCGCTCTTCTTCACCACGGCCCGACGCGCACCGCCCAAGGCCCGACGCGCACCGCCCAAGGCCCGACACGCGACGCCCAACCGGCCAAGGGCCACCTCCGGCCATTTTGCACCACAGCCAAGAACATTTCTAACACATTTCTAACCACAGCCCAAAATTTCTAACATTTTCCAACAATCCATGACAATTCTAACAAGTTCTAATTAATTCTAACAGATGGGCAACATCTAACCCATTCGAGATTCAGAAAAACTTACGTTTTCCGGCGAGATTCCGGCTTCGTACGGTGGCTGGAGGTGGTCGACGTTGGTCGGTGGCCTATGACAGCGGCGGCGGACGGCGGACTCCAGCAAGCGGCGGCGGTTGCTGGTACCGGCGGTTCAAATTGAGGAGAATTTTGGTTTCCGTGAGAAGTTTTTGCCCGAATGTTGGAAGAATGTTTTGTGCAAATTAACTTAAGCCACCCACTATTATATATCAATTTCCATTCAATAAAAATAATTAATTTAAAATATAAATACATGTATACATACATATTAGGGTATAACTAGTAAAATACAGGACGTGATATAGCAATACCCTTCTTTTTTTATCATCTGAGTGCCTCCTCACCCATCCTTTTTCCTTTCCCTTTCATATCTCTATTTAGAACTTCTTCAAGTGATAGGCCCCTCAGTGAATGCTCACCTGCCCGTTTAACCACTTGTGTTGCATCTTGTGGTTTAGAACTTCCACTTTATGCTTTCCATGGATTTCCCTAGTCCTCTTAATTGACTTTTCAACTCTTTCCTTCTCCGTTTCCTAGGCAACCTCGGACAATTGAGTTGGAACCCTGTTTGGGTGTTGAAACATTAATTGTTTCAAGTGTCGGAGAATGTTCATCATTGTTTCTTGCCATGTCATCCGCCAGAGACCAATTCTTGACGACCAGCATTACGCAATTGTAGCCGATGTATTCCACCATTCTTTGGATTTCTGACCTTCTGATTTGTTCTACTTCTCCCAATGTTTCCTCCCTTTCCGCCATATCATCATGTTCATAAATACCATGTGCGTTCACCAGTTAGTGTTGAGGATTTACCTCGATAATTTCGGGATTGCGCACTGGGTTTGATGTTAATGGCGCTTCCTCCGGTATAGAGCCTAAGAACATCTCAAAATCTGAGTAATTCTCTGGTGGCGACAAATTGTTCCCATCTTCCCTTTGTTGCTCCCATTGCTCTAACTCGTCTCCTAGATCACCTACATGTACATCAGCAAGGCTTGTATGATTTAAAATGTTTGCATGACTCCCTGGAAAATCGAGATCATATTCCGTATTTTTTGGATTAGCTTCATGAGGGCTGAAGATAGCATCCTCCCGATACAAAAAACCTTCTAGGATATCCATCCTTTCTCCTTGGAACCTGTTTTCACTATTCCTCATAAAATCCTTTGGAATTCTGGTGAATCTTCTTGCCGGTAAGTTTCTATGCACCCTCCTCATTGACGCTGGGAATAACTTCTGAGCATTGTCCCTGAATATCTCCACTCGTAGCTCTTGGCTTAGAGCTCCGAATCTTTGTGTGAGAAAATACTCCAGCATGGCTCCGGCTTGGAATCGACGTACATGCATCGTGTGGCCTGTTCCACCACATCTCCAACGCATCTTGTGGACTCTTTCATAGCCGATGGCTATCCACACCCTATCTCCACATCTCCGCTAAAAATAGAATCTTGAAACTATGAGTTTGTAAAGTCATTAGGTTTTTTTTTGGTTAGTTAATTGACAATTTTTGAACTACTTTGGAAAAAAAAAAGCGTTCGATGTTGGAACATACGGAAAATGTGGAGCCTAAAAGGTTTTTACGAATGACAGGATGCTGCGACTCTAGAAGTTTGTATATTCCGTAATATATTATTTTAGGCGGTGCTAGAATCATACGGGATTTATGTAAAAATTCCTATAAATATGGAATTGGATTTACGGAATATTATGAGATATTTGAGATAAGAAAAATTTCTTTATTTATGAAATTTGGATATGTTTCACAAGCAGATAAGGAATAGAAATATTATGGAGATAATTATAGAAGTTCTGATATGCTTAATGGACTATATAAGGAGGACATCACGGCTGCAATAACTCACACACTTAATAAAAAAAATTTGCATACAAATTTATATCTTTTGAGAGTACTACGAGGGTCAGAATTCATATGTTCCAACATACGTAACTTGTTGATCAAGTTCAGAATCATATACCTTAATTCTTCGGGAGCAGGAGATCCAGCATTGACGAGTTTCAAGGTTATAAGGAGTATGATCAAGGCGGATCGGTAACAATGAGAACTTGCAGGATTCACGTGTTATAATTAGATAAGGTAAGTATAATTGTATGGTGTACTTTGTACTGTATTTTCTTATTAGTGAATTTATTTTGAACTGGGCCAGACCCTGCAGATGTAGGCGGATTTCATCGAACTGCGTAACCAAGTCTTGTGTCATTATGCTTTACTTCATTGCATACTTGGTTCGATAAGTTATGTTGGAACAGATTGAATTAATTAGGTAAAACCAAATTTCATTTGGTATCAGAGCTAAGTCACTTACTCTTACCTTGGTTGTGCAAGGAGAGTGTGATCTGGTTTTACCATGGCGACCAAAGAAAGAGCTTCGATGTCTCGGCCACCACTACTAGATGAAACCAATTACAATTACTAGAAGGCACGCGTGAGAGTCTTCATCAACTCACCGGATGAACTAGTATGGCATTTTGTCGAAACTGAATGGAATCATCCCACTGAAGATGTTGAAACTAGCTCAAAGGAGAAAGAAGGAGAACCAAGTATGAAGAAGAAAAAACTCAAAGACAAGTCTACTTGGTCTCCAGATGAACTTAAGGCTTCATTGGCAAATTAAAAAGCATTGAATGCTATCTTCATAGCGGTGGATGAAAATCAATTTAAACTCATCTCAACATGTTATCAGGAAAAAAAGCTTGGGATATCTTACAAACTGTTAATGAAGGAACAAGTCGTGTACGTGAATCCAAACTACAGATGTTGGCTACAAAGTTCAAGGAACTGAAGATGGAGGAGGACGATACTACTGTTGTATTTGACGGGAAACTCAGAGAAATCTCCAATATGACGTATCAACTTGGGAAAGTTTACAAGGAAGAAAAATTGGTGAAAACGACCTTGAGATCACTCCCTAAAAGGTTTGCTATGAAAGTTGCAGCAATAGATGAAGCAAGAGATGTAGCAGCCATGACCTTAGATTAACTAATGGGATCTTTACAGACCTACGAGATGACCATACAATAGCCTGCGAAGAAAGTCTAGAGGGAGTTGGCCTTCAAAACCTCGCCATCAAAAGTCATCCATGAATCTGATAGTGATGATGGAATCGACAAACTTGCTCTTATTACAAAAATAAATTTCCAGAATACTAAAGAAGGTGGTAAATATGAAATCACATGAGAGATTTTGTGGGAATAAACCTTGGGCATAAGAAGGTGGTAATAATCATGGAACAAGGAAACAGCCTGGAAGAATTC
The DNA here is from genome assembly GCA_037428765.1 of Rubia yunnanensis. NCBI lineage: Eukaryota > Viridiplantae > Streptophyta > Magnoliopsida > Gentianales > Rubiaceae > Rubia > Rubia yunnanensis. The sequence continues at coordinate 16,730,116 of CM075062.1, forward strand.
AATGTGGAGAATGTGAATGATATGGTCACATCAGGCTGAATATTCTAATACCCGAAAAAAACAAGAGAAATCATATGTCACCTCATGGAGTGAAGACGAAGAAGATGAAAAAGACGAAGAGGAACTTATAAGTACTTATGTGGCTTTTGAAGCAAAAAGTCACGATGTATCTGATGGCGATGCATGTTCCAACATGTCAAATAAAAAATGAGGGTGTATGATCCAACACAGGGTTATATGATACCTTTAGTGATGACAAAGTACAAGTTTTGAGTGATGAAGAGATCTGCACTACATAAAAAAAAGTGCGACAAGTGGCTGAAAGTTATTGATACAAGCAAATCGTTGAAGGAAGAGAAAAATCAACTTCCTGAGAAGGAGAATGAGTTGCCAGCCTTAGTTATTAAACTCATAAGAGAGATTGATGAGCTAGAATTAAATCTACACTCAACAACTAAGAGAGCTGAGATGACCGAGGCAGCAATTACCAAGTTAAACACTGATAAGGCAAAACTTGATGGTATTATGACCATGAGAAAGAACTTTGGAGATTGACAAGGAATCAGGTATGACAACTCACCAGGAAGCATTGTCAATCTCAAGTCAAAAATTCATGAGACAAAGAGAAAGTTTATCAAGACTCATCAGAGGAAAACTCTCATATATAGCTACTGCATGTATCAAGGTCATACAGAGGAACATTGTCAGAAATTGCTCAGATATATCATAATTGGACGACAACTATTGGTTGTTCCAACATAGACGATGTCCAACGGTCAAGTATGGTCAGAAAGATATGGGTCATTAAACGCACTAGTACTTGCCTTGCTGCTCTCATTCTAGAGACTCGTGGTACTTTGATAGTGGTTGTTCTCGCCACATGACTAGAACTCGGGAATTTCTGACAAACATCAAACTATATGATGGTGGTTTTGTTACTTTTGGCGATGGAAAGAAGGGTCGAGTGGTTGGAAAATGTGAAGTGCATATTGAAATATTCCCAGTATTCGCTAGTGTTTTGTTCGTTGAAGAATTGAAGGCAAATCTGTCAAGTATCAGTCAATTTTGTGATGACAATATAACTGTAGAATTTTAAAAAGATAAATGCATAGTGAAACATAGTGAAGATAAAGTTCTCTCAGGCATTCGATCATCAGACAATTGTTATCTGCTAGAACAAGAAGTGAAGTGTCTGAGTTCAAAACAAGATAAAGGAACCTTGTGGCATAGAAAGCTCGGGCATATCAACTACAAAACCCTGGTGAAAATTGCAAATGTAAAGGTTTTGCGAGGTATGCCTACACTTACAAGCAAAAATGGAATTATGTGCGGACCATGTCAACAAGGTAAACAAATTTGATCTCCCCACTCTTTAGTTCAGTATATAACTACGTCAAGAATCTGGAATTACTGCATATGGATTTGATAAGTCCAATCAATACACCCAATGTGAGTGGAAAGAATTATATCTTTGAATGTGTTGATGATTTCTCTCGATACACTTTGGTAGTCTTTCTAAAAGAAAAATATGATATTTTGTATGTTTTTAAAAGCTTGGTGATAAAACTACAAACGGAAAAGGGAAGTCTAGTAGGAAAGATTGTCAGAATCGTAGTGATCATGACAGGAAATTTGAAAATTCACAGTTCAGTGACTTCTGTGATGAGCTTGCCATTTAACATGAATTCTCGGCTCCAATCACTCCTTAGCAGAATGGCATTGTGGAAAGGAAGAACATGACTCTTCAGGGGATGGCTCGAGTCATGCTAACCGGGGATGGGATTCACAAAAAATGGTGGGCAAAAGCCATTAATAAAGCTTGTTATACGATTAATCGTGTGTATCTTCATCCATTCATTCGTTCATTCACAAGAAAAACATCACACGAGATTTAGAAGGGAAGGAAGTCAAATGTCTCATACTTTCATGTGTTTAGAAGCAAGTGTTATATTCTCCGAGATTGAGAGCAATTGGTAAAATTAGAAAATCGAAGTGATGATGGAATTTTCTTGGTTATTCTATGAACTACCGGGCTTATTGTGTCTACAATCTTTGGACAAATGCTCTCATGGAAAATATAAATGTCATTTTGGACAATTTAAACGACCAATAAGTATCAGTTGATAGAGAATATGAGCCAAATGAAAACCATATTCTAACATAGAGCATTCAATCTGATGAGCCAGACTATGTTGAAACTTTAGAACAAACAAAAAATCCTAATGAACTAGAAGAAGTCGAGTATGTTGGAACATCTTCCCCCACTGTACCACCGCATGTTCCAACACAGGTGCAACCAGAACCATGCATAAGGAGAACTCGATCGATCCCTCAGGTAAATTACAGAGAACTAGCAGGATTACAATGCTTTATCTCTCTTATAGAACCCAAGAACTACAAGGAAGCCTTAATTGATGAATATTGGATTGCGGCAATGCAAGAAGAACTTGGTCAGTTTACACGCAATGATGTATGTATCTTACTCCTCGCTTTAAAGGTGTAAATATTATTGGTACCAAGTGCATTTCTAAAAACAAATCTGATGTTGATGGTTAAATCACTCGAAATAAGGAAGACTGGTTACTCAAGGATATACTCAGGTTGAACGAGTTGATTTTGATGAGACATTCGCACCAGCTGCCAGGTTATAGTCAATTCGAATTTTACTTGCTATTGCCTGCACTATGAATTTTACTCTATACTAGATGGATGTCAAAAGTGCTTTTCTGAATGGTGTCGTTAATGAAGAAGTTTATGTTGAACAACCTAAAGGATTTGAGGATCCTCATTACCCCCATCATGTGTATCGACTCAAGAAGACATTGTATGGTCTAAAACAAGCACCTAGAACATGGTATGAACGACTTACTAACTTTCTTATTCAGAAATTTTATCATCGAGGGGGAGTTGATTGCACGTTATTTGTGCTTGAAAAGTCGTCAAATATTTTGATTGCATAAATTTATGTTGATGATGTTGTATTTGGCTATACTTCTCCATCTATAGTACAAGATTTCATGACTTTGATGTAGACTAAATTTGAGATGGGTATGGTTGGAGAACTCACATATTTTCTAGGGCTTCAATTCAAGCAAGAAAAGAATGGATTGTTTATAAATCAGAGTAAGTATGCCTTGAATTTAGTAAAGAGATTTGGCTTAAGCAATTCTCGAGTGGTTCGAACACCTATGGGGCTTTATGATAAATTGGTAAAAGACCAAAGGAGTTGGAGTTTATAAAAAAAATGTACAGAGGCATGATTGAGAGTCTATTGTATTTGACAGTAAGTAAACCAGATATATGTTTCAGCATTGGAATATGTGCAAGATTTTGGGCTGATCCTAAGGAGACTCACTTGACTACAGTCAAAAGTATTATTCAATATGTTAGTGAGACTTCTGAGTATGGTATCTTGTATTCTAAGAATTAAGACTCTGATCAAATTGTATACAGTGACTCTGATTGGCATGGTAATGCAGATGATTGTAAAAGCACCACTGGTGGATGTTTCTTTATTGGTATGAATCTAGTATCCTGAAATAGTGAGAAACTAAATTCGATCTCGTTATCAACTGCTAAAGCTGAATATCTTGTTGTTGGAAGTTGTTGTGCACAATTATTATGGATGAAACAAATGCTGAAAGATTATGGAATTCATCAAGGGCCTCTGAATATTTTATGTGACAACACAAGTGCAATTGTATTTCTAAAAATCCAACCAACACATACAAAGAAATCGATCCACGGGAAAAGTCAAACAAAGAGTAATCTGCCTTACTCTAAAAAAAACAAATGCTCGTAAAGCCTGAGCCAATTTGGCAAACCAATTTCTAGGAGCCTGACAAAAAACCATAAAGAGATTTATGAAGGTGACATACCTGACCATGGGGCACATCATAACCTAGTGGGGGTCGCATAAAAACCTATTCATGCAAATCACCATAAAGGAAAGCATTATGGACACTCATCTGATGCAGTTCCTAACCATGAATGGCCGCAACATATAAGAATATGTAAACAAAACTCATCTTTGCAACTGGAGCAAATATCTCAGTATAATCAATCCTTTCAACCTGGCGATTCATGAGAACCACTAGGCATGCCTTATGATGGTCAACCCATTTGCAACCAATTGTCATCTTATACAAAAGCATAGGGGCCAAAGTCCAAGTCTGATTGCACTCAAGCGCAATAAGCTCTTAAGTCATAGCATCTCGCCAATGAACATGTTGTGATGCCTTGGAATTAGCGGTGGGATCAACACTAGATGTTACTGCACCCAAAAATATAGAATGCATAATAGATAAATTATCACAATTTACATAATCAGTAGGAGGATAGAAAATGCCTGAGGATAGTAACAACGCATGAGTGAACGTAGCAGTAGGAGGGTATTCAGTAGTAGGAGCATATGCATAATCATCACAATCATAATCTTCCAAATAAGGAGGAGGTCGACGAGCACGAATACTCTGTCTGAGAGATGGAAACTCGGCTGTGGAACTGTCTAGAGCTGGAGATGCCGCAGAAGGGGGCTGGGCAGGGGGTGCGTGAGGCACGTGAGACTCCTTCACCGGTGATGCGTGAGGCGGCGACGTCCTTAGCGATGCAAATTATGGCTGGCCCAGAAGTAGAGTTCGGTGATCTTGGTCAGGATCCAATAATGGAACCTCGTCCACCGGGGATGGGCCGGTGAGTGCTGGTGGGTCGGTGCTGGCGGTGGCCAACATAGATGAGCCGGTCACGACCGGCGGTAGTGGACCGGTAACCCCAGACGATGGAGGACTGGCGGTGACCGGCATCAGAGAACTGACAACGGCCGGCGACAAGTGACCTGTAGCGGCCGGAGCCAATGGATCGGTGGTTGCCGGAAGCAATGGGCGGTGCGACTTTAGTAGCTGCGATGAGAAAGCCGGCGGTGAGGTTGTGGCGCCACTGGGGTCTTGTGATGAGACCGATGTCGGAGTCACGAAATATGGGAACTGGTCTTCAAAAAAAATTTGCATCCTGAGTGATAAAGATTACGTGGGATTCCAGGTCAAAAAGGCGATAGCCTTTCTTTTTGCCAGGGTAACCAAGAAACAAACAACGCTGACATCTTGGTGCAAGCTTGTCACAATATCTGGGAACATGAGCAGCAAAACACAAGTATCCAAAAACTCTTAAGGATGAGTAATTTGGAGCTTGCCCATAGAGCAACTCAAAAAGAGTACGACCATTGAGATGCTTCATTGGTGTCCGGTTAATCAGATTAGCAGCAGTAAGAACACATTCTCCCCAAAAATCAACTGGAAGGCTGGCTTGAAACCTTAAGGCCCGTGCCACATTGAGTAAATGACAATGTTTTCTTTCAACTCGAATATTCAGCTGTGGTGTATCAACCATATATGTCTCAAAAATGATCTCAGATGCAGCAAAATGAGATCTCAAAGGCAAAAATTCAGTCCCGTTACCAGCCTGAACACGCAGTATGGTTTTTCCCCATTGGTTCTTCACCAAGGCACAAAATTTCAAAAATCTAGACATAACTTCTGTCTTAACCACTAATAAATAAACCCTAACAGCTCAGGAGTAATCATCAACTATAGTTAAAAATAAAATGCACCACTAGAATATGGTGTTCTATAAGGACCCCAAACATCACAATGTATTAATTGAAATAGAGCAGTAGCATTTGTAGAACTCAATGGAAACTTTGTCTAGTCTGTTTTGCTCTATAAAATATAGAGCAAGGAACATAAGTCTTATTAGTGCTAAAATCAATAGAAGAAACAGAAGACAACACCGTAGAGGAAGGATGCCCAAGACGTTGATGCCATAAATCAGAAGAAGACACGGAAGCCAGGAGACGAAGCCAAAACACCCCCTCTTTTCTGTTCACCCACGCCAATCACTTTCCTCGTACTGATTTTCTATGAAAAGCAATAGTTTTCAGTAAAAAAATGCTAGACATTTTAAGGCAAATAACAATCTAGAGCATAATAATAAGTTACACCGCAAAGTAGGTATATATAGCACATGAGTAAGAGTGACATCACCAAAGCAAATAGAACCATATTGAATAGTAGATGACACAGAGCCATTAGGAAGAACAACATTCACAGTTTCAATAGCCGTAGTAAGATCAGTAAGAGAACCCTTGTCACCGGTCATGTGATATGAGGCTCCCGAATCAAGTATCCAGGGAAAAGTAGACTTACTTGACCCATTATCAGTAAGAGAATGGAACTGATTAAATAAATGCATAGTTGTGCTCCAATGGTCATCAGACACAGCAGGGCAAAAATCAGATCAGGAAGGGATCCGGCAAGAGGAAGCCACCATCGCTAGGGACGCGGGGCCGACGAACGACGATGGGAGTGGAAGAACGGTGGTGGATCCTTCGTTCACGGCGACGATGGTCGGCTGAGAGGCTGGCGCCGTCTTCCTGGTGGCGCTGGCTTTCTCCTTCAACTGCTTGAACCATTCTGGTACACCAATGATCTGGAAACAAAAATCTTTGTCGTGACTCTTGCGATGACAATGTGTACAAACAAGATTCTTGAGGCAAGATGCTAAAGGAACAACTGGCGAAGAACTTGTAGGTGGTGGGCGTCGTGCAGCATATGCCATAAAGTTAAAAGAAGGCTCGCGAGCTCGGATAACAGCTCGATGATTCTTCTCCTGGGCAATAAGGGCATACACTTTCATGATAGGTGGCATCGTATCAATGCTAATGATATGTGATTGCAAGGAGTGAAAGCCTTTGTCGAGACCATAGATAAATTGATTGATCAAATCCTTCTCTCTCTCTCGGAAGACTCTCGCAGAAATATTGCAATGGCACAGTTCCTTGCTCTTTTCACACTCACAAACTAGAGGAGGGTGCATGCAGTGGTAGTCTGTAAACAACTTCTTCAGTTTGCCAAAGTAAATGTCGATGGGCTGACCGTTCTGCCTGCAACTCTAAATAGCCTCTTGCATTTGTAAAACCTTTATACCGTCATCAAGAATAAATCGTGCCTTTAGGTCATCCCACAGTTTCTTAATGGTGGCAAACGAGCTTGTAGAAGATCTCAACATAGGATCCAGGGTTTGTAAGATCCAGCAGACAAGAGTAGCATTAAACCCAGGCCAATCAGCAGCATTAGGATGACCATCCTAGGGTTTGGTAAAGGATCCATTAGTGAACCCAATCTTGTTTTTAGCAAGGAATGTGCGGCACATCATGTCAGGCCATTCAATGTAATTTTCTTAACCTTTCAGCATGTTTGGTATAATTTGAAAACCTGGACTATCGGTAGAGCCAATAAAGTAAGGATTAGTCGACAGATGACCATTATGTACAGTAGTACGAGGGCCAGATTGCAGCTGCAACTGCTTCAGTAAAGTCGCAATCACATTATAACCATTCATATCCTCAAGCTTCGGAACCTCAGGTGCAGGATCAATACAAGCCTATTCTTCAGAAGCAGACATCGTGCAAAATCAAGTACGGATCAACGGCAAACCAGATCGGTGGCAGAGGATCAGATTGGGAGCAGCGGTGCGTGGATGGAAAGCGGCGGCGCGTGGACTTTGGGATCAACATGTGAGACTTAACACACGGATCGATCGGATCAGGGATGGCGGCTGACGGATCACCACAACCTGACGGTGGCTGCGAAGATTTTCAAGCGACGGAATGACAAGCGGATAGCGGTGGCTGTGTGGCGGCGTGTGAGTACTATGCGTAGCTTGATGGCGGAGGAGTTGGCTCGACTGTAGTAGTGAAATTTTCTTCAGTGTTTCAGGATTTTAATCTCTGATACCATGTAGGGTAATAATGTGTCTGTATTCATGATCTCTTGATACATTATGTAGTGGTACAGAATATCTATACAAACTAGCAAAAAATTATAGAATATAATTACAATTACAATTAATATTCTAATGAAACAGTGCTCACGATTTCTGTAATTATTTTCTAGCCTTGGGTTGAACACAACTCCTCAAGTAGTACATTTTCGCCACAACATGTATAAGTAACCATACATAAGTAGGGGTGGGCAAAAAAACTGAAAACCGAACCAAAAATTGAATTATCCGAATTCGAATAACCCGAACCAAATTTAATATACGGTTTTTGGATATTCGAATTGAATAAACCAATTTCTGAATAGGGTTTTTGGTTTGGTTTTGGTTATTAAAACTCATACCGAAACCTGAACCGAATACCGAATTGTAATTAATTAAATATATAATCATAAATAAATTTTAAAACTACAAAACTAAATTTATAAGTAAATATAAGTGGGAGGACTAATTTATAAATTTTTAAAAAATTACCCCAAACATCTTAACATGAAATTAATCAAATAGACAAAAGACTGATATTCAAGTGTTTTACAATCCATATTCATTATAAACAAGTTTAATAAATTTGTTCGTTTAAATTTCTTATAAATTTTAAAAACAAGTATATATTCTTATAAATTCTCATTGGTATGAACGTAAACGGAAAGCATTAACTATAATCAATAAATATCCATATCTAAACTATAGTGCTCTTAGTAATCACAGTGATAAGGTGCACGAATAATTGATTCTTCAACAGTAATCTTTCATTAGACTAAAGCATTCCTCAAACAATAGACATTTTCCTCTGCTCTAAAAAATTAACAAACTACAATGGACTCATAAGAGATTACTTGATGAAAAGATGAAGGCAATGATTAGCCAACCGAGAAGCATAAACAAGTGAGGATGTGGATCGTTGTGTAATGGTTATGCTTCTGGTAGCATGAAAATGAGTCTATTTCAATCTGATTCGTAATCTCCAGTCTCCACTTCCCATATTCACTAAAATAGAAGAAGAAAATATGTCAGTTCAAAGTCAAAACCACACGTTTAAATCTACTCGTAGAGAACCTAAAGCAACTAGCCTGATACAACCCTAATCTAACCGCAGACAGTGGCAGAACCAGAACTGATTTTAAGGAGGGGCGAGATGATAATAATAGAAAAATAATTTAACATAATACACGATCTAGAATGTATAAAATATCATTTTTTACATAAATATAAAGATGTAAGAGATAAAATTTATGATAATTTATATTTTATATTTGAACTAAAATATAATACATTTTAATACATTAACTCTTAGTTTTAAAAAAATACAATTCCTAATAATTTTAATGAATACATCTACTAAAATATGTAATTTTTAACTTTAAAAAAATTTAAAAATTGTAATATATAAATATCATAGTTAATTTAGGAGAAAGTCTCCTATTAGACCATCTAAATGTTAGACTAATCATGAAAAATCTCGTTTCAATAACTATTAGGGTCAAATTATAATTATTTATACATTACTATACATTTTAAAAGTTATAAGAAATTTGTAGCAATAAATAAAAATAAATATCAAATCAACTTATTAGTTATATCAGTTATAAAATAACCCCGTATAATGAATTGTCAGTGTAAAAAAAGACGTTGTGTTAATTTAATAGTGGAATTTTTGTTTCACCCTCTAAATGTATTTAAATTACTTATATAAATAGAAGATAAATATATCATAAAATATATTATAAACACATTCATAATGCATGGAAGCGGTAAAACAAAAGTCAAATTAATAGGGTAATAATAATAAAAAGGATTTGAGATCAAACGCCAAACGGTATTAAATACTCCTCAGTCACAAAATACTCCTCAAATTAAATAATGTAATAATAAATGGAAAAATCTTGGGAAAGACCGTCATTCCATAGGCTTATGGAAAGACGAGGTTTAATTACAATAATACAAAGTAAAAGATCTTAGTTGCAATATTAAAAATTTATTATGCAACGTGTAGTAGTTATGAAGTTTATAACCCTATTCATTCAACTAAAAAATTTTATCTTCATTTCTGTATCATCTTTCAAAAGACGGACTCATAATAAATTCAACTAACAAAAATGTAATAATAATTGAAGGAAAAGTTGGAAAAGGAGTATTGAAAATGGAAAAAAAGAGCATGGAAAATGGAAAATGGAAAATGGAAAATGAGTAGGGAACATGGAACATGGAAAATGAAACATGGAATATGCACCATGCACGCATGAAGCAGCAAGCCAAGCATTCCAACTCTAAAGTCTGAACTCCCAACCAAGGATTTAAAAGGCTTAACATTAGAGTCTCACATCGAAAGATTGTAGAGACTCTTATGTTGATAACAACTATAAATAGAAGTATCACTCCATTCCAACTTCAAACCACCCAAAGCAATGGGCCTTAAGTGAATAACCACTTTGCCTTGATAATTGGGTTGAAAGTTATTAATTTTGAGTTAAAATTTAACATGTTTATGGATTAATTGGTTTGACCCATAATTGTTGTGGGCAAGAAAATTGGATGAAATGAATTCAAATTGATTAGGGTTGGATCAATTCGGTTTATTTGGGTTAAATTCGGTTTCAAACTAAAACCGAATTTTGAATTTGATTTGGATCTGTCGGGTTATTTGGAAATTTGGGTCGATTTCGGTTTTTAGTTTTTTAGGAAAAAAATCGAATAATCCGAATCAAATAAATAGAAACCTGAATAAACCGACCCGATGCCCACCCCTATACATAAGGGATAACAGGTTTCCATTCTTCGAATTTCAGCTATCTTGGTGAAATCGAGGGGAGAAAACTTGCGCCAAACAGCAAGCTTATGCTCTTCTCAAGCCAAGGCAAAATTTCCCAAGAGTTGTAAGCACGTTCGGACTGTCTTGCAACCAAATTCAGATGAAAAAGACACACGGCTTAACACAGATTCAACAAATTAATATCACGGGAATGGTGGGATGGGACGGGAACTTTTTTTCAGGAGGGATATAATTGTTATTTCACATCATTTTAGTCAAATTGGCAGTTGGCTATTAGTTAACTCAGTTCAAGGTTAAATTTCACTTAAAATTTTATAGAGTTATATTGGCCCTTTCGATCGAAACATAGGGTTAAAAACACACTTTACTTAATAATTTATTAAAAAAGTACTATGATTTAGATCGATATGTGTCAATTTTGTGACCCTGTCCAACCCAACCTCATCCATTCCAAGCTATGAGGGTTTTGACCCGACCAAATTCAATCAATTTTACCCTAAATTTTGGATCGATTTGAACTGAGACAGCTGACTCACCCCTGGACACAGTTAAATGTAGATATCATAAACGCAAGGTGCAGGATACCAGGCGAAGAAACCCGGGCAACCACTCCCTTATGTGCCGCTATCTTCAATCAATTATCTTCAATCTCTGATTTTCATCGAATTTGACTTCGCCGTCATTTTGCCCGATTATGTTGAACTACTAATTCACCGTCGAATCTTCATAACCGTCGTATGATCCGACCCTTTTTTTTAGCGACGACAAAGCAAAGTCAACCACTCGGAGGTTGAAAATTCCAGTCGCAAAAAGGTCGAGTTATTTTGCCTGAGATGAGACTAGCAAAGGGGTTATTTTTTTTTACCAGAATTTTCATATTAATCCGTGGAGTTATACTCTTCATTTGAAAAAAAAAATCCCTGAATCTAAAGTTATTTCATATTAATAGTGGACTAACTTGTTTTTTTGTTCTATTGCATATAATTTTATGCCATCTTTTGGTCCCCGAAATCAATATCGCTTCCTTTTAGTAACCAACAAATTCAAAATGATTTGTTTAGTCTCTAAGGTGGTTTTCAAGGTGGTTTCAGGTGGTTTTGAGACCAAAAGATGGTATAAGATTATATGTTAGGAACAAAAAAATAATTTAGTCTACCTGAAAACTACCCGGAATCTGGTTTGGGGATCAAAATAATCAGTTTGAATATTTTTGGGTACTGAAAGGAAGCGGTATTGGTCTCAGGGACCAAAAGATGGTATAATATCATACGTTAGGGACCAAAAAATAATTTAGTCTTAATAGCGTTATAAAGGAATAGAAAAAGTATAAGGAATGAATCCCTTTTTTTTGTAATATCCTATTCCATGTGCAATTTTATTCTAGAAACTTTTGTACTTACATATAAATATGAATACACACAGCCACAACAATTGTGAATTTTACAATCTATCATAGTAAGGTTTCTCTAAACCTAATTTTCCCCAAAATTATCAATTCCTAAACCCAAAAAATTCATGTTATGGTTATGATTAAACCTTTAGTCCTTTGGAAGCTTCTACAGTTTGTACAATTTTATCTTTTGTTGCTATTCTTCAATGTGCGTTACATCAGCTAGATGATAAAAATGTTTTTTTAAATGGTGTTCTTGACTCAACGGTGTACATAGAGTATCATGCTGGTTAGAATTACCCTATTCACCTAGACTATGTCTGTTGTCTGCGCAAGACCATCTACGATTTGAAGCAAACTCCTCGTGATTGGTTTCAACAGTTCAGTTCTTTTCTTATTTGTTAGAGTTTTCTTTGCAGCTGTTCTGATACATTGTTTCTCGCGTTTGCTCAAGGTGCATCCGTACTCTATGTATTGGTTTATGTTCATGATATTTTCTTATAGGTAATAATGGTGCCATCATTTGTAAGTTCATTGATTGCATGGATCATGAGTTTAAGATCATCGATCTTGGCACCTTACAGTACTTTTTGGGTTTCGAGAGCTACTTTAGACATCTTATTTCTTGGTCATGTAAAATATGTCAAGGATATCTTGACTCGTGCAGTCATGTCGAACGCTGCGGCCATTGCCACGCCTTTAGTGGTTTTTTCGTAGTTTCCCAACTCTTTCAGTAAGTCATTTGGTAATTCCACACTTTATCGATCCTTGGTTTGTGCACTTCAATTCTTGTTGAACACATGTCTTGACTTTTCCTACGATGTCAACAAGGTCAGTCAGTTTATGTGGCACCCACTAATGACCATTTTCATACTGTCACTCAAATTTCGCTTATGTTCCTGGTAATCTTCATTATTGTTTAGCATTTCGCTTGAATCTCTTTGCTCTTCCAGTATTTGGATATTCTGATGTTGATTGGGCTCGTTTTGTTGAGACTCATAGGTCCACGTATGGTTAGGTCATCTTCTTGGCGGTAATATGGTTTCTTGGAGTACTAAGAAGCAACCTATAGTATCTCATTCTACCTCTAAATCATAATATCATGTTATGGCCAATACTGCAGTATAACTAGCTTGATTGATGAATCTTCTCAGGATTTATGTGTGTCGATTCGTGTGCCACCTGTGTTGTGTGATAACATTATGCTCTCTTGCTCAGGATCCAGTTTTGCATAAGAAAGCCAAGCACATTGATGTTGAGTATCATTTTTTGCGTAAGATGGTATCTATTGGACAGTTCAATGTATCTCATATTCTCATTTTTACAAAAGATCTACCTCGTCCTCAATTTGAGTTTTTTAAAATTTCCAATCTTTGCATTGATGGCAATCCCACACTTCGCTTGAGGGAAGGGGGTGGGGAGGTAATAGAGTTATAGAAGGAATATAAGAATGATGAGGAAATAATCCTTTTGTGATTCGTGTTGCAATATCCTATTCCATGTACTTTGTAACCCTTTATACTCATATATATATATTACATGCACACAACCCCGACAACTGTAGATTTTACCAGAAATTTTATATGTTAGCAAAGGTTGTATGTTAATGTGTTGGACAAATCAAAGTTCGCCATGTGCTCTACAAGTTCTATATTTAGTAAAGTGAGATGTTTTATTTGAAGAAATGAGTGATTTATGGAATACGTGGCAGGATCTGATTTGCCCAACACGTTAACATACAGCATTTGCTAGCATATAAAATTTTCCAATGACCCCGATAAAAGTCCATGTTTTTTTTAATTGAACCATCCATAGATGGGGGAAAATGTATTAGCCTTCCCGAGCCATAAAAACAGGGTAAAAAGAAGCCAAAGCTTAGTTCGGATATACAATTTGAGCACATTGCTCATGAAGCAACCTTGTTGCATCCAAAAGAATGAGATAAAATAATGTAGGAGCTAGAGGGTTACAAATACTACTGTCTAGGTAAGCATATCTCGAACTTATTAGTGAATCGGAACGAAACACAAGTCAGTCAGAGCTATAATTACCTAAACCGAATGCCTATCCTCTAAGCATATGAGAGCTGGAAGAGAAATCTAAGTGATCATAGAAATAACACTTAGATCAGAGTCAGACTTGTAGAGTTGATCAGCAAAAATTGCCAAAGTTATTTGAACCCCATGTTGATCAGCACCAATCCAGACCAGTTGCGTCAGGTTGATGCGAATCGTCCCTGTCAAAACATTAAACAAAACCTCAGTAGCATCCGTTCAAGGAGAGATTCTGAGAGAGGGAGTGCCTAACCTATCTAAAGTTATCAGCCCAATACAGATAGGAGGAAGCATATGTAAACTGTTAAAATAGTTAGAAGTCTTAGCCGTAAAACACTCCTTTGCCAAGAAATCAGCAACCGAATTAGCCTGTCTATGTATATGCAAAACACTGGTCTCACCTAAAGCCTGATGAATCTCATCAGCAAGTTCAAACAGTTTCCAATTTGCTTTGAAAGGATCTTGAACATAGCGAACAACACTTAAGCAATCAGATTCAATGTTAATCGGAGACAGAAAACCTACACTAATATGAATAGCAAGATGAATTGCCATTAGCTCAGCTTCTAGAGCAGAACTAGCATATGTGAATCTAGTGTGAGCTGAGATGAAATTACCCCTAGAATCCCTAATGATGAAAGTCCATGTATGTATTCCCTTTGTCCCAACTGAAATTGTACTGCAATCATTAGCACGATGTTCAAGAAATATGTTTGATCGTTAATATGTTAACTTACTATAATAACGGCAAATAAAAAAGTTGATATTTAGAAACTACTAGTTACGATGAATTGAACAATATCATATGTGATAACATTGTTGTTCATATATCTGTACAAATATGCAGTCAAACTTTGATAGAGAATAATATCAAAAAAATAAGAGTGCAATTTCAACTAGGACAGAGGAAGTAGTATATTATAGGATCATAATTAATGATATAGCTATGTAAATAGACTACTTCCTCTGTCCCTTTATAATTGTCCTACCACAAAAATTTGTCATTTTTTAAAAGTCATTGAAAAAATGATTTGAGAATGCAAAAATATTTAATTTATTTTTCCTCATTCGATTTTTTTATCAAAAATTAAAGTAAGGCATTAATAAAGTGCCATCAAATAAGGCAAGTATGACACAAATAGGGAGACAAAGAGAGTATATTTTTTCTTAGTTAATATTCAAAATCAATTTAGTAAAGTTATAAATAGATGCTATTTGTTTTAGTTAATTTAGTCTATTATTCTTATTTTCTATAATATTATAGTTCAACTCAATTTAATTTAGAAATTCGATCCAAGGGAACCGAGCTTATATAATAATGGAAGTGTGACTGATTAATTACACGCATACTAGTGAATTAGGTCTAGTTTAGTGGTATTCCACACTCTCTATAACAGAGAGGTTCATGGTTTAAACCACATCTCTTTCAATAATTGTGAATATTAGAGAAATTTCTTGACAAGGAGTCGTTGGTCCTCGTTGTGGTTTCCTAGCCTGTAGGTGATCGATAAAAGGTAAGACCGTAGTGGTTTCAGCTTCGGTGGCGGTGGTTGCTAGTACATCGTTTGGGTGTTCTCGACGATTGGTAGTGCAATGTTGGAATGTGTTGCTAGTATAGTTTCCTATCCACGATTCTGCTAGTTGAAGGGGAATAATTTAAATGGAATAATATTTTAGTGAAATAAGATGAACCTCACAAATAGGTTGAAAAGCCTAACTATGATGTTAATGATTTAGCACAAAGTAACAAACATTCGGTTTCTCCATTTCAACTAGGTCACCATGAGTACGACTCTGGCTATATCTGGCAGATCAAATATGTACTCCAACGGGTAAAGGGGGTTCGAAGAGGTATTGTTTCCACGCAAAAAGTTATGAATCGATTAACAAGCCCCACTAGTGTAGGGGGCGTCAAAGGCGGTTATATTGAACCAACAAAGGCACTTTCATTGTGCCTTCTCTGTCCCTGCCATCCATCGCACGTCATTAGAAGGCGGTTCCAAAACCGCCTTTAAAAATGCCAACAAAGGCGGTAAAAAATTGCCTTCAAAATCTTGAGGGAACTGCCTTTAAATGTTTCCAAGTTCAGAAAATTCTTGCGACCATCGTACCGTGGAACTATTTTTCGAGTTCAGAAAGTCAGAGCTTTTGAGTTTGGAAACTACGTAATTAGCTCTTTGTTAATGATTTGCAGGTTTGCGAGCTCGTGTGTACATTCCATCCCTATTTTGTCCATCCATTGCTTCAATTTGTGTTGATGAAATATTTTTTACAAACTCGGAAATATATTCGTGGGCATTATTTCCGATATCGAAATGCATAATCGTAACTATGTAAAAAAATGAAATGAAGTTTTCGAGTTCAAAAACCTGATCTGTTCATATGGTAATATAATTTTTCTACCAAATGTCTCTGGCTCTAAAAAAGGCATCAATCCACAGCAGCTATAATGCACTACACGATAGTATCTTGTGTGATGACAAAAACCTATAGATAGAGCTAACCTAAAAATAATCTATAGATAGGAATAGAAAATAGTAGGAATCTATTCGAATACTTCTAAACTTCATTATTTATATAATTATGTTACTTTTGCAATATTCGGATTCCCAAGAGTCCCAAACCGATTTAGTATTAGATGTCTCGCCGAATAATTCCTCACACTGTTGATTTCATCATTGGAGTATGGCTTTGATTCCTTCATGAAAATCTGTCATTACCTAGTTAGTAGAAAAAACTAGAAATCGTAGTTCTGTAAATTGGTTGTTATAAACAATTGTACACACACCTTGTCAATTTGGATGTAAACTTCTTTGACCTCTTGAATGCACTCCATTGCGTAGAGCATGACGTAATAGCCGCACTCCCAAGTATGCGCTTATTTTTTGTACTTGTTAAAATAAAAAAAAATTCCTTAACTACATTCTTATAATAATTAATTAAGTACTATAAACGGAATAAACAATGATCATAGCCCACTTTGACTTCGATCACCTCAAAATTATTTTTATTGTGGCCGCTACTGTCCGTCATTACCAATTCTAAAATTTCAACAAATGCATCCGGAGGTTGGAAGTGCAGGGGATCCATGCAATAAACTCGGTTTTGGGCGGGGACAATCACAATCAATCTCCAATGGTCCCAAAATACAAAATTTTAAATTATGCACGGAATGAGTGATTTGCGTAACCGTTTAGTAAAACAAACAACTTAGTATATATATAACCTTTCTATGCATGGTGCAATGAATAGGTTCATCCTTCTGCCCTAGGATATTACGGATATAGTCGATCATCTCTTGTTTCGTACAACCAATTTCTTAATCGACATCGAGCACATGTATCCAATCCATTTTTTGTTTTTGATTATGTGTAAAGAACAGGTGCCTATGAAATTTCATTTTTCTTTATTACCTACAAAGTTTTAATTAATTATATCCAAGTAAACTAGAATTTGTAGAAATAACTCACAAGGCATAGATGGATATGATCATTTGATTGACTTTCTCACATATCCACAGATCTTCAAAATCACTCAACAACGCAATTATATCCCGTTTGCATCCAAATACACATTCATTCCCCAAGAATGAGTAAGTTGAGTTTCTATCATGCGGTTGAAGCCAATTAAACAGGATCTTAACGAAGTGTGGTGATTGTCAAAGGACTTGTGCTCTTTCACTTGGAACTATAAACTTCATGGTTGTTGTTTGGACCGATTCAGGTGGTGGTTGGATGGGTCTTGGTGTTGTTTTCACTGGTTTTGGTGATGCTTCCCGTGTTTCCTTCAAATGTCGATCCATTCTAGATCGACATAAATAAGTCAATGTGGCCATAGTAGGAACATTCCCTGTGCAGGACCAACCTTTATGTATTCTCCGTCGGCACATGGAAATGGGTCACCCATCACCAACGGTTCCTCCAACGAAACCCCACAATCACTCTGTACCTATTGGTGAGGTTATTTCTAGGGTTTTGTTGGAGAGACCCGTTGGTGATGTGCGACCCATTGCCATGTGCCGATGGAGAATACATGAAGGTTGGTCCTGTATAGGGAATGTTCCTGTTATGGCCACGTGACGGATCGACATTTGAAGGAAACACGGAAAGCATCACCGAAACCAGTGAAAACAACACCAAGACCCGTCAAACCACGTTTTCCAATTTCAACAATTTCCACTGATTCTTGGAGTTCTCAAAATGGCTTCTCGATTTACCTCAATATCTCCAGGGAAGTGACATGATCCTCTAGATGGTGGCATCCAATCTCAGGTCATCTAAGTTGTCCGGAAGAACAAGGCCGGTATGTTGGATCAACCTACGAATGAGGATGTCTTGTTGCTCAATTTGTTTATCTTGAAGAATGGTTTTTTTTTCTATAGGATGTGGACTCTTGAGGGTTTAGCACCATCATAGGACCTTACATTAGCGAAAGCCTCATGTTGGCTCATAAAAGATCCAACTCCCCTAGCACGCCTCGGGTGGTTAGGTTCGGTTGCTTCGCAAAGGATGTCATGCTTATCAGCTGGAATGAAGTTTCCTTGTAATTGATCATTCTTCAATTTTTTCCTTAAAATGAAGAGATGTAAATTATAATCCATGTTTAAGAAAAACATGTGTCAAATAATATATTCGCTATAATTTTTACTTACAATTCTTTCTGCAATCAATTTTTCTTCAGGTTTGACATACACTCCGTCTTTGTTTTTTTTTGGACCTTGAGGAATAAATCGTGCCTCTCGATGTCATCCGCGTTGTTTGGTTGCACAGTTGCCCTTTCCTCACCTTTCGTCATCCCACCCTCCATTGTAATTTGAATATCTTCTTCAAAATGTTGTTTCATAAGGTCCAATGTGGCCTTGGCATAACCCTGCAACTCAATCGGTGAGGAATTTTATTCTTCGCTGCCATTTGTCGTTTTTCTTCTCTCGTGCCCTAAGTTAGGATGTTAGACTTAAATTATCACTATAGATACGTGTTAATCTAAACTAATTAATAATGTCAAATAAATTGGGGTTTATTAACATTTTGATTATTCTCCAATGCTCTCCTTTTGTGGATCTCCCAACTATCGGGTTGAATGTGAGTGTAAGTTTGCCACGGGCGATCTCCCCTCTTATCAATAAAAATGTAGCCCTAAACAGTGTGTATTTATGTTGACGCCAACTCTTGGACATAATCAACATAGCATTCCTTCTCAAATCCTCCATGTCCAGTGATTCGATATCAAATGGCCTCTATGAAGATTTTGAACTCCATAGGATCAATCACTGAGATACATTGTCAATCAAGGACAACTTTAGAGGAAATAACAATTCACTAAATTCTACCTTGCATTCCATCCATAAAGTGGACTTGTAATCTTTGGGGACTTCATGCCAAGTATCGTATTTGATGTCCACCATCGTTCTACCCACCTTTGCTACCCAACTAGACCATTTAGCGCATTAGGCTGACACACAAATGTTAGACTTATTGAATACCACCGAGGTTAACTCTTTCCTAGCCATTCTACGTTCTAAGGTTCTACAATGAATTTGGGGTATTCCTACATCCTCGGATCTATTATCCTCATCCTCATCCATACCGTCATTTGTTGTTGGTGGATTTTCATCTCGTGTTAGTGAAACTTGATCACGAGTCCTTTTGCTAGATGCCATTTTGTACACTACATTAGAAAATGTACCATAATTTTACTTAGCCATTAAAGAAGTAGCTACATATCCTGAAACATTACTAAACAAAATTAGATCAAAATAAAATAATGAATACATTTACCCTAATAATATGAAATCTATAATACATTTCACAATTAAACCCTCCATGTTTTTATTACTAAACACAAAGCTAATACTTAAAAAGCCATACAATAAATACTAAAATTCTAATCAATTGAACGAGATTAACATATGTAACTAATATTTGAAATAATTCATGGAAACCCTTGGTTTTTGGGTCTCTCTATGTGAACCCTAGATTTTCACTTTAAACAATGACTAACCTTCTCCTCAATCAAAGATTATCATGGTGACTTCCTTGTAGCTTCATTTACAAGAAATCTTTGACAAACCCTAGCAATATGACAACATTGAGTTTAGAAAATAGCACAATAGAGGGTTTAGGTGAAAAACATGATGAAACCCTACCTTGTAGTTGAAGAATATGAAATCTTGGAGTGATAATGAGGTCGAATTGAGACCTGGGAGTTGAGAGCTTTTAGGATGGGAAACTGGTGGGAAAGGGTGTGGATTTTCTAATGGACAGTAAATGCCCTTTGGTAACCCTTTTGACGCATTTTTTTGTGTCTAAAAGGTTTTCCAAACTTGGAAACCCTGTCAGGGTCGCTTCTGAGTTTGGAAAGAACTCCATCCTTCGTAATTAGAGAACAGGGCCATTTTCGAGTTCGGAAAAGGATTTGTTATATTAAAAAAATGGGCAATGGATCTAAACCCCCAAAATCTGCAATCAAACTCCTCCTCTACCATAACCCTAAATCCCAAAAATAAATTCCCTAACCTAATCACCAAACCCCAACATTTGCAACAATGACCAAGAAGAGCAAGGCTAGCAAGTCACTTGCGAGTGATAGGAGTTATCGCTTGATGAGGGAGTTAGGTCAAACCCCAAAATCCTTCAATTCGGAGGCCGAGATGAGGTATGAAGCTTTTTTAAGAGAAAAGTCATAAATTCAAAGGGTTTTGATGCTTCTAAGATTGGTGATTTAGAAGTATATTATTTGCTAGCCCGTTTTAGAATTCAATTTCTAGATAAGTTGGCATTGGTGAACCCATTCATGTGGATGAGGTGATCCAATTTTATGCTAATTTTTGTCAAAGTCACAACAATCGTGAATTAACTTGAATGAATATGAATGTGTTGGGTCTAAGTATACCATAAACGAAGCCCTAGGATGCCCATACACAACCCCCCAAAATTTGAGACCTCATGACCCTCATGGTCCCGTAGTGATCGACCATACTCATTGTTGGGTGGGGGTGAGTGAGGAAACCCCCCTCTGCCCCATGGACATGACGAATAAATACTTTTAAGAGGTCGGGTAGTGATGCAAGGAAGGTCGGGTCCTATGACATTAGCGTATTGATCGTCGAGCAACGACTCATCTACGAGTGGATTTCCCTTAATGTCTTTCCAACTGGTGGCCACACTTGCGAGCCTACGATTGGTAATTTGATGTTGTTTTACTATGTCATGGAGGGGGTAAAAATAAATCCCGACTACATTATCATGTTGTTCATGCTTATGGTGGCTCACACGAAGAAAAAAAACCTACCCAATGGTGGATTAATCACCACGATGTTGAAGAAGGCTGGAGTGCAAGTAGTCTACAGGGTTTTCACCACTTACTACTACGATGAAGCTTGGTTTCTACACAAACAACTCCATCTTAACTTCTACAGTGGTAAATGGGAGCCGAGGGTACTTCCCAATTAACAGGCAAAGAATGCCACGCGAGCTCGCGAGACGAGCTAGATAGAGCCGAAGCATCGAGCTCCAGTAAGTTATAGTGTAACATTTCATTTTACAAGAAATTTAGGACAATGTAAATATATTGTTGTTTTATAATACATGTACATTGATAGGTTCACAGACCGGGTGAAAGGCGAGCCTGAGGAATTGTTTTGATTGCTTGCATCGGGCCCACTCGCAGCATGTAGCGTTCATGGAATCCCAAGGACTTCACCTTGAACTGAGTGAAGATGAAGATGGCGCAAACTTTGAGCCTATTTTCTCGGAGACTAGTGCTGAGGAGAAAGGTCAACGTGGACAAGACACAGCCGGAGATGGAGGTCAAGGCATGGAAAAAACAAGCATGAACACGGGGTCTCAAGGTTCGGGAGAAGTAAGCGGTGGCCCAAATGATGAGATGGACCCATAAATTGAAGACATGTTCAAAGAAGTGTAATAGGAGGGTTTATGATTGACAATGATTTTCTATTGATAGATATTTGGATTTTGACTTTCATTGTATGTCGGATTTGGGTTTTTCCTTAGTGTTTAATTATTTGATTTAACACTAATGATATTTAACTAATATTTTAATTGTCCATTTATGTACCGTGAAAGTGTGACGAGCGAGTATTATCCATTTGTGATTGAGTTACATCAAAATAGGTATAAAATCCAAAACATTTGGAAGATGACCATTGGTGTAGAGAAAATTCCAAACTTGGAATTAACTTTTCCCTTCACATACTTTGGCCAGACCGAATTCCGAACTCGTAAAGGTTAGGGGTCTAGATGACCATAAGACCCGACCGACTTTTTGAGCTCAAAAACTCATGTGTAATATCTGGACCGCTACTGGAATTGAATGACGAGTAAATAAATGGACATTAAATTGTTTCCGAACTCGAAAACAACTATGACACATATTGCTAAGGGACGATTCAGAGTATCCAAACTCGGAAACTCTTACCACATATTAAAAAAAACATATTGATTATTTCATTCTCCACAATCCACCCCCAAATCCTTCAACCCTAGCTCACGGTTGCGAACTTGCAAACTCAACCCACCCCCAAATCAATCATCCAAACAACAAATTCGGTTCAATGGAGAGAGGAGGAGCATCTAAGGGTGGAAACCCTAGGTCACGATCCACCATCAACACATTGGATTCAAGGTTCGTTTCTACTTTTGCAAAAAAAATTGATATGAAGAATTACGTGAGCATGAGAGGCTTTTAGATTGCTATTTTATTGATTTTATTCAATATTTAGCTATAGGTTTGCCCGACCCTCTTAATAAATTTAGCGAACAACATGCCGAGAGATTGCTATCTTGTAATGAGAGCTCTTATTTTAACCTAACTTGTTAATTTTACGCTAATTTACGTGGAGTTGCTAATGGGGACTATGGAACTAGGGTTGGTGGGATATACATTCCAATTAGTCAATGGGATATCAATAAGTTGTTGGATTGCCCTTACCTTCACCCCAAACTAGTTTATCCGGAAAATGAAGATGTCCCTTTGGATGATTATTACCATAAGGAGAAGTGGCCGTTAAATAGTGAGCTCCCATATGTTGACTTTGTGGAATGTATCGTGAGATAATTTGGATGTGATAGTAGGGGTTTAGGTAAACCGGAAACTTTTGATCTAGAAGTCTTATCAATTGATCATCGTATCACATATGAGATTATTGCTAGAACTTCCGTTCCCTCGGATGGACATGTAACCGAGCCTAACTTTTCCATGCTCAATCTATTTTATTACATCATAGAGAGTAGGAGAATTAATCCCAGGGCCGCAATTTTTAAGCATATGTTGCATATTGCTACATCCAAAAAGTTTATCAAAGGCCTCTCATTCGGCCATTTGATCATACTAATTTTGAAGAATGTCGAGGGGTTGGTCATTTGTGGGGAGGAGAAGGGGCCAAAGTATTTTGACAAAACATACTTGGAGAAGAGGGATTGGGTCTTGATTGGCCAGAAGTGGTTTCAAAAGGCCGGGGAAGTTTCGGAGCCTAACAAAAGGCCACAAAATGAGGAAGGTTAGTGAATTTTGATAACTAATATATATTTTGTCCAAATTGATTGATTCTTTTGATTATAAATTTTTTTTTATATTGAAGGTACCATAAAAGCTTATCTAAAGGGTTTCAAAGATTGTTACAATTGAATGTGCAAAGAACTATGCGCAATGAAGTCGAAGATCAAATTCTTGGAGAAATCACAGAGAGCTTACGAACGGAACCTCGCGTCAACCTCCCGCCCACGAGTCAACCGTGACACTTCGACGGCCACCATTGAAAATGAAGAAGAGTGACTAGTTTCATTGATCTAAGTTGTGCTAGGATTATTTATATGTTTTCACTATAAGTTTTATTTTGACTAAGGATTTTTTATATTCTAATATCATCTTGTTTTGACTATGATTTAAACCATGAAGTGATAAATGAAACTATTGACTTCAAGGTCGAGCAATAATATTCTATTACAAGAAAACCCAAATAGTGATACCGAACGCAACAAGTTAGATAACAAACCTTAAGGGTGTAACATTAATCACTTATGCTTCCTTTTCCTCACCACCTTCTTTGATTTTTTTTCTTCTACGGTTAACCTTTCCTCTAGCATCAACCCACATACCCTCGTCATGTTCATTGCGGCCAAGCAAACAGTGAAGACTAGAGTCATCCTCTTAAAGGAAAATATCATCTTGCCATCCACCACTCGGGGTATACTGCCCGAATCCAATGATCTCCTCTAATTCATTATCTACAACAAAAGCTCGTTTTCCTTCAACAACAACATCCCACCTAGAATCTACATGATCCCTAACATAGAAAACCTGATGCGCCTGATATGCCAAAATGAATGGATCGTCCTTCCAGCCCACCCTACTTCTGTCGACAAGGGTGAAACCCGAACCGTTAGTGCACTGACCCTTGTTAATATCCACCCACTAACATTTAAATATGGGGACCTTCATGGTGACTTAGTCAAGCTCCCAAATCTCATAAATTGTGCTAAAGTAACACTTTTGAGCGTACATTGGATTCTCTACACTTGCACCTTCTACATGCAGTGCTTCAGAGACGAGTGCCACACCACAGTTCTGAAACGCACTCTTTTCATCATTTTCTTTAGTGCCAAAAGTGAAATCGATAATTTCGTAACCGACGTAGGAAAAATGATTCCCAATGGTCTACGAGCCAACCACTTAAATTTAGAGGAATGTTCCCCGCTAGCCACGTGTTCCCTCAACCATGCCACAAATGTTCTAGTATGCAGTTGGAGGACTTAAGCCTCATTGAAATGTTGGTGCGCAACTTGTATGGCAACTGTATGAACCTTAATGTAAGGGGCTGATTCTTCATGGTTCCGCAGTACATAAAGATGAGTAGTAACTAAATCTTCAACACTAGGAATAAACAATTTCCCATGTCTCACCCTACACCCTCCAACCTCCCATCATGTTTACCCGATGGAACACCAATAGATTCAACTTGCTTCATATAGCCAGTGCAAAACTCGATGGCCTCTTCTGTCATGTACCACTGCACAATACTAGCATCTGGCCTGTATTTTTTCACAAAATGCTTGAACATTTTCATGTATCTCTCAAAGGGGTACATCCATCTCAAAAGCTGGACCACAAAGCTTTATCTCCCGAACCAAATAAACATATAAGTGGACCATAATGTCAAAGAAAGAGGGCGGGAAATACATTTCCATACGACATAAAACTTCAACAATCATTACTTGCAACCTATCCAACTTCGAAATACTTATACTCTTGCAACAAATTGATTTAAAAACAAACATAGCTTTGTAATGCACAATCTCACATGGGATGGGAGTGAAGCTCGGATAGCAATGGCATTCAATTCCTGCATAAGGTTATGACAATCATGTGACTTCAACCCAACCAACTTTAGCTCTTTAACTAACACACAAGTGCTAATGTTGGACGAGTATGCACCTGAAACCTTCACACTACTCAATGTATCACAAAAAGATTTCTTCTCCGACTGCGACATAGAATAGCATGCAGGGGGAAATAACAATTTTCCCCTTCCTTGCTGGGCCCTAGATTCTTCCGAATTCCCATCTCAACCAAGTCAAGCCTAGCTTTCAACCCATCCTTTGTTTTCCCAAGGGTATCTAACAACATCCCAATCAATGAATCACAAACATTCTTCTCACTGTGCATGACATCCAAGCAATGTCTAACATCCAAATCCTTCCAATACGGGAGATTAAAAAACCGAGCATTTCTTCCAAGGACCATCAACAGTCGATTTTCTTTTGTTCTTCTCGATCTTTTTCTGATTCCCCCCTATACAATGTACAATCGTTTTGACATGCATGAATTTTTTGTAGTTCCAATCCTATGGGGCATAGAATCTTTTTCGAGGCATACGAACTATCAAGCAACACATTGCCTTCCAAAAGCAAATCCCTAAACAAATCAAGAGCCTCAGTCAACGACTTATCAGTCCAACCAAATTTTGCTTTCAAATTCATTACTTGCTATGTCACACTCAAAACTGAGTGTTTAGAACCTTTGTACAATGGCGTCTCTTTGTCATTAATCAGTGCCTGCAACGACTTGAATTTCCCTTTGAACTCTCTTGCAATATCTTCCACCATTTCATCAAACTCAACATAGCCATCTAATTCATCTCCCACCTTCGTGTTCTCCACTTCAATAGTTTTGGAGGAATCCTCAATTACTTCCCCATGTCATACCCAATGAGTGTAGGTAGTTTGAAAACCCCTCCTTACGAGATGCTCCTACATTTTCTTCCTCCCTAAATAAGCATCATTTCTACAATCTTTACACGGGCATCGTGCTCGTACCCCACATTTTTAGAAGCATCTTCAAACGCTAAAGAAATAGATGATTCTACCAAGGGCATATACTCTGGAAATTATCTATGATCATTACCAATGAGTTCATCTCGATCCATTTTCCTACAAGTCAGTTACAATGTAACCCATAACCATTCATTCGACAATTACCAATCTCATATCACAACCATTATTTGAACATATATATATATATATACATCATCGAAATCATCACAGTCCTAGCTAATATTTGCAAAACTAAGTAAATAGTTTGAAATACACTAACCTCTTACAATGGAGTATGAAATCACCTCTTCATCAATGGACAAGAAAATGAGAGAAAACCCTACACACAATTTTGGAAATGTGGGTTTTAAATGAGAAGGGCGCATATTTTTTATATATACTCATGCAGTTTTCAAACTCGGAATCTGATGATCATGAATAGCAAGGCACGACTAGTTAGTTTCCGAACTCGGAAACAAGATCAAACGTAATTACGAGTTCGGAATATGCATCTTCTCTTCGGTACCAGGGAAATTATAGTTCACGAGTTCGGATTTGCTGCCGTTCATCCTTTTCGAACTCGGAAGCATGTAGATTTAAAGGCTGTTATGACTAACCGCCTTTAAAACGAGCCATTTAAAGGCGGTTCTAACCTCAACTGCCTTCCAATGGCCACATTTAAAGGTGGTTATTACAAAACCGCCTTAAAATTTTTAAAAAATCGCTTTCAAAATACAACCCAAGGGTCCGATGGCAAGTTTCCGATCTCGGAAAGCCCTCTGGAAGTCGGTTTTAGGCAGATTTTTCAAAACCGCCTTTCAACCGTGCCTCCAGTAGAAGTCTCTCCTTTAGTGCCCAACCCCAATGTCTTGATTTCTAGTGGCAATACTCATTGCTGACCCATATATATGTGTGTGTGTGTCGGACCACGTAAGTGGTGACCATTGTGATTTTTCAATTTGCCAGTGATCAATTAAGGTGAGATCGTTATAATTCCAGCTTTGATGGCAACAGTTGGTAATGCAGCATTTGAGTGTTCCCAAACAAGATGTTCTTAGATATTCAAATGGGAGAAAAAAAAACAACACGCTTACTACCTCAAAAATTTTTTAGTTACACTACATCCCATAACTAGATCATTACACTTTGTATTACCAAACATAGTAACAAAAGATAAACTCCAATCATGGGACGTGATAGTCAGCTGTTGCTGGTGCACTCCGCCGGCGGCACCGGATATCTGCTCCGATCAGTGCAGTAATCATAACTTAAGCTTTTCCGAGCCTCCCGGTACTGCCGTTCCTGATCCGCATTCAGCCGCCAAAACCCTCTCCGGTTCCACCAGTAATTGGACGACGCACAGTCGCCGGCGGCGCTGGCATTGGCGGCGCATCCGTCGATATGGAATCCCTTGTATTCGGCGTTGAACGGCGCGTGAGCCCAGATGATCTTGGTCTTCCCTCCGTCCGTCGCCCAGTCGTCGCCGTCCCAAATGCTCGCCACCACCTGCATCGGCTGAGACGGGAAGGCTACCCCTAAGGCCGCGTTGTTCCTGAAAACTCTAATGGGAGTGTCGTCGATGGAAAGCCTGCATGGAGTTATAACATATTCCTATGTTTAAGAATGATGTTGCACCCACAAGAAAATCTATATCTGCTCTCTATTATTGTTGCTTATAATCTAAACACTATTACAACTGCTTACTAAACTGCTAAAATACAGTTTATAAGTATAAACTATTTTTGAGACAAAGTGTTTGGGCTTATAAATTGAGCAGCATTTTAGTGTTTGACAAACTTCTAAAAAAACTTTTTATTTTAAAAGTAAGTTATTTTTTGGAAAAAAAATAGAAGCTGGATTTGCTTATAAACACAGCTCCACCAAATACAATCATTATCTATGTTTTCAAAATAAGTCAGTTTTACTTATGAGCACGCACGTAGGCCAAATACACCCTTAATATGTTGCCATCACTTTTCTAAATATAAACTAAAACTAATTCTGAGGAGATGGGTGTCTTACACAATTTGATGCGGATTCCAGAGGACATTGTAGGTGTGATAATCGGCGGAGGGGTCGAACCAGAGCACCATTCTTTGTTCTTTGCCTCCCACTCCATTGGCGAATACGTTTGTTTGCAGTATTATGGGTTTTCCTTCTCTATTGCCCAGAAACTCCAAGTCCACTTCATCATGCATATTGGTTCCTGAATGTAACTGTGTATTTCATAAAACACAAATTCATTAATTTGGCTACATCGCGTCTTTTTTATGCATAAATGGTTTTTGTTTTTTCCAGTTTAAAGAAGGGTAATAACATTTAAAAGTGTTACATCCCATGTTACACATCATGAGTATTTATTATTCACACGTGACATATCACCGAAAAAAGTTGGTGCAAAAATTCAGACTGTATCATTAATTTTATGAACTTTACAATAAGCTTCAATTATATTGCTAATCAACTCATTATCTCAGTTATAGTATGTGCAGGAGCCAGGATTAATTTATCATTTAATTAAATATCAAGTCGCATAAACAGCAGTATCTCTTACATAAAAAGTGGTGACAACCCCTCCAGTGTCCCCTGGTGGTAGCTTTAAACTCATCCGGAAGAACCCTGATTCATACTTCGCCGTAGAACCAAATCCAGCTCCTGATCATTAGAAAAAATAAATACATACAATGATGTAAAATTTCATCGAGTCAAAATTAATGGAACTGAGCTGAACTGAGATACAGATAAGGGAACTCTACCATACCAGAGGTTTGGTCGAGCGACATCTGAACTTCGGTTCTTTCCTGGTTCAAGAACTTGACGTGATCATTGCCATAGATAACGGTGTAATCTTGATCAAAAGGTACATCTGCAGCTGAGCAAATTGCGCCATGGCATAATACAAGTGCGATAACTATACCAATGAACATCAACATGTTTATAAGTTTGAAACTGAAACAAAACTCGAACGTTTGTGTGTATAAATTGTGTATGTGAACGTTCGAAGTTTTCATGGGGTCTTGCGTACCGGTTTACATATATAGGCTAACCTTGGAGTGATTGGAAAAGTCCTGTTAACAAAATTAGGAATTAATTACGTTTTCTAAATTTAGAAGCTTTCTATAACTAATTTGTTGTTTGGGAACAGAACAGTGTTTGGTATACTTGCCTTATTTAAAAAGAAGCTAAATAATTTGGACATTTTGTAAGACATAAGAGAAGGGATGAAAGTATAGACATAGTTTATTATCAAAAAAAAGAAAAAGGAAAGTGTTGGTGGTTATTAATGGACAGAGTAAGTGTAAGCTGGTGTCTTTGCCCTAGGGTGTTTAAACTGCCTGACCTGACTCATTTTGATCCGGTCGACTTATGTTGGAGGGGATCAATATTTCATTTGGGCTAAGTGGGTCGGATTGGATTTTGACCAAAATCGATCCATTTTAAACCATTTACAATTTTACCACTTCTTGAAAAAAATATTTTTATAAAAATAAAAATATTTTTGTAAACAATGAAGTGCTTATGTAACCCTCGATTTTTTGGTATGTGCAAATATAATCCTAAGTTTTTTAAAAGTGCATTTGTACCCAAAGTTTCACCTGAAAAATTGGTCAAACATGGTCTTCGCCGGATGGAGTTGAAAAGTCTATTTTGCTTTGAAAAAAATTAAAAATGAAAAATGAAGAAATATTACTCCCCCTATTTCCTTTGCCGTCTTCCTCAGCTATTTCCATGGTGTCTCCATCAGCGGTGAGATCTCGGCGGCGACGGTGAGATCTCGGAGATTGTGATCTGCCTCTTCATCTGTTTTTGCTTCATCCTCAATTTCTCGAATTGGGTGACGACGATGGTGGTGTTTAGGGTGGTGTGGGGTTAGGGAGGAAGCGATGGTGACAAACGAGTGATGGTGTGTCGAAGTTAGGATTCAGCGTCAGTGGTGGTGGTTATGGTGGTGTGGGGTGAGGGTTTCCGATGGTGGGGGTTGAGCGGAGGAGCTAGGGGCGTTGGTGGTGGTGGGCAAAGAGGTGGGGGCTAGGGTTCAGATGAGTGGGGCATAACGGCGGGGTACATTCCACCAGCGATATACTGACATTCGAACAGACACAGAGAGTGGGGAGTGTTGCGTCGCTAGCGAACTTGTTCACACAGCTAATGGAGGTGGCGCCTGGAGCTGTATGTAGCGGCGGAAGGTGTTGATTTCCCCTGAATAAATCCTCCCACCGGCTGAAACTACGCTACTGAGGTGGTTGCTAGCTCCTCGTCGGAGCTGTGGCTGGAGTAGTGGGTTTTGTCGACCAATACCCGTGAGAAGAGCTTGTTTTGCCGGCTACTGAAATGACTCGCCACCACCAGAGGTGATAAGGTGCAGAGTTGCTCTGTTGTGGAGGCTTAACCGGCTTGAGGTGGTACGCATCGCTGGAGTTGTGAGTGGCGGTGTTGATCTCTGGTTTGGGTGGAGCTAGTCCGCCAGAGTGGTGAGTTGAGTGGTCGCTGAAGGTGACTCGCTGGAGGTGGCGAGGTGGTTGTGGTTGTTTCAGAGTTTTAGTGGTTGAAGTGATGGTGGTGGTGGTTGCGGAGTTGGGGTGGTGAAGTAGAGGTGGTGGCGGTGGAGTTTGGGGTGGTGGTGGTGGAGTATGAGTTTGGAATTTGAGTTGAAATAGGGGGTACTTTGGTAATTTCCTTTTCGGTCAATACCAAAAAGTTGCTAGTCAATGCCGGTCAATAGACATTCGGGTTGCACATATGTTAGTCGGACATGGGTATATTAGCACTTTTAAAGAACTTGAGGTTATATTTGCACTTTCGAAAAAACTTGGAGTCATCTAAGCATTTTACTGTTTTGTAAAAGTACTCCGTACTATTAATTATAAATAATATATTGATTAAATTATGAAATATATATGAATATTTATATGAATAAATTTTAAGAAAATTATAATTTTTAGTTGAAATATAAAAAGTATTCCAACAAATTAGAATGAAAAAAAAAAGTATTTTTATTTATTAAGTGAATATTTTATAATTAAATAAAGGCAAAGTCTTGGGAAAGACCGTCTTTCCATAAGCTTATGGAAAGACGGGGTTTAATCATAATAATAAAAGGTAAAAAGTCTTAGTTGCAATATTAATAATTTATTAGGCAACATGTAGTAGTTAAAAATTTGTAACCCGATTCATGCAATCCGAAAATTTTATCTTCATTTCGTCTAATTACACTTTAAACCTTGGTCTTTCCATAACTTATGGAAAGACTGCCTTTCAAGAGACGGACTCTTAAATAAAACATAAAATTTTTATTTTAAAATATATAAAAATTATTTATTATTTAAGTATTAATATATTTAAAAACTATTCATTTTATTTGAATAAACTATAAAAAAAATTACTATGCTTTGGGTCAATTTGGGTCGATTTGTGACCCAGGCCGACCTGACCCAAAACTATGGGAATTTTGACCCAACCCAACTCGATCCAAAGTTTTGGGCCAATTTGGGCCAGAACATCTGACCCGCCCGACCCACGGGTAAGCATGATAAGCCCTAGTTTTCCCGATAATTAAAGTTAGGGAAATATGCAAATATAACCCTATATAATTGAGAAAGTGCAAATATAACTCTGAGATAATTTTTAGTGTAAAAATACCCTAACTAATTTACATAAGTGCAAATATAACCCTAAAAACTATATCCCGGTATTCACTAGCCATTTACAGCCATTGACCGACCAAAAATGACCAAAATGTCCTCTCAACCTAATACAAAATTTTAAAGAACAAAAATGCCCTTCCCCCACCACTGCTCCACCACCTTCGCTGCCACCGTTGCTCCAGCACTGCTTTGACTGGCCACCATCAGGCTACAGGTACTTCTTCGCACGTATTTCATCAGCTTTAACTTCTCATCGTCATGTAAACATATCATCATCAAACTTCGTCAAAACTCTAGATATTCATTATCAGAAAATCAGAACTTTCAAGTTCTTACCAATGAGACAAAACTATCAGCTAGATCGACGGTTGGAATGTCTAAACCATGGCAGGAAACATCAGTTGCCAACAGAATAGTAGCCTGCCCGGATTTGAATATGTCAAAATCGAAAAACATCGAAGGCTTGGGGAAGAAGCCCCAATTGACTTCTCCCGTAGTAGCGGCGAAGAAAGCCCTAAGTAGAAGCCACTGGCGGTGCCGGAGAGCTACCTCGCCGTGTTTGGGATCCTTTGCACGCAGGTGTCACAGTCGCTGCCAGAGAGGTCCTCGCGGCATTGGAAGATTCTAGTTACGGTGGTTTTGCCGCTATCGGCGGTGGCATAGGAAAACTTGGCTGAGGAAGCTGAGGAGGTTAGGGTGTCGAACAAGGCTTTAGTAAAAACATTTGGGTGTAATCGAAGCAATTTGGGAAACCAAATTTGATAGAAGCAAACTTTGGAAGAAGCAAATAGATTTGGTAACCAGACTTGTAGAAGAAAAGTTTGGAAGAAGCAAATAGATTTGGTCTGCAGCACAAGCTTGGAAACCATATTTGGATGAAGGAAGAAAAAGCAAGGTTTGAGAAAAAGCAAATAGAGGTAGAAGTTTTGGGGTCAAAATAGTATATTTATTTATTTATTTGTTCTTTTGTTTTTTTATAGGGGTAAAATTGATTTTTCACCCAATTTCGATCTAAATATGTCGGAAAAGGTTATATTTGCACATAACCTAAATATCTAGGGTTATATTTGCACTTTCAATTATCGTAGGGTCATATTTGCATTTTCGTCAATTATGTAGGGTTATATATGCACTTTGCTCTTAAAGTTATGTTATGAAACATCAATGTGTTCATGTCATTAAGTAAGGCAATATAGCATATAAAAATCCCTTCAACCTCATGAATTGTAGTTTAATGAAGACTTTATTAGAGAAGGTAGTTTCATGCATGTAATCCCCGCATGAGCACTGTAAATTGTGTTTCTGTTTGTGAAGAAGGATCATCCAAAATAAAGAAGTATCACACATTTCATTCCCATTTTCTTCCTCTCATTTCTACATTCATATCATTCACATTTATAATTTATAATATTTTAATCACATATCACAAATATTATACCTATATTTCGTTTACAAGTTGTGATAAATAAATATTTCATAACACGTTATCAGCATGAGACTCTACCTTGAGTGTGATCTAATCTTTAATTTTACAAACCAATTTTTGAGTTTGTATAAGGATATCTGAAATTTTTTACAAACTATGTTTCAACGACATTTTGCCAAACGGGTTCATTCCATAAGTACACAAAGTCATCCTCAAATCCCTTGGCTCACTTGCAGGGTTCGAATACCTCTTATCAAATTTTTCCCACCAATTGGCATCAGCTGGATGACGAATCATGTCATCTTCAAGAGAACCCCTTCCCATGTACCAAGTCATGTTCTTTGCATCCTTGGCATTCTTAAACAACCTCTTCAATCTCAGAATAATTGAAAGATACCACATACATTTGAAGGACCTGTTTCCTTACCTTTACAGTAACATCTCCATCGAAAACCACATTTCTCCTTTTTTCTTGTAACGTGACACATGGCATAAGTGGAAAGCCACATTATTCTCCCAATCACCCATGTACAAAATCACGTTGGGATAAGCATGTATGTTTTATACTCCATTCCGATCGGGCATAGAATTTTCTTGGCCTCGTAGAGGTTGTCCAGTAACCCGTTACCGGATGAAAGGTTCCCTTTCAAAAACTTAAGAAACTCATGCTAGTGTCACTCAATGAACTAAAACCTTTCATACTAAAAAATTCCATCAAACATGGCATGACCGTGTCTTTCTTCTTGCAACTGGGATACAACGGTCTATCCTTCTCACCTAAGAAATTTGACAAAACCTCGGGCCTCCCCCTAAATTCATCCACTATCTCCTCACACGTGTCATCCAAATTTACATCTCCACTATCTCCTCACATGTGTCATCCAAATTTACATCTCCACTATCTCCTCACACCTCGGGCCTCCAATGGTGTCTTTTTACCATGAAACATCCAAACCAAATAATCTTTTTCAAACTCTCCCCTAATAAAGATGAGATTCATCATGTCTCTATCACCACTACGGTTACGATTCTTACAATCACGACAGACATAAGACTTGTTTCTCACGACAATAGACGTGCTCTTAAAACTCCTCCACGAAAACAACATATTATTTGCCCAACCAACTAATGTTGTCATGCACATGCTTGCACCTCTCAATTGCATGTTCCATCTCTATAAATTAATGAATAAGTAATAATTATAGTTCCACACAATGTCCATATATATTTACGCTACATTCTAATTATGAAAAATCTATTTGGAAATCCTTAACGTAAAACATCACATAACTACATTCAAAACATATCCAACAATTTCACATTCCTAAACGAGGTATTAAGTACATCAACAATTCTACCAAAAAATACATATCATTAAATCAATGCAAAGCACATTAGCATGATTAAACACACAAAATATATTTGCATACAACCATTTATAACATATTCCATCGCCAATAACATACCATAACATACAAAATATTACCTTTAAGGGTCTTCATGTAAGAGCATTCGATGTTAAAACCCTTTGAAAACACCATTAATGAACCTTTTCTCCCAAAAATCTACTTTTTACCCGCCAAATTTTAGTGGTTGGTGAGCATTAAATGTTGTTCTAACACCGGTATTTCCTTTTAATATACAGGTGCTAGGTTTTTTCCCACCAAAACTTTTCCCGCCGGAAACAGTATTCTAGCCATAGGCACAGGTTACAGTACGAGTACAGTTCATTATAACACTATCGGTGGTAAAAAAAATTACAAGTTAATTTTTTACGTAGGCACTAATATCTAGCACTGGTAATTAGGTTACCGGTGTTGTGTTTATACATAGGCACCAGTTATTGGCACCGGTATTTATAGGATACCGGTGTTGTGTTTATACATAGGCACCGATTATTGGCACCAGTATCTGATTCAGCAGTGCTTATATGCACGTTTGAGAATGTACATGGGCGCCGATTGTTCACTTTTTTAATTCAAAATTGGTGCCTATGTTAAACCCAGCACCAGTATTTTTCTGCTAGCACCAAGATCTCGGAGCTTGTACACTTATTTTACAGTAGTGTGTGTGATAGTTCGGGGCTTGGTTCTTGATGCTTGGTGCTTGGTGGCGATCTAGGTGTTGAGTGATCGTACTTCAACTTGGTAGAACTAGAGGATGAAAGAGTTGAAAATTTATGTATTTTAAGGTGGACTAGTAAATGGCAAAATCTTGGGAAAGACGGAATTTAATTAGAATAATAGAAGGTAAAATGTCTTAGTTGCAATATTAAATATTTATTCTGCAACGTATAGTAGTTATAAAGTTTATAACCAGATTCATGCAACCCAAAAATTTTATCTTCTTTTCTTATAATTTACACTTTAAACCTTGGTCTTTCCGTGACTTATGGAAAGACCGTTTTTCAAGAGACAGACTCTTCAATGGCAAAGTCTTGGGAAAGACCATCTTTCCATAGGCTTATGGAAAGACGGGGTTTATGTAGAATAATAAAAGGTAAAAGGTCTTAGTTGCAATATTAAAAATTTATTATGCAACATGTAGTAGTTATAAAGTTTATAACCTAATTCATGCAACCCGAAAATTTTATCTTCATTTCTTCTAATTTGCATTTTAAACCTTGGTCTTTCCATAACTTATGGAAAGAGCTTCTTTCAAGAGATGGACTCATTTTCAATACACTTATTTTAAAAGAGCTCGTCTCTTGAAAGACAATCTTTTCACAAGTTATAAAAAGATCAAAGTTTAAAGTGCAAATTAGAATAAATGGTAATATGCAATTATAACCATATATGTTGAAGAAAGTGCAAATATAACCCTCAATTATTCTTTAGTGCAAATATAACCCTAACTATTGAATGAAAGTGCAAATATGACCCCCCGACCATGATTCCAGTGTTGACTAATGAATTCCGGCCATTGGCCTACTTAAAAAGAGTAAAGTATCCTTTCAGCCTAATCCAAAAAAAGAAAGACAAAAATACCCTTTTTCTTTTAATAACCACCACCTTTGCCGTTGCAAATCACCACTGCCGCCACCCTGCCACCTCCGTCGGCACCTCTGCCGCCGCTCCACCTCCACCACCCAATTGCCATTGCTAATCTTGTTAACCCTAACATGGGCTGTTTCAGCTCCTTTAACCCACCCAAATCGGCCGCTCTAGCTTTTTCTGAATCGAATTCCTTCGTCACCGACTTCGGAGCGATATGCCTCCAGATGTATCGTTCTGGTGGGCCAAAACCACTGTGAACATTGTCAGCACAAAGTTCCTTCTGGTGTTTACCTTCGTGGTCCGTCATTTGCAGTCCGCGATGCCAATGGTTGCAGTGACCATTAGAAGTTCACTCTGACTGCCATGCTGAGCAACAACCTTTGAATGGTATAATTAATTCCAAATGGTGAACCCCCTACCCAATGCTCAGATCTGGGCTATAAAAATTCTTAATCAAAGATTCAGTCTTTGATTAAGACTGAAAGAAAGGACGCTTTCTTTGATTGAGACTCCGGCGGCAGCCTGCTCTCGACGGCTTTTGGATACACCACTTGAGCTTCTTCACGGTTCCGGGGGGACGACGAAGTACTTCTGCCCGAGGACGAGGATTCTCTTGGAAAAAAAGATGTGGGGGAAGAAAGAAATGGAGAAAGAAAATTAGGGTTGGGGCTGGGGGCATTAAAGACATTTTCATATATATATGCTTTATTTTTGTTTTTCAGAAGGGTAAAATAGTATTTTCATCATAATTCGGCCTCCAACCGGCTGAAAAGGTTATATTTGCACATAACCTAAATAGATAGGGTTATATTTGCACTTTCAATTAGCGCATGGTTATATCTGCACTTTCTTCAATTATATAGGGTTATATCTGCACTTTCTTCAATTATATAGGGTTATATCTGCACTTTTCTCTAGAATAAGTGAAGATAAAATTTTTGAGTTGCATGAATCGGGTTACAAACTTTATAACTACTAAAGGTTGCATAATAAATTTATAATATTGCAACTAAGACCTTTTAACTTTTATAATTCTAATTAAACCTCATTTTTCCACAAACTTATGGAAAGAAAGTCTTTCCCGAGATTTTGTCATTTTAAAAAGTTATACAAAACAAATTTAGAAATAGGAGGTTTTTTAGGAATGACTATTTTTCTATTACTTAAAATTTATTTATAGAATAACAGTTATAGGAATCCTAAAGAACTTAAAAAAGGATAAAAACCCAGCAGAAATGACTTATTTTGCAAGACCCCTTATAAGTTCTATCCATACTATATAACACTTGTGTGATGCACAATTTAATATTAATTTTTATATCCACTAATACTTTATTTAAAACATGAGTTCGTCTCTTGAAAGACGGTCTTTCCATAAATTATGAAAAAATCAAGGTTTAAACAGCAAAATAGAATAAATTAAGATAAAATTTTTGAGTTGTATTAACCGGGTCATAAACTTAAAACTACTGCATGTTGCATAATAAATTTTTAATATTGCAACTAAAATCTTTTACCTTTCTATAAATTATTAAGACGGTCTTTCCCAAGATTTTTTCTTAATTTAAAATTTTAATATAATTTTATTGATTATTTATTAAAAGATAATTAAATATAATTTTAGGCAAAGTCTTGGGAAAGACGATTTTTCCGTAGACTTATGGAAATGTAGGGTTTAATTAGAATAATAAAAGGTAAAAGGTCTTAGTTGCAATATTAAAATTTTATTATGCAATATGTAGTAGTTATAAAGTTTATAACCCGATTCATGCAACCCAAAAATTTTATCTTCATTTCTTCTAATTTACACTTTAAACCTTGGTTTTTCCATGACTTATGGAAATACCGTCTTTCAAGAGACAGACTCATAATTTTATTGATTATTTATTAAAATATAAGAGGTCGTCTCTTGAAAAAAGGTTTAAAGTGCAAATTAGAAGAAATGGAGATAAAATTTTTTGGTTGCATGAATCGGGTTATAAATTTTATAACTACCACAAGTTGCATAATAAATTTTTAATATTGCAACTAAGACTTTTTACCTTTTATTTTTCCAATTAAACTTCGTCTTTCCATAAGCCTATGGAAAGACGGTCTTTCCCAAGACTTTCCCAAAATATAATTAAATATTATATATTTATATAAAAATAAGAGTCAATCTCTTGAAAGACGGTCATTCTATAACCCATGGAAAGACCAAGGTTTACAGTGCAAATTAGAAGAAATGAAGATAAAATTTTTGGGTTGCATTAATTGGGCCATAAACTTTATAACTACTACATGTTGCATAATAAATTTTTAATATTGCAACTAAAACATTTTACCTTTTTATTATTCGAATTAAACTCCGTTTTTCTATAAGTCTATGGAAAGACGGTCTTTCCCAAGACTTTACTTGAAAAGAATATAAATGTATTTTGTAAAGACAAAAAGGCAAATTCTTGGGAAAGACGGTCTTTTCATAGGCTTATGAAAGACGGAGTTTGATTAGAATAATAAAAGGTAAAAGGTCTTATTTGTAATATTAAAATTTTAGTATGCAACATATATTAGTTATAAAATTTATAACCCGGTTCATGCAACCCAAAAATTTTATCTTCATTTCTTCTAATTTACACTTTAAACATTGGTCTTTCCATGACTTATGGAAAGACCGTCTTTCAAGAGACGGACTCGGACAAAAAATAATTTTTTTTAATAATAATACAATCAATTATAAACAATACATTGATATGAATATGAAATACTATATATTTAAAAATTTGTCAAATTATCCATATGAAAAATTTTACTCAAATTATTTTTTTTAACATCTGTATAATGTCCGATGTACAAAATTATTTATAAATAATATATTGATAAAATTATAAAATATTTATTAAAGTTATTTTTTAGAAGGAAATAATGAAAGTGTTACCCTGTATTAGTTATAGGAAAAGTCTTGAGAAAAATCGCATTTTCATATGTTATGGAAATACATGGTTTAATTAGAATAATAGAAAACTGGAAGGTTTTAGTTGCAATATTATTGAAAATTTATTATGCAACGTGTGCAGTAGTTATAAGATTATGATTCAATTAATGTAACCCAAAAATTTTATCTTTATTTATTCTATTCTAATTTGTAGTTTAAATCTTAAACTTTCCAGAAATTTTGTTTCCTTAATTTATGGAAAAACCGTCTTTCAAAAGGCGGACTCTTAGTTATGAGTATAAAGAAAATAATTGCAATATTTTTTACTAATAAAATGTTTTTATAATTGGATAATGACAAAGTCTTGAGAAAGACCATTTTTCATAGGTTTATGAAATGGGGTTTAATTAGAATTATAGAAAAGTAAAATGTTTTTGTTTTAATATCAAAAATTTATTACAGTAGTTATAAGTTTATGACCCAACCACTACTACAAATTAGAATTATCGTAATACTTTTCTTGCAACACTTATTTAAAATGTTACAATAGCTTATAAAATATTACGTAAACCTTTAAAAAGTGTTACATAAATATTGAAAAGTGTTATCTAAAATTTAAAAAGTGTTACGCTAGGTCTAATGTAACATCGTCTAAGGTAATAATGGTAAAAATGTTACTTTAGGTTCAGAGTGTTATAATAGCACCTAAAGTAACACTTTTACAAGTATTACCTTAGCCGATGTTACAAGTATTTCATGAATGGGATGACTCCAATAGCACTGCACAATAGAGACTTGTGAAGAAAACTTTGGAATAAAAGTACTCCCTCGGTGAAGTTTTAGCTTCGGCGGAGAGAGTACTACATTTTAGGAAGGCTAAAAAAGAATGAAAAACAAGGATGATTATGCTCGGTATCAGTACATTACGCCATTCTCCAGAATCAGCACGAGAGTTACTCTTCAAGTGCATCAGAATACAACAAAGTCTCATTTAGGAAATCCTACCTCCACAAAAAATTATCAATCAGCATAACAAATCTATTGATAGTCACCCAAGCTAGCGATGTTTTCAGCAGCAATTCCCAATAAATTCTCGCACAAAAGTGGAGATTAAAGAGGGAAAATACGTAGTACTGCCGCCTCGGTGTTGCCTCAATCATGGAATCACTGGTCCAAAAATATGAGCCACAAATTTAACAATGCAATAAAGCAAAGGGCCAAGTGGCTGATGCAGTACTTGCTTTATACTCCCCACGTCCCATCTCAAACTGCACACTTTTCATTTAAGGGTGTCCCATCTCAAATTGCAATTTCTGATTTTTGCCAAAAATAGTCAAGTTGACTTGATCTAAAATTCCATTTTTACCCCTTATATTAGTTAAAATGGCATTGGACTTGGGCTTGTAATTAGGATTTAAGGGAATAGATTTGGTGGGCTTCCTTTTTTTTTTTCTCCAAATCCTCGCAACTCTCTCTTTCTCTCTTTCTTACCTTCTCTCGAATCTTCCCAGCTCTCTCTTCCTCTCTCTCTCTCTCTCTCGAATCTTCCTTCATCTTCGTCTTCGCTCAATGTTTTTATCTTCTCTGCTATTTTTTTGTTCTCTACGAATCCTCTCTTTCACCCACAAGTTGCTGCGACCTCGCAAATAACGGCGGTGGCTTCATGTTTTCGCCTTCGAATTTGTAAGTTTTTAATTGTGTTTTTGGAAAATCTTGGTTAAATATTCATCCCTCTTGCGTTCATAATGATTTTTACTTGTTTTTGGGCTGAGTTTTGTTAATGTGGGGAAATTGGTTATGGTCTCTCAAATCTGGTTGCTTGAAGGTTGTTTTAATGTTTATAACAGTTTGAATGTTGAAGAATTTGTGTTATTTGGTAATATTATTGCTCCGATTTGAGCATGTTTGAGATTTTCTGAGCTTTTAAGTTGAGAATTTTGCTCTGTTTGCTTTGAAGTTGGGGCTTTTTGCTCTGGTTTTGCTTCGTTTGCTCTGAAGTTGGGTTTTTTTTGCTTCATTTTTGCACTGTTTTTGCTTCGTTTGCTCTGAAGTTGGGGTTTGTTTGCTTCGTTTTTGCTCTATTTTTGCTTCATCTACTCCATGTGCTCTGAAGTTGGGGTGCTTGCTATGCTTTTACTCTGTTTCTCTGTTTAAGTTGGGTTTTTACTCTGTTTTTTAGGATCTGATAATTTGCTCTATTTTTATTTTTAGATCTCGGCTGAAGAAGATGAACGGGAGGTTTAGAAGCCATTAGCTAAAAAATGCAACTTTTTAAAATTGGTTTGTAACAGATTAGTGGATAGTGTTGTAAATTTGAATAGCAATATTAGTGTGTAATTTTTGTAAGAAAAAAGTGTTTTTATAACCCTACCTAGTTGACATAAGTGTCAATATAACCTTTCAATATTTGAAAGTGTCAATATAACCCTATCTAGTTAGTGAAAGTGCCAATATAACCCTATAAGTTTTAAGGATGTGCTGATATAACCCTACAAACATTAGAAATGTGCTGATATAACCCTAAAAATATTAGGAATGTGCTGATATAACCCAATAAGATTGGATAATGTGTTGATATAACCCTACC
This sequence comes from Rubia yunnanensis, assembly GCA_037428765.1. Lineage (NCBI taxonomy): Eukaryota > Viridiplantae > Streptophyta > Magnoliopsida > Gentianales > Rubiaceae > Rubia > Rubia yunnanensis. Next base: position 16,772,060 of record CM075062.1, read on the forward strand.
TGTTCCGGGGCGATCCGGCGAACTATGAGGGTAAAATTGTCCACCTAATTTCAGAGTTAGCCCAAAGGGTATTTTGGTCAATTTACTTAGAGTCAACGCCGAAAAATTGAGGTCAATGACGGAAATAGGGTACGAGGGTTATATTGGCACTTTCATTAACTAGTTAGGATTATATTTGCACTAAAAATTATCATATGGTTATATTGGCACTTATCCCGTTTTGTAATTAACATTGAGCACTCATTCCCATCTGCTTTTGGTCATTTCAAGTTAGTTTTTTCTGACTTTTATCACTGTAAATAAATACCCCTCTGTTTCTCTCAAATTGAGCTGGGACAGAGGGAGTAACAAAGACAACAACTGATATTACAACAATCTGGCTATATCAACAATTAGGTAACACATTAACCACATATAAGAAACTTGAAGAACTTATGAGCACAAAAATAATAAACTCACCCTGCATGTCTTCCTCAAACCCACCATCAACGAAATCAAAAAACTTATGAAAGTGGCATCTGCCAAATTGTAGCAAATTGCTTTACCGGGGATATGCAGCACCACAATACCTCAGAACATATTAACAGTCATTAGAAATCGGATCACATCCAGACAAACAAAAATTGTCCTTCAGAGTTCAAACAAATACAACGACTAACTGTGAAAGCATCCAATACTGTTTTACAAGGAATGCCTTTCATTTGCACGTGTCCTTTTGATGTACTCAGATGATTATTCATTTTAAATGATGCATCGTGTGTAATTCAAAGCATGTGGCGCAAATGTAATATGTGTGTATTATCATCTTCTACAGGTTAATCACTCGCTTCCATATGCTTTTAGTTTAGACCTTCTACAGGCTTTGAAAGCTAATAAAACCAAATGGAGAATAGTTTCCTTTCATTAGACTTACCGATGAATGTTTTATTCAGAAAGACTCTCTCACTTCAAGGAAGTTGTCATGATATATTGCTGCATCATTCATGTTATGAAACATAATACATCCATTAGAATTTCATCCAAAATGCAAATTTTCCGAATCAAAATGAACAGAGAGAGACTTAGTTACCTGATATAAGTAGGATGGAGCTTCCATGAAGGGGAATTGACTATTGTAACATTGGAGATTTGGACCTGGTTCGAATACATAATTTCCATCACATAAGGTCTTGTGGAAGTGAGTTTTCCTCCGTGATACTTTAAACACCAAAAAAATGATGAAATGAGAAGAAAAGTCACCAGAAGTTGGGTTCATGAGCAGCAAAAGCAAACCACTTGGCAGAATTGAGAGCTTTCCATAAGGTTTGAACCTTCAGCAAGCAAAAATAAACCCGGATTAATAACATTTTCAAGGGGAAAAAAAGGGAAGCATGATTATCAGGGTCAATTGCTGGAAAAAAATACGCACAACAACTCATAAAGAAACTTACAGAATCAATGTTTACTCGTATAACTGGCTATGCAATAAGATTCAACACGTATCAACATGGTTTGTTGCCCCAAAAAGATAAAACCAAGACATCATCCACTAGGTAGAAAATAGTCACTGGCAATAAAAGAATTCTAAAATAAACCATGTGATAGCATCAAAAGATTTCTTTGACAGAAGAGAGTTATACCATCATCTGCTGATTGCTGATGTGTGTTAGATTGTGTTAATATTTTGTGGGATTATTATAATTTTATTGAGATATAATTGTACTTTAAGATATTTTTTGTGCAGAAATTCATAGATTGTGAAGAATTGATACATTGTACTCATTTCCCCTTAACCAATAGTTTTTTCCCACTGAATTTTCCAGGTTGAGGTTTTTAATGAGGCGGTATGCACCAATGGAAAATATTATTATTTTACAAGACATTTTCCCAGGGATAAAGGAAGAGAGGCAAAAGCAGAATTGCTAAAGTTATGGGATGAAACGTGAATTATTGAAGAGATGTGGATTTGAAAAAAAATAAAGATATTCACTTTTCATATTGATAAGAATTGTATTATCCCCTTCCATTTGAAATTCCTTAATTTTAGGAATTAGTTAATTAGAGTAAGAATAGATATTATATTATTTCTTTTTTCTTTCGGAGGAAGAGTCCAATTTAGATTTGGATTTGGGTATACAGTGGCGGAACTAGGGGGCGAGGGGATGCTAACGCCCCTAGGATCCGGCGGCCCGGAATTTAGACTTAGAGCCACCGGAAGCCACCGGAAGCCACTGGAAGCCACCGGAAGCCGCCCCCCCTTGAGCCACCGGCGGTCGGATCGGATTTCCTTAAGCTTTGTCGTTGCCTCCACAGTTGCTGTGTGGAGAAGAAGACCAAATTTTATTTTATTTTTTTTTTCCAACTAAACAAAACGACATTGTTTTGACTTAAGTGAAACGACGTCATTTTGTTAAGGTGAAGGTAAAAAAATTTAGGCCAATTGGGCTGAAACCCAATTGGCCCAAATAAACATATAATCGGCCAAATCAAAATTCAAGCTTCTTGTGGCCAAAACAAAATTCAAGCTTGTGGCCAAACAAAAAAAAATAGATCTGCCACCTCCTCAGCCTTCCGCCATCAGCCTGCCGCCGCCTTCCGTCGCCTGCCACCACTGTCCATCGCCTGCCGCCTGCCACCTGCCACCGTGGAGTGATTTTCATCTGATGTTCACATAGGGATGTTTGTGCTTGATTCTTGCAGCTTTATGATATGTGAATTGTATTGTTTGCTTTGATGGTTTTAAATTCGAGTGAGTAGGGTTGTTCTCTCTTTGAGTCTCTGTATCTTTTGGCCTAGGGCAGCGTTGATATGTTTTTGTAAGCCTAGACTTCAAAGAAAATTTACTTTCCTGGTGAGGCTAATAATATGTCATTGACTATGTTGTGCTTTTTTATAGGCATCAATGCTAATGTTGTTGAAGGGAATAGCTACGGGAATCAACCTGTTGCCCAAACACTGAAAAACGTGGAACAATGCAAAATTGGTGGGCTTCGTCAATCAATGTCCATGACTGATCTCATGAGCCACATCGGACAACAGATATAAGAAGGAGTGATTTTCAAGCTTTGCCGCCAAAAAAAATTTTGCCTCTTTTTTGCCCCCCCCCAGCATATACTCCTAATTCCGCCACTGCGGGTATATGGACTTTGGCAGCCGCACGCATGTATAAATACATGCCAATGTTTTAAGGTTCATTAGTTTAGTTTTCATATTAGATTCTGAAAGAAAATTGAGAACAGGTTGCAGCCGCAGTTCTGAAATTGTTTTCCTGAGTTTTTTCAGTGCATATTTATTCATTGAATTTCATGCACAAATTGTGTTGATATTGGTGCGCAACCATTCTTTGGATTAAGTGCACCGTTTGGACGATCGGCAATCTGGTTGTTTGGTTGATTTCGGTAGTTATTATTTTAATTATGTTCTATTTTTATATTGTTTATATGTTTAGTTTAATTATTATGAATAACTGATTTATATATCGACCTGGGGTAACAAGCATTAGTTTATGAATCGTGAGGCATAATTGTTTTATAATTGATTCTTATGTGTTCTTGATTGTTCTTGGTTTATTTTATTCTTGATATATTTAAGCCTGATCAACTTGAATATTATTGGGATAGTGCTATCTAATTCCACCAATACGTAATCATTGGAAAGGGTTAGTAAGTAGCGAGTTCTTGTGAAAAACAGTTAACTAGCTAAGACTGTAATATCAAGATGGGGAACAATTAAGTGTGCGTTACAATTTGCTTTTACTTGGGTAATTGCTATATCAGGTTCTTTTCATTCTTAATGCTATCGAGGTGTGTATCTGGTTCAGCGAATACTTTCCGAGGCATCTTGGTAAGAGAAATAATTATTTAATTATAATTTGTTAATTATAATTGGTTAATTGTCGATAAAGTACGAAAGAATTGGAGAGGTTCAACTTACCTACTTTCCTATAACTGATAGATGTATATGAATTGATTTATCTTTGCGCCTATGATCGATATTTTACTAATGTGAGTTATTCCGAGCCGATTACCTTATTCATATATTTTATAGATTTTTAGATCTGTTAGTTGCATTATTATTTTATATTAGTTAGTTGCATTATTATTTTATATTAGTTAGTTGCATTATTAGTTGTTAAATAAATCTGAAAATTAAGGTATGGTGGCTACACCAAAAGTGTTCTATATTAGTAGGTATTTTATTATATTTTTTGCTCCATTCCTTATGGGATCGACTCTGCTTGTTACTATACTAATCTCATTTATAGAGTTTGCATATTATTTTAGTGAGTGAAAGGAAATTCACCAATTACGCATTATCAGGTGTACATAGTGCATGAGGAGCCTCCAACAGTGGTGTAAGATGCTCGGAAATGCAATCCCTACAGAAGGCTATAACTACCAGAGGAGACTCCAACAACTTGAAGTCCAGATTTATTTTCCTACAGAATGAGAAACAACTTTTCACTTAAAGTTGGAAACAAAATTAATTAATTATTCCTTAAATAGAGAAAAGGAAACCTTTTTGCAAAAGTGAATTTACTATTTTGTAAAATCGAGGCAACATCATTAGAAAAGGCTACAAAACACCCGTGGTCATCAAGAATGGATTACCCTTTTAAACTGAAAAAGGTAAACACGAGGATGAGCTGTTCTCACCCACATCATTGCTTAAACACCAATCTAAAGGAGAAATGAAAGAGAAATCCCCTGGTGAGTTAGTTGTATTAGGGTATAATGGTGGAAGTGTTCGAGGAAGGGCTTAACCACTTCCAGATAGCACTTCAAGCTCCTTTCCCTAGCCTCGTATTTCCTCTTGACTTGTTGGACCACTATTTGGGAATCACTGAAGACTTCCAAGCTTCGAACTCCCAAATATTTGGAGTCAAAGTTCTCTGATCAGTGCTTCGTATTTTTCCTCATTGTTTGTAGCTTTGAATTCAAAGTGTAGTGCGTGGGGATAGTTTTTTTTCTTGGGCCTTGTAAGCAGGATGCCAGCCATGCTGCCCCCCTAGTGTGCTGCCACATTCCCTCGGACTCTTTCCCATTGTTAACCTATTGATTCTGTGGTTTCCACGATCAAATATGCTAAGTCTTGGCCCTTAATAGATGTTCTTGAGTGGAACTAGATGTCGTGCTCACCCAGTTCGATCACCCATTTCATTATTCATCCCAAGGCCTTGGGCTTGAGGAGCACCTATCTAATTGGATGACTAGTAAGCAGGATGATCTTGTGGCTTTGAAAGTACAGTTGGAGCCTTCTTGTTGCATAGACTAGGGCTGCTATCAACTTCTTGAGGGCAATGTATCGAGTTTATGGACTATGAAATGCCCTGCTTAAGAAGTAGATGTTGCGCTTTTTCCTTTTCCTTTACCAAAACCGCAATTAGTGCTAAAGGGTATGCCGAGATGTATAAGTACAAATCTTCCCCCTTTTCTAGTTTCATCAAGGTAGGCAAGCTTCGTAAGTGTTCCTTTAAGCCTCGGAAAGCTTGGTCACACTCCTCCATCCATTCAATTTTTTGGATTTTTGAAGCACTTCAAAAAATGCAAATGTTTCTTGACCTATTTAGATAGGAATCGACTGAGCGCAACCAACGATCCTGTTAGCCTTTGGATGTACTTAACCAATTAAGGGGCTTCATGCTCATCAATGATTTGACTTTCTTTGGGTTCACCTTGATCCCCCTCTCCGAGACCGTTAATACCAGGCATTTTTCGGCTCCCACTCCGATCACATACTTAGTTGGATTCAGTTTCAGGTTGGCTTCTTGGAGTCTCAGGAAGGTTTCTTCGAGATTTAGCAAGAATTGGTCATAGCCTTTGCTTTTGACTACCATATCATCCACCGATCTAATTTTTGAAGAGCTTTTCAACCAGTATTTGGTAAGTTGCTCCTGCATTCTTCAAGCCGAATGACCTTTTCTAGTAACAGAATGTCCCTACATCTGTTATGAACGGCATCTTTTTCTTGTCCTCCTCTGTCATGAGTATCTGGTGGTAGCCTTTATAGGAATTAAAGAAAGCGAGTACTTCATTCCCCGTTATCGCTTCGACCAGCATGTCAATGAACGGTAAATGGTAGTTATCTTTGGACAACTTTTATTGAGGTCCATCAAATCTATGCACATTCGCCAAGCCCCATCATGCTTGGAAACCATGAAGGGGTTCACTATCCATTCAAGGTAAAATGCTTCTTCGATGACCTCCGCTCGAAGAAGTTTCTGGACTTCCTCCTTTATGGCTTCGACCCTCTTAGGGGCAAACAACCCTCTCTTTTTCTTGACAAGCTTTTGAGAGGGGTTGACATTCAGCCAGTGGACCATCAACTGTTTGGGCACTCCTGTGAGGTCTAACGTGCTCCATGAAAATACATCTGCATAGTTATCCAGGAGATCCTTTAGCATTTCTTTCGTTGTGGGTGGTATCTTCTCTCCTACGACCACTGTTCCTTGTGCTCGAATGACCATCAACTCAGTATCCATGGGTTTAACTTCTCTATTTATCGATGCCACCCGATCCCCTTTCTTCACTTCTTTCAAGGCTATTGCCAAACAGCTCCTAGCTGCCGGCTGATCTCCTCTGATGACTATTATCCCATTTTTGGTAGGGAACTTCATCGTTAAATAGTGAGGGGGCCATATGGCTCACGCCTGGCACATCCAATATTACATTATAGGGGGTACAATATTACAATATAGGGGGATACAACATTACATTATAGGGGGATATAACATCAATCACGAAAAAGTTGCAATCGACCGTGAATTCTTTATCTCCATCGGCCATTTTAACTGAGAGGGTTACGATCCCTAAGGGTAGCACCATTTTCCCAATGAAGCCTGGTAGCGGTGATGTCATTCTCCTTAAACGTTCATGCCCTAGTCCCAGTTGATCGAAACAGTTGGCGAACATCACTTCCACTCCGCTGCTATCATCTACAAACACCCTTTTGACATAAAAGTATCTGCTTGTAGCATGAATTACCATCAAGTCCATATGGGTGTTTGAATGGTCACCAGGTCTACTTCTAAGAAAGTTATAGCTTCCTCTAGTCGAAATTATTTTTGGAAAGGTTCTCTGGGGGGCACATACCGGAATTGCGCTTTGATGATGTTGTTTGAGGACTAGTCACTCACCACCCCATTCATGAAATTAATCACACGGTTGGCCCCTTCACCCCGAATTCTATTTTCCCGAGCCTTCTCGATGGGTCTTTCATTTTTATTTGGTTGATTTCTAACTTGCTCCCCTTGTTGCTCTCGACCGCCTCGATTGGCCATCTTCTTGTAGGGCTTCTAGTGGCATTTTCCTTTTCCCTTCAAGGAGCCTTCTCCCCTTGGTCTTTCGACGCAGACCGGGAGCAAGCCCTCTTTCGCACATATATCAATTTCCCTTTTTAAGTGGATACATTTTTTGTATCATGACCACGCTCCTTGTAGTGGTCGTAGAACTTGGCGACTCTATTTTTCCAGGGAAGTCCTTGCCAGGAAGGGGAGCTCGAAATAACCCCTTGTGGATGGAGTGTATCTCCACATGGGTCTTGGTTAAGCGAATATAGCCTTCAAAGCCTTTGTTCGAAGCTTCCAACCTCTTTGGCCTTGGCTCTGAGGCCTTATAACCCCTTTTCCCCACTTGCCCCCTCTCATTTTTGCTTTGTAGCTTCCTCGATCATCAAGTATTGCTCCACGATATCTTACAGTTGTTGCAGGGTTTCTAGCTTTTTCAAGACCAGCTTCTTGTATAAGTCGAGGTTGGACATTCCATTCATGTAACCAAGAATCACCCCATCCTTGGTGCAGTCGATTAAAGTGAGGCTCTCATTCACATATCGATGACAGAATGCTTCTGTCAATTCACTAGGCCGCTACTTGCTTTGATAGACCTTGATCAGGGTTTTTGTAAATCTTTTCTTTTGGAAGAATTGGCTCAACAGGGCCCTTCTGAAATCTTTGTAGGAATATAATGACCCATTTCCTAGCTTGTTAAACCATTCTTGAGCCTTCCCTTGAAGGTAACTCCCTACCAGCTTACTTGCCAGCTGTTCGTTAAAGTCCCTTAAATTCATCAAATTGAGGAAGGTTTGTATGAACTCACATGGACCTGTATCTCCACTGTACGTAGGAAGCCCCTCGAGTGGCTTTACATCGCTGGCCATCGAGTCGCAATAATCAAAGAGCTCAAAGGGGAAACTGTGACTTGACCCGAGGGCCCAATTAATCTATCCAACTCCTTCCTGAGAATGTCACTTGAATTGCCTCCTATTCGTGAATCTCCACATTGATTTGGACATAATGAAGCATCAATACTGGGAATTTTTTTCTTATGGTTCGAGGCCATGTATCCAGGCCTCACCCCTCCCATAACAGAGTTGTGATACATCTGCTGTTGCCCTTGGTAATAAGGGTCATATGAGGGGATCTCCGGTCAAGGCCATGGATGTATTTGGTTCTCGTAACCTGGGTAGTGCTTCATTGACCAGACCTTCAAGCAAGGGATCATTTGGTTTGGAATGTGAGGTGCCGAAATAGGCACCGAATATGCCAACGTCTGATTCATACTGGGGAATGTCAGTTGAGGCTAATCCTTGGCCCTTATCTCCATATTCGCTCGGTAAGATGCCCTTAGGGTGGCCTGTAACTGGAATCTCGATTGTAACGTCAGAGGCATCAAGAGTGGGAGCGCTACCTATTGCAGGATTATTATTTAATAGAGCATTGGGGGTTCTACCTAATAACCAGTAGATCTAAGGGTTTGAGCTAGTTGCGCTATGTCTCACTGCGACGAGGGAAACACACTGTTTGCGCCTCTAGTTGCTTGAGTGGTCCTTGCAGCTGCTTTCACTTACAAATCTGTCGTAGCTTCCATGAATTGTGGCTCATCCTCCCTTTGTTGGTGCGCCTTGTAATGTAGAGGCTCCAGCGCCTCCTACCCAGGGTTCAACACTGACCTCCACTCATCTGGGAGGTATGGTAGCTTCAATCCAAGATCCTTATGGTACCCCTGTGTCGAGATCCCCAGGGATCTGTTCCCGGCACTTGAAGGGGCGGGCAGATCTGACTGCATTTCCTTACTCATACGTCCCTTTCTTCCCTGATTGGGGGGTTGTACTTCCTCACCGGCACTTAAGGTTTTGCCTTTAAGTCATTCACTTTTGTGCAATGTGCTTGCTGTAGAAGCGGACATGAACAGCAAAATACGCAGATATGATAAATGGTCCCGCCAAGCGTACTAACTTAATGTGCCCCTAAATCACCGACACTGTGTGCGCCGCTACTTTGGCCGGAATCTGAAAGACAAAACCCCAGATTTTTCCGGGGGGAAGAGTCTCCAACAATTAAGTTAGAAAAGTGTCTTTTAATTAGGAATCAATAGTTGATTGTACAGAGTTACCTCTCTTCTTTATATAGGTTGGCAGGTAGGGCAACTGTTTTGTTTGCTTGTTATGAAAGTACTAGAAATTTTCCTTGGGCGGCCCAATGGTTATTACCCAAAAGATAAAATAAAGACACCTGGCCGGCTAGGCCAGACACTCGGGCCCAGTAGGATTTACACATTATCAATTTGGTTGGTTGGAATTAACTCTATAACATTCATGTTTTTATGTCATTCTTGTAACCACAAATTCAATATATCACAATGATAATTATTTGAGTTTTTAATTATATATTTATACTAGATTAACTATATTTTTTAAAAAGACTTTCAAATTAAAATGAATTAAATAAATTATTAATTTTTATATTTTATTCATTAAATACAAAAATATGTTGTGATAAAATGTAATGAATTATAAGTTGAAATTGTTATAAAAATTGTTAGTTAAATTTATGGAAAATGTACAAAAATGACCATATTAAATTTTGAAAGTGCAGATATAACCCTGTAAAATTTGAAAGTGCAAAACTAACCCTATTTTTTTATAAAATTGTTCAATTATACCCATTTTCTCAATTCTGACATTGACTCAATGAAGTCAACGTTTGACCAAAATGAAAGACAAAATTACCACTAGACTCAAAACTGATATTGGAACGACAATTCTACCCTTCTTCTTCATCTTCAAACATCTTCTTCTTCATCTTCAAACATCTTCTTCTTCATCTTCAAACATCTTCTTCTTCATCTTCAAACATCTTCTTCTTCATCATCTTCACCTCCACTGCTGCGCCGCCACCCCCGCTCCAGAAACAGCCACTAGCCCGCCATGAAACCCTTGCCGCTACAAGAAAAATGAGCTATTATTTTGCCCCTTTTACCTTGGTTTTTTGGTTAAGTGCAAATAACCGAGGTAAAAAGTTCTTTTACCTCAGTTCTTTTTTTCAAAGTAAATAAAAAATTTTACCTTGGGTATAGAAAATTGATGTAGTACTCTTTTCACCTTGGTTTTAAAAAAAATTGAGGTAAAATTCTAAAATGACCTACGTCGCACGTCTTTCTCGCTTACCGGCGGTTATTTTGTGACCGGCATCACATCACTCTCACAAACCTGAATGACCGACATCGGATGCATTTCTCACTTACCGACGTCGATTATTATTGTGACCAGCGTCGTACGTCCCTCTCACAAACATGAAATGACCGACGACTCACGCCTTTCTCGCTTATAGACATCGGATGTTTTGTGACCGACATCGCACATCACTCTCGTAGATATGAATGACCGACGTTGCACGTCTTTCTCGCTTACCAACTTCAGCTATTATTGTGACAAACATCGCACGTCCCTCTCGGAGGCGTGGCACACCTTTCTCGCTTGCCGACATTGGATATTTTTGTGACCGACGTTGGCTGTTTATGTTGCCGACGTCGGTTGTTCATATGGCCAACGTCACTCTCACAGACATGGTACTTAGACCCATGTTCTAAAATAGTAATATTTTAACCGTTCCACATTTTCAAATAATATGTATATGCAATGTAAAAATAATATTTAATATTCTAAATGAAAAGATAAACTTGTATATTCACAAATTCACATTCACATTCACCATTTGTATGTTATGGTTAATATTATTTTATTTATTAGTATATGAATAACTAGATAACACTCGTACAATGCACGATTTAAAATAAGTGAATATATATAATATAATATATTTTTAAACAAAACTAAAATATAACTTTATAAATTTTTTATGCTACTCCATTTCTTTTGAGTTTTTAAAGATTTTATAACTATGCTTTAAACTATGACTTTATAGCTATATTTTCAAATGAAATAAATTAAACGTATAGTTCGAGTAATATATGGTCGAAGTCGAATATCAATACATAAACTTTATTTTGACACCGAATAAATTTTTATATATTATCATAACTATATAAAATAATTAATCGACAGTCAACATTTATTCGACTTTCCGTGTATAAACATAAATAAAATGGTTTGACTTTAACTCATCAACAGTCAACCCTTACTTGACCTTTCATACATAAACAATAATTACTAAGGTTTAACCTTAACTCATCAATGGTCAACTCTTATTTGAATTTCCATACATAAACACTAATGAAAAGGTTTGATCACGACTGATGAACGATTGACCCTTACTTGACTTTACATAAATAAACACTAATAACTTAGGTTTGACCTTAATTAATCAATTGTCAACTATTATTTGTCTTTTCATACATAAACACTAATAAAAATGTTTAGCCTTGAGTAATCAACGATCCGTCCTTACTTGACATTCCATACATGAACACTAATGAAATAGTTATAACTTAACTAATTAACAGTCAATCCTTACTTGACATTCCACACATAAATACTAATGAAATAATTAGAACTTAACTAATAAATGGTCAACCCTTACTTGACTTTCCACATATAAACATTAATAACTAAGGGTTGACTATAGTCAACGTTCAACCCCTACTTGACGTTTCATACATAAACACTGTTGAAAAGTAACTAATGGTCAACCCTTAATTACTTGACTTTCCATACATAAACAATAATGAAATGGTTACAGTTTAACTAACCAACGGCCAACCCCTTCTTGACTTTACATATATAAACACTAATAACTAAGGTTTGATCTTAATTAATCAACGATCAACCGTTATTTGACTTTTCATACATAAATCCTTAATCGGTAAACCCTTAATTGACATTTCATACATAAATACTAATGAAAAGGTTTGACCTTGACTAATAAATGGTTAATCATTGTCTTTCCATATATAAGCACTAATAAATTGGTCTAACTTTTACTAATCAGTGGTTAACCCTTAATTGACTTTTTATGTATAAACATTAATAAAATGGTTTGATTTTAACTAATCAACGGCCAGCCCTTGTTTGACTTTCCATATATAAACACAAATAAAATAGTTTAACTTTAACTAATCAACGGTCAACGGTCCAATTCTTACTTATCTTTATATATATTAATAAAAAAAGAGGCATGCCATTTCTTGGTCAATTATTAGTTAACTTAATACTATTATACATACTAATGAACGGTCGTAACTTTAACTAATAAATTGTCAACCCTTATTTGTTTCATCAAATTTGGATACTATTTTTTATCTTCATATATCTCTAAAACTCTACATGTGAATTTTATAATAATAATTTTTTTAAAAAAATTGAACTTATTTAACAAAATTTTAAAGTAGAATTGAATTTTTTATTTTATTTAATATAAATTAAAAAATTTGAATTTCAGCCCTTAAATATAAAATTAAAAGCTTAGTTTTTTGCTCAATATAAATATGGCCCAAAAAATAACCCAACCCCTAGAAATATACACCTAATCTAATTAAAATTAAAATTTTAAAAATAATACTTCCTCTGTTTCCCTATGTGTGGCACCATAGGTTTAAGTGCTTGGATTTAGGTGGGAAAAAATGAGTGAATGAAATTGAATGTAGAAAGTAAAAAGTAGAATGAATGGATGAAATTGATTAATCTTACTAAAAATGGAAAGTGGGTGAATATAAAAGAAACAACCCAACAAGGAAAGTGTGTCAATAATAAAAAAACAAAGGGAGTAACCCTATTAAGATCTTACAAAGGCCCAATTGTGGCTCAATTTCCCTTCAAAACCCTAAGAGTATATATAACCCCTACACTATTCACTTCCTCTGTTTTCATCAGTTAACAGACACATCAAAAGCTAAACGCCATCAACCACCCAATTCACCACCAACCACTTAATTTGTGCCACACCATTCTCTTCTCTCCTAATCGCCTCAATCCGCCACCATCTCACATCAAGGCCATCTCACCACCATCTCACATCAAAGCCATCTCACCACCATCCACATCAAAGCCATCTTGCTACCACCTCACATCAAGGTCACCTCGCCACAACCTCATATTGGCAACCTCACATCCACCGCAGCGCGCCTCCAACAATACCACTGCGATGCTCCGCTTGTAAACACCACCGTGACGCTTCACCACCAGCCTGGAAAACTGCTCCGCACCACCGGATGGGCATCGTTGTTGCACCACCGTAAGTTTAAACCGCGACACCAATAAAGTTTGTTAAGGGTTACATATGCTTCTATAGATTTTTTTTTTTGCATATTCTGTATTTATAGTGTGTTTGATTAGCAATTTTGTGCTGTAATTTTTATTGTAAAGATTGGGATTTGTTTTTACCACAAATTTGGCCAGTGTTTCTGGCAAATACTGGGTTGTGATATCTGGCCGGGACTCTGTAATCTCGTTGAAAAGTTGTATGTGGTAATGAACTACCAAATGCAGAATTGACATCGATTCTGCATTCGGTAGTTTTTTTTTAATTTGAATTAGTACGTACGACATCGCACTAGCATCGGTAATACATTTTTACCTCAGTTCTAATCACTTGCGACATCGTATCGGTGTTGGTAAAAATTTGTTACCTCGGGTGTAACTAGGTGCGACATCACACTAGTATTTGTCTAACTTTTTTTACCTTGTTTTTTATCTGAAAACCAAGGTATATAATATTTTTACCTCATTTATGAACCGCGGACAATCATACGGCGTCAGTTTGCTTACAACTTACATGCTCTAGCTCGAGCTGTGACCTTCGTGGTGATTCCTATCAACCTTATTTGCAATGATCTAGTCTTCCTTGGTTCTGCGGGTGTCTGTTTTGGCTGCATTAGGTTTAGCTGGAAATTACATGCATGGGCTCATGGCATGAAAAGCAAGTTTCCTTCTGTGGTGGTAGCTTTGCAGCATGCTGGGATTCTGGTGTCACAATCGATGCACGAAGCTCATCACCGACTCCCATATATGAAAAACTAATGCATCGCCAGTGGCATCTGGAATCAGTCTTGGATAGGTACAAGGTGATTAAATCCATGGAGATGGTGCAATTCTTCAAGTTGGGGATTAGACCGCGGTCACAGAGCGAACCAAATTATGACTAGACAGAAGAGACTGAAACTTAGTTGATAATGATCAAGCAACAATGAATTCCATTCTCACCTGCAATCCTCAATCTTATCTATATGATTTGTTTATTTATAAATGTAATAAAATTTAAGGAGCATCACAGTAGTGTTTTGCTCGTATGCAAAACATGACAGTTCCAAGAGTTAAAGAAGCTAACAAGCTCGAGATAATAGAGTATGGGAATGTGTTCAAAATAATATCTTTCAACTTTTACCAATAATAATCCATCACTATGCTTTCAATCACAGAGTGGTTGTACAAGGAAAGCAAATGAGGACGCTTACAAGAGAGATACTGAAATTGCACTGTTTACGTTTAAACTAATAGGGATTCCAAGATTATGAGAAACTCAACAAATTTCAATATTGACTATCTTCGGCATCTTATCACAACAATAGTCTGAGAGTCACACGTGTAGAAGAAGAGTACAGCCATTTCACCCCCACCGCTAATCCACACCCATCTTTGCCAATCTCCGGTTCAATCAGTACCCGTTGTGCCACCGAGAAATTTCTATTTCTGTTGCAACAGTGTTGCACAGTGGACGCAAATACGGAGGACGCATTTACAAAATGCGTCCTCTCCCTTTTTTTTTAATTTTTTGTTTCTCCAGTTTTGTGGTGCATGTGGGCAGTTGACGTGGCGGAGAGGACGCATTTAGCAAATGCGTCCTCTCGTCAGGGGAGCAGCACGGCGTCAGTGGTCAGTGCGGCAGTATATTTATATTTATATTTATATTTATTTTTATATTTATATGTATGTATCTTTTTATATTTCCATATATTTTTTATATTTATATATATATGTATATCTTCATTTATATTTATATTTATGTTTATATATATATATATATATATCTTTATTTATATTTATGTATGTGTCTTTATTTATATTTATATATGTGTATATATTTATATTTATATTTACGTATATATTTGTACACATTGACGTGTGTGTACATCCACACATTGACGTGTGTGTACATCCACACATTTACGTGTGTGTACATCCACACATTTACGTGTGTGCATATTTATATATCTTTATTTATATTTATATTTATTTTTATTTTTACATTTATATGTACGTATATTTTCATATTTACATATATTTTTTATATTTATATATATATATGTATATCTTCATTTATATTTATATTTATGTTTATATATATATATATATCTTTATTTATATTTATGTATGTGTCTTTATTTATATTTATATATGTGTATATATTTATATTTATATTTACGTATATATTTGTACACATTGACGTGTGTGTACATCCACACATTGACGTGTGTGTACATCCACACATTTGCGTGTGTGTACATCCACACATTTACGTGTGTGCATATTTATATATCTTTATTTATATTTATATTTATATTTATTTTTACATTTATATGTACGTATATTTTCATATTTACATATATTTTTTATATTTATATATATATGTATATCTTCATTTATATTTATATTTATGTTTATATATATATATATATATATATATATATCTTTATTTATATTTATGTATGTGTCTTTATTTATATTTATATATGTGTACATATTTATATTTACATTTACGTATATATTTGTACACATTGACGTGTGTGTACATCCACACATTTGCGTGTGTACATCCACACATTTACGTGTGTGCATATTTATATATCTTTATTTATATTTATATTTATATTTATTTTTACATTTATATGTACGTATATTTTCATATTTACATATATTTTTTATATTTATATATATATATATATATATGTATATCTTCATTTATATTTATATTTATGTTTATATATATATATATATATCTTTATTTATATTTATGTATGTGTCTTTATTTATATTTATATATGTGTACATATTTATATTTACATTTACGTATATATTTGTACACATTGACGTGTGTGTACATCCACACATTTGCGTGTGTACATCCACACATTTACGTGTGTGCATATTTATATATCTTTATTTATATTTATATTTATTTTTATTTTTACATTTATATGTACGTATATTTTCATATTTACATATATTTTTTATATTTATATATATATATATGTATATCTTCATTTATATTTATATTTATGTTTATATATATATATATATATCTTTATTTATATTTATGTATGTGTCTTTATTTATATTTATATATGTGTACATATTTATATTTACATTTACGTATATATTTGTACACATTGACGTGTGTGTACATCCACACATTTGCGTGTATACATCCACACATTTACGTGTGTGCATATTTATATATCTTTATTTATATTTATATTTATATTTATTTTTACATTTATATGTACGTATATTTTTATATTTACATATATTTTTTATATTTATATACATTTATATATATATATATATGTATATCTTCATTTATGTTTATATATATGTTTATATTTATGTATGTGTCTTTATTTATATTTATATATGTGTATATATTTATATTTATATTTACGTATATATTTGTACACATTGACGTGTGTGTACATCCACACATTTACGTGTGTGTACATCCACACATTTACGTGTGTGCATATTTATATATCTTTATTTATTTTCATTTTTATTTTTATTTTTATATTTATCTGTACGTATATTTATCTTTATTTAATTTTATTTTTATACTTAACTTGCCAGAAAAAATGGAAAAACATTAGTTTCCAAGAGGACGCATTTTGTAAATGCGTCCTCTATTTATTCCACCGAAAAAAAAAATTATTTTCCAAGAGGACGCATTTTGTAAATGCGTCCTCTATTTATTCCACCGAAAAAAAAAATTATTTTCCAAGAGGACGCATTTTGTAAATGCGTCCTCTAATCATTGCGCCGAAAAAAAAATTCCAGCAGCTCAAAACCAAAAAAATAAACATTTTCGAGAGGACGCATTTACAAAATGCGTCCTCTATATTGTTGTCCAGCCTCAGAACCCACCGTATTTGATGCCAACTTTCAAATTTTTGCTATACTAAAATCAAGAACTCTTGTGCCACCTGCCACTAACCCTGCCTAGATATCGTTGCCCCATTGCCCCGTTGCCCCGCACACCTCAAACCATGGATACCTCACACCATTCGATCAATTCACACTGATAACCCACCCAGACCGGTTGTGCCACCCGCCACTAACCATGTCTAGAAATTTTCACCCCGCACACTCTTCCCGCCACTAGCCCAGAAACCCTAGCCCCGTCTTTCTTTTGTTATCCACAGCCGAGAGCTTCACCTCTGCCATCGCCGAAAGAAAGATCCGGGAAAAGAAACGAAAGGAAGAAAGAAAAATTGATAAATAAAATATTTGGGGAAATATGCAAATATAACCCTAATTAATTGAGAAAGTGCAGATATAACCCTGAAACAATTTTTAGTGCAAATATAACCCTAACTATTTAACAAAAGTGTAAATATAACCTTCTAGTTAAATTTTTGGTGTTGATCGTGTTTTTCTGGAGTTGACCCCCTCCAAAATGACAAAAATGCCCTCGGGCCAAAAGCTAAATTTGGATGGACAATTATACCCTTACACATGCTGGACCACTGTCGGATTGCCGTCGAAACGGGTAGGGTTATATCAGCACATTATGAAATTTGATAGGGTTATATCTGCACATTCTTAAAACTTATAGGGTTATATCAGTACATTCATAAAAAGTGTAGGGTTATATTAGCACATATTATAAAAGCAAAACTCATCAACATTATAAAATCTAAGTAAAAAACACAACAAAATAACAACTGCACACACAACGTCAAAGGTTATCCAATCATTAATCCAGACTAAATTTTAAAAAAAGAATGTCATCAAAATCCTTACATTCAATACCATATACACCACTTATCTCTATTCATGTGACAAGAAGCAAAAGAAAATCGCATAATAACACTCAATATTGCATTAATCTAGTGAGTTAAGAGGAATATCAAATGAAGATAACATTTTTGAAAGGTTCTCGCGCTTCCACTTCAACGTCCGCTGCATCGACCTCGCCAAATCTCTTTCTTCAAACTAGAATCACACTTTGGAATATCGGCAATCGGTAGAAGAGATTGAAATGATGGTTGAATGCGGCTAGTGTTGATTTTGTACTAATATGACACTTTGTTTTTATGGCAAAGTGCATGTATAACCCTACATAATTGACAAAGTGCAGATAAAACCTTATAAGTTTTAGGAATGTGCAGATATAACCCTATCAAATTTTATAATGGGCTCATATAACCCTACCAAGTCCGGTGGCTGTCCGGCGGTGGTCTTACAACAATATTTAGGTATAATGATGCTAAGGGAAATAATGTCATTTCCTATTTTTTAGGTTTTAACTTTTTTCAAGAAGGGCAAAAATTTCTTTTAACAAAATTCTGGCTAAATGTTATCGGAAAGGGTTATATTTGCACATAACCTAAATATTTAGTGTTGTATTTACGCTTTCTATTATCGGAAGGTTATATTAGCACTTTCGTCAATTATGTAGGGTTATATGTGCACTTTGCTTATTTGTTTTGTTAAAAGTAAGGAGGGCATTACTGTGTTTTACTATTTTTTGGTAATTTAATTTTTTTAAATAGAAGGGTAAAACAATCATTCTGACGATTTTCAGCCAAGTTAACCGTTGATATCCTGGTCAACAAAATTCAGGTTTATTTTTACACTTTCAAATTTTACAAGGCCATTTATGCGCTTTCAACCAAAACATAGGGTTAAAAACGCACTTCTCTCTAAATTTACTGTAAGATATACTTAACTATATTTTATTTATTAAACAACGTAATTAATTATGAAGTAGCGATGAATGAATAAAATAACTTAAAATTTCTAATTGCTCAACTTCTAATTTAGAATTTTCATCTTACATTGTTTTGAGTCAAGTGCTAAAATAATCATAACTTTAGATTGGAAGTGCCAATAATCCGGCAAACAAGAAAGTGTCAAAATAACCCTTCCTTCCAAATTTTATTGAAATTGAATAAGTTGTTTTTTTAAATTGTCCGGAAATTTTAACTACTCCGTTTTAAAAATGATAAAAAATCTATACTTAAAAAAATATTACAATAAACTCAACAAGATCCACGAAATAATATTTGAGAAAAGTGTGTTTTAACCCTATATTTTGATTGAAAATGCCAATATAACCTTGTAAAATCTGAAAGTATCAATTTAACCTTGAACTTCGTTGACAAGAATGTCAATGGACAATTTAGCCAAAAATTTACAAAAATACGATCCTTCTCCAAAGAAAAACTAGAAGAAACAACTTTACACTTATTAACTACAAAAGTTGCTACTAATACTTGTCAAATACAAAAGGAAATTAAAAATTATATGCGTGATTAAATAACTCTATCGCCGCCGTTTTCACCTCATCCTCTATCTCTCACTGTCGTTCCTCGTCCTTAACTCCGCCACCTCACCAAATTTACGTTACCTCCGTCGCCTCAAGAATTCCGCCCGTTGTCGATTAGGGATGGGTGAAGAGCTGGGTCAGGTGGTGGTGGTGAGCTTGAGGGAGATATCAGAGGGGCGAATATGATCTCTCGTCTCGGTGGTGATTGGCGATGAGCCTCAGGTGGGTGAGTTTTTTGCTAGGTGGTGACAAGGGTAGTCCAGAAATAGGTGGGCTGGGATAAGGAGAGGTGGGGGAGATGGTTTTGATATGGTGGTGGTAGGCTGGGGTTTTAGGGGTGACGGAGGATGGGGAGGGGTTAGGTTGAGATGGTGACGATGGTTCTGGCAATGGTGGTGGAGGGTGGTGGAGCTGGGCTGAGATTATGACAATGATTTCGACGATTGTGGTGAGGGGTGGCAAGGCTGGGTGAGGAAGAGGGTTGGGTGATGGCGGAGCAACGGGTGGCTAAACAAGTAGAAGAAGATGGGAAAGGTAAAATTAGACTTTTTATTACTTACATTTACCTTATAAGTAAATTGAGTATAACCTAGGGGTATTTTTATTTTTTTAGACTATGTCAGCATTTGAATTCCTCCGGTCCACTTCGGAGTTGTGGAATTTGGGTATGCCTGCATAATTGCTCAAAATCTCAGGGTTTTGCACGTTCAAATTTTACAAGGTCATATATGTATTTTTGAAATTTATGGGGTTAGTTTATAATTTTCCTATAGTATTTTTTATTATATATTAATTAAATTTACCGTTAAATTGATTAATTTTATTTGAATTAAAGAGTATGTCTTCTGAAAGGCGGTCTGTCCATAAGGTTATGGACATGCCACTTATTTTTTACCTTACACTGCATTAAAGAGTAGGTCTTCTGACAGGCGGTCTGTCATATATTTTTAGATTTTTACCTTCAAATATATATTATTACTTGTTTTGACTTATAAATTACAATATTTAAATTTTATAAAAAATTACAACATTTAATGTAAAAACCTATGTAAACTGTCTATAAACTTATGGAAAGACCGTATTTTCTTAGACGTTTTCTTAATTAAATTAATAGTAATACGTCGATTCAGTTTGAACATACACTGATTCAGTTTGAACATACACTGATTCAGTTTGAACATACACTGATTCAGTTTGAACATACACTGATTCAGTTTGAACATACACTACTAGAGACAACACATATTACTTCGATTATGGAGAGGTTTTTACCTCGGCTTCCCGCCCTAAAAAATTGAGGTGAACCGCAATAAAAAGTATATTTTTTTACTACAGCTATATTTACCTCAATTTTTTTAGGACTACGATAAAAAGTATATTTTTTACCTCAATTTTCTGAAAAAATAACTAAGGTAAAAAGTAATTTTGACCAAAACCATGTGCAACTTTGGTAGTAGCTTTTAATGCAATTTTGCATCAATGAGCATGTTTTGACATCGCACGCTGGAATGAAATTGAATTTTAAAAAACTAACCGAGCCAAATCCAGCAACCATATCCGGCAACCAAACCAAAGCCATATCTCTCAAAGAGATACCCAAATTTACAACAAGAACATCAACCAGATTTAGAAATTTAATCGACATATTTACAAACACTTTATACATTCAAATTTAAAATGATATATAACACAAAGATTACAATAAATCTTGAAGCTACAAACCTAATTTAGATCCGAAAAACTCGAGCGGCGCGGTGACTGAAGAAGGAGCGGATGAAGGAGGAGTAGTTTTGTCTGAAATCTTTGGCGTCAGGAGTGAAGTGGTGGCACGGGGAGTGAAGAGGTGGCGCGATAACTGAAGTGGTGTCGTGTGGAGGACGAGCAGCGCGGCAAGGACGAGCGGCGCGACGAGGACGATCGGTTTGAGCATATGAATTTCAAGAAGAAGACGGAGCAAATAAGTCTGATTCGTGTGTAGGCTGTGATAAGGGGCAAGGAAGAAGAAACGATTTAGGGTTACAAGTTTATTTGGGCTGTTTGGGCTTATGCAAAAATTAGATTGGATACAAGTTTATGAATTTTCATTTATATATAATAAATAAATAATTAATATTAATACTCCCTTCGTCACATTAAAGATTGCTAATTTATTTTTTTACAATTTTCAATGATTAAGTTTGATCATCAATATCTCTAATAACAATAATAATTTTGCATAAAAATTTAATATTTAAAAAATAGATGTTTAGATAATTCTAACAAGATCTCACATGATAAATCTAACAAGATCTCAAATGCTCCAAAATACATTATTTTTTTTATTCTTGCCTAATTATAGATATATGGTGAAATTTTGGAAAGTGCTAGTAAATGTTTTAGAGTAACTTAGAGTTGGTTACATAGAAGTAAGAAATGTAAATCGAAAAAGATTACAAATATATTCTTGTGAATGTTTATTTATAAAAACTATGTTCCAGACTTGGAAAATATAATTGGGGTGTATAGGGTAGCATCATACTCAAGCAAATTTCAATTTGGAGTTACGAGTAAATTTATTACTTTTTGCACTTAGGCCCCTCCTAGAAAATTGGAGTTGTCGAATCGCGAAATTGACGACATCAAAATGCAATTCAATAATATAAAATTGCGATTTTCCAATTTGGGCACATATGGGTGAGCGAAAGGTCCTCGAAAGTTAACATTGATTACTTCTACACAATCTTGAAAAATTACACTATGGCTCAACTTTGTGTTAGCCTATAATCCATTACTCCAAAATACATGATTTTTATTACTTGCATAAATATAGAAATATAAAATAAAAAAAATTGGTAAAATTTTGGAAAGCAATAGTACATGTCCTAGAGTAACTTATAATTGGTTACATATAAGTAAGAAATGTAAATCGGAAAATATTACAAATATTTTTATGTGCATATTTATTAATAAATAATATATTCTGGACTTGAAAAATACAAATGGGGTGAATATGATAGCAGCACGTTCTAGCATATTTCAATTTGGAGTTACGAGTAAAGTTTTTACTTTTTGCTCTTAGGTCACTCCAAGAAAATTGGAGTTGTCGAATCACGAAATTGACGACACCAAAATGCAATTCAATTATATGCAATTGCGATTTTCCAATTTGGGCATGTATAAGTGAACGAAAGGGCCTCGAAAGTTAACATCGATTACTTCTACACAATCTTGAAAAATTAAACTACGGCCCAAATTTGTGTTAGCCTATAATTCATTGCTCCAAAATACATTATTTTTGTTATTCTTGCATAAATATAGAAATATAAAATAAATTATTTTTTTGGTAAAATTTTGGAAAACACCAGTACATGTTCTAGAGTAACTTATAGTTGGTTATATAGAAGTAAGAAATGTAAATCGGAAAATATTACAAATATATTCTTGATCATGTTTATTGATAAATACTATATTTCAGACTTGTAAAATACAATTGGGGTGTATAGGGTAGCATCACGTTTGAGCGGATTTCAATTTGGAGTTATGAGTAAAGTTTTTACTTTTTATTTTATACTACTTATTTTATATAATTATGAATAAGTAGTATACAAAATTTTATTCGGTGGAAAAATAAAGTTTATTTATTGATATTCAACTTCAATCACATATTACTCGAACTCTACGTTTAATTTATTTCATTTGAAAAATATAAACATGTAAAAGTATAATTATAAAAAAAAATTTAAGTTGTTGTTAAAAGTAAAATTTTTAAAAAATACATAAATATACTTCCTCTGTCCCAGCCGTATTTGCACATGTTAACTTTTGCAAGTTGACCACAATTATTTTTGACCGTTAATATTTTTACTTGTGCACATTTAAAAATAATAAAATATTAATATTATGAAAATAAATGTTACGATGATTTTAACAAAATCCCACATGATAGTGTATTATTTATATATTACTCAATTTTTACTTTTCAAATTAACGAATTTTGGGTAAATGATTAGTGCTTGTGCAAATTCAGCTGGGACAGAGGGAGTATTTTAGTTTTGTTTAACATTAAATTTTATTATTAAAATCTCGATCGCATGTTACTTGAACCCCAATTTAATTCAGTTGAAAATATAAACATAAAGTTATAGTTAAAAATACAATTATAAAATATCTAAAAATCAAAAAGAAATATAGTTGCATTAAAAAATTGAGATTTTATATTTTTATTTAATAAAAAAATTACATTATTAATATATATACTCCCTCTGGTTCTCTTATAATAGCTCACTTTCCATTTTTGGATGGTTTTTTTATTTTGGCTCCTTCCATATTTAGTAAATCCTAGATTGTTTTTAACCACTCAATCTCCTTTTTATTCTCCCAATTCAACCTTCACCACATACTTCATTTTCTAAAAAAATTTGTGTCACTTTGAATGAGGCCATATATAGAGGACCAAAGGGAGTATTCAATTATTGTATATCGTACATCAAGGTGTTTGTGAGAGGTACTTGTGACGCCGGTAAGCCATACATATGTGTGCGATGTCGGTCATTTTATATCTGCGAGAGGTATGTGTCACGTCGGTCACAATAATTATCGACGTCAGTAAGCCATACATTCGGTCATTTCATCTTTGCAAGAGTGACTTGCAACTATCAAAAACAACCTCGGTAAGCCAGCCAGACATGCGTGCAACACCGGTCACTCATGTATGTGAGAGTGGCTTGCGAGTATAAAATACAACCGACATCGGTAAGCCAGACATACGTGCGACGTCAGTAGTTGCATGCTTTTTAAAATTGAGGTAAAAAATATTTTTTACTTTGTAAAAAATATTTTTTACTTTGAAAAAACAAGAATCGAGGTAAAAGAACTTTCTATCTCGGTTATTAGCCCTTAAGCAAAAAACTGAGGTAAAAGATGCGAATTAATATGATCAGTTTGTTGTAGTGATAGGAGCACCATATTCTTAAATTAATATTTTTATATAAAACTAGCGGGAGTCCCACCGAACGTTGCACGATGTTCTTCATTAAATATATTTAATTTAATTAATATATAATATTTACATATCACATTTGAATTGAAATAAATAGATAAATTATAAGTATATTCATCTAAGAATAACTATCTAAATTGTAAAAAAATAATAAATTTTGTTGGAACTTATTAAATAATCAATAAGATAAAAAAAACATTATTTTTATAACCTTTTAAGAAATAATATATTGCAAGTACATGAAGTAAGTAAAATATAAAAAAAAATGTTGAACTTGTGGAAAAATAAGGAATTGTGTGTGAACTAAACAATGAATTGGGTGGCATAAATGCAGACAAGTTTTTGTCACAATTATTGTCTATATGTTTATTTTGGAGAATTGTTGTCTATATACCAATGTAATCTTATATACTTGCGAAAGTGCCGATATAACCTTCAATTATTTGAAAGTTAGAAAAAAACTACCTAATTAATGAAAGTGCCAATATATAATCCTCTGGTAGACTTTCCGGCGTTGACCATGCTTTTCCAACTGTTGACCCGCCTCAAAATGACAATAATGCCATCTGACCAAAAGCTGAATTTGGGTGGACAATTATAACCTTACCCACAACCATCAAACCATCGTCGCCGCTGCCGTAAAAGGTAGGGTTATATTCGAACATTATGAATTTTATAGGGTTCGGGTGGTACTGGGTTCGAGTGGAGAGGGTTCAAGTAATACTGGGTTCGAGTGGAGAGGTTCGAGTGGTACTAGGTTCGAGTGGAGAGGGTTCGAGTAGTAGTGGGTTTGAGTGGAGAGGGTTCGAGTAGTACTGGGCTCGAGTGGAGAGAGTTCGAGTGGTACTGGGTTCGAGTGAAGAGGGTTCAGGTGGTGAGGTTCGAGTTGAGAGAGTTCGAGTGGTGAGGTTTGAGTGGAGAGAGTTCGAATCGAGATTCGAGTGGAGAGGTTCGAGTGGTACTAGGTTCGAGTAGAGAGGGTCCGAGTGGAGAGTTTCGAGTGGTACTGGGTTCGGGTGGTACGGGTTCGAGTAGATAGGGTTCGAGTGGTACTGGGTTCGAGTGAAGAGGTTCGGGTGGTGAGGTTCGAGTGGAGAGAATTTGGGTAGTGAGGTTCGAGTGGAGAGAGTTCGAGTGGTGAGGTTTGAGTGGAGAGAGTTTGAGTCGAGATTCGAGTGGAGAGGTTCGAGTGGTACTGGGTTCGAGTGGTACTGGGTTCGAGTGGAGAATTTCGAATGGTAATAGGGTTCGAGCGGAGAGGTTCGAGTGGTACTGGGTTCGAGTGGTAATAAGGTTCGAGTGAAGAGGTTCGAGTGGTACTGGGTTTGAGTGGAGAGATTTGAGTCGAGGCGGATGGTTGATATTCGAGGGGTGGCGAGGAGGATGGTTGATGGATTGAGGGGTGATGCCTCAAGGAGGATTGTTCATGGTTCCAGGACCTTAATGAATCGATGGAGAGGTTTGAGTGGTAATGGGTTATTGTAAAAAGGTTCGAGTGGTACTGGGTTCGAGTGGAGAGGGTTTGAATGGAGAGGGTTCGAGTCTAGCGGTTCGAGTAATAAGAGTTCGAGTGGTACTGGGTTTGAGTGGAGAGGGTTCGAATAGAGGTTCGAGTGGAGAGGGTTCGAGTGGAGAGGGTTCGAGTGATACTGGGTTCGAGTGATACTGGGTTCGAGTGGAGAGGGTTCAAATAGAGGTTCGAGTGATATTGGGTTCGAATGGAAAGGGGTCGAGTGATACTGGGTTCGAGTGGAGAGGTTCGAGTGATACTGGGTTCGAGTGGTGAGGTTCGAGTGATGAAGAATCGAGTGGAGAGGTTCGAGTGATACTATGTTTGAGTAGTACAGGTCGTGTAAAGGAGGTTCGAGTAAAGGAGTGGAAAGGTCCGAGGGGAGAAGTTCGAGTGGTGAGGGTACCATCCACCACTGGAGAGAGTACTATCCACCACTCGAGAGGGGTATACCATCCACCACAGGAGAGAGTATTTTCCACCCCTCAAGAAGTTTGTCAACCACCTTTCAAGGGTACACCATCTACCTCTCAAGAGGGGTACTGGGTTCGATTGGTAATAGGTTAGCTCTCGAGGGGTACTGGGTTCGAGTGGTAATGGTTTCGAGTAAAGAGGTTCGAGTGGTACTGGGTTTGAGTGGAGAGAGTTCGAGTGGAGAGGTTCGAGTGGTGAGGGGTCGAATAGAGGATTCGAATGGAAAGAGTTTGAGTGGTACTGGTTCGAGTGGTGATGGTTCGAGTAGAGGTTAGAGTAAAGAGGTTTGAGTCAATGGGTGATGCCTCGAGGGGGATGGTTGATGGTTCCAGGGCTTCGAGGGTTAATGAATTGAGTGCAGATGCCTCGAATCAACACCTCTTAAGGCGAATGGTTGATGTTCAAAGGGTGGATGGTTCGAGTGGTAGGGAGGCCTCGAGGCAAATGGTTGATGTTCGAGAGATGGATGGTTCGAGTGGTGGCATGGTGGATGTTCAAGAACTGATGGTTCGAGGGGTGATGGTTCCAAGAATGGATAGTTGGTGTTCGAGGGATAGGTGGTTCGAATGGTGGTGTCGTGGATTGTTCGAGGGGTATATGCCTCGAGTGGGTCAGGTTTGAAAGCTAATGTGGATGGTTCGACGCTCTCAGTGGTATACTCTCTCTCGTGGGCTGGTATACCCTCGAGGGATGGTGTACTCTAAAGGGGTGGATGTGTGACCTCTCGAGGGGCGATGTACCCTCGAGGGCTAGTACACCTCTCTCGAGACGTTGATGGCGTACCCTCGAGGGGTGGAAGGTGTACTCTCTCCAGTGGTGGATGGTTTACCCTCTCGAGAGTAGATGGTGTACCCTCGAAGGGTGTTTGACAAACTTCTTGAGAGGTGGATAATACTCTCTCCAGTGGTGGATGGTATACCCCTCTCGAGGGGTGGATAATACTCTCTCCAAAGGTGGATGGTACCCTCACCACTCGACTCTCACCACTCGAACCCTCACCACTCGAACCCTCACCACTCAAACTTCTCCACTGAGACCTTTCCACTTGAACCCTCGAACCTCCTCTACTCGAACTCATTCCACACGAACCTAGTACCACTCGAACATAGTATCACTCGAACCTCTCTACTCGAACCTCTCTACTCGAACCTCTCCACTCGAACCTCTCCACTCGAACCTCTCCACTCGAACCTCTCCACTCGAACCTCTCCACTTGAACCTCTCCACTCGAACCTCTCCACTCGAACCTCTCCACTCGATTCCTCATCACTTGAACCTCACCATTGGAACCTCTTCTCTCGAACCTCTCCACTAAAACTTCTCCACTCGAACCCTCTCCACTCGAACCCTGTATCACTCGAACCTCTCCACTCGAACCTAGTATCACTCCCACTCCACTCGAATCCAGTATCACTCGATTCTCTCCACTCGAACCCAGTATCACTCAAACTCTCTCAGGAGCTTGGACATTTATATGAAAACTATTTGATTTCGTACACAAACCATGCACGAGAACTCTTAATGTACGATTGTTTCTACCAGCCCAATTACTTGAATTTTCTGTTTATTCTATATTCCTTGACTTGAAACCCCAACATCTGGAAATAAGTACTAAATTCCTACAGTCTACAAACATAAGTCACTAACCAAAAGATAGAAAGTAACAGGAAATGAGGCATGCTGATGTCGGAGATACAAAATTCAACTATAAAACAAACAAACAGAAGTCCTTCAAGGACACCTACTCTGATTATACATAAGACACTATTTAAATGTAATTCCTCCAGCTCAAAAAGACCATCACACAGTGATAAATACACACAAATTGGGGCATTAATTTTCTTCATCACCTGACACAAATCTATTGCAAGTAAGAGTATTATTACAAGAAAACACAACAGTCACAACCTATAGAATAAATAGAAAATTCAAGTAATCGGGGTGGTAGAAACAACCATACATTAAGAGTTCTCGTGCATGGTTTGTGTACGAAATCAAATAGTTTTCATATAAATGTCCATGCTCCTGGTAGTATCAACTAAATATGAGGTATGCAACACATGTATAATACCAAAAGGTTAATAATTAGACCTCCACAAAAGCAGTTTACTTACAACAAGTATCAAACTCTTAAGCTGCAACTCTTGAGAGCTAGAAATAGAAGTGAAAAATAGGAAATAAAAGGCAAGGACAAGTCAAGTGGCACACAAATATGTAGAACAGGCACGGAGAGTCAGGAATAGACAAAAACACATAACAATACACAGACCAAAACCCATAATTTCATCTTATGGAAGATCGTACAAGTAAGAAAGCCAAAAAGGCTTTCAGGAGTAAAGGAAAACAAGAAATAAAAGTTAACGTTAAGTAAGTAGCTCTAGAAAAATGTAAAAAATGTAAGTTAACGTTAAGTAGCTGTTAATGTTGTTCACTTTAAGTCTGAATCATTCGAGTTGAGTGGGTCGATATACATACCAGTTGAGGGGGTCGATAAATCTCCGTGATTCTGAGAGATGAAGTACAGTTTCAGTGGGGAATCGAGAAGGTGTCTTATGTATTAAGTTAAGTTAACACAAGTTCTCACAAGAACATACTAATGCATCATCTACAACGTCTGGCTCGTGAGTCATATCGAGGATAGTTTCTTCTGATCTGGGAGTTCTGAATTTGTCATTATCTTTCTAATGACACAAGGGGAAGGATTTCTGAAAGAGCATTAAATTTTTTAGCTTCTCAAAGCAGAAAAATTAAGGAAATGTAGCCATTGAAATGTTTATTAGATAGACGAAGCTTACTATGCTTACCACCTTCCTAGGAATCACCAGAGGCTTTAGAGCATCCTTAACATACTCTTCCATGGAAGCTAGGAATGATTCAGGAGGCTGCAATTCAAGGTTCAGAAAAATAAGAAAGGCTAAACTAAACTAAATCGGGAGTATGCTAGAATAAATGGAGTCTAAAAGATGGTACTTGATCAATTTTAGCGTAGCTTTGTCCTCGTCCGAATTTAAGGCTCCTGCAGATCTCAAAGAACTCGAATAGCTATTCTGCCTTCACACATTACAATTCTATTTTAAAGTTGAAAATATTCAAACAAAGTTAGTATCCGGACCTCAGCTGCCCGGCTTCTCAGCTGCCCAGCTCGTATTTCATGGACTTCAACTCTCCCCTGTCAATTTTGTGTAGAAGTGGGGGGTGAATATTTTCCACGCTTCCTGTAGTTGATAACCAAAATGTTTCGTTATATATTTGTTTCATTCATATGAAGTAATTAAGGAAATCACGACATTTGATATACCTTTAACTCATCTCTACGCACAAAGTGCTGCTGATCACCGCGTATCCTGTACCAGAATACAGAGAAGTCAGTGATTCAGGAAGTGAAATTGAATGGAGTCTTAGAGTAAAGGTACAATAGAATGAAAATGTTCATACGTGTAAAAAATCAGGCATTCATAGGCCTCGGGAATTGGAGTCCCCTGATAACACTGACCATAAGACAAGTCCAACTCACTTTGGACGGTTGACATTTCCAGCCCTGGTTTCTTGACCTACATAGCAGCACTTAACAAGTCAGACGAATGCAACGTATCTCAGATAAGCACATTTAATTATACTTCCTTGAACATGCAATTCAAAACTCGAGATTGTCCAAGAAAGCAGTTCAATCGAGTGAAACTGTGTGTTGTCCAAGAAAGAAAATTAAACTTACGATCTGCATCATGTACATGGCCTCCGAAGGTTGAAGGCGAATAACAAATTCATTTCTGCCTTTCTTTTTACCTGGATAGTAAACAAATGATTATAATGATGTAGTTAACCAACATAATTTATCTGTAGTTCACCATGCACAGAAAGTCTGGATTTCATGGACACCCTCAAGGCTAATAGGTCTGTTCAACTACCATATGCAGTGGGACAAAGGGTTAACTAATTGTCATTGAAAGCTGAGAAACGTACATATGAAAATATCTCCAGGAACCTCCTTGAATTGTATACACACTTTAGCCTTTCTTGAATTCAGTACTTTTCCAGCCTTTACAATAAACGGCACACCTGCAACAAGTAATTCATAGTAATGCTTGAACAAAGTGTACATTCCCTAGAGCAATAATTTGAAATTTGTGATTGAACAAGACATAATGTCAAGAGTAACTCTGCTAGGCAGTGAAAGGCAAAGGTAAATAGTGTTTCACCTTCCCATATTTCATTATGAATACTCAGTACGGAAGTTGCAAAGGCAGGAGTGTTAGAGTTGTCTGGAACTGTAGGACCATCGGTGTAACCATGATATTGTCTGATAACAACATCTCTATCCTTGACTGGCAATACAGATTGGAGAGTCTGCATCCAGGAAGTCAGCAAACAATCACAAACATGAAATCTTCTCTGAAGTATTAATAATTTCCGACTGAACAAGAGTATGAGAAACATGTGGTGCATGGATAGTTGGTTCTTGCATGCCAAAATACAAACCTTCACTCTTTCTTCTTGTATATGCTCTATTTTATCGAAATAGGTTTTTCCATGGCAAGGAGACAGAATACCTTCAAAATCATAATTTATTAGCCAAAGAGAGAGGAATAAAATGGGCCACTCTTGAATTATTGATTTATAGAACCAGAAGAAAAATAACTGTTCATGATTGATCGGATGTGCAATGACGAGTGAAATAGAAGAGGATTAAGATCAACAATGCACCATTGCACCTCA
This sequence comes from Rubia yunnanensis, assembly GCA_037428765.1. Taxonomy (NCBI): domain Eukaryota; kingdom Viridiplantae; phylum Streptophyta; class Magnoliopsida; order Gentianales; family Rubiaceae; genus Rubia; species Rubia yunnanensis. The sequence continues at coordinate 16,803,485 of CM075062.1, forward strand.
ATATTGTGGAAGTGGAATACATTACAACTTCATTAATATAAGAAAAGCCACAGTTGTTAACTTGACTTATGAGACCCATGACAGATCCCTTGTAATGACACATTTTACATTACTCATTCATTCATACACCAAAAACATATTCCAGTAAAAACGTTTTCTAGTAAATAGTAATTAGAAGTCTGCAGGATTTTGTTATGTTTTAAAGGAAATATTATGGAACAGGATATAAACATTTAAATTCATCTTTGTATTGTGTTTACCAATAAACATTACATATTCAGATGCAGTTCTCACCTGAAGCAAGTGGTTTTGAATAATGTAGCAGATAATTCTGCAGAAATAAAGAGCAAACTAATAAGTCTAGAGATCAAATGGAAGCATAACACTTAGTGGAGGGAAAAGCTGAGGATAAAAGTCAGGATAACCATACCATACTAATCAAAGTATACTGATAAAAGTATCCCCCATGGCCATCAGTTCCAAAATCCTTTCTAAAAATGATCTGCAAGAAAAATAACCTTAGCCCTTAGGGAGAGCAAAGAAACTCTGCAATGGAGATTCACTTAATAGTTTAAAACGGAAACATATAAATTAGAGAAAACCAGTGATACTTAAATCTCAAGACACGAGTGAACGTAATGAAACAATTGAACTACATTAAAGATATAATGACAATCCCCAATCAAAGAGGGCACATAAGTGTCTTACCTTCGCAGATCAAAGTTCTGATTCATAAGTTTTGCCAGTTTCACATAATCCTTCTCGTGTAGTGCTTTCCACCCTTCCAGAGCAATGTTTGCGACCTCCTCCATTGTTGATACGGTAAACTCATCTCCATCCAACCACCTCTTCCTAACGGTACTGTGCACTTGCACAACTCATATATTGAGTGGAAATATACTTCAGTAAGTAATACAGTGTTGTACCTCGATTTAAACAAAAATCGGTAATAAAATTCAACCCTCGAAGGTTTTTGAAAGTTGCAACTTTAGGAAACATAATGATCAAAACATTGCATCAATATTGTCCTAAGGACCATGATACCATATCCTAGGAAAGCCTACACTAAACCTTAAAATACAAACCACAAAAATCCTCCTCAAACAACATAACTTCAAACAAGAGACAGCCTTAGTCATTAAAATCCACCATGAACAATATAGATACTCAGATAGCCTCACGGCTTCATTAAGATACTCACCTTTCCAGAATCGATGGGATTTTCAGCGTAAATGAGATAAAGGGGCGGTAGAAGACTAATGTCCATTGGCGTATATATTCCATGCCCAATGTTTCCATGTATTTTTTTGCTAGAATCCTACAATTCAACACCTAATCGTTTAGCACAAGCATTCTAATTTCACCAAATCCAAGCTTTTAGAGCACCCTACTACTCACCATGTATACAAGGCCTCCATAAACCTGCGCTACCCGGTCCTGCAAACCAGCAACAATGCCAAGCTCCTTCTCCACATTAAGAATAAGGTTAGGCCTCACCTCGACTTTAACCAAATGCCTCACATCGTAGAAATCCATCAGCTAGCTAAGAGCAGCAAAGACTATAGCACTTGAACCCGAAAGCCCTGTCTGCAATACGAACCCCATATCATTTCAGGTATCACTCAAAATGAGTGCCCAAAAGTTGACGAAATTCAACTTTCAAATCATCATTTTCCAACAGAAACTCATTAGCAAAACCCTATTCACTCGACAACGATAACAAAATCAAACAATCATTGATTAATCGAAACCTCCCTACCCCCCAACAAAAGCAATTAGACCTTCATCTTCATCGTAATGAGCAAGAACAATAAACATTAACAATGGCATTCTAAAGAAAGGCAAATGATCCAAAACTAAACTAAACAAAGCTCTACCTGCCGAGGAATGTTTGTATCATACGATAGGGTGAAATTCCCTTCGTGTAGGAAAATTTTGAAATCCTTGCAATAATTGTGGAACTCTTTGCAAATAGCCATAAGCAATCGCACCTCTCCATAGTACCCTTCAGATTGCAACCTATCCACCTGCAAAATCAACGGGAAAATTGAGATCATAATAGAGGGAAAAGAAGAGACCATGAGAGAAAAGGAGTTGAATTGGACCGGATCATGGGTCAGGTGAGGTACGATGACGAGATCTTTCGATGGTTTCAGGCAGGGGCGGAACCAGAAAATTTTTTCAGGGGAGGCTGAAAAATTTTCGGCGCCCGGCGTGCAGAGGCGTCCGGCGTCCGGCGTCCGGCGTCCGGCGTCCGGTTTATGTAAATTGATTTATTTTTCATCGATTCAAATTCAATTTAATAAAATATCCCTAATTGATAATTAACAAATGAAAATAAAAAGTTCATAAAATCATATTCATCTAAATTCAATTTAACAAATATCTCTAATTGATAATTCCATAAACCGATTATGACAAATTGACAATTTCATTGTCATATACAATTATACAAAATAAATCAAACAATTATAATTTCAACTAAATTCCAACTAAATATGCAATTCAACTAAATCAATTTATGTAATTCAACTAAACTTCAACAATCATATATAATACAACCATATAAATTCAATTCAACATCCAATCTAAAAATCATGTTCACATTATACATATATTTATTTAAGTGTTGAAGAAATAAATTAGAAAAACAACAAATTATAAACCCTAAAATTAATAAATATTACTATATTAGCATAAAGAGAAGAGAACTAGAGAAGACTTACCGTGGTTTGGAGAGGCGGCGGGAGACGAGGCAGGCAAGCAGAAGCCGGCGGCGGCGGCGGCGGCGGCGGCGCGGCGGCGGCGGCGGTGGCGGCGACGGGCTGAGCCGCTGAGGCGAGTGTCGAGAGGCAGAGGAAGGGGAGAGCTGGTTCTTTGCTGTCCTTTCCCGCCTCCATTCTATTTATATAATACAATGGATTAATGTTATGTTTGGCATTTGGATTGGGCTCAGCTTTCGGCCCAATCCATTTCCGATTTCATTTTTTTTTTCATAATACTTAGTGAAACGACGTCGTTTCACTAACGTGAAACGACGTCGTTTTACTACTTTGGCATTAAAAAAATAAAGCTAAATGAAACGACGTCGTTTCACTAACGTGAAACGACGTCGTTTTAGTACGTCTGGGTTTAAAAAAAAGAAGGCCGCAGCGCGGCCTTCTTCTCCGGCGAGCAGCTGCGCTCAGCACCGGAGACGCGCTCCGCCCGCGCCGGAGACGCGCTCCCACCACCTCTTAGCTCCGGCCGGCGACCGAGGTAGGGCTGGAGCCCTACCTCGCGTATCAATAGATCCGCCACTGGTTTCAGGCGGACAGAAGCCTAGAAGTTGTTGAGGCTCAAGGGGATGGTCTATCCATAATGACAAATCGACGCTGCCGCCTATGACCAAAATAGACGCCGCCATCTGTGATCCATCTTGACGCCGCCACTGTGACCAAACTCACTGCCACCATCTTTGACCCATCTCGATGCTGCCGTCTGTGACCAATCTCGATGTTATCACTTAGACGGAGCCCTGCCGCCGTCGTCACCGCAGTGATCGATTGGGAACAAAGCAAACAAGAAGACCTGTATGTGTAAATATATGAACAACGTCATTTCAATTTCATAAGATAGTCAAAATGACTCAAATACCCTCAGTTGACAGATAGGAAACAAACAACATCTATTATATAGTGTTTGAGAAAAATTGACTAAAGTAATAGTAACCGTTCAGTTTCATTTTTTTTAAAGGGTATACCATGCTTATAATGAATGGATTCCCTACACCCACGAGTGTATTCCAGTGGTTGGGAGATGGGTGGGAAAGCCAATAAACCCAGGTTCGATACTCGGCAGCGGCAGTGTGGGGAGCTCTTGCTTTGCAAGGCTCCCTTGTGCGCACCGAGTCCATACCGAGCCTATTGATCCTGGTGCTGGACTACCATAATTTACCTCTCATACATTGACTGGGGTGTCGATTGGTATGGACCGAGGGCGAGCGGATCTTCGCCATTTGCCAACGAATGGATTCCCTCGCTTTTATTTTATCACGTACTTGAAACCCGCGAATCCAATATAGTTTAATATTTTGAGTCGGTTCCCAAAGAATCCCATTAACACACGTCACTCGCCTCCCAATAATATTAAAACTTTACCATCCCCCTAATCCCCTCCCCCAATTCCAGTTTCGCCCTGTCTTCACATTCCAATTCCCATTCGCCGCAGCCCTAATTTCTCATCACCGCCACCAAACAACCACCGCTCTCCGATCATGTCTGCTCCGGTTGGCGGCGGCGTTAGTGCTGGAGAGGAGGACAAGAAGCCCGTGGATCCTACCGGCGTTCACATCAATCTCAAAGTCAAGGGTCAGGTATGGAATTCTCGCGGAACTTGGGGTTTTATCAGCGATTTGTGCTCTGTAACTCTGGATTGTTGCTTCTGGTTGTTTTTTGTGAGAGTATTGAGTTTAGCGATGAGAATTGAGAAGGCTAGGGTTTTGCGGTTTGTTTTTGGGATGTTTATTTCGCTTTGTAGATTTGTTGTGAGAATTGAGAAGGCTAGGGTTTTGCGGTTTGTTTTTGGGATGTTTATTTCGCTTTGTAGATTTGTTGTGCGAATTTCAACTAGGTCGATGTGAACTGTGGTGGTAATTTGTTCGTTTTGCTTTTGGATGATTACTTGGCCTTGTAGATGCAAGGTTGTGAATACGCTGTATTTGTGTGCTTGATTCTGAACTATAATGAATCTGTGAGTAAATTGTTTTTGTATGTATAAGCTGATTTCAGGTAATGTAGAGTGCGTATGCAGCAAGTTATTTATTCTAAATTGAAATTCTGATTGCTCAATGCAAAATTAGCAAACAGGTGATGGAGTGCGGGGGATAGTAGGGTCGACTGGTTTTTGCCTGTAGTTTGAGGGGTCCTTGGTGCAATGTCTTTTTTATAGATGTTCAGTAGCATCTCTTAGGTTTTCCAGTGAGACTAGAGCTTTGTGCTGCGTCTGTTACCCTTAAGGAACACATGATAGAATATGATCAATTGGCTTTTGCGTGTATTGGTTTCCTGTTGGACCGGAGCTTTGGTCTGTGCCTGTTTCCCTGAAGAAGCAAAGGATAGTTTGTATGTAATATGATCAGTTGGCTTTAGCATGTACTGCATAAAACCAATGAAATATGTAATGTTGTTATAGTCTTTTAGTGACAGGCATTTGGATTTAAACTGATGCCAGGGTTTATGCTGTATATGTTAGTCAGCCATTCCTTAAATGAGATTGACAATTTACTTGTTTATTTTGGACGAATGATATCACTATGTAGAAGATTGATTGGGGGTTTCATTTTTTAAGGCCGTGAGAGTAGTTTGGGAGCCCTGTGCTCCTTTTTTTTCTTCAATAAATATCCTGTTAAGATTCTTTGAGGTACTCATTGATGGATTTGAACTTTCCCGCACACTTCACTTGTGCGGGAGGGATGTTTTGTTGGGTTATATTCTTGTTTGCTCCTTTGTTATCTTTGCTAATATTCTGTCCCTTCCTTTTGATTTGCTGTTACTTTAGGATGGTAACGAGGTCTTCTTCAGAATCAAGCGCAGCACCCAGTTGAAGAAACTCATGAATGCTTACTGTGATAGGCAGTCAGTCGATATGAGTTCTATTGCATTCTTGTTTGATGGTCGAAGGCTTCGTGGAGAGCAGACTCCCGATGAGGTATATCTGTTTGACCATATTTTGTTCACTTATCACGGCTCTTATTTTTATGACTGACTTTTGCAATTCTGTTTTCTGGATAGCTTGAAATGGAGGATGGTGATGAGATTGATGCTATGCTACATCAGACCGGAGGCCACTGTGCATGATTGTGATCTCCGAAGACTTCTTTTTGGGATGATGAGAGGAACTTATAGTTAAAGGCTCTTGTCTTCCGTCGAATATTATGGGTGTAGTGTTCCAATTTGAGTGGCTTGGTTTTGTTGGAAATGTTAGAATGCTAATTAATCTGGAGGCAAAGGTGTCCAATTATTATGATTTCTAAAATTTCTATCCTGACTTATTGATCTAGCTTGATTTCATCTTGATCTGATTGCATTGCATGTTTGTCTCGGTCATTGAATTGCAGTTTAAGAATGCATTGCATTGCATGGTTTGGATGGTATTCACGTGTTGAGGCTCACAGGTAGGCCCGTCAAATGGGTTGGATGACCCGTTGGATAATCGTTATCCACATACTATTTTTACTTATTGGAAATGATCCATTGGATTAATGGATATAATTGGGTTGTAGTTATTGGGTTTAGTTGGGTTGGATAATGGATTATCCATTAGATAATTTTGGTGGGTCGAGTTGGGTTGGTTGATGGGTGACCCGTGGACAATTTCATACTCCCTCCATTTTTTTTTCATTGGCACACTTACTAAAAGTGGTTTTTTTTAATTAGCACTTGCTATTTTGGGCAAGTTTAAGGTTTTTATATCAACTCATTTTACTTTCTCTTCTTCCAATTCAATTTCATCCACTCATTTAGCATCTCATCAATTCTAACACCAAAAGAGAGGTGCCAATGAAAAAAAAACGGAGGGAGTATCATAATATAACAAAATTTTCACAAATTTGATCACGAATGATTTAATTTTTTCCTAATACATATAATCATTTTAGAAGCGATTAAATTTTTGATTCATTATATTTATCGATTTCGATTCATGTCTTAATCAATTTTAATTTGAATCAATTAAAAATTGATAAAAAATCTTGACGAAAGAAGTAGAAGTAGTATTTAAGAAATTTTTACTAAATTTGAAAAATCTCCTCCATGAAATATGAAGATTTTTAAAAATATTTTCTTTTATTGAACATAAGAAAATAATAAATAAAATTTTCATATTTAACCACTCGAATAAATATTTCCTCTTTTGTAGTTATGTACATGATTCAACATATATCAAAAAATGATTAGAGTTAATCGTAATTTTTTCACTCCAAGTAAAATGTTACGTAATTTATCCATTTAAAGTTTAAATGGTTGAAAACACTAATTATCCTTAACTATATATTGAATTATCCATTGGGTATATAGTAATTATCCATTGGGTCTATACTAATTATCCATTGGGTCGAACTAAATGACTCATTGGGTATAGGTCATTTATTTGGGTGAAATGTGAATTACCCATCAAATCCGTGTTCTTTCTTAGTTCTCAGTTCTCACTTCCCAGTCTACATTTTGTTTCATCCGTCCGCATTTTGTTCAATCGGTCTGCATTTTGTTCAATCGGTCTGCGTTTTGTTCATCAATCGGTCTGTGTTTTGTTCATCAATCGAGTTCATAATATTATATTATGTAATATAATATGACAAAGTCTTGTATAAGACCGTCTCATGGTGAGACCAGGGATTTAATTGCAAATGAGATTTCTAATTGAAGCTATAAAAATCTAGGGGGTGGATGTGAAATTTCACTATTTTACATTTAAGTTCATGTATAAATATTAACCCAACCTCATTATTCTCTCATATTTTCTAAAATTCTCTCTCTCCTCTCCTTTCCTCCCTCTTCCTTTTTCGACCGAGTATCCCCCTCCTCCTTCTTATTCTCTCTCCAACTCAAATCTCCTTCTTCTCTATCCTCTCAATTTCTCTTCCGTCTTCTTCAATTCTAGCCCATTTTTTTCGATTCAACTGCTCATCATCTTCGTTTTTATTCCTCTTTCTTGTGCATAGTAATTCGTCGCAATTTTTGGAGTTTTTCGACAAAATTTTTGATAAATTTCCCGACGGACGGACATAATAGAGCTTCATTTTATGTTTATCTTTGGAGGTAATGTTTTTGCTCAGTGTTTTTATGCATTATTTTTTGTTTTTTTCAAATTTTGTTTGCTTTTTTTGGTTCATGTGATTTTCTAGGGTTTATGTTGTTCAATGTGTTAATATTTGGGGATTTCTCTATTTTTTGTGTTTTGTGAGTTGTTCTTGCGGATTTGTGCTAATATTTGTGTCTTTACTGTTATTTGTTAAATTTGTAAAGAGATTTGCATCACTGCTACTTTAATCGAGAAGGAAGAATCGTTTGTAAGTTTTCTGAATTTTTTGCTGTGATGTTTCAGTTGCAGTTAATAATGTTTCTCGCTTTCAGTGTGATGTTTCAAGTTTTAGGCTTTAAATACTGTAATCAGTATTGTTGTGATGTTTTAATTTCAACGCTTGATACTTGTGGTGTTTTCATGTTTAAGTGTGCAATTGATGTTTAGTTTTTGATTGTGTGTGATACATTTGTTTTGATTTTTGCTAATTTTGTTGTTGTTGATGTTCCTTAGATGACTAAGAATGCTTTTGCCACCATTGTTGTAATTGAGAAGGAAAGAGAATCTGTAAATTTTATTATTTTGCTGATGTGATATTTTAAATACTGTTGTTGATGTTTCATGTTTTCTGTGTGATGTTTCATGTTTAGGGTTCAAGTACTGTTATCTTTGCTGGTGTGATGATTTAATTTCAGTATTTGATGTTTGTAGTGTTTTAAGTGTGCAATTGATGTTCAGTTTTGTTGTTTTGATTGTGTTTCTATTTGTTTCTATTTGTGTTGCTGTTTGTTAGATGTCTAAGAAAATTTGCATTGTTACTGCTGCAATCGAGAAGGAAGAAGGATTTATCTTAATTTTCAGCAGTGATGTTTCAGGTACGGGTAATGATGTTTCTCGTTTTCAGTGTGATGTTTCAGGTTTTAAGGACTGTTATCAGTGTTGGTGTGATGTTTTAATTTCAGCGCTTAATGCTTGTGGTGTTTTCATGTTTAAGTGTGCAATTGATGTTAAGTTTTGATTGTGTGTGATATCTTAGAGTTTTGTTGTGATTTGTGCACATTTTTGTGTTGTTGTTGTTTCTTCGATGTCTAAAAACGCTTGCCCACTGTTGTTGGAATCGAGAAGGAAGTGGGATCTGTACTTTTTGTTATTTTTCAGATGTGATGTTTTAAGTACTGTTGTTGATGTTTATGGTTTTCTGTGTGATTTTCATGCTTTAGGCTTTAAGTACTGTTATTTGTGTTGGTGTGATGTTTTAATTTCAGTATTTGATGCTCGTGGTGTTTTCATATTTAAGTATGCAACTGATGTTCAGTTTCGTTCTTTTGATATTTTAGTGTGTACTGATTGATGTTTTAAAATTTTAATATTGATGTTTTAAATAATGTATTTGATGTTTCACAATGTAGTTGTCAGTCATGTGTGCTATTGTGATGTTTTGATTTTAAATATTTTATGTTAATTACTGTATGTGATGTTTTATGTTTATTTCACAGGAATACTTTCCAAGGTAGAGCTCTACGATGTCATTGATGAGATATTAAAAAAATGCTATTAGGAATCATGCTACTGAATATGTTCCCTTGAATAAAGGACCGGAGCCGGCCTTTAATCTTGGCATTGATGGAGTAGAAAAGTCACCCGCTTCAAAACCAGCAGGAGAGAAGGCAAGTATGTGTACAAGCGAGCAACGAAGGGAAATAAGTTGGGGGGAACTAGAATTTGATTGCTTTGGATGTATTTTTGCCATTGATGTTTTCAGTTATTATGGTTGATTGTTAGTGTTGAGGCGCTTGATAGTTATTGATGTTTTAACTTGATTTGAATTTTTTTTAGTTTTTAAGTTAGCAAATTTTAGGGCATTTGAACCCTTTTGTAATGAATAACATTTAACAAGTTATTTCAAATGCAACAACATTGGAATGAATAAGTGCGGTGGAGCATATGAATACCTTGTTTAAATCAACATCTTCATCAATACTTTAATAAAACACCAGACAAAAAAATTGAACTATCACAATATAACTATGTAATATCACAGTAAATATTAATCAATTGTCAACAACCTGATTTAACATGAACAGAGCAATTTTATATTTAACCATGATGTTTAAATATTTTAGTAGGACGAATTATTATTTGAAGGTGATGTTTTAGAAATTAGACCAGATCCAAAACAAAGACCAAATAATCATTAGTATAATCCTACCAAACTCACTTTTCAACCCAGAGGTGGCACAAATCATGTTTTAATAGTTTCAAATCATGCTCAGAGGTGGCACAAATCATGTTTTACAATACCTAAAAGCTTTACAACCATGTCTTGCGAGTCAGAATTATAAGAAGCAGAGAAGAATTTTCATTTTAGCCTAATTTCTAGCTACTGCTTGTGCTGATTGGACAGTGGCTATCAATCGAGCCATAATTCTAACATACTGAGCAGCTGTGTGCTGCGAACTGTATTCATCTGACAGACTGTATTATGAAAAGTTAGGCTCAATATGCACAAAATGACCTGGAAATGATATTTCTGCAAGAGCCTCCAGCCAAATATCGAAGAATTCGCCCATGTTTTTGTGCGACTTCTCCCATGAAGAAGCTGGTAAATACTCCATCAGCAATAAAAATGAAAGATTGAGCAACCATTGTCAACAAGACATTTACAATATCACAATTCCTGATTCAAAATCCTGAGAATTCAAACTATGATGAATTTAACATCACTTCAGAACCTTTCAGCACCCAAAATTTGTCGCCGGAAAAACCAGTAATCAGAGCGAAGGGAAGAGCCCATTCTGGGCGATTTTGCCCGAGGAGTTCCACGCTAATTACTCCTTCTCTCTCAGACTTCCTTTCTGACTCCCGCAACTTCATCGGCCAATCGTATTCAACACGACTCACCATCTTCTCCGTCGACAATTTGCAAATTGAAGCCAGCAGGTTAATTTGCAGCAAAATAATCAAATTGAAATAGCAAGTTGATTTGCCCAGATGAGGCGTATCCATCGCTACCTTGCCTGAGCCATCCATTACTGGTTTGCCGGAGTGAAATTGAAGGGAGGAGGCGCGCCGTCTGCCGGAGAAGGAGGTTGATTTGCTCAGATGAGGCGTATCCATCGCTATTTTGCCGGAGCGATCCATCGCTGGTTCGCCGGAGCAAAATCGAAGGGAGGAGGCGCGTCGTCTGCCGGAGAAGGAGGGAGGCGGACGGTGGAGGAAGGGGAACTGCCTAGGGTTTTCATAAGAGGGAGGGAGACGAAGGATGTTTTATATTTTCTGAAATTGCTTACTAGTCCATGAGGTTCAGTACCTTTTATGAAATATACCCCGAGTCCAAATAATTTATAAATTAACCCCCGAATTTGATTTGTCATTTGCCTATTTTCACTCCAACCCTTGGTCTCACCATGAGACCGTCTCATAGGAGACATACTCATATAATATTATGTACATTATATTATATTATAATTAATAAAAATAAAAAATATATAATATGTTGGCTTTGTAAACTCGACGAAACTAACAAATAGTATTATTTGGGATCGAGCTCGAGCTCAAATACTGTACGAACTCGAATACTATACGAGATTGAACTCGAATACTGTACGAGATTGAACTCGAATACTGTACGAACTCGAATACTGTACGAGATTGAACTCAAATACTGTACGAACTTGAATACTATACGAGATTGAGCTCGAATATTGTACGAACTCGAATACTGTACGAGATTGAACTCGAATATTGTACGAACTCGAATACTGTACAAGATTGAGCTCGAATACTGTACGAGATTGAACTCGAATACTGTACGAACTCAAATACTGTACGAGATTGAGCTCGAATATTGTACGAACTCGAATGTTGTACGAGATTGAACTCGAATATTGTACGAACTCGAATACTGTATGAGATTGAGCTCGAATATTGTACGAACTCGAATACTGTACGAGATTGAGCTCGAATACTGTACGAGATTGAACTTGAATATTGTACGAACTCAAATGTTGTACGAGATTGAGTGCGAATTTTGTACGAACTTGAATACTGTATGAGATTGAATTCGAATACTGTACGAGCTCGAATACGGTACGAACTCGAATATTGTTCGAGATTGAACTCGAATAATTTGTGAATTATAATTTGTATAATTTGTGAATTATAGTGAATATTTATGTTAAATATTACACATGCATTTAATTGGGTAATTTTGGATATTTATTGGGTATTTGTTATGTTCCCATTGAGTTAACATAATATGAGACTCATTAGGATCAAAATTTCCCATTAACATAATTATTCTCATCTCAAATCCTAAAAAATAATGAGCATTTAATGTCTGATCCCATTAGATAATGATAATTTGTAACCCAAATCGATAAAAAATGTTTAATGATAACTTGTTGGGTTAATTATATAATGATTTATTGGATAATGACTTATTAGGTAATATATTTTAACCCATTGGGTCATATGAATATCTCATGGGTTATCCAATGGGTTATCTATTTAATGACCCAACACATTTATGACCCAACTCATTATGACCCATTTAATAAATGGGTTAATTGAATAATGACCCATTGAATAATGATCCATTAGGTTTGAATAATGAGTTTATTCAATTAACCCATTTGACGGGCCTACTCACATGGACATAAATTCTGGGACTCCTAAGAAGTCTTGGAACTTGAGGGCAGTCGCAGTTTGTTTTGAATTTAAACGCATATTGATTGCTTCAGGTTTATGCCAAACATGTTTTGGCGGAATTGTTTCGAAAATATAATACCAGATGTTGGGAAACAAAAATCCTGAATAAGAATAGTAAAATTGATTGTGCGACGGTGGCCTTGCCATTCAGTGTTTCTAGCATCTCTTGCAAACAGCTTGTAGGCATTCATGGATCGATGATCAAGCTCATGAAGGGCGCTAGAGCACAGAATCAAGCGCTAAAGGGCACTAGAGCACATGTAGAGCTTCACAAGAGATTATTGTATTAACGAGCAAATCAGAAACAACTTAATTAAAAGCTTGCCTCGGGTTGGAGTTGGATGAACACAAATTTGATAAGAGCTGGTCGATTATTAGATGAGTTTTAGCATCCTAATTATTGTTCGACCACCTCGTTGACATCAGTGAGTCTATTATGCCTACATTGTATACATAGGAGGTGGTATTATAAAATAGAGAAAAATACTTTTATACCCTCACTTAATTCATCTAAGTGTTAATATAAAAATGGAAATTACATTTTTACCCTTATCATCTTCAATTCTTGTTTCCTTCTATGACATCTCCTCGTCATTTCCTTCTCACCATTTCTTCCTTTAAATTTGCAGCCTTAACTCCACCTCGCTCCCAATTCCACCACCACAATGCCGCCGAAACACCCCCCCCCACCACACACACACACAAACAACCCTACCCCCCATGACCCCACAACCATTCGCCGATATCACCTAGCTCGCCGGGCTGCGGCGGCTCCACCTCCTCGTGGATCGAGCAATCACCACCAGCGGAGGTGTGCAAAGATTCGTTGGTAACCACCCCGAAAGTTATCGTAATCGTGTCTCCGGTAATCGTTGAAATTCGATGAGTGGAGGAGCATCGTCGGTTTTGTCTAGTCTTTGCAATCGTCTATATTTTGTTTAGTTTAGGCCGCCAGTAATCGTCTCTGTTTTGTCTATTTCAGGTTGGTGGTTCGCTCGAGTGGAGGAGAGTTGGGGTGATGGTTGGGGCTGGCTGGAAGCGGTGGGGTGGTGTAGAAAATAAAGGTAAAAATATGTATTCATGATCTCAGGATACATTACATAGTAGTACATGATACCTATACAAGCTAGGAAAATGTAATAGAATATAATTACAATTACAAGTAATATTCTAATTCCTTAATACTCCTCCTTAAGTTGGAGTATGGTGATTAGAAATACTCAACTTGCCAAGAAGAGACTGAATCTGGTTACGTCCAAAAGCCTTAGTGAACAAGTCCGCAGGTTGGTCTGGCGTGTTGATATGCTGAGTAACAATAGTGCTAGATTGAACAAGATCCTGAACAAAATGACAATCAACTTCAATGTGCTTTGTGCGTTTGTGGAACACTAGATTTACCGCAATATGAAAAGCAGATTGACTGTCACAAAACAGTCACATAGGAGAAGTATGCATAACCCCTAAGTCTTTCAGTAAAGACTTAAGCCATAATAACACACAACAGGTAACAACCATAACACGATACTCCGTTTCAGCGAAAGACCGAGAAACAGTAGATTGCTTTTTAGTCTTCCAAGAAAGCGGAGAATCACCAATCATCACAAAATATCTGGAAAGAGAACGCAGGGTAATTGGGCATGCAGCCCAATCCGAATCATAGTAAGTAGTCAATTGTAACGCACTACTGGAAGAGAGAAATAAACCTCGACCAGGATGACTCTTCAGGTAGTGTAACACATGTACTGTAACTTTCCAGTGAGGAACACAAGGATACTTCATGAACTGCAAAAGTGTATGAACCAAATAACTAAGCTTAGGAAGAGTAATAGTCAAGTATATCAGGCACCCAACCAGATGCATATACTGCTCAAGGTTATGGTAAGTTGGACCATAAACAAGTGCTAGATCATGTTGTTGCTCCATTGAAAAGTCAGTCGGTTTAGAAGCAGGTAAACTTGTATCAGATAAAATGTCCAAAGCATATTTCCTTTGCGAAAGAAATATCCCCCCGGTCTTCTAACAATCTCTATGCCAAAGAAATACTTAAGCAAACTAAAGTCTTTCATATGGAAACAATAAAATTATTTCTTGAACTCGAAGATGAGCACAGAAGAATTACCAGCAATAACAAAATCATCCACATAAACCAGAACATGCAAAGAAACTGAGCCGCAGGAAAAAAAACACAAAGAGTAATCTGCCTTACTCTGAACAAAACCAAATGCTCATAAAGCCTGAGCTAATTTGGCAAACCAATTTCTAGGAGCCTGGCAAAGATCGTAAAGAGATTTCTGAAGGCGACATACCAGACCATGTGGCACAGCATAGCCTGGTGGGGGTCGCATAAAAACCTCTTCAAGCAAATCACCATGTAGGAAAGCATTATGGACATCCATATGATGCAATTCCCAACCACGAATGACCGCAACAGATAATAATAGGCGAACATAACTCATCTTTGCAATCGGAGCAAATGTCTCAATAATCAATCCCTTCAACTTGGCGATTCCTGAGAACCACTAAGCGTGCCTTATGACGTTCAATAGTACCATCTGGCTTAAACTTTGTCCGGTAAACCCATTTGCAACCAATCGCCTTCTTATCCAGAGGCAAAAGAGCCGGTCCAAGTCTGATTGCTCTCAAGCGCAGTAAGTTCGTCCAGCATAGCATCTCGCCAATGAGCATGCTGAGACGCCTCAGAATACATAGTGGGATCTGAACTAGATGTTACTGCACCTAAAAATCTAGAATACGTACTAGAAAATTATCATAGTTTACATAATCAATAAGAGGATATTTCTGTTTGTATTCATGATCTGTGATTACATAATAAGGGTAATAATCTGTGTTTGCATTCATGATCTCAGGATACATTATATAGTAGTACATTATACCTATACAAGCTAGGAAAATATAATAGAATATAATTACAATTACAAGTAATATTCTAATTCCTTAATAAGTGGTGGGGGCTGGAGGAGCGAATGACCCTAGGGTTTAGATCGGGAATGACCGGTGCTAAGAACGGCCAACGCTAGGGTTTAGATCGGGAAGATGGTGGTGGCGGGGGTTGGTTAAGTGGCGGTGGTGTGACTAGCTGAGTGGTGGTGGTTGGGTGGAGGCGGGAGGGGGTGGTGCTGGAGGTGGTGGTGGTGGTGGCATGGCGGCGAAGGTCGTGGTCTGAGGGCAAAATTGTCCCAACACTTATAAGTTTTAGGTTAAAGGGTATTTTAGTCATTTATCTACAGTTAATGTCGGCCAATGCCAAAAATAGTGTCTTAGGTTATATTGGCACTTTCGTTAACTAGTTAGGATTGTTTTTGCACTAAAAATTATCTGAGATTATATTGACATTTACTCGAGTAGATATGGTTATATTAGTATATATCCTTATAAAATAAAAATAGAAGAATCTTCAAATTTTGAACTTTCCAACCTCAGCGAATGAAGCTGTCTCGAATTTGAATGTAACAAGTTCAATGAGCCAAGTTCGCTTGATCTTGAACTCAAATTTGTTTGAGCTCATGAACCGAGTTTGAACATAGCGCAAATGACCAAGTTTGAGATTATTTTCTGACCTCAAATACAAATACATTTTTCGAGATCGAGCTCGAGCACACCATCACTGTTGACGTTCGATTCGATTCGGTTCGATTCTTTTACACCTCTAGAATAAAGACTTACACTCAGTTGTCAAATTATTAAAAATAATATTCGCTAGATTTCACCTTCTCAGTAATAGTTGTAAATGCTCGTAAACTAACACAATCGGTACTCAAGACAAGAGTCATCAATAAAATAGCGCTACCGTTGAAAAAACTCTAATTATTTGGACAACTGAAAGATATTCACCAAGCCAATTTGGACAGAAGTATCCATTTATTTATATTTTAAGCATTTTCGTTTCAGAACTTTAGAAGGCAAAAAAAAAAAACTATTAGCTGACATTTGATTCAACCGTTGGGTGAACTGATTATATTTGGTAATAAACAAATTCATTAACAATTAACATCATGGTTGAAAAATCAACCTTTTTTATTGAAAGTCCATGGAACAGCTTATTTGAAATCCTTGTAATTTAGACTTGGATTCATAACCATTGAATACTAACGTTTTTTTTACTTTCCACAATCTGATGTATCACATCCATCACTGTTCAGTACATGTACCGACATTTGACTTTCTGTTAAATTTCCGAGTATAACTCGTCTGTCTAAATTATCGTATTCATTTAATTAATATACTAGGAATATTATTAAAATTACATATGATAACGCTTTATTTGATAGGATGTATCTACGTTGCTCCAATCACATGCAATAACGTTTGATTTAATATATGAATTAGTTTATTTATTTTATTTAAACCATTCTATTTAATATTTAAATTAATGCATTAATTTTGTTCAAATTATATACGATATAGTTTGATTTATATTTGATTTGATATTTTTTATTTCGATCATATCACATGCAACTACGTTCTATTTTAATATTTTAACATGTTTGTGTTATAAATCGATAACATCCATATCATCTTACGTTTGTAGTAATTAAAAATAACTATCCAATAAAATTATTTGAGTGGAAATGTATACGTTTTTAAATTTGAGATCCTTGCAACATCGGCCTGAAATCATAACCATTAAATATTTATGTTCTTTACTTCCCATAATCTAATGTACCAATACGCCTCACAATCTTCTATTACACTATTGTGTACCACTATGTGTTGCACCAATTAAATTCTACCATATGTTCCTCCTAAATAAATTACAGTTAGATAAAAATTATTAAACTAATTTTAGCTAATTTAGGAAAGACACATGACAGAATCTTACTAGTGTAATACACAGTACACAAAAGTGTAACAGAAAATCCTGAGCCACATCCAATACCCATCCCTGCATTTTTCTATATTATCTTGTTCATTTTCTAATAAATTGATGTATTTATTTTATCGTTCAATTTACAACTTGAGTGGATGTATTTTATTTTTGTTATACAATATCTTTTTATTTAATATTTATCGACATTCAATTTGTATTTGTTTCGTCTTAATCACAGGTATCGACGTTATATTTAGCATCCATATCGATATAGTTGTTTTGTCCGATCATAGACGACGACGTTCTATTTAACATCCAATTCGATGTATTTGTTCCATCTAGATTACATGCGACTACATGCGACAACGTACTATTTAACAATTATCCATGTATAGTTTTTTTCTTCTCTAACCGCACTAACGACGTTCTATTTAACACATGAATTGACACATTCATTCAATTCAAATCATATACGACGACGTTCGATTTTACATTTATGACACATACTTTTTATCGATCACATATGACAACGTTCAACATCTGAATTGACGTATTTATTCATTTCAAATCACATGTGACGACGTTCTTTATAATATTAATCCACATTGTTTTTATCGATCACACACGACAACGTTTTATTAACATTTGAACTGTTCTACCGTTTCTGTTTGAATCACACACGACAGCATTCTACTTGACATGTTTCGCTCTATTAATTTTGTCAGAATCACACGCAACAACATTCGATTTGACGTGTCAGCATCTCGAATGAATAACGTCCCTCACTATTATCGTGTTAGTGCTTTGAATCAACACCCCCCTCGTTATCACCGTGTTAGTGTCTAGAAACGACAACATTCCTTACCATTACCGTGTCAGTGTCTTGAATCGACAACATCCGTTACCATTATCGTGTTAGCATTAAAATATTATAAATTTTTTATAGATGCATCGATTTCATAAAATGAGAGGAAATGTATCAAATTTCTCCAAATAAGAAAAATAATCACCAAAAATAAATAAATCATCCGCCCATAAAATCCGAGGGACAAGCATAGCAGCACTCCCCACTTTCCTCTCGGCCTGCTCCACAACACCCCCCGAGAATTCTCCTCGTTAATCCCATTTCCCCTTTTGCTTTGCCCATTTAACCATTCTGATTCCCCTTCAACGGCTGTTTCTCTTCTCCTATATATTTCTCCAACTGGGATTTCTCGATTCTTGCAGTCATTCTTCTTGTTCCCCGGATAAATGGACTGCAGCACTGAAAATATGTGAGTTTTCTGGGCATTTTTGAGTTCTTACTGAATTCTGGGATGGTGATGTTATGCTAAGAAAGAATGATATGGTTTTAGTTGTGTGATGATTTGTGGAAAGTTGTATGTTTTCATGTAATGGTTTTCTGAAAAGGTACTGGAGAGTGGAGATGAATAGACATAACTGTTCGCCAAGAGGTGCCAAGTGGTTATAAAAATCCCATAATTCTGATAATTTATGTACGCAATTTGGAGTGCCCATTTGGTTTAGAACAGAATTTGCTGTTCCATCTGTTCTAAACGCACTCCATTGTGTCTTACGATAATTACTCTAGATGTCTGATTGGAATTTTGATTGGAGCTCTAATTGGATTTCTGAATGGGATTTTGACAGTGATCAGTGGGAGTGGCAATCATCATGTAAAATCCTCGATGACTGTTTTGGTTTGTAGCACATCTCCTTGTTTGGAATTCGATTTATGTTATGAGGAATGGAATGGACGTAATGAATGTGGATCTTCAAATGCAGATGCAGATTGTTTATGGAGCGACGAGAAGGTGCAGGAAGATGCTTCTTTCATGTGTGATCATCCAGTTACTCCAGCTAAACGCTGTGGAGAATTTTCCAGCTTTTTTGAAGATGCTGGTAATCTATCTCAATGATGGTCTCTGTAGAATTTCCTAGTTTTGCTGAAATAGGAATGTGTTTATAATGTTTGAGTTGCTTGGCTTCAGAAGAAATTGAAAAAATGGACAAATTGGAGGAGCCATCATCTCGATTCAAGAGGCGTAGGATTCAGTATGTCTCTCAGGGTTTGGATGGTGTAGGATCTCAGGTTAGCCCCGTTTCACGGTTATGATCATGTCTTCTATCCAAATTATGCTATTGTTTTAGTTTAAAAGAAGGTTAGCTCCATAGTTTACGTGGTTGCTTTTAAATCTAGTAGATGTAACATGAATGATATGAATGTTCTTGTTTGCAGAATGCTGCAAACCCTGTTGAGCAGTTGCCAGAACTCTCTGATTTGAATCTTCAATGTTCAGGTCAGTGCACTTAGAATGGTAACTTATGAGATGATAACTTATCCTTTTATGACATTTGATTTGAGAACCTTATTCATTCAACTTTGTAGAGGGACCTTTAGCGTCTGGGTGTGAGAACTTAGATCAATCATCCGAAGCATGGCTTTCTAGTTTGATCGATGATGTGGATGATGTCCCAAACGACTCCAATGAGAAGTCTGTTCATGATGTCCCTATCTGCTCCAATGAGAAGTCTGTTGATGATGTCCTAATCTGCTCCGATGAGAAGTATGTTACTTACGACAGTATCAGCAATGAGATATCTTAGTACATCTGTAGTTACGTTATATGATGAGATCACTGTTTTTCTTGTAGGATCTCACCTCTCCAAATTAAGACAACTGGTATGTGGATGATGAGAAAATCTCTACTAGTAAACCATATTTTATGTCGGTTTTGATTGAATTCTTCCATCTGTAGGAAATAACAAATGCCGAGCATTGCCATCATCAATTGCTCAAAAATGTGCTGTGAGGACTAGCAAGAACCCTCTCACAGGTTATATTACTGCCTGTTTTGTAATCTTCTTGCACTGAATCAGGTGAATTTGAGTGAATGCTAACGTTCAATCTCTCTTGATTCTTGATCCATAGGCAAGAAACCCCTCACAAAGAGTTCTGCTGGCACGAATTCTTTTATAGCCTACCCCTTTTCATTCCTCAAGCCATCTGCTGCTGCTGGAGATGTGACTCTGAATGACATCAACCGGCGAATACGGTGCCCTCCTCCAGCATTGAAGCCAAAGTATCCTGAAGGTGAATGTTCCTATCCTACTTCGGCATTTTCAGGAAAACCTGTGGTGGGAGCAACAACCATCCGCACAGAAGGTGGAAAAGGCGCGATCACGATTCTGAGAACCAAAGGTTGAATAGAATGACATGTTTCCATAGAGAACAAATCATCTTCTTGATGTCATAGATTGGTAGATGATCGGAAAAGTTTTGCTCAGCTTATAAGTTGTATACTGATTGCAAGTATTTTCCCATTTATCTTTGAGCCCGTCTCTTGAAAGACGGTCTTTCCATAAGTCACGAAAAGACCAAGGTTTAAAGTGTAAATTAGAAGAATTGAAGATAAAATTTTCGGGTTGCATGAACCGGGTTATAAATTTTGTAACCACTACATGTTGCATACTAAAATTTTAATATTGCAACTAAGAACTTTTACCTTTTATTATTCTAATTAAACCCCGTCTTTCCATAATCTTATGGAAAGACCGTCTTTCCCAAGACTTTGCCTTTATCTTTTGGAAGCAGTATATATTACTTGACTAAATGTGGGGGATATAAACATGTTGGGATGATATTTTTATTAAATGGCAATAGAGCAAAGCTAGATTATTTTGCATTATTTTGATTCTTGTCATATGTAACAAACATATTGCATTGAATATTTTTTTGCTTCTCTGATCTTTGAATCAAACTGCTTTAAAAACTATTTTCACCTTTGAAGTTTTTGGGAAGATTGCAGTTTGCAAGCATGTTTGGTACGAGGAAATTTTTTATGTTAGGGAATGAAGTGTGATAAAGTGATGAGGCAATAAAATTTAAATATGTGGCAAGTAATTGAATAAAAAGAATTAAAATTTGATGGTGGGACTATGTTAATGGTGGTGGGTGGGATTGATCGTGGCAAATGTGGCTGTTGCATGCGCTGTGGTGATGGTGGTGACAGTGGCGGTAGGAGCTGGTGGTATGAATTTTGTTTGGCAATCGGAACACAGACATTGATTCTCCAAAGTACCACGAGACCTCCCCTGCTTGTGCACTCAAGCAGTGGAAGAGGAACTCTCTCTTGGTTTGGACAATGCGGTTGGTTGGCGATTCGTGCGAGGGTTCTCTTTCTTACTTACTCAAAGTAGTAGTGAAGATTTTCGCTATATAAACTAGAATTCCTCACTCTAAACTTCCCTTTTGCATTACAAAAACTTGGTGAGGGGTCGATGGTGGCAAGATGAAGTGGACTTTATAAGTGGGACAAAGAGTAAAATGAAAACACAAGCAATTTTCCTTAAAAGTGATTTTGGGCTGATTTTACTCTGCAAACAGGGGGGGGGGGGAGCGATGGTGGCAACGGTGAAAGTGGACTTCCTATATGGGACAAAGATCAAACTGAAAACACAATTTTCCCCCCTTATAATTAGTTTTGGGCTGAAAGTCCCATTTTGCATTACAAAAGCGAGGTGGGGGTCAATGGTGGCAAAGGTGGGGTTTGGGTGGTGTTGCTATGTCTAGTCGGGGTATTAGCTATTTGTGGTAAATGCTGTATGAGAATGGTGTGTGTAGGGATGGTGGTGGACGGGATAATGGTGGTCAGAAAGTTGAGATTGTAGTTGTGGGGCTGATAGGACGAGGCACTGTGTTTGCAGTCAAACAGAGCCAATGTTAGTGAAACGGAGGGAGTATATTAATGATTTTTGTGAATTTGGCTTTGCTCCTTTCGACAAGATATTTCCTCCGCACACTGTGAGTAAATTTTCGCTTTCATTGAAACGTATCCTTGTGAAAATTATATCTTTCCATAAATAGAGCATGTCCCGTAATCTTTTCTTCATTTCTTCATTTCTTGGAGAAGAAAAGAAACAATAATTACTTTCTTAAAAGTGATTTTGCTCAAAGTTTGGGTCGACGCTAGATATCAGCTAAACTTCTAATTTAGTGGGTTGCTTTATATGCGTAATGCTGGTACGAGGGAGTGTAAGGATGGTATTAGATGGTTGTATTGGTAGTAGTCAGGACTGATGAAGGCTCTCTTATGGCAGTGTGATTGTGGTAGTAGCAAATGTGAATACTTGCACAAGGGTGGTTTGGTGCAAGGGGATGATGGTAGGAGGTGATGGTGAAATGGTGGTAGAAAGGGGCATTGGGTGGTGGTGCTAGGTGTTGGATGTATCAACTCTAACAATAGTAGTTATGGTGTCTGAATCTAGTGGGATAGTCTGACTCTTGTTATAGGAAAGATTGATCGCTCGACCGTAAGAAAAGGAGCGAAAATGCAGGATGGCTTGGTAAGCTTCTTTTTTTATTAGCCAAAAGGGGGATCAAATGGTACTCCACAGTTTAGGCAGATCGCTTAGTCAGGGGTGGACATGGGATAATGGGAGGAGGCGATGGGAGGAAGGGGAGCTTATTTTGCTCAAATATTTTTTTTAGTGCGTTAGGACTACCGTGAATTGAACCTATTATAGTGGTACTTTACACTCTCTATACCAAAAAGATCCAGGGTTTCAAACCAAAAAATTACGAATATAAGAGAAATTTTCTGATAAGAATTATCCAAAGTTATTGCAAGTGGTCGATAAAGATGAAATCATGATAATTTTGATTTCGGTGGCACGAGTGATCAACTTTTGGGCATTTTTAGGAGGATGTCATGAGGGAATACCAAAAATGTGAAACAGAAATGGACCATCAAAACTTACTAGAGACAAAAAGTCTGCAATTTGAACAAGAAGTTGCCACTAAATTTCAGTTTCCTGAAATGAACCTTCTCTACGATTCTGTCCATACAACAGAAATGACAAAAAGAAAAGCCACCATGCCTCAATATAAGCCATTTTTGTTTCTGTTTTCTTTTTTCCCGTTCCCAAATAATAATATGAAAATAGTAAATCTTAGAACAAACTATACTCGTACCGGTAGCAATAACAGCAGATATACAGAGATTATCATTCAATACCCACCAACCATTTCAACTGCTATCACCATCTTCAACATATACCAATCTGGGCATCAATTATTTACCTAGCAACAAATTGCTCAAGCAGAACGTAATTCAGCAGCAAAAGAAATAAAATTAATGCATATAAAAAAATCAGAAAATGTCAAGAATTTCAAGAATGAAATTGTTGCAGAGGGGGCAGTTGCCCCTCTGTACCCAGAGCTCCCTGGAGCACAGCCTGCAGAAGGTGTGCCCACAGGGGATAAACGCCGCTCCCCTGTGCCGCACCATGCACACGCAGCAGCTGTTGTAGCCGGCGCCGGAATCCTCGTCCTCCTCCTCATCATCCTCTTCGATCATGTACGAGGATTCCAACCCCATCTGTTTATCGGTTTCTGCTAACAGAGCCATCAGCGACATCCTCTCGCCGCCGCCGCCGCCCTCCTCCTCCTCCGCGGCGTCGCCTTCCTCCTCCGTCTCCCCACCTTCCCCCGCCGCCGCTGCTGCTCCGCCTTCACCGTCCCCGTCGGCGTCCAAACTGCTCGTCACGCGCCGGATTGCGCGGCTCTGGTTCCTCGCAATCAACGCCGATCGGCTCCGGGGAACCCCCATGCTCAGGTCCACGTCCGGGTGCGCCACCGCCGCAGCCTCGGAGGGACTGCTCAGCCGCGTGGAGTCCCGCCGCATCATCATGCGGTTGCGGCTGCTGGCGGAGGGCTGAAGCGGGACGTCCGACGCCGGAACGGGAACGGACGACGTCCAGGAGTTGCCGGAGCCCATACGCCGGAGACGGAGCTTCTCCCGGAACTGCCTCCACCGTTGCTTCCCGTCCTTCGTGGCCTCGCCGCCGTAGGGGTCTTCCCGGATCATATCGTTGAGAGTCCGGTTGGTATTCGAGTGTAAACCCTCGCCATTGCCGTCCTGCTTGATTCTCAGAAAGTCCCGGAGATTCGGCGACTCCGGCTTATCGTCCAATCTCATGTTCCGGACAGCAACGCTAATCTCACCCGTTCCTTCCATTCAAAATCAAACCCACAAATATTATCCCAATATCAACCCAGAAAACACGCAGAAAATGTGGGACGCGTTCTCAATGAATCAAGAAACAGATCTGCAGGAGGTTGGAAATGAGGGGATTGGATGCCTTTCTTGTGTGAGAATGACCCATTTGAAAAGCACAGATCTAATGAATGTGTACTTGTGGAAGAGTGGGCTTTTGTTTGAACAAAGGAAAACCGAGGAGCACGAGAAAGAGAAAGAGAAAGAGAAAGGAGAGAGTTAAAGAGAAAGGAGATGTGGAGGGGACAAGGGGAGGAAGATAAGGCAACAAAAGTATTGGGGGGATTTTTTGTTTTCTCCTTTTTCATGTGGTCTCATATTTAAGTCCAAATTATAAAACTAAAGGGTGTTTTCTACAGCTTTGTCTTTCTCACTTTTGATGTTATTCCTAGTATCAAATTGAAGTTTGGGTAATTATTGCAAGAGTGTTATAGTTTTAGTATTCAACCATGGACATTACATATGAGTTGAAACTTCTCTAATGGACCTCATATGATGCTATATACAAGGAACAGAGGTCAAGCGGCAAGATGCAAAAGTAATGCAAACCATGTCAACAATTTAAGATGAATGAACGTTCGGGTGTTCTCAATGTGATGGAGCTAGCAAAGCAAACAATTGGATGGTCACACATATGGTCATTAAATGACTACGATGACGTGTTTCGCTAACATATATATAAGTATCCGACTATACCACTGAACGTGACGTGCATGGTTAAGTAAGTTAAAATTTTTAGCTTACTGATCATTTTTAAACTGTAAATGATTTTCAAAGCTTAACAATCTCACAGTTAACACTAACAGTTTTGAAATTAATGGTATCGTTGATGATTACTCAATAATTTGTGATAAATTTTTATGTCTAGAATTAAAAAATTGAACGGAAAACTTATAAATTTAGTAAAGTTCAAGGACTCATATGCTATTCACTCGTTATGCAAAGAGTAATACTATACCAGTGGTAATACTTGAATTGAAATTTGTTGACTGAACTTTGGAAGAGTACTAGGGGGGTATAAATTAAAGTGGTGTGAGTTAGTTGGGGAGCAAATTAGTTTTGGCGGGAGAGAAAATATGGGGTGAGTTTTGGTTCACTAATTTTATGGGAGAAAAAGAGAAGGTGGGACCGAGTCTTACGGGATCCTAAGCTTATTCTTATTTTGCGGTTAAACTTAATTGTTTGATTAACAAGGTAATAATTTAGGAAATTCCTTAACCATCCACCACGACTGCTAACAAGCTATTTTTTACGAAATTTATCCAAGAAATTTAAATAACGTCAAATTTTTTTACGACAAACTTTCAAAAAGCAAACAAACAAGCTATATCTTAAAGAAATTTGAAAATAATAATTAGAGTTACTGAATGCATAATGCCCACAAAACTTGTTTACTTGCTTATTTTAGTCCAGCAGTTTAGTAAGGATTTTCCGCTTTGCTCATTGGACCATTTCTTATTTTATGCAAAATACTTGGTAATTCTTTTCCAAAATTGTGAAACTTTTTGGTCACGTCCTTTGACCGGATCCAATACAACATTAAGCCATGCTGATACAACATCAATGGAAAAGTTTTCTTGCCTTTGCGACCGATTCTTGGTGGTAGGTGTACTATATGTTCCACCATTTGTAGTATCTTCATCGATGCAATCGTGTGTATCCGAATGAAAATTGCAAGTTGGAGGCTCTTCATTAAGGTCTGTAAAAACTAAGTCTCCTATCAGAAGACTTGTGTAACTCATCTGATGTCCATCCATCTACAAAATTAAGATAGTAGATATTCTTCAGACAATAATCATATCCCATCAGGAATCAAAGAAAACTTGTAAATAAATTAGCGTTTTACCATCATCAATCATACATTATTTTTATAAAATTAAAAAATACGAATGGGGAATCTTACATAAACTATGTTGCAAATGAGAGTTGGTTCAATATTGGTTTGATAGTTTCTGAATTTTGTACGTATATGGTATAGAAGTTTTTAAGCATGAGGAAGGAAAATATGTATTAATTAAAGATGATTGATATGGTTAGTGACGGGCGGGCGGTCGTCGCGCCCGCCTGTGCAAAAGATAATTTATAAGCCCTAAATGCTTACTTTCTACAACTAGGTAGATAGTGGCAAATCGGGGTCGTCCAAAGAGAAGAGGGATCTTCCTAAGCGTCTAAGCACACAATGGTTGATATTAGGCTAGGAGTAAATATATATACACACACTTAAAAGCGAGTAAATGGGGGGGGGGTTGGTTGGTTGGTTGGTTCCTAAGTTACGAAAGTAAAAAGACAAGATAACTAGCAACGTCAAGTGACTATGCTAATCATCAAACAAAACTAAGAAAAGGGGTTTTAAACTACAAAGATAAAATGCCTTGGGGGCAACGGATATCCACTTCCACATCTAATGTAGTTCATCGAATCATTCACACATTCCATCATTTAGCATTCATGACCCAACACTCACACACCCCATCTAGCAAGTACCACAACACACACATCACAAGGAGTTCTAAGTTCATGCTCATAGATCTTCATGCAAAGGCGCTACGGAATTCGTCACGTTCCTACACCTAAGCAATTCAACCACACAAGCACTACCTATGCTCAAACCACTCATGGCACACATGCAGTGAAACACACTGTCAAGAATACATAAACGCCGAATAACAAATGCTTTAAGAATGAATTTAAATCATCTATTCAATACTTCAACTACTTGTCGTGGAGACTAAACTCCTATCCTTCTTAGTTCGTAGTTTGCGAGAGTGAGTTCGACATCTCTCGTCAAACCTCACCAATGACTCCCGAGTCGCGACCACGACTCAAGGTGTCATTGGTGGCATTTAGCACGAAGGACCAACAAGCTTGGCAATGCCTATGACCACTACACCGTGACTAAGCATTTAACCAATTCATGCAATTACACGAGATTAGTCAAGAGCGACCACTCATAGACCATGAGCATATAACTCTTCTCGTTTGCTACACAAACGAACATGACGAAGAGTTCAACATCAATCACATTCGTCTAGCACATTGTCAACACACTAACACAATCAAAAGCTCTAATTCACACTCATACATTCCTAACAAGAACAGGGGGGAAATTAACCCAAATCCCCCAAACCCTAGCTAGCAATTCATACAAGCATTCATATCATCAAGCTCTCAACAACATTAATGGAATCAACAATTAACATTCAAAGCACAATAAAAGCACAATAGCAAAAACATCAAATAGATAGATAGAAATGAGTTCTTGCTACATAGATAATGGAAGCTTCAATCCTTTGCTCCCAAGAACAAGAACTACTCTAGAACAACAACAAAAGACATAATTAAACTAAGAGAAAGCTAAGAAAAGAAAGAAGAAGAAAAACCTACGGTTTGCGCCCAAAAACCAGAGAGAAAAACGGGCTGAAAAGCTGGAGAAGAAGAAGGGAAGAGAGTAGTATTTATAGTGCAGAGAAGATAAAGTTGATTTTTGGCCGCCCGTTGGTCGCGACTCGCGACGAGTTCGTCGCGACTCGCGACGGTGTTGGTCGCGACTCGCGATGGCGTCGCGACGGTGTCGCGACGGGAGCCAGAGTTTTGCATTGTTTCTTTGTCTTCTTCATAGCCATCCCTCTCAATCTTCAAGTCTTCAACGGCTCCAAAAATGGTCTTCAACGGCCTCCGGTCTTCATGTCTTCGAAGTGAGTATCCAAAAGTCTTCGAAAGTATAGTCTTCAATGTCTTCCGGTCTTCGTTGCTTCCGTGTTCTTCCCTTGTCACACAAAATCCACTTAGAAGAGGTAAAAGAGTACAAAGTTGCTTTTGCCTCTCCTAAGTGAATTTCAAGGTAAAACACAAGCTCTCGATAATAAAAGAGCACAAAAGTGATCCTAAATACTACTAAATAAAGCATCTAAAATGGACACATCAGTTAGCATTAAATTTTCCATTCTCTCTCTACCAAGATAAATAATAAAATGTTCTCCCTCATCTAATTCTCTATTTTAGAGAACGATATGGAGCATCTGTTGGAGATGCAAAATGTGGAAAATCTCTAATTTTTTTTCTAAATCCCTACTTTGCAGAGTCTGTTGGACTTGCTCTAATCATTGGTGAAACTGCATCTTCCCTTTGCCTACTGATAACGTACAGGCCTTACTGCCCAACTTTGGGATATCTTGGCCCAAAGGCACAAGGGAGTCCTAAGGAAGGCCCCAGCGGAACCAACAAGTGGCTTATGGGACCTGACGTACGGAAGGAGTCCCATCAGCCACCAAAACACATAAAACTAGGGAAAGACACGTGCATGGAGGTAACTTTACAATCTTTTCACTATTCACCTGAGACATTCTCCCATATGACGTACACGGCTGACCGGAGCGTCGGAGGAGGCACAACCTTACGCCTGCCTGCCTGCCTGACCTTAGTATGCCTGTCTTGTAGGTCCGGAAGCACATTGGGATTGTGGATATCATCAACAGTTGGATAGTAAATTCTGGCATTAACATTGTCATCGTCTGTGGGGATCACAATATCTTTAGCATCCGTGCAACTAGAATGACATGGAGGCACAAGCGGTGGGAAACCTGCTCAATCATATGGTAATGAAGGACAAGACATATCCGCAGGAGGACTCGATCTCGACGCTAACGCCGATGAGAGAGAGAGAGACACCAATTGCGCAGCTCAACAGAGCTAGCAAACAACTCGGAGGTACTTCAGGCGCTTCTAGCATCTCAGAACAAGATGTTGAGGAGGATGAAGGATGTAGAGGACCGCTGGAATGGAGAGACAAGGCGGAGAGGCGCGGGCCTGCAGCCAACGGAGCTGTTCCCAGAACAAGAAGGATACGGAGGGGCACCCAGCCAGAAGGAAAAGGGCTCAGAGACAGCCTGAAGCAGAGCCCACTCTGGAAGGAAGTGACCAGCTGGGGAAGGAGAGACAACAGAAGACCGCGAGTGGCAGGAAGGCTATGTGCCACCGCCAAGGGTGAAGGTACACGCTAGGGGGAAGGCCCCGGTCAGGTAGCTGGAGCAGGATGTGAGGAAGGAGAGCTCTCCCTTCACCAGGAGGATTCAGATGTTCACGGCAGACCCGGAGTTGAAGATACCGATAAACTTGGGGCAGTATAATGGCGGAGAGGACCCAAAAGACCACTTGTACAAATTCTGCACTAACATGGATACCTTCGCGATACCGCATGCCATTTGGTGCAAGGTGTTTGCAACCACCTTGACAGCAGCATCCATGGTGTGGTTCAAGAACCTGGAGGATGAGACAATCGACAGCTTCAGTTAGCTGGAACAAAAGTTCTTGGCACGCTTCACGCAGAGGAAGAAATTTAGAAGATATGTTCCGAGCTGTTGGCAATCAGGCAGAAGCCAACGGAAACACTGTCGGAGTACTGGGAACATTTCAATAACGAGGCAAATCAAGTAGAGGAAATGAGCAGCCAGTTCATCACCAAAACATTCATAAATGGCTTAAGGCATGAATGGTTGCCGAGGGACTGCACCTTGGATCCACCAGGCATAATTGGCAAGTTGATTAAAAAGGTAGGGAACTTCAACAGGGCAGATCTGGCAGACAAGAGGAGAAAGGAGACACAGGGCAGCCAGGGCCAACGAAGGGCTGAGTTAAACAAAAAGGCAAAGAGAGCGGAGCGCACCAAGACAGGTTCCCAGCTGTTTCCTAGTAGGTTCGACAAGTTAGAGATGGTTTTTACACCGCTCATCAAAACACACAAAGAAATCTCCGCCTTGTACACATGGGAAGGTATACTGAATGTGCCGCCAAGGATGAAGAAAGACCCTGGGAAGAGGAACAAGTCCCAATTTTGTGATTACCACAATGTTCACAGCCACGACAAGAATGATTGCATCCACCTGAAGTACAACATCGAGGACTGCATCTAGAGCGGTAAGCTCACACACCTGGTAAAAAGTACGAGGGCCCATAACAAGGCCACCTACCAGGGCAAGAATAAACATGGAGGGTTTTCAGGACAAGAGGGACACAACCGAGCATGAAGCTCTGATAGGGAGCACAAACGAGAGAAGGGAAAAGAGGTTGCCAGAGCTAAAGCTGGGGAGGAGCGGGGAAAAAGGCAAAGGGATGATTACCTGATAGAAGACAGCTGGCCAACCAGGGTAATAGACATATACACCATTATAAGAGGAACCATCAGAGGGAGGATGAAGTCTCAATGGAAGGCATGCTGCAGGCAGACGCCGCAGCCGACACTGACAGACAAGAAGTTTGGGCCAAACGAAGAAATAACGTTTAACTCCAACAACCCCATACCAGACAGGCTAGTAGGAGGAGACAATGTGGTGATAACAGTAAGGGTGATGGACACAAGGATTCACCGAGCATATGTGGATAGCGAAAGTTCAGCAGATATCATGTATTGGAGTTGTTTGAGAAGTTGGATGAGAACACGAAGAGGAAGCTGCATCCAATAGAGATTCCATTGGTGGGTTTTGCAGACATGGTAATATGGCCTGAAGGGACTATACTATTCCCTGTGACGGTGGGGGAAGGAGACAAGAGCAAGACTGTTGACATGTAGTTCATAGTTGTAAAAGCAAACATCCCATATAATTTCATGTTGGGCAGACTAGCCCTAGCCCCGCTGAAGGGGATCGTGTCAACCCTACACCTGATTTTGAAGTTCCCAACAAGGGGAGGAATAAATACTTTCAAAGGAAACCAACAGAAAACAAGAGAATGTTATAGGATTGCTCCTAGTAAGAGATAGCGAGAGGATGATGGTGCAGGCCAGGGAAAACAGGCTAGCAAGCTCTGGCCCATCAGGATGCTTACAGGTGGAGGCGACTCATCAAAACTGGGTACATAAGTAGAAGAGATGAAGATACATGGGGACCATTCAGTACAAGTAGGGGCAGCACTTCCCCCTGAAGTAAAAAGTGAGCTTATAAAGGTGTTAAAGGAAACTAAGAAGGCATTTGCTTGGATACCAGAGGATCTGACTGGAGTTCCTAAAGATGTAGGCTGCCATGAGTTAAAAGTGAACCCATCCCACAAGCCAGTAAAGTAGAAGCGGATGATACTTTTCATGGAGAGAAATGAGGTAGTGAACAAGGAGGTAAGCCAGCTGGTCGCAATGGGGATCCTATAAGAAATCCCCTACCCGACCTGGCTGGCTAACCCGGTGTTGGTGAAAATGGTGGATGACAGCTGGAGGATGTGCGTGGACTACACGGACCTGAAAAAGTCCTGTCCCAAGGATTGCTACCCACTGCCGGTCATAGACCAAAAGGTATACGCCCTTGCCAATTATCTAATTAAATGTCTTCTTGATGCATATAAAAGGTATCCCCAAATCCCCATGCTAGAGAGCAATATAGAAAAGACTGCTTTTACTACTGAGAAAGGAGCCTTTGGCTACCGAATAATGCCGTTTGGCCTGAGAAATGTTGGGGCTACCTACCAGAGGGTGGTGGATAAGATTTTCCAGAAACAGTTCGGAAGGAACTTGGAAGTGTATGTGAATGACATGGTCATAAAGATTAGCGAATACAAAACCTTCTTGGAGGATGTCAGGGAAAAAATGGTACGATTCAGGGAGACAAGGATGGGGCTTAACCCAGCCAAATGTCAGTTTTACGTAGGAGCAGGAAAGTTTCTGGGGCACATGGTGTCAAATGAGGGTCTGAAAGCAAATCCAAAGAAGGTTTAAGCAATTATGGAAATGAAATCACCAGGTGCGGTGAAGAAGGTCCAGAGCCTGAATGGGAAGCTGGCAGCCATGAATCATTTCATGTCCCAGGCAGCGGAAAGGGCACTTCCTTTCTTCAAGACCTTGAAAGGATGTGTAGACAAAAAGAGGGCAATACAGTGGGGAGAACTTGAAGAAAAAGCATTTGAAGAGCTTAAAGCCTACCTGAAAGATCTTCCCACATTGACCAACCCAGAGAAGGGGGAGACCCTGTATTTGTATGTGGCAGCCAGTGAGGATGAAATCAAAGGAGTGCTAGTAAAGGCGGAAAAAAAGATACAATAATCAGTGTACCTTTTTAGCCGGGCCCTGCAGGGGCCTGAGCGAGTATATACGAACCAGGATAAATTAACACTGACAGTGGTCCACATTGCAAGGAGACTCAGGCAGTACTTCCAGGCACACCTTGTGGTAGTACTGACCAACTAGCTGTTGAAGGCAATAATGACCAAACCAGAGGCTTCAGGAAGACTAATGAAGTGGGCAGTGGAATTAGAAGAACATTTTATTTAATATGCCCTGAGAAGAGCAATGGATGTGCAGGTAATGGCAGACTTCCTAGCAAAAATGCCCAGGGAAGAAAAAAATGAAAGCACCAGAAGAGGAATAGAACCAGACCAGCGTGACGAACAGTGGTAGCCTAACATGGCCAGGTGTGTGGAAGTTGTATGTGGATGGAGCATCCAGGGTAGAAGGTTTAGGAGCATACTTAGTAATATCAGATCCAGAAGGTGTAGAGGCAACTTATGCCCTGCGTTTTAAGTTTCCCGTGTGAAACAACGAGGTAGAGTATGAGGCACTGATAGCAGACATGGAGATAGCCAAAAAGTTGGGAGCAAAGAAATTGTAAGCTCACAGAGACTCCATGCTGGTTGCTAATCAATACAATGGGCAGTATGCTACTAAAGAGCCAATGATGATGAAGTGCGGAGACAAGGTCAGGAGTCTGGCATCTGGATTTGAGGAATTTGATATCACTAGGGTCCCAAGGTCCCAAAACACAAGTGCCAGCACACTTAGCAAGCTGGCGTCCTCAGCACTCACACACTTAGCGAAGTCTGTATTGGTTAAGGAGTTAGCGAGTAGGTCAATAGACACAAGCCTGGTGGGGGCATTACAGGATGTGGTTCCCAACTGGATGACGCCCCTCAGAGGTTATCTAGAACATGGGATGTTGCCGACAGAAGATAAGGAGGGGAGGACAATCAGGAGAAAAGCACTGCAATATGCTTTGAAAAGTGGTTTGCTGTATAAGAGAGGATACACAGAGCCGCGGCTCAGGTATGCAGAGCCCGAGCTGGCAAACACAGTCTTCTGGGAATTACACGAGGGGTGTTGTGGAAGCTATCAGGGACCAAGGACAATTGCGTTGCAGGCCTAGTGAGTAGGGTATTACTGGCTAACTATGAAGGCAGACACGGAGAAAATGGTCAAGGAATGTCATAACTGCCAGAAACATGCCAGGGTACAAAGGCTCCCTGCAGAGTGGATGACCAACATAAAATTGCCCTGGCCATTTGCCAAATATGGGATCGACGTGCCCAACTGAAGGGTAGTTGAGCAAATGAACTAAGAAGAGAACATCCAGGCAATCAGAGAAAACCTAGAGGCGACTGGATGAACTCAGGGAGAAAGCGTCGTTGAAAGAGGCTACGTATAAGTCATAGATGGAGCAACATGATAGGACGTCAAATGCATGTATTTTCCAAAGCATTTAACATCTCGTTTGTTATATTTTTGTTAGAAGATTATTAGATGTAGGTAGGTTTAAATAATAAGGAATTTAAATGATCATTCTCGATTTTCATATCTAATCCTTCATTTTGTAACCTATTTATACTCTAATGGATTCTTTGACCTTACGGGCATCTAGATTCCTTTTTATAAGCTTAATTTGTAGATTGCTTGTAAACACTTCAGATATATTTAGTGAAGGCTATTCACAAGGATGGTGGAAGATTGAAGGCCACGAGCAATATGTGGTAGAAGAAAGTCTAAATTGGAAGAACGAAGGCCAGCCAACCGATACGAAGACCATCTGGCCGACCGGTTGGGTAATGAGTACCGGGTGCACGGGCAACACCCTTAACTGCACGCCTGCACAATGAAAATAACCCGTGGAGTGCAACCTCATAACTGGAACAAGTGGTGTGCGCAAGCTAGTGAGTGGCCACACGCGGTTACCTAATCATGAAGAATTTGAGCACGGCCAACACGGGGCAGCGTGCTCAAGACAAGCCATAAAGGGCAGCCCCAGACCGGATCTGTGCGACCAACACTCCTTATCGCGTGCCTATGAGCGGCTAACTCCAGATCTGCCTAACACTCACGCACGCCTGCCAGCTTGCTCCAGCCCGCTCCAGCTTGTGTTCCTGCATCACCTTTGCACCAAAGCCTCGCATCAACTTCCTTGCGTCAATGCCTTACGTTAGCAGCCTCGAGTCAAGGCCTCACACCGCGCCCTCACACCAAAACCTTATCTTCTTATTCCTCATTCATTTCTCCAGCCAAAAATAGTCTCAAAACCCTACTTCTCCATTTATTTCTTCTCTTTAACTCTATGTTTACCATGGATTTTTGCTATTTTGTCATGGTTTTTCATAATCTAGGTTAAATATACTCTTGGGAGCAATTGGTAAGCATTTCTAGCATGAATTTGTGAGATTCAATTTATCCTATTTTTGTGCTTTGATTATCAAGTATATTTGATAATGCATGATTAATGCATCATTTAGACTAAGGAGATCAACTAGTTGAAGATTGTGGGTTGATTACTTGCTAGGTTTTTGGTCAAACCCAGAAGACTTTGACTTCTAGTCAACGTGATTGTTATTGGTCAATGCTAGGTTATAATTAGAAGTGACAACTAATTATGATTGTTGATTGATGGAGTTTCTTAGACTTAGGAATAATTTAGATGGATTTGACTAATTATTAACGTGGTCCACTAATAATGATTAGCATGAAGGTCGATCCTTGTAGTCATTTTTAGTAAATACACTTGTAGGACATTGTGGTAGTCGTGTTGGGTCTCTGTGTGTATTGCTATCCTCGGAAAAGTCTATGACATCGATCATCTAGGGTGACCCGATGATAAGGGTTATTGTGTGAAGCCGATTGCCCACTCTAACTATAATCGAGGAGAGGTGAGAAATATCAACACTCAAAAGTTGTTGATAAGTTCTCCACAATATGTGATTAATGCATAAAAATAGGATAGTTAATCTATGATCAAAGGATGACTAAAAATGTAAACCAATTGCGCCCAAGACTCGTTACAATCTTAGTTAAGTTATTTGTGCTACTTGTGATCATATTTACATAGTTCTTTTTAATAGTTTGTTAATTTAGTTGTTCAAAGTAGTCGTATTGTTTTTCCAAAAGCAACACCCCCCAACTTGGTTACCACACAGGAAGAGTGACATCTATGCATGCCTTTTTACTACGCTTTAACACTCGATAAAATCCCATTTTCCTCGTGGACGACCCTATCTTACCACTAGCTACTATTTAGTAGTTAGCTGTAATTTGGGCTTATAAATACTGTCTTTGAGAGGCACAACGATATCCTCCCTAATTTTGGTGCTGCTGTTGGTGTAGTTTTTTTAATGTTTTTTCTTGTTTTTTGTTGGCATTTCCTTTCTTTTGTGATTGTTAATTAGGATAAGGTTGTATTGCTTTGGTTCTTGGTTTATGGTTGATACTTGTACCGATAGACAAGAACCCTTGCACTACGGGCCCAATCTTTTGGGAACACTCTCGAGAGCAAGGAGAGTAGCCCGTTTAGCCAACCAAAGCACCCAATCATCACCCGAAGTAGTTACACCAACTATGGAGGATGATAATAGAACCTTAAGGGAGCTCATGGCTTATAACCTAGAAAGTCAACCCATTTGCATCACATTCCCTCCTCTTCCGGAAAATATCACTTGTGAGTTTAGGTTCGGGATGTCCATTGTCTACCATCTTACCATGGGGTGATCACGGAGGATGCGAACAAGAATTGGTCCAAGTTCTATTATGT
This sequence comes from Rubia yunnanensis, assembly GCA_037428765.1. Classification (NCBI taxonomy): domain Eukaryota; kingdom Viridiplantae; phylum Streptophyta; class Magnoliopsida; order Gentianales; family Rubiaceae; genus Rubia; species Rubia yunnanensis. The sequence goes on from CM075062.1 coordinate 16,839,619, forward strand.
GATTATCAATATGAAGCTATCCGGAATTTCGGAGGATAATTTCAATCTAAGGGTGTTTCCTTTCTCTTTGAAGGATGCTGCCAAAGATTGGCTGTACTACCTCCCACCAGGAAGTATAACATCATGGAAGGAGATAAAGAGCTAGTTTATGGGCAAGTTCTATCCGGCATCCAAGTCGGTGGGGCTAAAGAAGGAGTTAAGTAACATCTCCCAATATTTGGGTGAATCTTTATACGAATATTGGGAGAGGTTCAAGGGGTTGCTAGTGAGTTGCCCATACTACCTATACAAGGAAGGAGATCTTGTGTACTATTTCTTCGATGGTTTGTCCATTGAAGATATGAGGATAATCAATACCACTTGCAATGGTTCAATTGCCAACAAGAGCTCGAAAGACGTCATGGCATTGTTGTAAGAGATTTCTAATGAAACAAGACACTTTGGTGTAAGAGAAAGGGAAAGGGTGCAAGAACCTCCACCTCCAGAAAACCCTAAGCTTGAGAAGCAAGTTCAAGCTTTAGTTTCCATGATGAAGGAGCTAACGAATGGGAGGATGCATCAAGCCAAAGTTTGTGGGATTTGTTCATTGGATCACCACACTGATGTATGCCCTCAACTCAAAGATAAATGGTTTGAATAAGTAAAGATAATGGGCTACCAAGGTGGTCAAGGCCAAGGTTTCCAAGGAAATCGGGGATACCAAGGTGGAAAAGGGCAAGACGGACAAGGTCTTTAAAGAGAACAAGCTCATGAGAAGAAGTATAATCCATACTCCCAAGCTTACAACCTCGGGTGGAGAGACCATCCAAACTTTCGGTGGAGAGATGAGCACACCGGTCGATCAAATCCTCAAGGTGATTTTCAAGGTAATCAAGGTGGATTTCAACCAAATCATCAAGGGGCACAAGCCTATTACCAAGGAAATCAAGGGTAAAATCGAGCACCACAACAAGGATACCTAAAGGATGAGGGCTCATCTAACTCTCGAGAGGGGGGATCAAGGTCAAAGCATGAGGAGCTTATGCATGCCATAATCACCATGGTCATAAATTTGGAAGATCGCACCTCGGCTAGTGTCAAGAACTTTGAAACTTAAGTTAGCCAAATTGCATCTTCCATGGCCCGATTGGAGGCTAGGGATTCTGAAAAACTTCCCTCACAACCAGAATTGAACCCAAGGAAAAATGTAAGCTCAATCACCTTGAAGAGTGGGAAAGAAACCAAGGAGCATGAGCGAGTTGTTGAGGATGGGAAGGAAGTTGAAGAGGAGCTTATGGTGAAAGACCAAGAGGTCGAGAAGGTTATGACTCAACCACCAAAGAGGAGGGAAATTGAAAAAATCCTTCCACCACCACCTTTTTCGGTGGCTTTGCAGGATAAGAATCGCAAGGATGAGAACAAAGCCCTTTTTGAGGTTTTCTGCGAGGTAAACATACCCCTTTTTGATGCTATCAATCAAGTGCCTAGGTTTGCTAAATTTCTTAAAGAGTTATGCACACCTAAGAGAACTAAAGCATTGAAGAATGTTAAAAAAAATTTAAATTGGCGGATAAGTGTCGACTCTTTTTTAAAAGAAACTACCTTCTAAATGCAATGATCCCGGCATGTTTACTATCCCTTGTGTCATAGGTGACAAAATTTTTGAAAAAGGCAACAATAGACGTAGGAGCCTCTATTAATGTAATTCCCTACGCTCTATACAAAACTCTTAACTTAGGGACTTTGCATGAAACTAGGGTGATCATACAACTATTCGACCATTCCAAAGCTATTCCAAAAGGACTAGTGCGAGATGTGTTGGCAAAAGTGGATAAACTAGTTTTTTTCACCGATTTTTATGTTCTCGATATGCCGCATTATGAGAGTGCGCCCCCTATCTTGTTAGGGACACCTTTTTTGAAAATGGTGTGAACTTAGATCGACATGCTAGTGGTTCATTGACCTTAAAGTTTGACGAAGAAAAAGTTGGTTATGAGATATACAAGGATAAAGAGCTTCCAAAGGATAAAACGTCTTGCTATGTTGTCACTATACTTGAAAGTTTGCATGAGCCTCACAATGACCTTGAACATTGCCACATGATTAGCTTAGTTGAAGTTGATAATGGAATGAGTAAGGCATCTAAGAAAGTTTCTATTATTTTGAACAAGGTTAATGTTACATATGCGAATGTCTCTAGTACTAACTTGCAGCGAGTGAAGAAGGGGTTAAAACATTATCTAAACCCCCGTCACTCCAAAGAGTCCCTAAAACCACCCAAAAAGGGATGAGGCACACATGTCCATTGGGCTCAGAAGGTGAGGTTTAAGGCGAGACAATGTTGGAGACCAATACATGCAGAGACAAGAATAGGTGGAATCACGGATGGTGATTCCAGACACCTGAGGAGTATTTTGAATGAAGTTTGAAAAAAAGGGAGTATGTCGTGCCGACGACGTTAAATAAAATTGGTTTTGATCATCCAGTTAGTCATTAATGACATTCCGTCGATGTAACTGTAATTTTTTTTGTTAAAAACTGTGGAGATCTGTTGTTTTAACTGGAATTCATGATTGATTCTTCTTCTTTTTATTTTTTGGAACACTATTACCCATGGATTACATGATTTTTTTGTAGGAAGCATTTGGTTTTTTAGAAAATGGAGCGAGAAAAATGGGCGAGCAACTGGGCCTAGGGGAAGTTCAACTAACGAACCGTATAGAAAACACCCTGCTAAGGTGAAAACCCGAGAGGGAAACCGAAGCAAAATTGGGGGGCTCAGATAGGTTGAAAACCCAAAAGGGAAACCTATGCAAAAATGAGAGGCCAAATGGTGTGGAAAAAGGTAAGGGTGAACCTTGAAAAAAAAGGTGTGAAACTAGGATGAAAACCATAGAGGACCCCTAGGCAAAATGAGAGAAAATGAGAGAAATTGAAAAAAAATTTGTGCTTCTCTTGATTTTTCTATTTGGTGGCTTCTTGGCAGAGTAAGCTAGTTATATACTTGTATTTTATACCCCACCTTTTATTGGTATAATGGTGGTTTAGATTATCTTAAACTTTGGGATGTGAGAGTGTGAGAGATTCTTATGTCTTGGGGTTTAGGGTAGTCTAGGAATATGATGATGGATATTTTGGGGAAACTTTTGCATGCTAACTTATGCCAAGATCTTTGCTTGTTTTTGTTTACCCGATGACTACTAAAGGTTTAAGTGCAGGGAGATTTGATAGGACGTTAAATGCATGTATTTTCCAAAGCATTTAACATCCCCTTTGTTATCGTTTTGTTAGAAGATTGATAGATTTAGGTAGGTTTACATAATAAGGGGTTTAGATGATTTTTCTCGGTTTTCATATCTAAATCCTTCATTTTTTAACATATTTATAGTCTAATGAATTTTTGGTCCTTACGAGCATCTAGATTTCTTTTTGTAAGCTTAATTTGAAGATTACTCGTAAGCACTTCAGATTAATTTAGTGAAGGGCATTCACAAGGATGGTATAATATTGAAGGCTACAAGCAATATGCGGTAGAAGAAAGTCAGAATTGGAAGAACGAAGGCCAGTTGACCGATGCGAAGACCGGCCAGCCGATCGGCCGAAAGATACAAGGCGCGTGGGTAGCACCCTTAACCGTCCACCAGCGCAGCCTCAAAATTGGAACGCGCGGCCTGAGTGAGCTAGTGTGCAACCATGTGCAGCAACCTGATCGTGAAGAATTTGGGCGCGACCAACGTATCCTTGGGTGCAGTCGCGCGGTCGAGACAAATCATGGAGCACATCCCTAGACCGGCTCCGCTCGACCGGCACTCCTCATTGTGCGCCCGTGCATGGCTAACTCCAGACTGGCCTCACATTTACTTGCCTGCGTGGCTTCACGCGCGCCTGCCATCTCGCTCCAGTTTGCACTCGCGTATCACCTTCGCACCAGGGCCTCGCGTCAGTTGCCTCGCATCATCAGCCTTGCGTCAAGGCCTCGTGCCATGCCCTCACGCCACAACCTTGCTTAGTTTCTCATAACAACGCCTCGTGCCCACGCGCCCAGAGTCTGACCTGTGCGCCTGCTACGGGCCTTGACATTTGTTTTGACCATTTTGTACTATAAATACTCCAAAACCTTATCTCCTTATTCCTGATTCATTTCTCCAGCCGAAAATAGTCTCAAAACCCTAGTTCTTAATTTATTTCTTCTCTGTAACTCTATATTTACCGTGGATTCTTGCTATTTTGTTATGGGTTTTCATAATCTAGGTCAAATATACTCTCGGGAGCAATTGGTAAGCATTTCTAGTATGGAATTGTGAGATTCAATTTATCCTATTTTGTGCTTCAATTTATTCAATTTACTCGTAGTCATTATTAGTAAATACACTTGTACTATATATGTGTTTCTCGCTTGTAGGACATTGTGGTAGTCGTGTTGGGTCTCCGTGTGCATTTCTATCCTCGGGGAAGTCTATGACATCGTTCGTCTAGGGTGACCCGAGGATAAGGGTTATTGTGTGGCGCCGATCGCCCACTCTAACTATAACCGAGGAGAGGTGAGAAATATCAACACTCAAAAGTTGTTGATAAGTTCTTCACAATATGTGATTAATGCATAAAAATAGGATAGTTAATCTATGATCAAAGGATGACTAAAAATGTAAACCAATTGCGCCCAAGACTCGTTACAATCTTAGTTAACTTATTTGTGCTACTTGTGATCGTATTTACATAGTTCTTTTTAATAGTTTGTTAATTTAGTTGTTCAAAGTGGTCGTATTGTTTTTCCAAAAGCAACCCCCCAACTTGGTTGCCACACAGGAAGAGTGACATCTTTGTGTGCCTTTTTACTACGCTTCAACACTCGATAAAATCCCATTTTCCTCGTGGATGACCCCATCTTACCACTAGCTACTATTTAGTAGTTAGCCATAATTTGGGCTTACAAATATATCTTTGAGAGGCACGACGATGGCCTCCCACGACACTACGACAGCAAGGGCAGATCCAAATCCTTTAAAGTGGGAGACCTCGCGTTAAGGAAAAATGAAGCAAGCAGAGTCCAGGGACAGAAGAAGTTAGATGCAGAATGGAAAGGCCCGTACATGGTGCTCGAGGTGCTGGGGAAATGAGCTTACAAGCTAGAAGCATTGGACGGCAGTCCAATCACTCGCTCTGGGAATATCATCCACCTAAGAAGGTACTATACATAAGTAGTTACGAAGTATGATTTATCAATCGTCACCTGCAGACAGACGGTATGATTTTGCAGTCAAACGAGGTGGTGATTCCTAAGAAGATCAAGTCTTTTGTAAGCCCAAAAGGGGTAGGATCTGAAGGGAATCCCAGCATGCTTCCTGGCCCTTTTTACTATTTCACAAACTTTGAATGCAGGGGAGAAAGTAGCCAAAAGAATGTGTAAAATGAATCGACCCTGGCCAAAAGTTACAATCCTGGCCCCAACAGCCGGGAAAATTTCTAGCCAGGGGCTAGCAGGCAAAAAGATTTAACTTTGACCACAGCCATAACCATTAAGAAATGAGTCGACCCTGACTAAAAGTTGCAATCCTGGCCCCAATAGCCAGGAAAATTGCTAACTAATGGCTAGCAGGCAAAAAGATTTAACTCTAGCCACAACCATAGAAGTTAAGCAATGAGTCGACCCTGGCTAAAAGTTGCAATCCTAGCCCCAACAATCAGAAAAATTACTAGCCATGAGTAATCACAAAAAAAGATTTAACGCCGGACACAACCATAGCTGTTGAGAAATGAGCCGACCCTGGCTAAAAGTCGCAATCCTAGCCATAACATCCAGGAAATTGCAAGCTAGAGGCAAGCAGGAAAAAGATCTGATCCCGAAAACAACCATGGCCATCGAGAAAAAAGCAAAACAACAATTTTGGAAGCTGGCAATCAATAAAAGATAGGCTAAGTCCAAACAACAAGAAAGAAGCAAAAAGGAGTGTTGGCCACAACTATGACCGCTGAAGAAAGAACCAAAACAAGCTAAACACAAAGCCAAGAAAAATGGTAAGGTAGGATTAATGCAGAGAAGAGCAGAAGCAAACATGGAAAAAGTGCCAAGTTTGCAATTAAAAAGGGGGAAAGGGATACCCTATTCCGGTAAGTTCACACGGGGGGTGCACACCCCTATACAAAAAAAAAACAACAGAAAATTAACTTAGTTTCATCCCTCAGTAGGGGAAATACAACACCATAAGAAGAAAATAAAATTACAATACCTCCGGGCTTAGCAGCATCATTATAAATCTGCCCCTACCCCCCGGAACGGCCTAAGCTTCACCCATCAAGACTTTCACAGCATTCGCACCACCTGCATCCTAAGCCCCATCCCTAGTGACCTTCCCTGCATTAGCAGCCTGATGCGGAACGCTGGCAGAATGCGCTTCCAGCTTTACAGAAACGTTATCTCGGTCCCAGCCATCCAGCTCAGCTGGTGTCATACCAAGGTTCAACTTAGTCGAGTACTCGATGAAGCTATGTTCAAGAAAAGGAACAAAAGTATCACCAAGCCCAACTCGCAGCTGCTCCTCGTCTGCATCCTCATTCACAGAGTAGAACTGGATGACCTTCATCAGGGCGTCACTCAGCATCTCAGACACCCTGGTACTCCGTACAACATGAGAGTAAAGGCTCAAGAGACCGCAGGTGAAAGTCTAGTCACAGAAAGCATATCTCAGCAATCTTAGCCTCAACACAAGCCAGAGAAGTCTGCAAAGAGCTAGTAAGCCCCTTCTCCAGCTCGAGATCTTGCTCCATCTCAAAGACACGCTGGGCCTTAGCTTTCTGGGAAGCTAGCCCACGCTTAAGCTTGTTGTTCTTTACCTGCCAGCTGGCAAGCTCTTCTGGTAGGGCATGGGCAGTGCAGAAGTGCTGAAAAAGCCAAGGAAAGTTACAAATCTAACGATACAAAAGAAAACCCAATAGAAAGTAAGAAGAGCAAAGAGCATACCTCAAGGACAGCCGAAGTAGAACAGTGTGCGAGAGAGCTAGACTCGGCCACGTTCAAAGAGCTTTCCTGGAGGCAATCATTGAAATGAGAAATAGGGAGGGTCTGGGAAATGAACTTGGCCCGAGCTACAGTAGTATGCAGGGGAGCTGACACAGAGTTGGTCCGAGAGGAAGAACCACAAGAGAATAGAGGCAAGAAGGGGACCGCCTAGACAGGTAGAGCTCTGAGGGTGACATTCTAAGGCTGAGCATATCCTGGGATACTGGGGTCTCAAGAACTTTCTTGGGAATCACCTCAAAGCTGGCGATGGTGCTCCCCTTCTCAGTCCTCCTCTCAAAACACCAGCGAGCTCTCTTTTGGAAGGTCTCCTTGTTCGAGACTTCAGTGTTAGAAAAGTCAATGGTCGCCACCTTCTGATCCACAACACCAACATCTCTTTGTTGATAGGCGGAAGATGAGATCTGGAGGCTTGACAAGGGAGCTGTGATAGGTCCCCAAGAAATTTTGAACAAGCATCTATACAAAAATAAAAATAGAGGTCAGAACAAAAAGTTAAAGTAAATAAAGAATAACAGACACTATGAGCCTATACCACTCAGGTCAGAGGGCCCCTTATTGGGGGCTAAGCTGTCTAGCAGATAGGGTAAGCCGACAGCCCACAGGGCAGAGTTCCACAAGAAGCGGTCACACTTCACTTGCACCACCTCAAGACGGGATATGAAGGGTTAAATGGTAGCCATTTTAGCATCACTAGGGCGAGATCTCCACCCCTTCTTCGGGCCAATTGGAAGGCCTATCGGGGCACCTTTTAGGCCCAAGATCAAGGATTCATCTATGAAGACGAACTGCCTCTTCCGCTCGGCGCGAGTGGGGAAGTCAGTTAAAAACTTGTGTGCATCATGCCTGAACTTTAGAAAGGTCTAGTTGGGAGGCATTCTGGATGACTGCTAGAAGACACGAAAAATGGGGACATTAGGCTCAATATGGAGAAGGGGGCACAAAACTTAAAAGCCCATGAGGATTCTGACGGAATTGGGAGGAAGGTTAGTTAAACTCAGTCTATCAAAGGCCAATACGGCCTGGAAGAAGGGAGAAAGGGGGAACCTAAGGCAGTAATGTTCTAGGGTTTCCATGTAAACCTTGTTCCTAAGGGTACATCCAACATGGTCTGGTTGAACTCCGACAATGCGACAAAATTGCCAATTTCATGGAAGGTGATTTCCTTGGCGTTAAAGTAGCCTCAATCACCCGACAGGCAGAATGAATTTCAAGGTTAGTGGTGTTGTAGAACGAATCCTCTTTGGGAGGGCTAATTGTCGATACCATTGTAGAAAAAATGAAAGGCAAAGAGAAAGAGTATAGAGGGTACCTGAGAAAGACTGGAAAGACGACCGTGATGTTGAAAGCAGAGCAAGCAAAAAAGGCGATGAAAGAAGGAGAAATTAAAACGGTGGGGAATTTGAAAGGAAGAAGAAATTTTAACAGGCCCAACAAATGCCTTGGAAGGTAGAACGGTTGAGGCGTGATGATAACATTCTTGAGAAGGGGCAAAAATTAAGGGCCTATATACGATGACAGATGGGAAAAAGGATGTGTGGCATATATCAAGGCAGGTAGCATAACCTTTATAACGTGTCTTGAATAAAAATGCTTCTGCATGATCTTGACGATTCAAAATTAGGAAACTGCCAACTTTCTCTCAGAAAAGGAAGCGGTCAGCTCGTAGAGACCAGACAGATTGCCAGTGACTCGTCAGACTAAAAGGCCCATGTCTCTAGCGCCTAGGACTTGGCTCTGCCAGTCACGTCTCGGGCTGGGGGGACTTGATAACGTACAGGACTTACGGCCCAACTTTGGGATATCTTGACCCAAAGGCACAAGAGAGTCCTAAAGAAGGCACCAACAGAACCAGCAAGTGGCTGATGGGACCTGACGTATGGAAGGAGTCCCATCAGCCACCAAAACACATAAAACTAGGGAAAGGCACGTTCAAGGAGGTAACTTTAATATCTTTTCACTATTCACTTGAGATATTCTCCCACATGGCGTACACGGCTGATCAGAGCGTCATAGTAGGCATGGTTATGCGCTTGCCTGCTGACCTTAGTCTGCTTGTTTTGTAGGTCTGGAAGCACACTGGGCTCGTGGAGATCATCAGCAGTTGGATAGAAAATTTTGGCATTAACACCTACAAAGTACAAGTATTTTTTATGGTAAACTACCATTATTGAAATGCTTTCATGTTACACCCTGTTAATACCAAAATTTTCTACTCCCCTACAAATGCTCTCCTCTAGTCCGAGATGCTTCCAGACCTACAAGATAGGCAGACTAAGGTAAGGCAGGCATGCATGGGGCCGAGCCTGCTCTGATGCTCCGGTCAGAAGTGGGAGTCATGTGTGAGAGAATTTTAGGTGAAAAGTGAAATGGATTGTAAGTTACTTGTTCTGTCATGCATCCCCCTTGTTTTATGTAATTTGGTGGCTGATAGGACTGCTGTTGTACACATGTCCCATCATCCTTCGGTTTTGTCCATTGGGGCCTCATGCGGGCATATCTGATGAATTTGGGATGGGAAGCCCAAATTTGGGCCGTAAGGCCTATTCGTCATCAAGTCCCCCTAGCCCAAGACTCACTTGGCAGGGCCAAGTCCAAGGTGCAACGTTGGATTCCAGTATAAAGCGCCAGGCCTGTCAAACCACATTCACCTTGTCTGCTTTTTGCATGTCGTGTGCTTGGCAGGAAAAAATGGCAGTTTCCTACTTTTGAATCAATAGGATAGTGTGGCCATGGTCTCATTTAAGGTAGGCTTTGGCGGTTACGCTATCTGCTCAGATGTACGCCACACATCTTTCTCTCTCTTACATCTCTGCATGCAGGCCCTTTTCCCAAGGAAATTATCATTACACCCCAACCACTTTATCTTCCAAGACATTTATTGGACCTGTCACACTCTCCTTTTCCTCTTTAAATTCCCCTTGTCTTAGCTTCACTCTTCTTTTGTCACTTCCTCTACTTGCTCCACTTTCAGCTTTTCCGCTCGGCTTTCCAGTTCCACTGAGGTACCCTCTCTTTTTCTTTCTCTCCATTTTTCATTATTGGTATCATGTTTTTAACAGTCAAACCCCTTAAGGAGAATTCATACAGTGATACCACTAACCTTGAGTTTCCTTCCGCCTATCGGGTGGCCAAGACTGTCTTCAACGCCCATGAGACCACCTTCCACAATATCTGCGACTACGCCGCCTTACCAAACTTTAACTAGACTGTACTATACGTCCTCCTCGGTGTGGTCGCTATTTAGGTTTCCCCTTTCTCCTTTTTTTCCAGGCCGTATGGGCCTATTTTGGATTGAGGTTGACCGGCCTTCCCCCTAATTCCGTCCGACTCCTCCTGGGCTTTGAGGTTTTGTGCTGCCTTCTACATCTTGAGCCTAGCATCCCTCTCTTTTGTATCTTTTGTCAGCCGGTTCGGATGCCTTCCAGCTGGACCTTCCTTAAGTTTAGTTAAGATGCCCATAAGTTCCCGAATGACTTCCCCGCTCGTGTTGATGGTGATTCGTCTTTGTGGATGAAACTCTGATTGTAGGTTTGGAGGTTGCTCCACTGGGCCTCAAACTTGGCCCAAAGAAGGGGCGTGGATTTCGGCCTAGCAGCACAGAGATGGTTGTTATCCAACCCTTTATTTCCCATTTTGAAGTGGTTACAATGAAGTGCGCCTCCTGCGAGACTCCGCCCTACGGACTGTCGGTCTTCCCTATCTACCAGATGGAATAACCCCCGGCGAGAGGCCCTCTGACCAGAGTATTATAGGCTCGTAGTTTCCTTTACGTGGATGCTGCTCTCTGTTTCCTTACTCCTTTCTTTTTCTTATGTATGTGTATACACATTTTTATACTGTTTCATGGTTTAAGTACTGATCTTTCCTTTTCTTCTTGCAAAGATTTTAGTTTCTAACTACTTGGGCAATCTGTCAAGGATTCCCCACTGGTTTTCCAGCTTCCACCCCCTGCCAGCGAGGAGACCGTTGGCATCGTGGATCAAAAGGTGACTCTCATCAATGTGTCTAACACAGAGGTTTCCGACGAGAAACCTGGACGGAAGAGAACCCGTCATTCTGCGAGAAATGTTGACAAGGGGGGAACTAACACTGGCTTTGAGGTGATCCCTGAGTATTCTCTAAGACCCTGGCCTCCCAGGCTGTTGCGCCGCTGCAGGATATCACTCTCGGTGCTCTACCTATCCAGGCGGTCCGCTTCTCCCCTCCACTCACACGCGGCTCCTTTTCTCGGGTTAACTTTGGGTCGACTCCCTTGTGTACTTCTGAAGATCGGGTTGAGTTTGTCTCCCAGGCTCTCCATGTCCCTCCTTTCAATTCTTGGCTCCAGGAGAGGTCTCTAAATGTGGCTGGGGCAAACTCCCTTGTTGACCGCTTTGCTTCGGCCGTCCTCGAGGTATATTCCTTGCTTACTCTTTCTTCTCTCTTTCTTTGTTTTTGGTGTTATTAGGCTTGTAATATTCTTGGATTTTTATTTAACACTTATGCGCTGCCCGTGCCTTGCAAGAAGAGCTGTTCAACCTGCAGGCCGGGAATATCTATCTTAAACACGAGCTTAAACGCGAGCTTGCCTTCCTGAAGGACAAGGCCCAGCGTATTGCTGAGGTGGGGCAGGACCTTGAGCTGGAACGGGGGATCACGGGCTCTCTACAGACCTCGTTGACTCGTGCCAATGCTAAGATTGCTGAGCTGGAGGCTTTCCGCAACTGGGCTTTCACTTGCAGTTTCTTAAGCATTTACTCCCACGTTGTGCGAAGTACCATGGCCTCCTAGATGCTGAGTGACACTTTGATGAGCTATCCAGTTCTACTCTACGAATGAGAATATAGATGAGAAGGCACTGCAGGTTGGGCTTAGTGATAATTTTGTTACTTTTTGGGAACACGGTTTCACCGAGTACTTCACTAAGCTGGACCCTGGCATGTCGTTGGCTGAGCTTGACAGCTGGAGCTTGGACAGTGCTCCTATTTAAATGGATGCTCATTCTGCTAGCGGTCCGCGTCAAGCTGCTGACGCGGGGAAGGTCACCGGGGGCTAAGCTCAGGCTGCAGGTGAGAAAGGCCCCGAGGGGGAGTCAAGGGAAAAAGTTCAAGCTGCTGCAGGGGGCCAGGCTGTTGATGAAGCTAAGCCTTGAAAGCTTTTTCATTTTAACTATTTGATGATGTTTGTACTTTCCCCTATTGAGGGAAGAAACAATCTTGCTTTTCCCTTTGCGTACTTTATTTTGTTTTTCTAGGGTGTGTATCCCCTATGTGAACTGGCCGAAGCTTGGGTGCCCTTTGGGTATCCCTTCTCCCCTTCTAAGTATGAAACTCTATAATTTCTTTTTCATATTTGCTCTCGTTCTTTCCCGTATTTACCTCGCCTTATTGTCTTTCTTGGCTTATTTTTCCTTGGAGTTTTTGCCCTTTTTTTTATTGCCTTTGACAGTTGCCGGGATGCATTTCTTCTTACTTTTACAATTGGCAGAATGCATTTCTCCTTGCTTTTAAAATTGGCAGAATGCATTTCTCTTTGCTTTTACAATTGTAGGAATACATTTCTTCTTGCTTTCTATAGCTACTGGAAATGTACCTTATTGCCTACTTGTTCTTGACTGTCAATTTTCCTAGCTGTTGGGGCCAAGATCGCTTCTTTTAGCTGGGGTTCGGCTGTGACTATGGTCGAAGTTTAATTTTTTTCCTACTTGCCCCAGGCCAGCAATTTTCCTGGCTGTTGCAGCCAGTATTGCCATTTTGGCTTGGGTCGGCTCTTTTTCCTTTGGCTGTGGCTGTGGCCGAAGTTGCATCTATTTACTGCTTGCCCCTGGCCAACAATTTTCTTAGCTGTTGCAGCACATATTGCCATTTTGGCCAGCTTGTTTTCCTTCGGCTCTGGCTGTGGTCGAATTTGCATCTATTTGCCCGCTTGCCCCTGACCAACTGTTTTCCTAGCTGTTGGAGCCAGGATTGCCATTTTTGGCCGAGGTCGGCTTATTTATCTTCGACTTTGGCCGAAGTTGCATATTTTTTCCTGCTTACCCCCGCACAACAATTTTCCTGGCTGTTGCAGCCAGTATTGCCATTTTTGGCCAGGGTTGGCTCATTTTCCTTCAGCTTTAACAATGGTCGAAGTTGCATCTTTTTGCTAGTTTACCCATGGCCAGCAGTTTTCCTGGCTGTTGCAGCCAGTATTGCCATTTTTGGCAAGGATTGGGTTGTTTTCCTTAAGCTCTGGCTGTGGCCAAAGTTGCATATTTTTGCCTACTTGTCTATGACCAGCAATTTTCTTGGCTGCTTTAGCCAGGAAAGCCATTTTTGGCCAGGGATCATTTTACATGTTCTTCTCGGCCACTTTATCCCTTGCACTCAATGTTTTATGGAACTACAAAAGAGGGTCTAGGACGCATGTTGGTTTTCCCCTTTAGATCATGCCCTTTATGGTCTTACAAAAGACTTGATGCCTCAAGGAAAACCCCCTCGCCTGCCCGTAAAATTGTCCTACTAGTCTGTAAGTGTCGAATACATAATTATATTTCATAATCACTTATGCATATTACCTTCTAAGGTGGATGATGTTCCAAGTCCATGGGATTGGGCTGCTATCCAATGCCTCAAACTTGTATGCTCATTTTCCCAGCACTTCGACCACCTTGTACGGACCTTCCCATTCCGCGTCTAGCTTCTTCTGTCCCTGGACACTGCTTGCTTCATTATTTCTCAACGCGAGGTCTCCCAATTTCAAAGGCCTGGGTCTGACCTTGCTGTTGTAATGTTGTTCCATCCATGACTTGTATGCGACCTCCTTCAGCCACTCTTTCTCCCTGAGCTCATCAAGCCCTTCTAGGTTCTCCCTGATCGCTTAGCCGCTTTCTTCCTAGATCATCAGCTCGACTACTCTTCTGATGGGCCCTGCGATTTCAAGCGGGATGATGGCTTCTATCCCAAAGCACAGCCTATAAGGGGATTCCCCCGTAGCTATCTTGTGTGCGGTCTTATATGCCCACAACACACTTTCTAATTCCTCTTTCCATTCACCTTTTACCTATCCCAGTCTTCTCTTTAAGCCGTACACTATCATTCTGTTCATCACCTCTGTCTGCCCGTTTGCATGCGGGTGCACCACCAACATGAACTGCTGCTTTATGTTCAAGCCTGCGCACCTGGATCTGAAAGGTTCATTGGCAAACTGATTCTCATTGTCGCTCACTATCTCTTGTGGGATGCCAAATCTGCATACTCTGCTTCTCCAGGCGAAGTTCATAATTTTCCTTCTTGTCGCTCTCACTACAACCTCTGCCTCCACCCATTTCGTGAAGTAGTCTATCGCTAACACAAAAAACCTTATCCTCATCACTGCTTCTGGGAATGACCCTGCAATGTCAATTCTCCATTTGGAAAAAGGTTAGGGCGATCTTATGCTGGTCATTCATTCTGCAGGAAGTCTTTATGCCCTGGCGTGTTCTTGACATATTGGCACTCTCTGACAAGTTTCTCCGTATCTTCCCTCATGGTCGCCCAGTTATACCCTGCCCACATGGCGGGAAATGCAACCATATTTTCTTTCTGGTGGCTTCCACAACATCCTTTATGTATTTTGCATAGAACTGTGTCTACCAGCTTGGGCTCTGCACATCTGAGCCATGGCTCTGCATATCCTCTCCTATACATCAAATCGCCTTTCAAGGCGTACTGCAATGATTTCCTCCTGACCGTCCTTGCTTCCTTCTCATCTGCCGGCAGTATCCCATACCGCAGCTAGCTGTAGAGGGGAGTAAACCAATTGGGAATCGCGTCTTGTATTAATGTCATCAGGCTCATGTCTGTCGACCTGCTTGCTAACTCCTCAACCAGCACAAAGTTAGTCAAGTGAGCATGTGCTGAGGACGCTAACTTGCTAAGTGTGTCAGCCCTTGTGTTTGGGGACCTCGGGATCCTGGTGATATCAAACTCCTCAAATTCAGATGCCAAGCTCTTGACCTTGTCCATGTATTTCATCATTGTTAGTTCTCTAACATCGTACTATCCATTGTACGGATTGGCTACTAACATGGAGTCACCATGGGCGTGTAATTTCTTAGCCCCCTACTTCCTGGTTGTCTCCATGCCTGCTACCAATGCCTAAAACTCGGCTTCATTGTTCGATGCAAGGAACTTAAACCACGGGGTGTAAGTTGCCTCCGCGCCCTCTGGATGTGTTATTAGTAGGCCAGCTCTTACACCTACCCCAGACACTCCATCCACATACAACTTCCAAACATCCGGACCTGTCAGGCAGCCTGTCCCTGCTACCTTGATCTATTTCTGCAGCTCCTCCGAAGCTTTCATCTTTTCTTCCCTGGGTATTTCAGCCAGGAAATTTGCCATCACCTGCCCTTTATTATTCTTCTTGGGGCGTATTCTATAGTGTGCTCTCCTAGTTCTACTTCCAATTTCATTAATCTCCCCGAAGCTTCCAGTTTGGTCAATATTGCTTTCAACGAACGATTGATCAGTACTATCACGAGGTTTGCCTGGAAATACTGCCCGAGCCTCCTCATAATGTGGACCACCGCCAACGCTAACCTCTCCTGATCTGTGTAACCCCGCTCTGGCCCTTGCAGGGCCCTGCTCATGAAATACACAGGTCTCTATATCCTATTTTCCTCCCTTACCAGCGCAGCACTGATTGCCTCCTCGCTGGCTGCCACATATAGGTAAAGGATTTCCCCCTTCTTCGTGCTGGATAAGGTGGGTAAATCTTTCAGATAGGCTTTGAGCTCTCCTAACTCTTTCTCATGCAGTTCTCCCCACTGTATCGCCCTTTTTTTTGTCCATGCATCCTTTCAAAGTTTTGAAGAAAGGGAGCGCTCTCTCTACTGCCTGGGACATGAAATGATTCATGGCTACCAGCTTCCCGTTTATGCTCTGTATCTCTTTCATTGTGCCAGGTAACTTCATTTTTGGAATTGCCTTAATGTTCTTTTGGTCTTAATCCTTCATTTAACACCATGTGGCTAAGAATCTTCCCTGCTCCTACTCTGAACTGACATTTGGCTGGATATAGCCTCATCCCTGTCTCTCTGAACCGCAACAGAGTCCTTCTGACATCTTCCAGGCAGGTCTCATATTAACTGCTCTTTATGACTATGTCATCCACATATACCTCCAAGTTCCTCCCAACCTTTTTCTGAAAGATCTTGTCCACCACTCTCTGGTAGGTGGCTCCAACATCCCTTAGACCGAACGGCATCATCTGATATCTAAAGGCTCATTTTTCAGTGATGAAGGTAGTTTTTCTATATCACTTTCTAGCATGGGGATTTGGTGATACCCTTTATATGCATCAAGAAAACATTTAATTGGGTAGTTGGTAAGGGCATCTACCTTTTGATCTATGAATGACAGTGGGTAGAAATCCTTGGGACAAGCCTTGTTTTGGTCCATGTAGTCAATACACATCCTCCAGCTACCATCCACCTTCTTTACCAACACCGGGTTGGCCAACCAAGCCGGGTAGGGGATTTCTTGCAAGATCCCCGCTGTGACCAGTTGGATCACTTCCTTGTTGACTGCCTTGTTCCTCTCCCTACAAAGCATCATTCTCTTCTGTTTCACTAGCTTGTGATCAGGGTCCACTTTTAGCTCATGGAAGCCTACATTATTGGGAACTCCAGTCATGTCTTCCGGCTTCCAGGAAAAGGCATTCTTAATCTCCTTTAGGACCCTTACCAGCTCGCTTTTCACTTCAGGGGGAAGTGCTGCCTCTATCTGCACCGATTGGTATCCGTTTATCTTTACTGTTTCTACCTCCACGTCCACCTTCGATGGGTTACCTCCGCCTATAATCATCCAACAGGTCGAGGGTGATTTTCCTATTTCCCTCGGCCTTTACAGTCATCTTCTCATTTTTGCTTATTGAGATCGATTATGTGACATTCCTTAGCTTTCTGTTGATCTCCTTTAACGGTTGTTATCCTTCCCCTGGTAGGGAACTTCAACAGCAGATGTAGTGCGGACACGATCCCTTTCAGTAAAGAAAGGGCTGGCCTGCCCAATATCATGTTGTATGGGCTCTTTGCTTTTACAACTATGAACTCCATGTCCACAGTCTTACTCTACTCTCTTTTCCTCACAGTTACAAAGAGGAATATGGTCCCTTCAGGCTATATGAGCTTGCATGCAAAGTCCACCAGTGGTATTTCCATTGGTTGTAACTTTCTACTCGTGTTCTCATCTAGCTTCTCAAAGCAACTCCAGTATATAATCTCTGTAGAACTTCCACTATCCACGTATGCAGAGTGGATTCTATTGTCTATCACCCTTACTATTATCACCACTGCATCTCTTCCTGCTTGCCTATCTGGTATGGGGTCGTTGGAGTCAAACGTTTTTGCCACCCTTGGCCCCAACTTCCTATCTTCTGGTGTGGGCTGCGGCGTCTGTCTGCAGCGAGCTTTCTGTTGGGACTTCATCAGCGCTCCCTCCTATAATGGTGTATATATCTGTCACTGTGGTTGGTCTGTTGTCTTCTGTTGGGGAATCCTCCATTTGCCTATTTCCCCAGCCCTCCCTTGCCTCAGCTCTAGCAACTTCTTTTCCTTTTTCTCATCAGTGTTCCCTATCAAGGCTCCTGTCTCTGCTACGCCCCTCCTACCTTCGGGACCCTCCATACATGTTCTTGCCCTGCTAGATAGTTTTGTTATGAGACCTGGTGCTCTTTTCCATGTGCACGAGCTTGCCACTCTGGACACAGTCCTCAATGTTGTGCTTCAGATGGATACACTTGTTTGTGTCATGCTTGTGATCATCATGGTAGTCACAAAACTGAGACTTGTCCCTCTTCTCGGGATCCTTCCTCATCCTTGGCGGCACATCTAGTATGCCTTTCCCTGCGCACATGGAAAAGATCTCTTTGGGTGTTTTGATGAACGGTGTAAAGACTCTCTCTAACTAGTTGAACCTGCTAGGCGCCCATCTTGCTGCACTCCATGTTCTTCGCCTTTACATCCGTCTCAAACCTCTTTTGCCCCTGGTTACCCCTGGTCTCCTTTCTTTTTTTGTCACCCAGGTCTGCCCTGTTGAAATTCCCCACTCTCTTCATCAGTTCATCGATTGATTGGTGGATCTAGGGTGCAATCCCTCAGCAACAACTTATGTTTTAAGCCATTTATGAACGTGTCGATGAGAAAATGGTTGCTCCTTTCTTCTGCTTGATTTGCCTCGTCATTGAAATGCTCCTGGTACGTCGACAATGTCTCTGTTGGCTTCTGTCTCATTGCCAACAACTCAGAACACGTCTTCTAAAATTTCTTCCTCAGCATGAAGCGTGCCAAAAACTTCTGCTCCAGCTGACTGAAGCTGTCGATCGTCTCATCCTCCAGGTTCTTAAACCACACTCTAGCAGCTGTTGTCAAAGTGGTTGCAAACACCTTACACCAAATGGCATGTGGTATAGCAAAGGTAGCCATATTGGTGCAAAATGTGTGCAAGTGATCCTCTGAGTCTGCCTCGCCGTTGTATTGCCCCAAGTTCGCCGGTATCTTCAACTTTGGATCTGCTGTGAACATCTGAATCCTCCTGGTGAAGGGGAGCCTATGCTCTCTCTCCTCCCTTCCAGCTCCCTAGCCAGAGACTTCTCCCTAGCGCGTTCCTTGACTCTTAGCGGTGGCACATAGCCTTCTCGCCACTCACAATCTGCCTCAGTCTCTTCTTCTCTCATTGAATCCTTCCTCCTGGGGTGGGCTCCGCTCCTGGTTGTTTCTGAGCCCTTCCCTCTTTGGTCAGGTCCCCCACCCTCTGTTTCCTGTTCGGGGAACAGTTGTGTTGGCTATAGGTCTGCGCCTCTCCGCCTGATCTCCCCTTTCTGGCGGTCCTCTATATCCTTCATCATCCTTCGCATCTCGTTCTGAGATGATAGGAGCGCCTGAAGCACCTCCGAGTTGTTTTCTAACTTCGATGAGGTGCGCAACTGATGTCTCTCTCCCATCGGGGAGGAGCCCTCTTCCAAGTGCGTCACGTCTTCCACCACCACCTGATTGAACAAGTTTTCCACCGCTTGTGCCTCCATGTCGTTTAAGCTGTATGGATGCTAAAGAGTTAAGCGTTCCCCACAGACGACACCAATGTTAATACCAAAATTTGCTACTCCCCTACAGATGCTCTCCTCCAGTCCGAGATGCTTCCAGACCTACAAAACAGGCAGACTAAGGTCAGGCAGGCAAGAGCGGGGTCGTGGCTGCTCCGACGCTCCGGTTAGCCGTGGGAGTCATCTTGGAGAGAATTTTAGGTGAATAAGCTACCTGTTCTGTCACCCCTTCCCCTTGTTTGATGTAATTTGGTGGCTGACAGAACTGCTGCCGTATGACTGTCCCATCATCAGTCAGTTCTGCCCGTTGGAGCCTCATGCGGGCCTATCTCATGACTTTAGGCTGGGAAGCCCAAAGTTGGGCCATAAGGCCTATTCCTCATCACACCTAACTTTTAGTGACTTCAAATATTACTCTATCAGTCGAAATTTAATAATCATCACACTGTTGTAATGAAATCACCCTCACTATTTTCTTTCTTCTCCAGTCTAGTGAAATAAGCGTTAAGCTGCATCGCTCGGTATTTATAAAGTCAAGGCAGTATGACAGAGATCAACGGGGAAGTATTAGCTCCCGGCATTGCGTTAAGAAAATTGAAGATACTAGAAATCCCAAAGAAGAATTGAGTTTGAATTTCATCCCGACAAGGAAGAGATCTTGATAAGAGGTTACGATGAGTTCGTCTCTTGTTAGACCAAGGACTAGAGGCAAAATTGGAAAAGAGCAAACTAAATTCGGGGGCAAAAAACTAATAGAAATGGACTAAATTGCAAATTATCACAATTACACATTAAATCCCTAAACTTTTAAAACATCAATATGAAACCCCATCTTAAAATCTTTGCAATTTAATCCCTGGTCTCACCATGAGACGGTCTTATACAAGACTTTGTCGGTTATGATAGATGAAATATCAAATTAATGATGACTGTGTGTATTAATATATGAGAAAGTCTCAGGAAAGACGGCATTTTCATAAGGTTATGGACAGTCCACGGGAACTTTTACCTTTAATTTTATAATTTTTTATAAAATTTAAATATTGTATATTATAAGTTAAAACAAGTAAAAATATGAATTTGAAAGTCAAAATATAAAAATATATGATATAAAAAAATTTCAAAAATTCTAAATTTTGTATGTAATTTAACAAATGCAGTGTATAAGGTAAAAAATAAACAGCCTGTATATAAGCTTATGGACAGTCCACCTGTCAAGAGATTCACTCTTAATATATACTCCATCCATCCTATAATAATCTTCTTAATTTGACTTTCAGAGTCAACCACATCAATTTTTAACTACTAATATATTTTTTTGTGAATGAAAAAAATTTGAAAAAATATGAGTTAAAAAATATATGCTAAGATGAAGCTAAGACCATATCACATGCTAATAATCTTACATATATATTAAGAGAATTTAATGGTTGAAGTTGGTTCAGTTTAACCCAAAAAATCAAATTAGGAAGATCATTGTGGGACAGATGGAGTATAGTTTAGGAAAAAATAAACCCTAAGCGTCGCACACAACTCTCCTCTCAAAATCCTTTTCGTCTTCAATCTTCTTTTCCACATCTCCCCCGTGATCATGGGGAGATGTGTGAACAGTAATTCTTTTAATTGATGTTCTTTTAATGTGTATGTTTTTTAATAAGTATGGATTTGTCTCCATACATTAGTATTGTTCTTCGACCTAATAGATTAGATTGTTGTGTTCATAACGATCATCCAATTTAATTGTTCATAACGATCATCCAATTTAATTGTTCATGTCCATGTATTTAAAAATATTAATACGATGCTGGAACGGCTGCCCCGTTGCACTGTTGTGCCAGGGACGAGATTTCAAAACCATGATGTAACGCTCAATCTCACCATCATTAATGTCCCTATCCTGCACTAGTGTCTTATAAATACTACTCCCACTGTCCCACATATGTTTACACTCTTTTTGATCAACTTTCTGAAACCATGTTTGACCATGCATTTCAGTTAATATATAAGTACCAATATCATTATGTGATATATTGTTATATTCTATCTATAGTGTACTTTCTAAATATTAAATTTTGATATACCGTTAGTATAAATAACTAAAATTATCGGTGATAAAACATAGATTGAGAAAGTTTACTAAAAAGAATGCAAATACAGTTGAAACGGGGGTAGTAAAAGATATCAAAGGACATTTTGATTGAAAATACTGGGAAAGAAAAAGTTTAGGCATGAATACATGAGTTGGGAATAAAAAAATTTAAAAATAGAATATTGCAAATTAATGAAAAATACTATATAAGGAGTATACAAATAAAACTGTATAAAATATTATATTTAAAAGGATATATTTTGAAAACCAAATATAACTGATTATTAAAGAGCTTTTTAAGCAAGAAAATAGGGTTTGATCAATATTATATATTTGAATTTTCAAATTTCTAATATATTAATAAAATTTCTAATTTCAAATATAATTTCTAAACAACACATTAAACTGAAAGGATTGATCAGATTCTTCTTTTTATGGTTAGGGGTGCCAAATAATCCCTCGCTAATCCCAAACACCATATAATAGAAATTGTTTGCTTTTTAATGATGATGTCAACCGGGGGTATTGAAATTATTTTGACTAACCTAATTTCAAGTTGTCTAAAAATAGCATACAAATACTATAATATGTTACTGGTTTTAATTTCTTACTATATATAATCAATCATAACTTGTTAACTTACTAATATTATAATTTCTTACTGATTTTAATTCTTTGTTTGCTTTTGGATGGTGTTGTACAGTCAACCGGGGATATTGAAGTCATTTTGACTTAATCTAAATCCAAGTTGTCTAAAAATAACATACTAATATTATAATATGTTACTGATTTTAATTATTTACTATATATAATCAATCATAACTTGTTAAAATACTAATATTATAATTTGTTACTGATTTTAATTCTTTACTATATAAAATATATCACTTTTAAAGATATATTTAAAACTACAAATATCTTATTGTACCATATATACACTGAAGAAAATTCAAAGAAACACATAATCTAAAATAACAAAAAGTTTGAATTTTTTATACAATGATAGAGTATTTTTGATAGAAATATGTACATATTATTTATTTATTAGAGTATGACAAAGTCTTGTTTTACACCGGCTAATTGTTAAATGAGGACCTTTATAATTAGTGAGACTAATAAGCTTATTTGATGTTTACTTTTATTTATTGCAATGAGATACATATAATTATGATAACTTTTTAAGAGTGCGTCTCTTGAAAGACGGTCTTTCCATAAGTCATGGAAAGACCAAGGTTTAAAGTGTAAATTAGAAGAAATTAAGATAAAATTTTCGGGTTGCATGAACCGGGTTATAAATTTTATAACTACTACATGTTGCATACTAAATTTTTAATTTTGCAACTAAAACCTTTTACCTTTTATTATTCGAATTGAACCTCGTATTTCATAACCCTATGGAAAGACCGTCTTTTCCAAGACTTTGCCACTTTTTAATATGAATATCAACGTATAAATAATTAATTTTTAAATAATTTGAATGAAATATTATAAAAATAATCAATATTTATAGCATTCAATATTTAATTATTTCACTTCATAACTCATACGGAGTATAAATTTTCTTAGAAGACTAAAGTTTAAAATTTTAAATAAAATTTAATCTCAATATTTTAATTAATGATATCGCGTAACTCGCGATGGTACTCCATTAGTAGTTATTAGTGATTTAATTTTTTGAAAAAATTTTAGATCAGTGGATTCTTTAAATTGAAAGAAGAGAAAGTAAAATGAGTGGATGTAAAAACCTTAAACTTGCCCAAAATAGCAAGTGCCAATTAAAAAAAAACACCACTTTTAGTAAGTGTGCCAATGAAAAAAAAACGGAGGGAGTATATTTATAAGTTATTTTTATCATCATAGTATAAACATATAGTATAACTAATGTACAACTATAAATTATTTTATTATTCTTTCTAATCATTTTATGTGAGTATACAACTCTTGACTATCGATTTATTAAAATAATAAAATATATTTAGAAATTTAAATGAAAAATAACAAAGTGAGTCAAAAATAATTATATTTGTAAAATTATAAATTTAATAAGAGAAAAAGTGAAGTGTCTTGGAATAGGATAATGCGACTTTATGGATCTGTGAATATTACTGTTATAGAATACGCTTTTAATCCATCAATAAATATTTCAACCATATAATTTGTACCTGTGTGTGACTAACTTCCAACGAAAATTAATGTAATATCCATCCACAGATAGAAAATTTAGAATTCTCAAGTATAAATCTGAGGTAAATTCTCCAGTTTCAGAACATCAAGAATTGAAACACAAAAAAAAAAAAAAAAAACCTTTGAAATGGCAAATTATTCTTCGGTTCTTTCTGTTGTCTTCCTCGTATTCATTTGCTGCCCCCTTACAATTTTCGCAAGAGACCTTGGATTTAAAGTAACTCCTCTTCAACTTAATACTTGCCCCGTCGCTGCCGATCGTAAGTTTCGGTTCATAAATTATAAGAATAATTTTCTTCTTTTAATGTTTTTTTATTGTTAGAAAAACCATCACTTAAGCTAGTTATCAGCCTATGTAATTAAATTGAATGGTGTTTTTTGCGAGACAGAATGTGGAAGCGAATGTCAACGCCGTTGTTCGCAAACGCACCATGAGAGAAACTGTTTGGACACGTGCAATTTGTGCTGTAGCGAATGTTTGTGTGTTCCTCCTGGTTTCTACGGAAACAAAGAGTGTTGCGAGTGTTATAATGATAAGAAAACTAAAAAAGGCACTCCCAAATGCCCTTAAAACACAAATGTAGACTAAAATATTATCTCGATTATGTTTTAACAGTATTTGTCATCTTCTCTACCGATTCTTGTACCGATCAATATGGTGTTTCGTTACGCTATGTGAAACTATTGAGCCATTCACAGTAAATTATACTCAGCCTCAATTAATATTAATTATATTTATATGATGTCATTAACAATGAATTACTTGGTATTATGGATGTTCAAAGTCAACTAATGCCCAGATCTCCTATACAGTATGCGAAATCGTATTATTAAAGGTGACAAAAATTATGTACGTTCCACGAGACCACGACACAAATTTAGTGTTAAAGTTTAGTTGCATCTTCACCTCCCACTTTTACTCTTTTCTATTTTTTCTTTTTAAATGCTACACTACTGCCTTCCCTCCTCATTTCTATGACTCATGTCATATAAAAAGAGAAAGTATCATGATAGATGATCTATTTTTAATTTATGGATAAGATAATCCTGATGCGCCTGAGAACTTTGAATTAATTGCACCACCGGATTCTTAGTTCATGACCTGCAAGATGAAGTCCCCGAAGAACTCCGGAGGGAAACCCTCCGATGATAAAGTCAGTAATTAATCTCAGTATTCAGGAGTAATTGTGAATCTCTCAAAATGAATGACATACCTTCATATTTATACTAATTAAACCCTAACTCTCATTGTCTGCAACCGCAATTCTTATTAAATACGTATTGAATGTCCATCTTGGCCCATTCATGACTAAACCTTATTGGGCTAAAGGTAATATTTAATGGACTGGTCTGTGGCCCAATTCTAACTTCATAAGAGTATCATCAAGAGCCCCCAGAGAACTCGAGGCATGATAACTATGTTCAAGTATTCTAATCAACTTAAATTCGAATACGTTAACATCGTAGGAATGCCTTACTTCTCTTAACATCATATCCTCGAATATATTGAGTTTTCCTCCCTCGCTCGAAGGGTCTCTCAAAATCTTGTACTTTCGAGCTGCACATTTTCTTTAAAAAGGGGAATTTTAATATCGAGCCCCCGGCATCGATGATCAGCTGGGTAAAAATTCAGAGATTCATAAGCGAGGCATAGAGCAAGCATATAACACTATTTCCAGCATTCTACTCAAAGTTTGTACCAACAAGATGACCCAGACTAAAGAGTTCCAACACTTGATTATCTTTGGCCAAGACTAAGGAGTTTCTTTTCGTTGCCTTTGTAGTGTATGAATCTGAAGGAAGCATAAGAGGAATCTCGTTATCGTTCGACTATGACCATCCCTCGAGTTAATGAGGGTTGAGAGGGACTTAACAAACGCTAATGAAGATTTAGAATCATGGTGTAGTAATAGTCTCCCAACAATATGAGGTAAGGAGATTTCAAGCTCACGATAGCAATATAGTGGAGCAAAATAGGTATGCCAAGGAAGAAATCAACGTCCAACGAGGGACTATTGAAGCCCATGGTACAATGCTTGGAGATCCTGCAAATTACAATTCCTACTTCAAGGAGAGTCTTCTCGATAAAGCTCCATCATCGAGTCCCTCATGGAGCCTTTAAGAGAGTGTATTATGGCAGCCTATCATGCTATATATTGTAATATTTATATATTTAATGAGGTATACTTGAAGTAATTTTACTCGATCAAGTCTACGGAGTTTTAGAATCGATGTAGATTGGGAAAATGTCGCTCTAGGTATACGAAGCTGAACAAGTCACTGGTAAAAATGTAGCACCGAGCATACATGTTATAATCATAAATATTATAGTTGGATGTAATGTTGGGAGTGTGATTCCTTAATAATGAATTTGGAGTCGATAAGGGTGTCCTTTAACTTTTGACAGTGGTTTTCTTGGGTACACTTACTTTAATAAGTGTAGCCTATCAGCATACTCGAATCATCACAAAGAGGGCAGCTTATCAGCATACTCGAGCCATCACTAGAGAGGGTACTCAAACCAGGAGTACTGGAACCTCCACTAAAGAGGGTACTCGAACCGAGAGTACTTAAACCAGCACTAGAGAAGGTACTCAAACCAGGAGTACTCGAACCACCACTCAAAAGGGTACTCGAACCACCACTGGAGAGGGTACTCGAACCGAGAGTACTTAAACCACCACTAGAGGGAGTACTCATATCTTCAAGAGTGCCACTTATCAGCATACCACTCAATCACCAGCCTTAACTGGAATTATCATTTAGAGTGTCGCTTAGCAAACCACTCAAATACCATCATGAGTGCCACTGAAGAGCAAACCACTCGAATCATTATACTGAGTACCACTTAAGAGAAAGCCACTCGAATTATCACCTTGAATGCCGCTTTAGAGCAAACCACTCAAATATCCCCCCTGAGTGCCAGTTAAGAGCAAACCACTCGAATCATCACCCTGAGTGCCGCTTAAAAGCAGACCACTCGAATCATCACCCTGAGTGCCGCTTAAGAGCAGGCCACTCAAATCTCTCCCTGAGTGCCGCTTAATAGCAAAACACTCGAATACCACCTTGAGTGCCGCTTAAGAGCAAACCACTCGAATACCACCCTGAGTGCTGCTTAAGAGCAAACCACTCGAATACCACCCTGAGTGCCACTTAAGAGAAAACCACTCGAATACCATCCTGAGTGCCGCTTAGGAGAAAACCACTCTAATTATCATCTAGAGTGTCGCTTAAGAGAAAACAACTCGAATATCACCCTGAGTTCCTCTTAAGAGCAAATCACTCGAATCATCACATCATCTAGAGTGCCGCTTAAGAGCAAACCACTCTTAAATCAGCACACCATCGTTAAACTTGGCCTTTGTCGGCATAAGTGAAGTAATCGTCAACCTTGGTCTTATCGACGCAAGGGAAATAATGGTCGATCTTGGTCTTATCGACACAAGGGAAATAATGCTTCTGAAGTTAAAATCAGTATCAAAAGCTTAGTGCATACTATAAAACTCAAGTAGAGTGAGCATCCTTCGACCCAAAGCATCATTCATGGTGGCCGAGGGTCTTTCGAATTCAATATTGACAAGATGTATTTGCCGTAAGAAAAATGATCTATTGCTGATAGGAATAAATAGAATACAAAGGAAATAGAGTCCTACTAAGACTCTAGCTTAGTCAACAAGACTTATCCAGAATCAATCAAATAAAATCAATCCTGATTTACTCTAACACCCCCTTCAAGCAAAGCGTCGAATGCTCGACGACGCAAAGCTTGGACTTGAAGAATTTGAATAGAGGACGTGAAGTCCCTTGGTGAAGATGTCAGCAATCTAAAGACTAGTGGAAACATGGGCAACTTGAAGCTTGCCAGAGGAGACCAACTCGTGAACAAAATGATAATCTATGTCGATGTGCTTCACCCTCTTGTGTGCAACCGGATTCTGAGCCAAAAAAAAGGCACTGTTGTTGTCACATAACAATAGTGGAGAACTGGAAAGTGGGACACGGAGATCGCAAAGAAAATGAGACAGCCAAACTACCTCTGAAGCATTGTTGGCAAGGGCTCAATACTCTTATTGAGTACTAGAGCTAAAGACAGTGGGTTGCTACTTCGCGTTCCAGGAGACCAAATTACCGCCGAGAAAGACTCATAACCATAGGTGGAAAGTTGGGTTTCTAGAAATGAAGATAGGTGGAGATGTGTAACTGGGAACCAGGAACAAAGGGAGTGGTGACCGGAACAATATCAGACATGCCGGCACGAGTGAGAATATCCCGAGCGTACTTAGCTTCTCCAAGAAGTAAGCCCGACAAAGAGGGTGAAACCTTTAGGCCAAGAAAGTAATGCAGAGTGCCAAGATCCTAAATAGCGAACTCCCGATGTGTCATATCAATGAACTGGCGGAGGAGCATGGAATCGATGCCAGTGAGGATGATGTCATCAACATACACTAAGAGATAAAACAAAGATGTCCCTTTAGATAAAACAAATAAGGAAGTGTCAGCCAAACTGCACTGAAAAGCAAGCTGTAAAAGATAAAACTGAACCTCAGAAACCAGGCCCGAGAGACCTGCTTAAGACCGTAAATGGTCTTTTTCAAACGGCAGATGTAATCTGTATAAAGTGGGTATTTATACCCAACAGGTTGTGCCATGTAGACTGGAGTATCAAGAACACCATTCAGAAAAGCATTCTTGACGTCCAACTGATGAAGAGGCCAGGAGCATATCGTAGCAATGGCAAGAACAGTGCGTACAGTGGAAATTTTGACCACGGGACTGTAAGTGTGATCAAAGTCAAAACCCAAAATCTGCAAGAACCCTGAGAAAAATGTTGGGCCTTGTGATGATCAACTATGCCATTCGGGCGATACTTCAGCCGATAGGCCCATTTGGAGCCAATAACGTTGACATTTGATGAGCGAGGAACCAAATCCCAAGTGCGCTGTCCTTTAAGGGCAGCGATATCTTCAGCCATAACAGCTGTCCAAGAAGGATCCTTAAGAGCCGAATGGTAATCGGAAGGCTCAGACTAAGTAAGAAGAGCAGCAAGAAACCCATGGGCAAAAAAATCTGAATATAACTGAATAGCACCAGAGGCCGTCCAAGTAACCATCCTCTGGGATTCAACCCAGACCGAGAAGGTGGAGGCGTCGGATCGGTGGAAGAGACGGTGATGGAGTGGCGGCAGTGGCAGGAGAAGGCAGGGCCGGGGATGGTGGTCTGGCCGGCGGGGATTCAGGAGGAAGCCATCATGCAGGTGTGAACTCATTGGAATCGGATAAGTAAATCGGACTGGGCACAAAACCCGATTCATCAATTGGAGACAAGAAAGAGCCAGAATCACCGTTATCGTTCAAAAAAGCAGAGACATCCAAATTTGAGAGAGAGGACGCCGAAGCGGATGAGGTAAAGGGAAAATAACACTCGTCAAACTGCGCATAGCGGGTGACATATATTTTTCCAGTGGTAGTGTTAAGACAACGGAAACCCTTATAATGGCAGTTGTTTCCGATGAAAACACAAGGAATGCTCCGAGGGGATAGCTTGTGATCGGCCATAGGATGAACAAAAGGGAATACTCGACAACTGAAAGGATGGAAGTTGGAGTAAATAGGATCCCATTGAAAGAGAAGACCATAGGGAAAGGCACCCTGTAAAACCAGAGTAGGTAACTGATTAATGGTATATACCGCAGTGGCAAAAGCGTCAACCCATCTAGAAAGAGGAAGATGCAAATTGAATAGCATTGTAAGCCCCATTTCCTCAACATATCGATGTTTTTGCTCTGCTCGTCCATTTTGCTGCGGAGTATACGAACATGACACTTGATGGTGAATGCCTTTTGAGGCAAAATGAGACCAGTGTTCAAAAATTCAGTGCCTCCATCACTCTGAAAAACCTTAATGGTGGAAGAATATTGATTTTCAACCAAAGCCTCAAACTGTAAGTATGTTTCAAAAAACTTGGATTAGCGATGGAGCTAGAAAAACTAAGTAAAGCGAGAGTGATCATCCACAAATAAGGCATAATAAAAACTAGTGTCAGATAAAACCGAGGAAGGACCCCAAAAATTACAGTGTACTAAATCTAGAACACACACAACACGTTTTGTGTTTTCAACAAAAGATAACCGCTGCCCCTTTGCCATAACACAAGGAGTACAAGTATGCAGTTTTGGTAATAAAGAGGAAACCAAAAGGAAACCAGATTTCTGCAACCCGGAAATAACTACAGTTGGCACATGTCCTAGGCGAGCATGACAAAGCTCGAAGGATGCCTGTCCTTTATATAGCTGCAAAAAGGAAACCAGTGTTACATCACCTCTATCACTGTGGCTCCTGCCCACGACTGCCCTGGATAATTTGTTCTGAATAACAAAGTTCCCATCATCAAAGGTAACTGACACATTCAAATATTTGGTCAATTTACTAATAGATAGTAAATTCTTAGTAATCTCAGGAACAACCAGAACATCATACAATTTCAAATTCTCATAAATATGAGAATCACCAACATGCGAAATCTGAATAGAAGCACCATTACGAACAGAAACTTGAGAATTACTGGAATAGGGAGAAACACTGTCCATGCCGAAGGCTGAAGATGCCATGTGACTGGTTGCACCAGAATCAAGATACCAGTCTGAAGTGCTCATAGAGGGGTTCAGCTGCAAAGATGGCTGGAAGTTTTCAGCCCGGTGCGTCGAGTCTGTACGACGAGTCTGAGCAAACATCTTATAGCAAGTAGCAGCAAAATGACCGAGCTGACCACACCAGATGCGGTGTGGCCAACCACGACCAGTACCTGAGCCCGAGGCGGCCAGCTGAGCATAACTAGTGGACCGGCCACCAGGGCATCCACCGAAGCAACCGCCCCTGTTGGCGCAGGGACCAAACTCGCCAGCGCCCATTTTTAGCACGTGATCCCACGTGCGGCCAGCTGAGGGTTTTTTTCCTTCCGCAAAAGCAATCGGCCCGGACGCCGGTAATGAATTCCCCTGTAAATATTTTAAGAATGCCCTCATGGTTCTTGGCACTAGATAATACATCGGCATATAAGAGTGTAGGGGAAGAATTAATCAACGGGGTTGAAAAATCTTTGAACTCAGACCTGGGAGCAGTTAAAAACCAAATTATCTGATCATCGTTAGAAGTGGGAGAACCTATAAGGGATATCTACTCAAAAATATCTTTAAATTGTAAATAGAGTTCATGAACGGTACCGCTCTTACGTATACCGTGGGCATCTGCACGAAGGCGCATGATAGTGGATGTACTGTTGTTCTAAAAAGTAGCACAAAATTTGTCCCATATGTCTTTAGCAGTCACACACGATGCCGAGAGTTCAGAAAGAGCCTCAGGAGAGAGACATGGGAGAACAACAGACTGTAGACCCTTTAGTCTTTATCAATCCAGAGGTCATAGACATTCTTGGCCAATTTGTAAGCCGCCTGAGCTGCCGCATGGTCAGTGGGAGGAGCGCGGAAGGCGGCGACAAAAGAGGAAGACGATTATCCAACCGGTGGCAGAGTGAGGAGAGGTGGGCATGGAGTCGACCCATTGTGATAACCAAAAAGCTTCTAAGCTCTGAGGACGTATTCAATCTGACATTTCCACAGAAGAAAGTTGGACTTATTGAGCTTGATTTGCATCATTTGGAGAAGGGTATTGAATGACAAATTTTCCCTGGTCATGATGAGAGTGGCGTTGGAAAAAAAATTGTCGGAGGGAAGAGGGGGGAGGAGAGGTTCAGCCGCTGGAGGGAAAAGAAGGATGGCGGCCAAAAACATTTAAGTTTTGGAAGGTGAATCAGAATACTGCTCTAATACCATGACAAGATGTATTTACCATAAGAAAAATGATCTATTGCTGACAGGAATAAATAAAATACAAAGGAAATAGAGTCCTACTAAGACTCTGACTTAGTCAACAAGACTTATCCAGAATCAATCAAATAAAATCAATCCTGATTTACTCTAACAAATATATCTTCGACTAAAACTGATCAACTAATAAGAACAGTGTCAATATCAACAACATTGATATTTTAATCACAGAGCCTTACCTAGGCCTTTAGGCCATATCCGATGTCATACAAACAAATAGTGGCATTTAAGCACAAAAATTATAATATAGGCAACTAAACCATTAGTATAAGAATTTGGGAAATTGTTTTTAGTATGACTTTGTTCGCATATTTTAAGAGCTACATCAATCTTCTCTTATCTGCAATATCCATAAATCAAAGCAGTATAAATATTTTAATTTGGCTTTGTGTCTCTTTTTAAAGAATTCAAGTAAGGCGTATAACCTCCTTCAACATGGCCTTTGTTGCGAAATAATTGATGCTTAGTTATTGCCCCCAAATTATTTTAAAATCTTGTTAAAAAGATTTTAACAAGATTTTAGTCTAGCCTACAAAATTATTTTGTGAGGTCTAAATTATTCCAGTACAATTAATTTTAACATTTTGATCTCTTCGGATCAGGTTCATATCATTTTTGTATAAATTGAGATATTGCTATACGTTATGCTCTATGCTTCTGCAAGGTCGAAGGTTTTACAAATCAAAATATTAGCTAGAAGCCTAGAACCTTTACCTAAAAGTGCATGTCACACACTAATCATCCAACACAGGATGTCAAGAGAAAATACTTAGCAGCTAAGAAGCAACAATACAAGAAAATCATAGCTTTACTGATCCTACAATCCTCTGGAATCTGAAATATACACCTACGAGTAATTTATTTCTGCAGACGAGTATGTAACATGAAGGTGGCATTAATGATCTTGAAAGGTGTTAGTTCACACTACTCATTCAAGGCAGACAGTCTATAGTAATTCATTTTGAAATAAAATTATATAGCATGATATTCCATGTAAGTTTAAACAATACACTTTTACATATTTGTTAGAAAAGATGGACTCCTCCTTCCCGACACAAGTCTCCGTTCATTAATGTCTAACATGTGACTAGAGAAATTTGGACACAATTTACGTCAACCAGATAGGAAAATACATGGATTTTTTTTTCAAAAAATTTCAAGGAAGATTTAGTGCTTCAATGGATAATCCATTTAGTATGTGCATCAGCACAACCATCAAGCATGCTCTATACTTCTACATACTACTCCACACAAAGAGAGGGAGAGAGAAAGTTAGAGAGAGGTGACGAGGGATCAAAGAAGAACCTGGACATAACCGGGGGCTTCGAGAGCTGATGATGCCAGGCTTTGAGAGCTGACAATGGCCTCAAGAGCTGACGAGCGGTCGGTGAACTCTCAATGAGTTTCTGCTGCTTTCTAGCTCATCCATTTGTGTTTCTCCGAACACGTACGCCATGTTGTGGTTGCCGGAACTGCTCCAGTTTGTCAGTGTTCGTGCTAATGTCAACGTCTGTGATTGCACTAGCTCCTATGTATTCTATGGCTGCTAAATCATAAGCACCAACTGTTTCCTCTTGGGTGCCTCATAGGTACTCCTTCGAATTCTCTCCTTGAGCCGTTGAAAGGGGACTCTAAAAATCAGTTCTTGTAGCTCGAGATTGAATAAAAGACGCACCATTTTCTAGCACATGTTCCACAGACAGGAAATTCCATGACACGCTCGCATCATTCTTCTGCCCCCTTATCACCTCTTTGATCCTGGAGAAAAGCTTTCGGCAAACTCTTCGAAGGGAGACGAGCGAACGAACTTGAACGAACAAACTTGACTCTTACCACTTCTAAAGTAGACGGACAAAACCTTTCTCGAGGATGAGGAACAAGCTCTTGAGGGAAGATTTTGTACCTTTTGGTGAGCTCGGAGGCAACTGCGGTGTGGTCGGCGAGTGGTCTTCATTGTTCGAAAGCCCCAGTAGTGAGATCGAGTCCATCGTTCAAAGACCCAAGCAGATCCGAGGGCAACGTCGTGGTTACAACGCTCGAAGGTGCAAGTGGCGAGCTCTCGAGCTTGTTCCAGCGAGGCTTCAACGATAAACTCTCAAGGACCAGCCGAGAAAAGTTCGAACCTTTTGGTGAACTCGTGGGACGCTGCTCGAGAGATTTTATAAACAAACTTCAAAATATTCTGCTCTTTCTCAAGAGAATTGATCTCCAGCACACATTCCTTCATAGTATTCACACTAGCTGCTGCATGCGGTTCAGTTGTCTTTACTCCTTATGGTGTGACTTGATGAAATTTGAATATCCTCAGAATATCTTGACACCTCGGCTGTCGTGATTGAGAATTTTTGAATAAGAACACAATACTTTGGTGCAGAAAACTTACTGCTTTTCTTCATATATTTTGCTATAAATAGAATTGAAAAACAAGTTACAAAATGGGAATAACAAATGTTCCTAAATGCTCCTAAATGCTCCTAAATGAGGAGTTACAAAATAGGAATAACAAATGCTCCTAAATGAAATTAAACACAAAGAAAAAACTGACAAGATTTATTACTAACAAATCACCCCCTAATCTTGTCGTTGCTTATGTTGTGTTGGCAACACCAATCTTGCTCCTTAGCTCCTGGAAACGAACTCGTCCAAGTGCCTTCGTCAGAATGTCAGCGAGCTGCGCTTCCGTGTTGATGTAGTCAATTTCAAGATCACCCTGTTCCACATAATTTCTAATCAAGTGGTAACGTGTATCAATGTGTTTACTTCGATCGTGAAACACAAGATTTCGGATAAGATTGATTGCCGATTTGTTGTCCACCAGTAACGTTGGTGCTTGTGGCTGTTCACCTTGCATTTCTCCAAGCAATCTACTAAGCCAAACACCTTGGCAAGCGGTAGTGGCAGCTGCAATATACTCTGATTCGCACGAAGAGATTGCCACCACCCGTTGTTTCTGTGATTTCCAACTCACCGGAGATTGGCCTAGGAAGAAAAATACTCCCGTCGTGCTCTTCCTGTCGTTGATGTCTCCAGCCAAATCAGCATCACTATAACCTGTCAAAAGTAAAGGTCCAACACCTTTTCCATACGAAACTCCAAAATCTAGAGTTCCCGATCGTGAGGGAGTGAAGCCTTGCCACAAGAAGCGTTGGTTCCTCCGTTTGGTCTTGCACGAGGTTGGCGCGTTCCCTCCGTTCGCGCCGTGGCTCGGGGCAGTACTTGGAGATGTGGCCGGCGTATTTGTTACAATTGTAACACTTCATCTTCGTCAAGTCCCGGTCACCGCTTACTGCACGTTGGCTTCCGTCTCGGTCATGGCTTGGTTTCTTCCCCTTCTGGAAAGCCTTGCCTTTGCCTTTGTTCCCGGAGCTAGAGCCCCGGCCCCGTGCGATCCATTCTTGTTCCGTGAGTAAGACCTGGCCGCTGGTGTTGTCCATGGTGTTGATGGAGCAACGTTCGGCTGCCGACCTGAGCCGGCCGATGAGCTCCTCCACCGTCATGCCGTTCAAGTCGAGCAACGTCTCGATCGAACAAGCGATCTGGGCATACTGGCTCGGCACCTCCCGCAAAAACTTTTGGACCACCTTGATCTCTTCTATGGCGTCACCGAGAGATCGAAGGTTATTGACGATGCCCGTAATCCTCATGCCGAAAGCGTCGAGCGACTCCCCGTCCTTGAAGGTGATTTGCTCGAACTCCTTGCGCAGACGCTGCGCCGTGGCCTCGCGCACCCGATCTACGCCGACTCGCATCATCCGGATGGCTTCCCAAGCCTCGTGTGCCGTCGTTTTGACAGCTAGCATCGGTACCATCTCCGGTGGCACCGCGCGGATCAACGCCGATAGAGCCGCCATGTCTTCCCGTTCGGACGGATCTCCGATGCCGGAGGTGGCCTCCCATAAACCTTGTGCCCGTAGGTTTATCTTCATCACGAGAGCCCATTCTATGTAGTTTGTTGTCGTCAACGTGGGATACACGATGTTGGCACCAAGATTGTTACGTTCTTGGATGACACGTTCGTGAATGATAACTTCGCCGCCGTTGCCCCGCCGTGCCCTGCTGCGTCCGCGTTCTCTCTGGCGTTCCGCACGTACCAGAGATCGTGATGCTGAACTCGTAGCGTCGGCCATAGGATCGTTGTGGCTCTGATACCAAATGAGAATTTTTGAATAAGAACACAATACTTTGGTGCAGAAAACTTACTGCTTTTCTTCATATATTTTGCTATAAATAGAATTGAAAAACAAGTTACAAAATGGGAATAACAAATGTTCCTAAATGCTCCTAAATGCTCCTAAATGAGGAGTTACAAAATAGGAATAACAAATGCTCCTAAATGAAATTAAACACAAAGAAAAAACTGACAAGATTTATTACTAACAGTGATATGGAGTAGAAGATTCTTGTAAATTTGTTCCTTATGCTTAACCCCGACCACAAGTTCATTGCGTAGGAAATGCCAAAGATAAGAGGTGAAATATCCAAAATTACGCAAGGTATTCATTATAGCAGTGGGATTTCAAGCTTACAAAAGAGTTCATAAAGAAAGACCGAGAAAAAAGAGTGGGAGCAATAACCAGCAAGAATGTATTTCGCTAATCCATAGAGCGCACTTGTCTATTATAAAAGATTCACTCGAACGAACAAGTACATCAGTGCCATTCACCAGAATATATTTCCCTAAAGAGGCTAACACCACCTTATCATCTGCAATTCGATCAGTTATTTAAAGAACTTAAATAGAGAATCAGCAGCACCACAGAATGACTAAAAAAAAGTTGCATATCATGAGAGCCCTTCTGATCAAGAAGGAATAACAAATCCATAGGGTCAAATGGTAGATATGATACACCATCACTTATGGGATGACCTCCGTTATTTCCCAAAAGCACATCTGCTATGGAGCAAAAAATTAGATGAACCGCCTCTTTCAACTTTTTGAAAGGAAATAAGCCTAAACATCCTAATAGGATACCCTAGGATGATCTCTTCATCTATGTTGTTTATGGTCATCATGAGCCATGGTAGTATATGTACTCTACATATATCCATAATTTCATCTCTTGAATCCATGCTGTTTGGCTTGTTTAGATTCCCTTCATGGCCATATGCAAAGGTCTCTTTCAACAGGTAGAGAGCATAGAGAAACTGATCAGGGTGCCTATCATAACTGTTTAAGCTAGTCAGAGCATCACCTATAGCTTCTTGAAGTAAGCCTAAATTTAAAGCTCTGGAAGAAGATGAAGACCCCATAAGAGAAACTAACAAGGAGCAGGCCAAATTGAGTGCCAAAATCACAGAGTAGATCAGTTCACAATCATTAGGTAAACAAGAAAAGAAAATTCAAACTCTAGTTTAGCTGCTAGTTGACGAGGGCTTCAAAGGCAGACGAGAGCTCCGTGGAATTTTACTTCAACGGCTTTAGCATGTTCGAGGACCCATCTTCGAGGAGCTTAACTTTGATGTCTTTGGCATGCTCGAGGACGAGGTCTAGAAGTTAACGGCCAGCTATTGAAGGACGAGGGTTTGAAACTTCGAGCGGCAAGCTCAGGGCTGCAAGCTTCGAACTGACCCAGAAGACCCATATTTCATTTGTATTTTCAGCATTTCAATTTTTTTAGCAAATGACGGCATTGAGCTCGATGGAGAAGCTCTTCAATCATATAACCTCTCGGATTCTCCCACGAGAACAATTCTTTCCCACGTTTTATTCCCTGCAAGCAAAGGCCATGAAAAATGCCTGGCCAACCATCAAAATTAAAATTTTATTACTTCCCTTTAAACGTAGGCAGCCGCGAGAGGCATGATCTCATAATTTTGGATGCAATTGTGCATATTTTGAAATTTGGTACCATGGTGGAGGTCGCTGATTTTTTTTTTTAAAAAAAAATTGGATTTGGAGGACGCTATCTCTGAATGCGTCCTCAATTTGTATTGTTTTTAATTAAAACTTTTAAACTACACTATACTTTGGTAGGATATTGCACATACTAACCTACATTTCATATGATTACATTAACATTTGTTTACGTCTTGACTAAAAAATGATTGAAACCGTTAAATTACATAACAATACATATAATTTGTTTAAGAGTAAACATAATTTTTTATATTAAATTTATAAGATATAGTTATCGAACAATTTTATTGTCGAGTGAAATTATTTTCGTCCATAAAATAATTACAAAATATATAAATATTTTATGTAAAATATGAAATTTTCAATACTTATTAATACTTTGATATATAAATGTTTATTAGTATTAGTAAAATATTCCAATAAAATTATAGATTTAAGAGTAAAAATAATTTTTTTTGTTAAACTTATAAAATATGGCAATCGAGCAATTTTATTTTTGGGTTATCAAATAATTTTATTGTCGAGCGAAATTATTTTCGTTCATAAAATACTACATAACATTTAAAAATTATATATAAAATATAATATTTTTGACATTTATTTATAATTTAATATGAATGTATACTAGTATTAGTAAAACCTAAGGTGAAAATTTTATTTTATTTTAAATGATATTTGGATAAATATTAGGACTAAAACCATATTTGTTGTGCGATAAATTCGGTAAACAAAATTGAAACAAACAAAAATTCAAACTAAAAATAAAAATGCTGCCTACACTTAAAACATTTATATTCGAAAATACAATAAAACGATGTCGTCATATTTGTGGGGCATAGATAGAATAGAGTAGAGGACCCGAAATTATCGTAACGTACATGTTAGAAGAAGATTCGAGCACTAAATAATATGAGTATAATTTACATTAATTCTAGTAGATGTATTTGCAAGAAACGTAAGCGTTCCACACCACGTACACTACGTGTTGGATGCAAAATGTTTGCATTACTATGTGTGTGCGTTTAGACGGTTTACAAATATATTAGGAGGTGAGTGCTTTCTTGGATGGTGTTAGATAAATTAAAGTCGGGTGCAACTATGCAGGTTTTGAAAAATGACCACCTTTGTGGTGCGTCCTCTCGATTTTGTATTTTTTTACCTGCATTTAGAGTACACATCCAGCAAATGCGTCCTCATGTTTTTTGCCAAAAAAAAGACAAATTGAGAGGACACATTTAGCAAATGCGTCCTCATGTTTTCTGCCAAAAAAACTAAATTCAAGAGGACGCATTTACTAAATGCGTCCTCAATTTTGCATGCAATAAAAAATGGTAGAGAACGCATTTAGCAAATGCATTCTCCACCTTTGCATCCAATGGCATGTACTGTAGCCACTATTATAGAATTTTCTCGCCACGAGAGACTTCGAGTATCCCAAAGAGCTCTTGGACGAGGGCTTGAAGCTTCAAACGATGAGCTCTTGATGACGAAAGCTTTGATGGGCAACGAATGAACTCGTCGAGGGATGGCCGATCGAGGACCCAGCTTCGAGGACCTAACTTCGACGGCTTCGACTAACTCGAGAACCCCACTTCGAGGGACAACTTCGAAAGAGAACATTTCTAAATGGACAAGATACTTATCGAGGAATAAGCGGCTGATGGTTCTGGCGATCTCGATGAAATTCAGCGGTGAGTCGAGGGGCACTGCTACATGCTTCAAAATGAACTCGTTCATCATCGAACGTTTAATAGAGGTGTTCTTTGACTGACGACGATATCGAACATCGATGAACACCAACGAGAAAATGAATTCTTAATGATAGCAAGCTTGTCGAGGGCAGCTTGATAACAACAACGAGCTCTCATTTATGACGAGCAGCTCCTCGATGATAACGATGACGCTCTCTTTGATGACGACGAGGGCTTGAAGCTAACGGAGAGCTTGTCATGAGAGCTTAAAGCTTCGAATGGAAAGCTCTCGAGGAAAACTATCGAAGAACTTTGAGGGAGGAGTTGCTCGAGAGCCTGGAGGTTTGAGCTTTGTTAGCGGGTTTCTCATCGTACGGAGAAGACGAAGGATCAAGCTTCATTAGCGAAGGGGTTGAAGGCTTGTTCTATCACTACGCTACAGATCATGTGGCATAGATTTCACCAAATATGAAGCCCAAATGGACTCACCAACTAAGGATTCCAATGTTGACTTCATCGTCCCAACAGGCGGTGCCAATTGATGCGTCAGAGAACTCTGAATTAGCTGCACCACCAGATCCTTAGTTCATGACCTGCAAGACAAAAATCCCCGGAAAACTCTAGGGGAAAACCCTCTGACGATAAAGTCAGTAATTAATCTCAGTAATCAGGAGTAATTGTGAATCCCTCAAAATGAATGACATACCTTCATATTTATACTAATTAAACCCTAACCATCATTGTTTGTAACTGCAATTCTTATTAAATACATATTGAATGTTCATCTTGGCCCATTCATGGCTAAACCTTATTGGGCTAAAGTTAATATTTAATGGACTGGTCTGCGGCTCAATTCTAACTTCATAAGAGTATCATCAAATCCATTGTATTTTTCACTTATACATAACATTTGTTAAATTACATATTAGATTTAAAATTTTAAAAATATACTTTGTATATTACTATATTTTTTTCTCCATTCAAATACATATTATTACTTTCTTTAACTTATAAAATATAATATTTAATTTTTCTAAAATTATAATTTAAGGATCAAATAAGTAAAATGGTATATTTAAAATTTATGGATAGATCACATTTTCCGCGACTTCCCTGTATTAAAATACAACTCACCTAAAAGATTCATCGTCCGTGTAGGCTCGTTGAGTGGACTAATCTGTGTTTTGTTTGGTGTCTGAAACTCACATTTAACTATAACACATTATATTAATCTTAAATTAAAATTTAAAATAATTATGAAACTAAAATAGTTGGATTTGAAAATTAAAACATTTAGAATATCATAAGCCATGGAAACATCAAGGTTTAAAGTGCAGATTAGAAGAAATGAAGATAAAATTTTTGGGTTGCATGAATCGAGTTATAAACTTTATAACTACTACATGTTGCATTTAATATTGCAACTAAGACCTTTTATATTTTATTATTCTAATTAAACTCCGTATTTCCATAAGCTTATGAAAAGACGATACTTCCCAAGCCTTTGCTTTAGAATATACATCAAAGAGTGAGTCTCCTGATAGGTGGCATGTCCATAAGTTTATGGATAAGCCACTTTTTTTTACCTTATATACCGAATTTGTTAAGTTACATACAAATTTTAGAATTTTTTTTTAAATTATATATATTTTTATATTTTCACCTTCAAATACATATTACTACTTGTTTTAACTTATAAAATACAACATTTAAGTTTTTTTTAAAAAAATTATAACATTTAAGGCAAAAGTCCTTGTGGATTGTCCATAACCTTATGAAAAATCCGTATTTCCTAGACTTTCTCTACATCAAAATTGAAATAGTTAAACATAAAGTAAAATAATACAAATGACAATTCGCATATGGTACCAAGGGGATATAATACTTAATGTATCCATAGTAATAAAAATATTATTACAACAGTTATTTACTATCCATCATTTTAGGAGACATTTTAGGGATTTATGATCATATATTTAATTGAAATATTACACCAGGGGATACGATAAATATGGTATACCCGGGTTATCGTATAATTTACGAGCAAATAAAATTAAAATAAATAAACATCAAATAAAAATGCTAAAAATAAACATCAAGATAAAATAATAAAACATTAAATAAAATACTAATATGTACATCAAATAGAATAGTTAAAAACTAAATTGATAAAATAAAAAACATGTCAAATAAAAAAATAAATACATACATATAAATTTTTAAGCATTAAAATGTAACACTGATATAGGAAAAAATAATATATCATTATTAATATGTAAAAAATCAGTTCATAATATTGAAACATCAAGAAATACATAAAATAAAATAAATATTTGAAAAAAAACATTAATATTAATTGTTAAAACGAAATTTAAATCCACCTGTGATCAATTCCGGC
The DNA here is from genome assembly GCA_037428765.1 of Rubia yunnanensis. Lineage (NCBI taxonomy): Eukaryota > Viridiplantae > Streptophyta > Magnoliopsida > Gentianales > Rubiaceae > Rubia > Rubia yunnanensis. Next base: position 16,880,762 of record CM075062.1, read on the forward strand.
TTTCAATCTTTACTGTTCACTGTGTGCGATATTTTGGCGATTTAGGTGCGATAAACACACTCATCCACTATTCATCATCATCCTTCTTCCTTTTTCTCTGATAACGGTCACTGACCGGTTTTTTTTTCTTCCTACTGCTATGGCGGCTCCTCCGCCTGGCCGCGGTAGCTACGCGGTGGGTAAATCCTTCCTCCAGGCTTTAGGCAATCGCCCTCCTCCTCTAAATGACTCCCTCCCCTCTAACCCAGAAATTGTCCCCAAAACACACTATAAGGGGGACATAGCTTGCCTGGTAAGCCGCAAAGATGCCGATACTCTTGCTTCCCATTACCAAAATGCACTCGCCGGCAAGTTCGCAAGAGGCAAGCCATCGATGACTCAACTCAATGATTCTTTCAACTCGGTCGGATTCAAAGGCAAATTCCAGCTTGGATCGATTGACTTCAGACATGTTCTAATCCGGTTCCAGGACAAAGAGGATTACCAGCGGCTCTGGCTCAAAGGCCTGTGGACTTTCAACCATGCCCAAATGAAGGTCTTCAAATGGACCACTGACTTCTCCCCTGAGGCTGAATCGTCCATAGTTCCGGTATGGGTTACTATACCCTATGTCCCTATTTACTTCTATAATACAGCTGTGTTAGAAACTATGGGGAACCAAATCGGAAATTACATTAAGATGGATGCTGCAACTGCGGCTCTTTCTAGACCATCAGCTGTTAAAATGTGTGTTGAAATTGATCTGAAAAAAAAGCTTCCTTCTTTCATTAGAGTTGGTATTGAGGAGGAAGGAAATGAATACAATGTGGTCAAACTTCCCTTAGAATTTGAGGATCTCCCCCCAACTGTTATCATTGTAAATGTATAGGACATGAAGATAATCGTTGCATTTATTTGCACCCTGAACTTAAGAGAACAAGGTCCCACAGGATAAACAAAAGTATTCCTAGCAATATAGACTCAGTGGTTCAAATTAAAGATCAGCAAAGAGGTTATGAAGGTCAAGGTAAGGTTGCTTTAAGTCTTAGTCAGGATGTTGGGAGTTCTGGAGTTTCGGCTACAGAAAAACAAAAAATCCTCCACGCACAGAATTATAAATATGTTCCGAAGAAGCAGGTGGTGACAACTCCAAATGTTGACCAAGGGGCTCCTGAGGTAGTTCTGAGCGATCAGCGTCCAGTGGAAAAGGATTTAATTAAGGATGATGATCAGATCCTGTTTCCTAATCAGGAAATCAATACTGAGAGGGTTTCTGAGTTTCAAAATGCTGAACATTTTATGGTCGGTCAAAATGATAGTGCAGTACACCTTCAATCTCAGTCACCTAGCATGGCCAATAACCTTCCCCAATCTGATAATGATCTCCTTAGCTCCCTCAACCCTCAAAAGCATTCCCCTGTCCCTCAAGTACCAGTACAACAGACTAGGCACTCACTATCTGCCCCTCCAAATGTCAACATGAGGAAAGTCTTTGCTAAGGACGATATTCCTAGCAAACGAGATAAGTCTTTCTCACCTTTCAATTCTATTATTGCTGCTAAAAATTTTGTTTTCTCCCAGCAGAAACACAGGCAAAATAGATTTCTCCCACTGGCAGATGAAGAAATTTCAAGCGATGAAGATACTCCAAGCGGCACTCCAATCAATGCTGCACTTCCTGATACAGAAGTCACCTCATCAGATTACATGGAAGGCTCTTCAGCCAATGCTCTAGATGTTAGAGCTGACCAGGTATGCAAGGTAAGCTCTTCCTTCTTACTCTCCAAACCTGGCAAGCTGAAAAAAGGAAAGCCATTAGGGAAAGATTCTAACCAGATGAATGATACATATTTAACTCAGATAAATACTATCATGACTAGGTCAAAAAGCTCTAATAATGTTTCCCTATGAATAACACAACACTTAAGATTAAAATGCTGGTTTGGAATATTAGGGGAATGGACACATCAATGCTAAGACTTCATAATTTGATCAATAGGCACAAATTTGAGCTTATCTGTTTAATTGAGCCTAAACATGACAACATGCAATGTGATTCTTATAGACAATTGTTACATTATGATAACTGCATGTATGCAAATAATGGTCAGATTTGGCTTTCTGGAATTCTAGCTTATCCTTAACAGTTAAATGTGATAATTTGCAATTCTTAGCAGTTAATTTGAATTGTCTCACTCTGAATAAGACCATGGATGCTTTCTTTATATATGGCCTCAGAACTAGGACTGGTAGGAAAATCCTTTGGTCTGACCTTAGGTCCTTTACTCACTCAGAATCCCTTTTCATTGGTGATTTCAATATCATTACATCTATAAATGAGTATAAAGGTCCATCTACGCCAAAACTTTGAAGTATGAGGGACGTTAATGATTTTATAAATGTAATGGCATTAGAGGAAATTGACACTGTGGGGAACCTGTTCACTTGGAGTAACAATAGATTAAGGAATCCTACAGTACAAAGATTAGATAGGGGTCTCTGTACTCCTTCTTGGACACTATCTTTTCCAGCCTCCTCTGTTCAGATTTTGAATAGGATCAGTTCAGATCATAATCCTATGCTTCTTACTGTTGGCAGTGATATCCCATCCAATCCTAGGCCATTTAGATTTTTTAATACCTGGTATAAAAGAAAGGACTTTAATGAAGTAATTAAACAAAATTGGGATATCCCTCTGCATAAATCAGGAATGCTTGGTTTCTATCTTAAACTTGTTAGATTGAAAAAGGAGCTCAAAATCTGGAATAAAGAAAAATTTGGCAATATTAACGATAATGTTGTGCAAGCAGAAATTGCTTTAGAAGCTCAGGAACTTTTATTTGACCAGAATGCTTCTGCGGATAATCTGGCTAAACTTATGGAGGCTAAATCTAAGGTTGTAAGGGCTTTAGCAGAACAAAAAAACTTCTGGAAACATAAGGCAAAGATTAAATGGCTAAGGGAAGGGGACAATAACACTAGCTTTTTCCATAATACTGTAAAGGAAAGGAACTGTAGGTTAAAGATCACAAAAGTCAAGAGTAGTAAGGGTCAATGGTTAGATAACATACATGACATTGAGGAAGAAGCCATTCAATATTACCAGGATCTCTTAAATGATGACAGCTCCCCTGATAGTTCTCTCTTCCAGTCTCATTTTCTGAATCAGATACCTAAACTGATCACTCAAGAGGATAATGAAAGACTCATGCAACCTGTTTCATTGCCTGAGCTTAAGGGGATTGTTCTTAGTCTTAATAAGTCTAGTAGCCCTGGGCCAGATGGCTTCACAGCTAAGTTCTACATAAAATCTTGGGATATAATTGCTACAGACTTACTTAATGCTGTTCAAGATTTTCTAACTGCAAATAACATTCCCAGGGGTATTGGTAGCACATGGATTACAATAATTCCTAAAACATTGACCCCTACTTCTTTTGATGACTATAGGCCAATAAGTCTTTCCAATGTAGTAAACAAAATATGCTCCAAAGTACTAATGGAAAGACTCAAGCCTCTAATGCCTAAGATCATTTCCCCTCATCAAACAGCTTTCCTCCATGGTAGAGACATTTCGGATAATGTAATATACCTGCAAGAAATGGTAAGGTTTCTGAACAGGAAACGTAGAGAACCAAATTGCATTGTCAAATTGGATCTTAAGAAGGCTTTTGATAGAGTTAAGTGGTCTTTTTTACATAGTGTCCTAGCTAAATTCGGATTCCATGCAAAATTCATTTTTTCCATCATGAAAAATCTGTCACAGGCTTGGTTCTCTATTCTTATTAATGGTAAGCCAGTTGGGTTTTTTCAATCCACCCGGGGTATAAAACAGGGCGACCCCTTATCTCCTTTTTTGTTTAACATTTTCTCTGAGGCTTTTACTAGGAGTTTGGCTTTTATTTTTCATAATGGTAAGTTGGCATACTATGACCTTCCAGGTAATTCTCTCCAAATCTCCCATCTATCCTATGCGGATGATACTGTGGTTTTCTTTAAAGCTACTAAGCTAACTTTGACTAGATTTAAAGCTTTTTTGTCTACCTTTGAAGAAGTCACTGGTCAAAAGATTAATTATAATAAGAGTGACATCTTCATAGGGAAGCATGCTTCTGTTAACAGAGTTAACCACATAAAAAGGATTCTAGGTATGAAAATTGGGGAATTTCCATTTACATACCTGGGAGTTCCTATTTTTACTGGGACTGCAAAAAAAAATCTATTTCCAACCTCTCCTTGAACAGATAGACAGTAAGATAGGTAACTGGAAAAATAGATGGATCTCTACTGGGGAAAAATAACACTAATTGAGTCATGCATTTACTCTATACCTCAGCACATTTGGTCAGTTCTAAAACCCAGAAAAGAGACCATCAGTGCCATAGAGAAAAAACTGAGCAAATTTTTTGGGGGGATACTGATCTGAAACCTAAAAGATCGTGGAGAAAGTGGGATGCTCTTTGCTTTCCAATTGATCAAAATGGTCTAGGTTTTAGATCAATAACCGCCATAATTAAAACATGCTCAGTCAAACTGTGGTGGAAATACCAAAAAGCTGAGGCTTTATGGACTCATTTTGTTGCATCCCTCCCACCCTCATATAGGACTTCTTCTAACTGGAAAAGGATCTGCTCTGTTAATGCATGGGCTGAACCTAACTCTAGAGTGATTGTAGGCAGAGGGGACTGCAACTTTTGGACATCTAACTGGTTAGATATAGGTCCCGTCACTGATCTCTGTGATTAGAATCTGGTTGATATATCGGCTGACTGTACAGTCTCTGAGTTTATCTCCAATAAATCAGTTTTGATTACAAAAATTACTCATTTTCTACCCCCTGATGCTATTTCTCTTTTGCAGGAATCTAAGCTCTCCATACATAGAGAGGATAGGCTCATATAGAAACCGGGAATCAAAGGTGATTTCTCCTTTAAATCCACCTACTTCTTGCTTAGCAACCGTAGAGGTTCCATTGCCTCTATTCAACATCTTTGGAATGCTAGAATTGATAAGAAAATCTATGTTTTCATGTGGAAGTTGACTAACTCTTTTTTACCTTTCGATAATGTCCTAAGAAAATTGAGATTTTGCTTACCTTCCAAATGCTGTATGTGTAATGCTCATGAAGACTCTTTGGATCATTTTTTCAATTCATGTATTTTTGCTGTGAAAGTTTGGAAAATAGTTCATCAATTCATGGGAATTAGGGATAGATCTTTCCCATCTATATGGGAAAGAATATCATGCTATATTACTTACCCTGCCCTAAGTTCCTTGCATTCAACTATAATTCGAACTGCTGCTACAATAACATGTTGGAATCTATGGAAGATGAGAAATAAATTTCTATATGACTCTGTCAAGCCATCCCCAATTTTAGTACTTAATCAAACAAGGGATCAAATCTTTTTTACCTTCAGTGCTAAACCTGTGTTCATAGTCTCCAACATTGACTTGAGTATTGCTGAGCATTCCTTTTTGCCTCTGATAAAATTTTTGCCAAAGCCAAAAATTCTCAAAATTGCTTGGCTACGGCCATATTCGGGTTTTAAAATTAATGTTGATGCTTCATGGTGTTTTCATACTAATATGTGTGGACTTGGAATGATAATTAGAGACAGTAGAGGTAGTTTCAGAGGTGTACACACTAAATATACTCATGCCATTTCCCCTCTTGAAGCTGAAATGAAGGCAATTCAGGTTGCTCTAAAAACATCTACAGAATACTCCTTGCCTGTTTGCATTGAATTCGATTGCCTTAATGCTGTACAGTTTGTTAATGCCCCCCTAAAGGCACACTGGAAAATTTTCCAGTTAGCTGACGATATTCACCAATCTCTGGGTGAAATCGAACTTGTGCACATTCAGAGGCAGGCAAACCTCGTAGCAGATTCTCTTGCTAAAGCTTGTTTTCAAGCTCAGATGGACTCATCCTGTTCTAGATTTTCTATGCTGTCTAACTCGGTCCAAGGCTTAATTAGGCTTGATCAGATAGGTACTCCTTCTTTAAGGATGGTACATTAGAACGGATGCTACTGATTTTTTTTATTGATTTTTGTAGGATGATATGGTATATACCAGTTTCTGCTCATTGCACTGGCCGAGTACGGATTCAAGGCTTCACTAGCTGGATACTTCCGACGTCATTGGCTTGCTCAATTGTTGTACATGATGGATCCTACAAGAGGAGGATAAGCCCATTAGACTATGGAGGGTCATTCTGACTGCTTCGTGTCTAGTTTTTCTATTCACTAACAAGTTCGATGATCCTCCTCATTAGTCTAATAGTTTTTTGTAATCCTTTAACTATTATTTTCATATTAGACATTATTTTGGAGGCAACAAATGTTGATTCAAGAGCTTATGGCTTACTCCTGTAAATCTCAACTAAGCCTCGGCTTCATCTCTTTTCATGTTTCTGTGCTTTTTTGGTTTATTACAGGGTTTGGGAAGGCCTAATATAATTTCCCTCATCTTCCCCTAGATGGTTTATGGAAAAAAAATAATTGTTAAAACGAAACGATAGAAGTTAACACATCAATCAAAATGAAAATATAAGTTTAAAATATAAATTTAAGATAGTTAATTAGAGTTAAAATGTATAAATTTTTTTAAATTTAACATGTGAACACAAAATTTGACATTCAAAGATCAAAACTTAACTTTAAAACACATGATAAGTCTAGATGGAACATCAAGTACAGGGAATAAAATATAAATTCTGGTAGTAAAAATGCGTGAAAAGCGGAAATGGGGAGAAAAATAGACTCGCGAGATTTTTATGATCCATAATCATTAATTCCTCAATTATTTATGCCTGATACCCTAATACCCAAACTTTCTACAAATTCTGTTTGAAACCCTATTTATAATTTAACTTCATTATATTATATATTAATCTTTGGTCTCGCCATGCGAACATATTTTACAAGATTTTGTCTTAAAGTAATATTTTACTCCTTATGTTATAGTCAAATCTGCAAGGAATCTTTTCAATAGTCAAAATAGTTAAATTTTAACCATACATTTTAATAAATATATTAGTATCTATAATATCGTATTTGATATTTTTACGTGTCGTAATATATAGTTTCTAATTATCAACTTCTTAAGCACCTTTATCACTAGTGCATGAATCATCATTAATGGATTTGTTGCACCTTGCACGATGGTTATAGATTTTCTCTTTGGAACCAACGTCTATTATATGTTCCAAACTCAAAATATGTGTCTTGATAGTTGGGTTGAAGATAGACGATAGATGGCTCTTAAAATTTGTTAGATGATGGTATATCTGTTGTTTAACGTAATATGATTAATGACGGTTGGGCTTGAACTGCCATTGAAAATGTCGTATGATGGCTACGTTGTTTATCTGTGTGCAATTTCTGAAGGCACTTCTAACTTTGGAACATGTGTATAGAGTGCACTCAAGTAGACAGCGACGGTTGAACCACAATCTAAGAAATCCTACAAAACCATGCACCAAAAGTTACTATTATAAGGAATTTATGAGGGCTCTTCCGACTTCTATTCATGTATCTAGAATGTACTAAAGCAGACAACAGCGGTTGAACCGTCGTCTGAGAAATCTTGCAAAAATACGCACTAAAAACCCTCTGTCCCATAAATATTGGCCTATTTACTTTTTCCATGACAAACTTGGTAAACTTAGACACAAATATTAATTAATACTTATAAAATAAAAATATAATATGACATATTTTTAGCTTAATCTTAACATCTATTTTCTAAATATCATTTTTTTATGTGGAATTGTTATACATAGCTAGAGGTATTGATAGTTAAACATGACCATTGAAAACCATAAAAAATAGATAGGCCAATATTTATGGGACGATGGGAGTACTATTTATGACACTCCCAAGGCATATATGAAAGAGTCTTCGCCTTATGAAGTGCATTTCCGAAGGCACTTTCAAAATTTGAACTGGTGTCCGGAGTGTACTAATTAAAGTAAGAAACCCTAATGATATTCCACCTTTGTTGTACCCCTCCTTCCTTCGTCTTTTTCTTCCATCTTTCCTGTTAGATTAAGTCAAGTTGTTGATTAGATTTGATTCTGTTATAAATAGAGTAGTTGACTAGACTAGAGTTATACTAGTGTACTAGCCTTCTTTTGTAATCTATTTATTCTCATTAGTAATACAATATTAATCACGGGAAATTATTCTTTCATGGTATACCAGAGCAAGTTCTGATCCTAGACCCTAAATTTGAGCTACCCACATCCGGTTACCGTTTTGTAATGTATTGAAAATGAGAATTTGCTCCCCAGTTGTCGGGTTTTGTATTGCATCGTTGGCTTGTGTGTGTGAAGTCATGCTCCTAATCTAAACTCGTGTGTGTATTTCCGTTGCATACTCGCCCCTCTAAAGGCTTGGTTTGCTGCGAGCAACCAAGATGAGTGCGACGCACATGGGAAATTAGGCGGTGATTGTGACACGGTAGAGCACGGCTAGTCCGTACGATTAGCACCCTTAGCGGGCGACCCGTGACAATTGGTTTCCCTCCATCTTTCCTTCCCGGCCAACTTTTGGTCAAATTTTGGCAACATCCGGCCAACTTCTAGTCAAATTCCAGGAATGCCCGGCCAACTCCTGGTTGAATTCCAGATCTTCAATCAACTTCCGGCGGCATTCTTGTCAAGCGCCGTTCCTTTCTTCTTTGTCTCAGGTCAGAAGCATCCGACGAGTATCCACGGCAACAGCACTGTTCCCTCAAGAGAGCTCCTTCCCTTCATTTTCAGATTCATCGCCATCCATCCTCAACTTCAATAGCAACGGTCTCCTTCGACCGGCGTCTGATTCATCATCTCCAGTGACTACTTTAGTAACTCTCAGCAGCAACCTCCTCTTTCAGCGGTTCGGCGAGTTCTCCTCACCATCTCCGGTAATTCAATGCTCGGCATTCTTCATCGATCGGCTTCTCAGGCATTTTTGCCCAGCGTCTTCGACTCAGCATCCATTAGCGCGTGAGATTCACACACAAATAGGTCATCCATGCCATTCATCCACATGTTCATTTCTCCAAGAGCCAACAGTCTCTCTTTGTCCAGCCACGCACGCGTTACTCCACGTGCTAGTAGCATTCTCTTTGTCCAGCACCTCGCGCATTCCTCCACGCGCCAGCAGAATTCTCTTTGGCTAGCACCTTGCGCTCCATTTTATTTCATTTTCTTGCAGCCCTTACCACTTTACCACTTTGCAGTATGGCCCTTTTTGGTGGTATCTGAAAATTTAGGCATCATGAACATTGGTGGATTGTAGATTCTGGTGCTACAAAGCACATGCCATCATATCCTACTGCTGTTGATCATGTGACACCTTACCATGGTTCTTCTTGCGTCTATGTTGGTAATGGTTCTCAACTCTCTATTCTCATGTTAGTGATCTCGGATTTCTAAATCATTCTCTCTTTATGATGTGCATATTGTGCCTGATATCACCAAAAAATTGCTTTCGATTAGAATTAACTGGGGATTTAAATTTCATTGTCTGCGTTGATGATTGCTCATTTATTATTCGGCATAAAATCACTAGTGAAACTTTAGGTCATAGACTACGGTGCCTCTGCTTTGCTGTCTACAGTGGAATCAAATAAGTCGCCTGCGTCGTTTGAAATCTGGCATGCTAGACTTGGTCATGTTCTGCATTCCGTTATTTCTGGTTTGCGAGCTTCTGGATCTTTATCTGTCTCATCAATTTTTCCGAAACCTACCCTTTGTGATGCATGTGAAAAGGCTAAAGGGAAGCGTTTATCTTTTCATTTAAATGATAAACGTGTTGCTAGGGTACTTGATCTAGTTCATTGTGATTTGTGGGGGCCTTCTCTTATTTTATCTACTGATGGTTTCTCCTACTATGCCATTATCCTTGATGATCATTACTGACTCTCGTGGTTTTACCCACTTTGCCGCAAATTGGATTTTTGGGATGTCTATCGCCAGTTTGAGGCTTTTTTGGAGAACCAGTTATCTTCCACTATTAAAGGGTTTCAAGGTTATGGGGGGACTGAGTTCGTAAATGGTCGTGACACTCTCACTTTCAGACAAAGGGCATTCATCATCAGATTTCTTGCCCGTATACTTCTGAGCAGAACGGTCGGGCTGAGCGCAAACATCACCACATTGTTGAGATGGTATTGTCTATGTTATACCACTCTTGTGTCCCTCTCTCACACTGGCCTCATGCCTTTGCTGCAGCTGCTTATACCATAAATCGGCTGGTTGCTCCGGTTCTTGGCGGACGATCACCATATGAACTTGTTAATGGTCGGGTCCCCTTATACACAAACTTTCATGTATTTGGTTTTCATGTGTACCCTTATCTTCATCTGTATGCAGCTCACAAACTCGCTCCTCGCAGTTTTCCCTGTATCTTTCTTGGGTACGACTCTCAGTACAAGAGATATCGATGTTTGGATCCTACGTCTGGAAACATATATATCACCACACATGCTCGGTTTGAAGATACTTTCTTCCCTTATGCCGATGGGTCTACTTCAGTATCTACGTTCTCTCTCGATGTCTATACTTTTTTGGATCCCGCTAATACATCAGTCGATATTCTTACTTCTTCCACGGTGGCATCTCCTCATGTTTGGCTTGTCACTTTGATTACCAACCCTCCTGGATCATCGATCCTATTGTCCGCACAAACTACGACACTATGTTCTATCTGCTATACCAATTCAGGCAATCCAGTGGCAGCTCAGGTGCATCCTGCTCCGCCCATCTCGTCACCGACCAGCACATCCGATTTACCGGCCATCTCATCGACCCCTTTGTCGGCCACCTCACCGATCCCTTTACCTACTGCGATTGCTCCTCCAGTCTCTCCACCTCAGCCTCGCACTCATCGCATGGCTACTCGATCGGCGACTGGGGCTATTCAACGCATAGATTATTCTAATATTGTTGATCATGGTCTTACTTCTACCTTACTTGCTCAGTCGGAGCCTAAGGATTACTGCACTGCTCTTCAAGATCTGGCTTGTGTTTCTGCCATGGATGACAAGATGGCAGCCCTTCGTGGACAGCGCACTTGATATTTAGTGCCTCACCCATCAGACGTTAACATTGTTGACTCCAAATGGGTTTACCGATGAAGTATTGACTAGATGACACTATTGAGTGTCATAAAGCTAGACTTGTGGTGCATGATTTCGCACAGATTCCAGGGTTTGACTTTGACCATACCTTCAGCCTAGTGGTCAAAGCGTTCACAGTTCATACTGTTCTGGCTATTGCTACGATGTGCTCTTGGCTTCTTCATCAGCTGGATATCAAGAATGCTTTTCTTAATGGCATTTTGATGCTCTGGTCTATATGGAACAACCTCTTGGTCACAAGGATCCGTTTCACCCAGAGTATGTTTGTCGCTTGCGGAAGGCCATTTATAGTCTTAAGCAAGCTCTGCGGGCCTAGTTTTAGTGTTTCAGTAATTATCTGGTTCAGCTTGGTTTTATCTGTAGTTCTGATGATACTTCACTATTTTTTTTATCTCGAGGATCGTCACTGTTATATCTACTGGTCTACGTCGAGGACATCATCTTTACATGCAACGACCCACTCTGCTCCGGAAGTTTATTTATCGGACGCATTGGAAGTTTGCTATCAAGGACTTGTGCACTCTTCAATAATTTTTTGGCTTGGAAGTTATACCCACAGCCTCGAGTTTACTTCTTGGCCAAGCTAAGTATGGCCGAGATATTCTTACTCAATCTAGGATGTCAGATGCTACACCAGTCTCTACTCCATTTATGCTGGGATCTCAGTTACACAGTTGCGCTAGTCTTGCTTTTCAGCATCTGACACTTTATCGCTTTCTTGCTGGGGCTCTATAGTATCTGACGATCACCCATCCTAATTTGGCCTTTGCTGTCAACACAGTTGGTCAGTATCTTCAGGATCCTTGAGACGATCACTTTGCAGTAGTTACTCGGATTCTTTGATATGTTCGGGGAACTTTTTATTTTGCCTTACATTTCGATCAGCCAGTTCTCCTGAGGTTCTAAATTACTTCGATGCTAATTGGGCTCATTGTCTAGAAACCCAACTATCCACTTATTGTTATGATGTCTTTCTTGGTGGAAACCTTGTTTCCTGGAGTGCCAAGAAATAGTCCACTTTTTTCTCATTAGAGTACAGAGTCCGAGTACCATGCCCTTGCCAACACCCCTTTTGAGGTTGTTTGGTTGACTCATTTACTTTGTGATCTTCATGTCCCGCTTGCTGGATCTCCGCTACTGTTATTTGTCAACATTAGCACCATCTTCTTGTCTCAAAATCTAGTTGCGCACAAGCGAGCGAAGCACGTTGACATCGACTATCACTTTGTTCAAGGGTTGGTTGCTTCTTTCAAGCTGCATATTGCTCATGTTCCTACTTAGATTGCAGACCTCTTCACCAAAGGGATCCCTAGGCCGTTGTTCGAGTTCTTTAGATCCAAGCTTTGCGTAGATGAGCATCTGATGCTTCGCTTGAGGGGAGGGGTGTTAGAATAAGTCAAGTTGTTGATTAGATTTTATTATGTTATAGATAGAGTTGGTGACTAAACTAGAGTTATACTAGTACTAGCCTTCTTTTGTAATCTTTTTATTCTCATCAGTAATACGATATTCATTATGGGAAATCATTCTTTCATTTCCTTTGTTTCTTGTTTTCTTCTTATTTCTCTCTTCCTTCTTCTCCCCCTCCTTTCCTAGATTTAAACATTTCTCATTTTCCTTTTAAATTCTACTCTAAAACGCCGACTTCAGACTTCAAGAACGTGCGGTGATAAAATTCATATTATCATGGTATGATTTCTTCTTTGTTTTAAATTTGTTGTTGGAAACCCTCATACAATTTTAATGTATGTTATTATTCAAGGTGGATTATTGGTTGTTTTATAAAATATTTAACATTACGGGTTTGATTGTAGGTTACATGAGTGTGAGAGATGGGGATGACGGTGGTTATGTTGTATTGAAGATTAATGTCGATTTGTATTCATAAAGAATGAGATGATGCATTTGATCTAGGTTTTTTCGGTTTCGAAAGAACCATAAAATCAAGATTTTTGAAATTACTTTTAAGGGTTGTTTCAAAGTTGGAAGTGGTTTAAAAAATATTAGAATGATGCTGGAATGGCAGCCCCGTTGCTCTGCGGTGCTAGGGACAAGGTTCGGAATCGTCATGTAACGTCTGATCTCATCGTTATTAATGTCCATATCATGCACTAGTGTCTTATAAATACCACTCCCTTTGTCCCAACCGTATATGCATTCTTTTTTGTCAACTTTCTCAAGACAGGTTTGACTTTAAATTTCAGTTAGTATATAAGCACAAATATCATTATGTAAGATATTGTTAGATTCCCAGCATCATGTATTTTCGAAATATGAAATTTTTATATGCCATTAGTATACCTAACTAAAATTATCGATGATCAAATATAATTAAAATCATTGGTGGTCAACATAGTATTTATAAACAAAGATGAAAAACAAAATACGAGTCAAAATAAAATATTTGTAAAATAATAAAGAGAAAATTGCATATATAACCCTAACTAATTCACATAAGTGCAAATATAATCTTTATTGAAAGTGCAAATATAACCCTAGATAGTTAGTGTATGTGCAAATTTACCCTTTCTGGAAAATTTAGGACGGGATTGGGTGATAAGTCGATTTTAACCCTCTGAAAAAAAGAAAAAAACCAAAAAATAAATGAATTTACTATTTTGACCCCAAAACTTCCCAACCCTTGGTGAGCGTCGTTTTACTCGCCAAATAACCTGCAAACTCAAAAAATACTAATTAGTATGCCGCTAAGCAGAGTCGATCCTATGAGGAGCAAAAGCAATAATTATATTTTTCCCCAACTAATTTCAAAACCTTTTTCGTGGTGTAGCCAATACGCCTTAAATTCAAGAATTTTTCTAAAAATGAAAATGATTACTCTAAGAATGAGATATATATATATATATATATGAATGATATCGATTAAGAATAACTCATTCTAGTTAGTATTGAGCATACACAATGATGAATCAATCATTACATATCTATCACTTACAAGAAAGTAGGTACGCTTGACCTCCCTAAATCTTTTTTACTTTATTGACAGCTAATCAATTATAATTAACTAACTATTTTCCTTACCAAAATGCCCCTAGAAAGTATTCTTTGAACCAGAAACACATTTTGATAGCATTAAGAAATAAAGAACTCGATATAGGATCTACCAAAGTAAAAGCAAATAACAATGTACACTCAATTATTCCCTGTTTTGTTATTACAGTCTTAGTTAGTTATCTGTTTTTTTATAAGATTGCGCTACTTACTAACTCTTTCCAACGATTACGTATTGGTGGAATTAGATAGCCATATTCTAATAACATTCAAGTTGATCAGGTTTAAACATATTAGAAATGAATAAATCCAAGAACATGCAAGAATCAATTACAAAACAATTAGGTCTCACGATCTATAAACTAACATTCATTCTTCTCTGGTGATAAACGAATTAGCTACTCATAATATGCATATGAAAATTGCAAAAGAAAATATCTGAAAACATGCTATTGAATTAAACTAAGAAAAGAAATTACTCCCAGAAAATAGGTTTCGTTTGGACAAACTGGACCCTCTGCGGCAGACCAGAATTTGGAAATAATTAGAAAAATAAGTATGCAAAATTCTGAACTAATTCTAATCTAAAAAGTGTGTAAATAAATGTCTACATTGATTCTCCTTATATAGAGAAGAGGTTCAGCCCAAAATATCATCCTAATCAATTCTAAATTTGAATTGTAATCTTATTCTTATCAAAATAAGGGATAAGAATCAAAATATAATCAAATCTCTATAAAATCTCCAATCATATGTTCATAAAACATGATCCATTTCTCCATAAAATCAGCTCCAAATCAGCTCCAAATATGATCCATATTAGCTCCAAATCTGATTTCCGTGATTCTCTACGGATGCACATGGCTAGACATTTCTGCACAAGATTTGACTATCTTCTTTTTGCCATATTTGCCAAATTCCCCTCAAATTCCTCCAAAATCCTCTTAAGCCCACAAACCTATAATATGTGACAAATAATACACCTAAAGTGCACATTAATCCAATAAAATCATAATAAATCCCAAAAATAAACAACATAATTTATATGCATCAAATATCCTCACACTTAAGTCATGTTTGACATCAAGTGTGAAATGAGAATCAAATCATGTTGTTTATCACAAAAGTCTCAACTATCCCCTAATAACTCTAAGAAAGACTCAAAAGAAAAATGACAAAAGGCACTAACTACAGACTCAAACAAACAAGTAAACTCAGCATACCAATCCCTGATTTCTTAATCCATGAACAAACCTTACCTTACATGTAACAAAGGGTCCTGCATAACACACTTGTTACTATCACACCCTTCAAATAACTTAGGTAAAATCATCCTCAAATCAATGCAAACCAACCTTCAATTTAGTCAAAATCAGACAAGTATCAAACATTTTTCACATTTCACACATTCACTCTAGATGTACAAGACAGTCACTCATATATATGAAATTCACATGGAAATACTCGAATCATTTAATGTAAATCAGAAAGGTCTTTATTCGGGGTTGTAACAGAGCTAGAGAGAATAAAAATGAGGTAAGATCCTAAGGGTTCTAAACTTTCATTATAAGATATATATGCATGCTCACTTCAGCCCAAAACTTTCCTCAACCAAAGAAAATAAATACCGCCATCATAACAGTGAAAATTCTGCTCAAACTGACTGAAAACACAAAAATAATGGTGCTGGAAATATTTTTTTTCGTTTTCTAATTTTTTTCTTTTCTAGAATTTTTTTCTCTGGTAAATCAACACCAATTTTTCTGCAATTCCAACACCAACATCATTCTTTTCTGACCATACTACTGAACATCTACACATTTAGTACCATGCAAACATTATACAACACTCAAAGTACTCATCTATCAATTGCACTAAAAGTAACATTACAAACTGGGCAATCGAATAATCATCATAACTATAACTATGAACATGCATATATGGGGCCAAAAGAGAGGATAAAAATAAGGCTATGGCTTCATTTATTTTGCGTGGCTCAAATCAAAGAAAAAGTTAAGGCTTCAAAGGGTTTACTAGGGGTAATATAAGTGGGGCAATATAAGCCGTGGGATTCAATCCTAATGTCTTTCATCATTTTCACAACAAGTAATTCAAGTAAGGCCAATATCTCTCACAAAAAAGATTGATTTAGAGACTGCTCTACTCTAGGCTCAAACCTCACTTTACTAGGCTAAAATGTTCAATTACTTGTCTTTTTTCGCCATCTATCCAATTTACACTAATTATTTTGGAATCATATACCAAGTATTTTTAAAAGTGTAGCAAGTAGCCAAATATGTCACACAAGAGGCTTATTACTAGCGAGTTTGATCCATCATAGAACAATAGCACCAAGAACAATATGCTGAATTTGCCTCAACTCAAAAAATGAAAAAAAAAATTAATTTTTTTTTATAAAAGGACGCTAACATATAAGCACATAAATCTCCTCACACTTAAACCTTGCTTGCCCTCAAGCAATCTTAGTAAACATTTAAGGAGGAATCAACTAAACAACAACTAAAAATAACTTAAAAAATGAAAAGAAACAAAATAATAATAATAAGGGATTGGGGGGACTTATTGAGAGGGGTCAGCCACAGTCCGAAGGGCTAAGAGGATTAGCTTGTTCTGCTCCATGATTTTGTCCATCTTTTTATGGAGGCTTTTGAGGTCCTCATTGAAGGAGACGAGTGAGACAAAGCCTGCAGGAGTAGAAGAGCTCGGGCTAGGATTGCTCGGCGGAGGAAACTAAGAGCAATTGTTAGCATCAAAATAAATCAAATTTGATTCTTTCACAACATGTAGATCAAAGAGAGCAAGGGCTTTCACTCGAGTCAATTGAGGCAAATAATCAAAAATCACATTTTTATCAAGAAACATGGAAAGAATATGACACAAAGTGACATGTCGAGTAGTATGGGCAACAATATCAACTAAGGAATCAGCCAACTAGTACCCTAGATTCAATTTTTTATCGGTGTGCATACACCACAAAACGAATAGGGCTTGTTGGCTCACCTTAGCCCAAGAAGTAGTCTGACCAAAAAAATCCTCACAAGAATAATATGGCAAAAAACACAAAGCTGGATTTGCAATTCAATGCACAGTGGAGACATTAGGGTAATAAGCAGTAGAGTATGTAGGGGCAAGCAACTTCCATGCATCAATGAGATTAAACCCAAGATAAGTCACATACTGACCAAAAAATGCACACACATAATCATCAAAAAGTACTTGATCCCTAGAGACTAGACCCAAAGACAAGTTCCAATCATTCAAAGATAACTGAACCACATTCAATCCTAAACAAAAAAAAATACACTTGGTTCAGTTAATGAAAAATCATCAGATTTATTTTGAAAATGAAAACTTGTAATAAACTCATTTGCCAACTCGTCATACACTAGAAACCCACCACAGGTAAGCAAAGTAGTCCAACCAATTGCAGCAAAATAATGTGACACGCGGTCATAAATATTGGTAGCCCTTAAAGTCAGAATATTTACCTCGCAGCCAGCTTCATATTTCTTACCTCTGTTACTTAAACCTTTGAAAAGTGTTACATAAATATTAAAAAGTGTTACCTAAATTTTAAAAAGTGTAACGTTAGATCTAACACTTTTAAAATTTGGGTGCTAATAATACTACGTTGAACCTATTGCAACATTTTTACAAGTATTACCTTAGGTGATGTTGCATTAGATCTAATGTAACAATTTTTAAAATTTAGGTAACACTTTTCAATATTTATCTAACACTTTCAAATATTTATGTAACACTTCTCAAAGGTTTAAGAAACACTTTATAAGCTATTGCAACATTTTTAATAAGTGTTCCAATGAAAGTGTTACATTAGCTTTAGTTTGTAGTAGTGTGGACACCTCTGCTTGGCCATTGGATAACGAGTTGATGGTGAATTCCAAACTTCTTCATGAGAGCTTCGATGGTACGATTCTTGAAGTGAGTTCCCTAGTCATTAATGATTTCTCGCAGTACTCTTAATCTGTAGAATATTGTTGATTTCAAGAAACCTACAACAACTTGAGCATCATTAGTAAGGGTGGCTTTAGCTTCCACCCATTTTGACACATTATCAACTGCTAATAAGATGAATATTTTTCCAAAAGAACACGGAAAAAGGACCCATAAAATCCATACCCCACACATCAAATATGTCACAAATAATTACAAGCATTTGTGGCATTTCATCATGTTGTGAAATATTTCATGTCATTTGAAATCTTTCACAATTCTTACAAAATGTGTAAGCATCTTTATGCAGAGTTAACCAAAAGAAACCCCAATCCAGCACCATACGCGCAGTACGTTTAGGCCCAAATTGTCCACCACATGCATATGAGTGACAATGTAAAAGAATAGTACTTTGCTCGTCATCAGGAATGCAGCGTCGAATAATCTGGTCAGAACCAATCTTCCAAAGATATGGCTCATCCCAAATGTAATGCTTGCATTCACTTTTCAATTTTAATTTTTGGGCATGACTCAGTGTGTGTGGAATATCTCCAGTGGTAATAAAATTTACGATATTTTCATACCAAGGATCCTAATCTAACTTACCTAAATTCAATACTGGCGACGGGTCCAGTTTGACCAAACTGAACCCTATCGTAGCGTACAAGTGTTCTTTGGGAAACGTCTCTTGAATGGGAATTTCATCTTCAGGCTTGATCAAACGACTCAAGTGATCACCAATATGGTTTTCAGCACCTTTCTTATCTCTGATCTCGAAACCAAATTCCTACAACAATAGAATCCAACGGATCAATCGAGGCTTAAAATCTTTTTTAGTAAACAAGTATCTCAAAGCTAAATGATCAGTATAAATAATAATTTTAGAGTCAAGCAAGTAAGATATGAATTTATCCAAAACAAAGATAATAGCTAGCAACTTCTTTTCAGTAGTGGTGTAATTGCTTTGTGTAGGATTCAATGTCTTTGAGGCATAATAATTCACATGGCTCTCCTTCCCTACTTTCTGTCCCAAGACTGTGCCAACCACATAATTCCTTGCTTCACACATCAACTCAAATGGAAGGTCCCAATTGGGTGGTTGCATGATTGGTGTTGAGATTAACTTGTTCTTCAAAAAATCATAGGAAATTTTGTTATCCTCAGTCTTCTCGAAAGGAACATCATCTTGGAGGAGCTTTGTCAATGGTTACGCAATCTTGGCGAAGTCTTTGATGAATCTTTGATAAAATCCTGCATGCCCCAAGAGTCCAAGAAACTCTCGAACATTAGTAGGATATGGGAGATGCTCTATGGTCTTCACCTTGGCCTTATCCACTTGGATTCCCTTCTCTGAGATCACATGTCCCAAGACTATTCCTTAATTCACCATGAAATGACACTTCTCAAAATTAAGCACGGGGTTCCTCTTCACACAACAATTAAAACCTATTCAAGATGACTTAAACGCACATCATATGAGTCATCATATATGCTAAAGTCTTCCATGGAAGCCTCGATACTTGTCTTAATCAAATCACAGAAGATACTCATCATACAATGCCGGAAGGTGCCTGGGCATTGCATAAACCAAAGGGCATTCTCCTATAATCATAAGTTCCAAAGGGATAATTAAATGTGGTCATTTTCTGGTCCTTAAGGTTCACACAAATATGAAAATAGCCGATGTACCCATCCAAAAAGCAAAAGAAGTTATTTCCCACAAGTCTTTCCAACCTCCGACCAGTGAAAGGAAGTGGAAATTGATCCTTGCGAGTGGAGGCATTTAACTTTCGGTAGTCAATACACATTCTCCATCCGCTGACTAAGAATGCAGAGGCCATCTCACCCTTGCCATTTTTCACCACTTGAAAACCCGACTTCTTTGGCACTGCATGAATGAGACTCACCCACTTGTAAAAAATGAGGTATGTGATCCTAAGTGAAGTAGCTTCACTATCTCCTTGAGAACCACCTCTCTCATGTTGGGATTGAGCTTCCTCTGAACCTCTCGAGTAGGTTTGGCATCGCCCTCCATCAGAATGTGGTGCATACAAATATACTATCGATTCCTGTAAAGTCCACCAATGTCCACCCAATAACCTTCTTATATCTCGTTAAAAAGGTGATTGATCTCTCCTATTGAGATGTGGATAACTCTGTAATGACTATCACTGGAAGAGTATCATTATCACTGAGATAGACATACTTCAAATTCGAAGGCAATGGCTTTAACTCCAAAATCGGGGCCTTCACGTCTGATGAACTGGTCTGTCAGATGGGTCCTGTTTGGCCAAACTGGACCCTGTATACACTTTAAAATTTTTCCAAAATTCTAGATTAGAATGGGAGGATCTGGACATTTTAGGGTCTATATCAGTCTTGAACACCACTTCCTAAGAGTACATTGAGCATAGCAACTTACCGATCTCCTTGTCACTCAAGCCTTGAATATCTATCTCTTCTGAACATGTTGGAAATTGAATTTCCATTCTTTCATGCAAAATTTTAGTCTCAGGATGTTCTTGGACAAGAGGTTCGATGAGATTAATGGAAAATATATTCTCAGCATCTATTGGCTTTTTCATGGCCTCATTAATACTGAAAGTATACTTTTCACCATAATAAATCAAGGAAAATAGTACCATTTCCCACATTAATAATAGTATTAGCAGTTCTCAAAAAATGGATGACCCAACAATACTCTTGTTGTACCATGACCACTAGAATGATTCATTTTCACCACATAAAAATCTGCTGGGTAAACAAAATTATTTACTCTCACAAGTACATTCTCGAACAACCCTTCAGGAATCACACAAGATCTTGCCGCGAATCAAATTACCACTCTAGTGTTAACGATTTTTGCTCCATTTAAAGTTTGATATACAGACAATGGCATTACATTAATAGAAGCTCCTAAAGCATACATGGCAGCATCAATTTTTTTTTATCTCCAATGTAACAAGGTAAGGAAAACATACCTGGGTCCTTGCACTTGGGTGGCAGTTTTATTTGAATTACTGCAGGCACCGATTCACCCATTATGATTTTACCCGAATCCTTCGGCTTTCCTGCATTAAAATCTTTCAAGAACTTGATTACTAGTGGTATCTTTATGGCTTTCAAGAAAGGAAGGTTAATATCCAATTTTTGAAAAATCGATACAAAATCAATACGCTCTTTCTTTTTCTTCTTCAATCTACGAGGAAATGGAGGTAATTGTTTTATCGAAGGATCATGTAAACTCAACCTCTTACTTACCTCAATTGGTACCTTGGACTTACCTTCATTTCTGGGTTCAGGATGCTTGGGATTTAGAGATTGTGTGGTATTTTCATTGCCTTTTTCCTCCATTTATTGAATCTGAAATTCAGTCTCATCTGGACCCTTCGTTAGTGAGCTCCTTCGCTTCTTTGTCCACGGATTTCAATGGCAATGCACCAACTACCTTTCCACTTTTTAGTGTGACCTAATTTGCAGTCTCATTTGGGTTCAACTAGACCTGAGAAGGCAATATGGGCTGCTTTATCCTAAGTTCATTCATTGAGTTTGACAGGTGGGCAATTGTCGTGTGTGCTCCTCTAAGGTTGCTTCGGTCTTCTTGGAACTATGTTTCTTCTTCTGCATCATGTCCATCAGTATGTCCAGCTTATCATTCATATATTTCCCTTGACCACTTTGCGGGGGTTGAGGATAACTTGTGCTTCTCGTTGCTTTGGCGGAACATGTGGCTGATGGTGATGCTGAGGCTGCTGCGATTGAGTACCTTGGTCTCTCCAAAAAAAAGTTTGAGTGATCCCTCCATCTTGGATTGAAATTTTGGGGGTATAGATCACACTTTTGCTGCCTCTCATTATAGTTCCCCATCGCATTTTCTTGGACAGGTATCTCTTTAATGGTAAGAATGCATTGCGATGTCGTATGGTTGACTGTTTCACGTGTATCGCAAGGCTTTTCTTGTATAGTCGCAACCTTGTCAACAAACTTAGATAGCATCTTCTCCATTCTTTCCATCCTCTCCTTGAGTTCATCTTGTTCAAGAGTGGGGGTTTGTGCCACTTTCATCAAGATCCAGACGTACTGCTGATCATATTACTTCTTGGAATCCACCAACCTTTTGATAATCTCTCTAGCCTCATTCACTCGAAGGTGATCGATTCCACCACTAATGGAAGAGTTCACAAGTACTTGTTGGTAGCTATCATTCCTTGATAAAAACACTGGAGTAATTGGCCTTCCATCATTCGGTGATTATGGCATCTATTCACCAAAACCCCAGCCAATAAGCACTCAATGGTTTGTCATTCTTCTGCTTGATACTTGTGATCTCCTTCTTCAAAGAACATATTCATGTGGCTGGAAAATAGTACTCCAAGAATAGTTTCTTCAATTCGGACCACGTCGGAATGGAGTTGGGTAGCAGGCTTGAAAACCATTGATTGGTTGCTCCTGTTAAACTGAAGGGAAATGCCACCAACTTGAATTGATCTTCAATCACGGTGGATGGCCTTTTATGCACCTTACAAATTTTCACAAATTTGCTCAAAAAATTTGTAGAGGTCTTCGGTGCTTCTCCTGTGAAACTTCTGAAGGACATTCGGGAATGCCAGATTTATCTCAATCGAATTCTCGGTCCCCGGCAGTGGTGTCAATTAGGTGAGTGTCGTTTTACTCGCCAAATAAACTGCAAACTCAGAAAAATACTAATTATCATGCATGTAAGCATAGTCGATCCCACAAGGAGCAAAAGCAATAATTATGATTTTTTCCAACTAATTTCAAAAAAAAATTCTTGGTGTAACTGCCATGCCTTAAATTAAAGAATTTTTTTATCACTAAAAATGAAAATGATTACACTAAGAATAAGAAATAAATAAACAAATATATGTCAATGATATCGACTAAGAATAATGCATGCTAGTTAGTATCGATCATACACGCAATGATGAATCAATCCTTACATATCTATCAATTATAGGAAAGTAGGTTCGCTTAACCTCCCCAATTATTTCTTACTTTATCGGCGGTTAATCAATTATAATTAACTAACTGTTTCCCTTACCAAAATTCCCCCAGAAAGTATATTTTGAATCGGAAACACATTTTGATAGCATTAAGAAATAAAAGAAGCCGATATAACATTTACCAAAGTAAAAGCAAATAGCAATGCTCACTCAATTGTTCTCTATTACACTCTTAGCTAGTTAGCTGTGTATCACAAGATTGCACTACTTACTAGCCATATTTTAATAACATTCAAATTGATCAGGTTTAAACATCTTAGAAATGAATAAATTCAAGAACAATCAAGAACATGAAAGAATCAATAATAAAATAATTAGGCCTAACGATCTATAAACTAGCACTCTTTATTCTCTGCTGATAAAAGAATTAGCTACTCATAATATGCATATAAAAATCGCAAAAGAAAATATCCAAAAACATGATGTTGAATTAAACTAAAAAAAGAAATTACTCCCAGAAAATGGATTCCGTTTGGGCAAACCGGACCCTCTGTGGCAAACCAAAATCTGAAAATAATTAGAAAATAAGTCTACAAAATTTTGAACTGATTCTAAGCTGAAAAGTGCATATATAAATGTCTAAAATGATGTCTCTAATACAGATAAGAGGTTCAGCCCAAAAGATCTTCCAAATCAATTCTAAATTTGAATTCTAATCTTATCCTAATCTAAATAAGGGATAAGAATCAAAATCTAATCAAATCTCAAAAAAATCTCCAATCATATCTTCATAAAATATGATCAAAATCTCCATAAAATCATATCCATATCGGATCCAAATCTTATTTCCATGGTTGTCTACGAATGCATACGTGACACGGCCGAGCATTTCTGCGCATTTGACTGTATTCTTTTTGCCATATTTGCCAAATTCTCCTCAAATTCCTCTTAAGCCCACAAACCTGTAATCGATGACAAATAATACAATTGAAGTGCACATTAATCCAATAAAATCAAAATAAACACCAGAAATAAACAAAAAAATTTATATGCATCAACCCTAATTCTTCATACCTCTCCTTCTTGGTTCCGCCTTTGTCTTTCCTCTCTAGCCTTCTATCCATCTCCCTAAATTTTTTATTACACCAATCTGGTTTAACACCAAATTGCCCCCTTTGTCTTCTTCACCAAACCTGCAAATGCATTTCCTCCATCACCCGTCAAATCATGCCCCTGAATCGCCTCTAATCGCCGCCGCCGCAGGGAATCTGACCCCGGAATCCAAAGAACGATTGAGTGGTGGGAGGTAGTGTTCCTAGTAGCCGGGGGTGGTGGTTGTGGTGGTGGTGGATGGGTGGGGGTGGTTGTTGGTGTCCACGTCGATCGAGCGGCAGAACCCACATCCACGTCGATCGAGTAGCAGGAGGTGGTATTCCTGGTGACCGAGGGTAGCCAGGAACTTGATTCCACATCGATCAAGTGGCGGAGGTGTTGTTCGTGGTGGTCGGTGGAGGTAACGCTAGGGGGGTTGGTTGCTGACGGCAGAAGGTGGGTCGTGGGTTGTGGTGGTGAGAGGTGGTGGTCGTGGTGACGCTGGAGGTGTGGGGGTGATGGCCACGAGGTGGTGGACTGGTGGGTGGGGACAGGAGGTGGGTGGCCAAAAGTGGTGGTCTTGATGGCCAGGGGTGGTGGTCGTAGTGGCTGGGGGTAGCGGGCTGAAGGGGGTGGGGTGGGGGTGGTGCCGGGGATGGAAGGTGGTGGTGAACTGGTGGTGGGCTTAGGATTTTTTGTCTTTCCAAATTTTGTATTAGGCAGAAAGGGCATTTTGGTCATTTTCACTTAGTCAATGATAAAAAATGACCAGTCAATGCCGGAATATAGTTTTTAGGGTTATATTTGCACTTCATAAATAGGGACGGCAATGGGGCGGGACGGGTACATATTATGATACCTCCATACCCATGCCCACTTAAAATTTTCATACACACACCCGCCCCATCACCCATGGCGGGTACAACATTAAAATCCATACCCGCCCCCTCGGGTATAACATAAAATCCACCCCACCCCATTACCCACTTGGGTCCCCTTACCTGCTTCAAACCCATTATACTCATATCTCTTTTATCCCCAAAAATACCTAAAATCCATTCTATTATAATAATTTTAATATTAAAATTTTTAAATGTATTTACATGAAAATATTATAGGTAAGTACGTGCATTATGGAAAAAATAATAATTTATTATACACTAAATTAGTGGGTATATAGTGGGTTTAGTGGGGGGATATGGGGCGGATGTGAACTAATATACATGTCCGCCCCACTACCCATGATGGGTACAAACTTTCATACCTATACCCGCCCCACCCCCACCAACACTACCTCCATGCCCGCCCCATTAGGGCGGATGCGGGGCGGCCCTCCACCAAAACCCGCCCACTGTTATCCCTATTTCTAAAGTAGTTAGGGTTGTTTTTGTATTTCAAATTATCGCAAGGTTATATGTGTACTTATTGAAATATATAGAGTTATATTAGTATATATATCCCAATCATAAATGGCAAAGTCTTGGGAAATGAAAAGACGGGGTTTATTTAGAATAATAAAAGGCAAAATATTTTGGTTGCAATATAAAAAATTTAGTATGCAACGCGTAGTAGTTTTAAAGTTTATAACTCGTTTCATGCAACCCGATGATTTTATCTTCATTTATTCTAATTTGCACTTTAAATCTTGATCTTTCCATAACTTATGGAAAGACCATTTTTCAAGAGACGGGCTCATCATAAATTTAAGGATTTGGGAATATTACTGTCATGCAAAACTATTGACTTAAACACTCGATAACAACGCATTTAATCCATCAATAAATATTTCAACTACAAAGTAATTTGAACCTATCTGACTATCTTTTACCAACTCTGATCCAAAATTAAAGAAATGGTCATATTTGGATGAATAATTTCAGAGTTCTCAAGTATAAATCTGAGGTAAATTCTCCCGTTTCAGAACACCAGGAATTGAAAACACCAAAAAATACTTTGAAATGGCAAATTATTCTTCGATTCTTTCTGTGGTCCTCTTATTCATTTGCTGCCCCCTCACAATTTTTGCAAGAGACCATGGATTTAAAGTAGCTCCTCTTCGACTCAATACTTGCCCCGTCGCTGCCGATGGTAAGTTTTCGTTCATAAAACATAAGAATACTTTTCTACTTTTAATGTTCTTTTTATTGTAAGAATAAAAAGTTGCCACATAAATTAGTTATCAGCTTATGTATTACTCCGCCCATCCGAATGTGCACACTTTTTTGTCAACTTTCTCAGGTCATGTTTGACCAACGATAACTTTAGTTACGTATATTAACGGTGTGTTAAAATTTGATATTTAGAAAATACAGCATGCAGAGAATCCAACAATATCTCACATGATGATATTGGTATCTATATACTAGTTGAAATTTATGGTCAAACGTGTCTTGAGAAAGTTGACCAAAAAGTGTGCAGATTCGGCTGGGACGGAGGGAGTAGTAAAATCTAATGATACCTATTTGTGTGACAGAATGTGGAAGCGAATGCCAACGTCGTTGTTCACAAACACACCACAAGGGTAATTGTTTGGACACGTGCAATTTGTGCTGTAGCGAATGCTTGTGTGTTCCTCCTGGTTTCTACGGAAATAAAGAATGCTGCAAGTGTTATAAAGATAAGAAAACTCGAAAAGGCACTCCCAAATGTCCTTGAAACGCAAATGTTGACCTTAATTATGTAATCTATAGCATTTATCAACTTCTCTACCGATTCTTGTACCGATCATTATGGGGTTTTGTTATCATCAATTAATGATTATGAAATGAGCCATTCGTAGTATCAATTGAGGAACAGGATGTATGATGATTGATTTATATATGTTTGAGTGTGTTTTTTTTGTGGTTTAAAATAGATGCTTATTTCATTCACCTTGAACACAACTTTGTGTGCGTTTACAATTTACAACTTATGATCTATGCACTTTGTTTGAGGGATTAATTAAACGTTGTCATAGTGTGTTTTTGAATTTAAAGTTTTGTGGATGAGGAAATATAATCAATCACAGTTTAGAGACGCGCCTTTGTTATAATTGTCTCAAAAGTTGTGGCCAAAAATGTATCGGACATTTGCGGCGATCGATCGCTTCTTCAATCCTACGGGTAAAGCACACGGGCAGGGCAGCCCCATTGAACGGAAAGATGAACTAATCCATGCAAGTATAAGAGGACTACCTTGACTAGAAAAGAAAGTCCATCTCCTTCCAAGAGAAAGAACCTTCCTATCGACACGGAACCCATTTCTCGTTCACAAATGAGTTGATTGAGGGGATTAGCACACCCAAGCCATCAAAATTCCATGAAACTAATGGAAGAATTGAAATTACTTCTTTGCCGACATTCGCTTTGCATCATACAGTTAAATTTGCAGTTCTTTAAATATAAATTGTATAAAATATTGAAACTCTAATCACGATCATAAATTTGAGTTTAATTTAAAAAGAAAAACATGTAGATATATATCCTCTATTGTAATTATAAAAAAAAGACATATATTCATGTTACTTGTAAAGTCAAGGGATTTGTAAGTGAATATTTAATTGACAATTTTGTGTGAACTTATTTTGAACTGAAAATCCTTCCATGTTGGAACACGTTGTGTTCAGAATATTTACGCCAAGGAGATATGGAAATCGAAGTCAGAATATTGTAGTATTTTGTGATATATGGAATTCGTATATTTGACTTAGTATATCAGGCGTGTGAAGCATAAGTGATTTATGGAAAATTCCTACTTATATGGAGATGATATATTCGAATATAGGGGATAGATTAATATAAGGTAAATCCCTTTATTTATGGGATTTGGATATGCTTCAAGAAGCAGATTTGGAATAGGAATATTGTGGAGATAATCAAGGAGTATTCCAATCTGTTCGTGGATATAAATTGGGGACCAACGCGACTGCAGAACTCACGGATTTAACAGAGCAAAAATATGCCTATAGATTTTTGAGACTTTTGAGAATTGCAAAGAGTCAGACTACTGTGTTCCAACATACCTGACCTACTGCACAAATATCATAATCGTAAACCTTAATTCCTCGAGAGGAGGAGATCCTGCGTCGACGGATTTCGAGATCAGAGGGAGTCTGATCAAAGCGGATCGGTAGCATTGGGAGCTAGCAGAATTCACACATTATAGTTAGTAAAGATAAGTATTTTGTAACCTGTACTCTGTACTGTATCTTTCTAATTATTGGATTCATTCTGAACTGGGCCAGGCCCCGCAGATGTAGGTGGATTACACCGAACTGCATAACCAAGTCGTGTGTCTTTTACAGTTTACGCTATTATGCACTTGGTTAATTTAGTCATGTTGGAACACACTAGTAAGGACTAGAAAAAGTGGTAAAACTAAATATCAATTGGTATCAGAGCTTCGTCACTTATTATTCCCTTGGTTGTTTCAAGGAAAGTGAGATCCAGTTTCACCATGACGACAAGAGAAGGAGCTTCAGTCTCTCGACCACCCCTGCTAGAAGGCAACAACTACAACTATTGGAAGGCACGCATGAGGGTCTTCATCAATTCACTGGACGAACTTGCATGGTTTTGTGTTGAGAATGAATGGAATCATCCTACAGAAGATGCTGATACAAGTTCTAAGGCGGTAGAAGGAGAGTCAAACCAAATGAAGCATAAACCCAAAGACAAGGCTAGATGGACTCCAGATAACCTCAAAGAATCTCTGGCGAATTCGAAGGCACTTAATGCAATCTTCACTGCAGCTGATGA
The DNA here is from genome assembly GCA_037428765.1 of Rubia yunnanensis. Lineage (NCBI taxonomy): Eukaryota > Viridiplantae > Streptophyta > Magnoliopsida > Gentianales > Rubiaceae > Rubia > Rubia yunnanensis. Next base: position 16,909,650 of record CM075062.1, read on the forward strand.
AAATCAGTTCAAGCTTATCTCTATATGTCACCAAGCAAAGAAAGCATGGGACATTCTACAGACTGTTCACGAAGGAACCAATCGAGTTCGTGAATCCAAATTACAAATGCTGGCTAGTTTGAGGAACTCAAAATGGATGAAGATGACACCATTGCTACATTCATTGGAAAACTCAGGGACATCTCCAACATGGCTTATCAACTTGGAAAGGTGTACAAAGAAACAAAACTGGTGAAAAAGACCCTGAGATCACTTCCCACAAGATTTGCAATGAAAGTAGCAGCAATAGAGGAAGCAAGAGACGTAGCCACCATGAGCCTAGATGAACTAATGGGTTCATTACAGACACATGAGATGACATTCCAACAAGCTACAAAAAGAGTCTCCAAGGAATTGGTGCTCAAAGTGTCTCAATCTAAGGATAATCACGAGTCTGACAGCGATGATGAGATTGAAAAACTTGCATTGATCACGAAGAATTTCTCGAGAATGCTAAAGAAGGTGGTCAACAAGAAATCTCAGGAAAGGTTTGGCGGAAATAGACAAAGACAACAAGACTCAGGTAATAATCGTGGGATGAAATTTGAACAAGGGAATCCGCAGTTTGGGAGAAATCAGAACAATGAACTAAAACAGGCTGGACGAATTCAGTGCAGAGAATGTAAAGGATATGGTCATATTCAGGCTGAATGTGCTAATACTCACAAGAAACAAGGAAAATCATATGCCACCTCTTGGAGTGAAGATGAAGATGATGAGAAGGACGAAGAGGAACTCACCAGTAACTATGTAGCTTTTGGAGCAAAGGTTCATGATACATCAGAGGACCAATGTTCCAACACACTGAACAAAGGTAAAGCTGTATGTTCCAACATAGATCTGGATGACTCACACAACAATGAAGATGATTATTTGTCTGTAAGTGATGAAGAAATCTACAGCACCTATGAAAAAATGTATGCTATGTGGGTCCAAGTAGCTGACACAAACAAAGAGCTGAACGAAGAAAAAAGGAAGTTAATGGAAAGTGAAAGAGAATTATGGTTCACGATTGCAAAACTTGAAAAGAGTAATGAAAAACTGAATGGAAAACTGATAGCAGCAGTCAAGAGGGCCGAGATGTCTGAAGCAACTATTGTTAAATTAAATTCCGGAAAGGCAAAGCTTGATGATATTCTGGATATGGGAAGAAACTTTGGTGATCGACACGGGATTGGATACGGGAAAGAACCCAAGACTGAATCACATGAAAAACCAGTAACCCTCAAGGCTAAGATTCGAGAAGTAAAACGAAAGTATGGGATGCCTCATCAGAGAAAGCCACTCATATGTAAATATTGTACGTATCAAGGACATGCTGAAAAGCAGTGTAGAAGACTGATCAGAGATCAAATGACAGGAAGACAACTTCTGTCGTGTTCCAACATAGGCGATATTCATACAGTAAAATCGATCAGAAAGGTATGGATTGTTAAAAAATCTAGTACGTGTCTGGTGGCACACATTTCTCTAACAGCTTATTCCAGCAATTCGTGGTACCTTGATAGCGGTTGTTCTCGCCACATGACTGGCACTCCAGAATATCTCACGAACATTACTCCATATGATGGCGGATATGTAACCTTTGGTGATGGAAAGAGAAGCAGAGTAATTGGCAAGGGCAAATTGAAAGTTGAAGGGTTTCCAGTATTCACAAGTGTATTATTTGTTGAAGATCTAAAGGCAAACTTGCTAAGTATAAGCCAACTGTGTGACGACAATATGGTAGTGGAATTCCAGAAGGACAAATGTATAGTGAAGCATGGAGAAAACAAGGTTCTTTCAGGAATAAGATCATCAGACAATTGCTATCTGCTAGAACAAAGAGTTCAGTGTATGATTTCAAAGCAAGATGAAGGAATTCTTTGGCACGGGAAGCTCGGCCACATCAATTATAAAACATTGGTGAAAATCGCAAATGTGAAAGTTGTACGAGGAATGCCTACCTTAACCAGCAAGGATGGAGTTGTATGTGGACCATGTCAACAAGGTAAACAAATTCGATCTCCTCACTCTTCAGTTCAGTATATTACTACATCTAGAAATATGGAATTATTGCATATGGATTTGATGGGTCCGGTTAATACACCTAGTATAGGTGGAAAGAAATATATCTTTGTATGTGTTGATGACTTCTCCAGATTTACATGGGTAGCCTTTTTGAAAAAAATCTGATACGATAGAAGTATTTAGAAGCCTTGTAGTGAAGTTACAAACTGAAAAGGGGAGTCCAGTGGGGAAGATAATTCGAATTCGAAGTGATCATGGTAGAGAATTTGAGAATGGACAATTCAGTTCCTTCTGCAATGAGTTTGGAATCCAACATCAGTTCTCGGCTCCTATCACCCCTCAACAGAATGGTATCGTAGAACGAAAGAACAGAACACTACAAGAGATGGCTTGAGTTATGTTGGCGGAGAAAGATATTCACAAGAAATGGTGAGCAGAAGCGATCAATACAGCATGTTATACAATCAATCGAGTATATCTTCGACCATTCACCAACAAAACATCCTATGAAATCTGGAAGGGAAGAAAACCAAATGTTTCATATTTTCATGTGCTCGAAAGTAAATGCTACATTCTCAGAGATAGAGAACAATTGGTAAAATTTGACAATCGAAGTGATACAGGAATTTTTCTCGGGTATTCCATCAACAGCCGTGCCTATAGAGTTTTTAATTATCGAACCAACACTCTCATGGAATCCGTAAATGTTATTGTGGATGATTCGGAGGAAGAACAAAAGTCCGACATTGTCGAGGAAGAATCTGGTAACTCTTATGTTCCAACACAGTTGTCTCAACCTGATAAGGCGCCTCCCTTGGTTGAAACAGAATCACGTCAGAATACTGGCACGCCCAAGCAAATAAGTACTGAAACTGACGAAGCTGAGTATGTTGGAACATCATCCCCCACTGCTGAATCATATGTTCCAACACATGACCAACCCGGTTCAACCATGAGAAGTACTCGATCAGTGCCTCGAGTTGATTACCGACGACTGGCTGGACTACACTGTTTTGCATTTATTAAATTACATATCAAATTTTAAAAAAATTAAAAAATTAAAAAATATTTATATTTTATATTTTCACATCCAAATACATATTACTACTTATTTTAACTTTAAAATACAATATTTAAATTTTATAAAAAATTACAATATTTAAAGTAAAAAGCACTTTGTACTATCCACAAGTTTAAGAAAATGTGCCTTTATCTGAAACTTTTTCATAATCCTATATTAATGATCAAGAGAGGGTCATTTCAATTAAATATAATAATGCTTTCATTTTCTGATCCAATAATTTAATTTATTATAACAATTCAACAGTCGTAGTTTTCAGGGGGGAATCGTTTCTCATACGGACAAGAAATTTTGGTAGCAACCCTCTTCCCACTATTGTCTACGGTTCCCATGATTAAACCTAGCACCGGTTATGTGTAAATCAGTGCTAGAATAGTAGGAACCATTTGAACTGTGGAAGTTAGTGTTGACAAAACTAGCACCGGTTTACAAAATAATCTCCAAACCGGTTCTGATAAAGATGAAATGGACACTTTGGCGGGTAAATTTTTTGAGGGAAATATCCTAGCATCGGTATGGAGACACGAAACCGGTGCTAGAAGAGCATTTAATGCTCACATAACACTATTCATTGGCGGGTAAAAGCGGGTTTTTTGGGAGAGAGACATGTGTGGTGTTCTTGGGAGGGTTTTCACATTTAATGCTCCAATTAAGACCCACAAAGGTTGGTTTCAAGTTTGTTGGCATGATATTAATGATCTCATATGTTAAATATGGTTTGTATGTATATATTTTGTGTGTTTGATCATGATTTTGTATGTTTCATCATGTTCGTGATACTTCCATTGATGGAAGAAATTTGATTGTTCTTTAGATTTGTTAATGTCATTAACACCTTGCATAGGATTGTGATAATGTTGGAGTAGTTTGGAATGTTGTAATCCGAGTTGTACGTAGCCTTTGCCAATTGGAATTTCATGTTTTGAATCTTTTGTAGTCATGATCATTTTGTGGAACTATAATGGTCATATTCTTGTGAATTTGTAGAGATGGAACGTGCAATGGGGAGGCTTAAGAATTTGTACTGCAACGTTAGTTGGTTGAGCGAGGAATATGTTGATTTTGTGGAGGATTTTTTAGAGCATATTTTTGGTCGTGAGAAGTGAGCGTTATGTCCTTGTTGTGATTGCAAGAATCATAACCATAGTGATGATAGAGACATGATGAAACTGCACTTGGTTAGGAGATGGTTCGGAAAAATATTATTTGGCTTGGACCTTCCATGGAGAGAAGGCACCACCGGAGGTGGTTGTAGGTAGTGGAGGAGAGTGTTTTGGAGATTTAAATTTAGATAACATGTGTGAAGAGGTTGTGGATGAATTCAGGGGGAGGTTCGAGGTGTTGTCAAATTTCCTAGGTGAGAAGCACATGTCGTTGAATCCCGATCGCAACAAGAGGGATATAGTGATGTCACGTTTGATGGAATTGTATCTCGGTTGCAACAAAAATGACAGGTCGGTGTATCCTCTGTTGCTGCAGCCTCCTTTTCCACAACCCTTCTTCTTCAAACTTTTCTTCATCTTCCCATTAGGGGAGATGGGGAATAACAGTTTATTATAATTCATGTTTTGTTATTGAATAAGTGTGAGATTTATCTCCACAGATTATTTTTGTTCTTCAACCTGATCGATTAGATCGTTGTGTTAATGATGGTAACTCGATTTAGTTGTTCACGTTGATGTATTGTTCTCGATCTACTTATTCAGATCGTGTGTTCGTAATATTGTTTGTGGTTTTATTTTTGGGTTTTCATTAATTTGGATTTGTCATATCTCTGTTTTTCAAGGCGTTTACAGTTTTGACAACATAGATCGTGATTGAATTAAGTGGTATTATATTTGTGGAATATCCCTGTTTGGCACAGTGATATTGATGCGTGATACGCTCCTCTTTGCCAAGTGGTCATGATTTTTGCAGGGAGCAAGTTAATATCCCTGAGGGCGGTGTTACAGTTTTTTATTGGATCTATGATCTGTAATAGTACAAACGATCAGTTTGGTTGACATGTAATTTAGATATTCTTGCAATAAGTTAGTTATTGCTAGAGGCTAGTTAGATTGGATGTCAATTTCACTCATTGTAATCACCGCTGGGCATTTTCCAATCATCTTGGAATGAATGTTTGACTTTTTTTTTTATTCAGTGAAAAAGGAGGAAGATGAAATTGGAACTATCCGAATTGATCGACCCGATAATGGAGTATGACAAATATGTACATAGAACTAATTATACCCAACATCATGAATTAACTCAATGATATAGTTCGTCTATTATTATCACTTTTTTTATTTGGGTCATTTTTGACACGTTTTCATTACTAAGTTTCCTTCAATTTCATTAACTCTAGCTACTTTTTTACTTTATACCTTCAATTTCATTCACTCATTTTCTTTACCTAAATCCAAGTACCTAAACCTACCATGGTACACTAATAGGGAAATTGAGGGAGTAATTAAAATGAGAATATCTCCTATTAGATCGATTAACGGTTAGACCAATCATGAAAAATATTATTTCAATAACTTTTAGAATTAAATTATAATTATTTATACATGCGATACATTTTAAAGTTTTTCAAAAGTTATAGAAAACGTGTTACAATAAATAAAAACAAACTACAAATCATCTCATTAGTAATATCAATTATAAAATAACCACGTCTAATGGTTCGTCGGTATAAAATAAGACTTTGTACATTAAAATATAACAAAATTGACCAGAGATATTATAAAAATTTTATTAAAGAAGTTTAATTAAAAACATCAACAGAGAAAATAAGTTCTTTACGATGGCTAGAATAAAATGGCTAAAGATTTTGAAATAGGTTTAAAATTGAAATACAAGAGAGCCAAAATAAGTTCTTTACAAATATAAAGTTTGTTTTAGATTGATTAATTATTAAATGGAATTATTTTATAATTAATATAATTAATGAGATAATTTAATGTAAATTTTTGTTTATTGCAGTGAACTATGTATAATTATGAAAATCATTTATCATGAATTTCAGCATATAACCAAATATAAGTTAACCTTAAAAATTATAAAAATAAACAGTATAATAATCGGTCCAGCGGAAGACATTCTAGTTAACAAAAGCAAAATTAGAGAAAAAAATCGATTAAACTACTGGTTATACATGTCATGTGCGAGTGGTTGACCGGCTTAAATTACTCTGATATTTTCCCCTTCTTATTCTTCATTTTATAACAAAACGGATTTTAGGAATGTGTCCTTGTTAATGAAGAAATTGAGGAAAAAAGATTCAATCATTTGGCCATGCTGGAAAACCTGGCGATTTGATAGAAAATGTAGCCGTTGCTTTCGAATATCTATATGAAGCATGCAAGCCCGGATTAGGTAGCCTAATCACATTATTGATGGGTGGTTTCATTTAGTTATTCAAAATCTCATAATCATTTCCACATCAAAAGAGTAAAGCTTCATAGGATCTTTCTATTCAGGCGCAGATGGTCTGCATCTTTACAACATGTTTATTTTATTGAATCTTTCTCTGTGATAGTGTCAAAAACGTTAACAAAAAAATTTATTACCTTAGCTCCGTTACAGTTATAACCACTATTCACCAACTATCTTCGTTTACTATAAATTTATTTCAAAAACTAGCCGAAGTCAACTATAGTGCAACAAAGATGTACGTATACGAAAACATATCAATTGGTCACCAATAATAAGTACTCCGTAAACTAACTCAATTGAATGTAAGTTATAAAAATAAATCTCAAAAAGTGTATTTAATTGCCAACCCGCTTTTCTTTCCTCTCGGGTAAAGCAATGGAGTAGGTTGACTAAAAAACCTACTCCCTCCATTTTTTTTTCATTGGCACACTTACTAAAAATGGTATTTTTTTTAATTGACACTTGCTATTTTGGGCAAGTTTAAGGTTTTTACATCCACTCATTTTACTTTCTCTTCTTTCAATTCAATTTCATCCACTCATTTAGCATCTCCTCAATTATAACACCAAAAGAGAGGTGCCAATGAGAAAAAAACGGAGGGAGTACTTACATGAAATTAATTTAAGGAAAACAGCACGCTTGCTGAAAAACACACTAAATGTTCCCTTCTTTTAAAAAAGAAACAGAAAAGAGCTTATAAAAAGACAGAAAAGAAAAATCAGTCATCGATTCCAACTAAATGGGCAGTCCAACAAATAAATTTAGTGGATTGCTATATCACGCACTATATTTTACTTGATTATGTCTTGTATTTATACTATTTAATATATAATATATATTTTAATTTAATTTAAATAAGTAAATTAAATTAAATTAAAATTAAAATTACTTTTTATTTAAATTAAAGAAGCCACTGCCGCCGCCGCCATTGCCGCTGCCTGGCCGCCGCCGCCGCTGCTGGGCCTCCTTCTCCTCCGCCTACGATTCCTCCGCCTTCTCCTCCTTCTCCCCGATTTTCCGGTCTCCTTCTCCGGCGAACTTCATCTTCTCCGATCTTCTTCTCCAGCGAAAACTTCATCTCCAGTTCTCCTCTCCCGCTCTCCTCTCCGGTTCTCCTCTCCCGCTCTCGCACAGGACCGGCTCCCGTTCTCCTCGGCGAACCGGCCCCCGCTCTCCTCGGCGAACCGGGCTCGCTCTCGTTCTCCTCGGCCGAACCGGAGCCCGCTCTCCTCGCGAACCGGGCTCCCGTTCTCCGCCGCTTCTCCCTTTCTCCGCCGCTTCAAGGAGGACGACGGGGCTAGGGTTTCACTCGAGGGGACGAGGACGATGGAGGATGGCGGGGCTAGCTTCGCTCGACGGCGGGTGGAGCTCGACGGGGACGAAGGAGGAGAGACGGAGGGGCTAGGGTTTTGATCGACGGGGCTAGCTTCGATCGACGGTGGGTGGAGCTTGACGGGGATGAAGGAGGAGAGACGGAGGGGCTAGGGTTTCGATCGACGGGAACGAAGGAGGAGGAGCTCGGCTGGGCTAGGGTTTCGATCAACGGGGACGAAGGTGGAGGAACGGCGGGGACGGGGCGAAGGAGGAGGAGGAGGGACGGTGGCGGGGCTAGGGTTTTACTGCAGACGAGGGACGACGGAGGAGGCACGGTGGTGGCGGTGGCGAGACCGCCGGAGAAGACGAAGAAGAAGAGAAGAAGGTGGAGGCGGACGGCGGCGCTGGCGCTGGCTCACGGCGGCGGCGGCGGAGACCGGTGGCAGTGGTGGCGCACTGTGTGGTTTTTTTTGTTTTTGATTTTTGTTTTATTTTGAAATTTTAATATTTGTATTATACGTGTATATACGTATTAGGGCGCAAACTAGTAAAATACAGGGCGTGATATAGCAATACCCTAAATTTATTTGGGCTATACATCAATTGGCTTGTTACGATGAATAACTTGGCCCAAGGGTACAATGGTCTTTGAAGGGGTATTTCAATGAGCAAAGGCTGACAAGGGAGCAGCAAGTGGTTGGCAGCTCCAACGACCACAGCTAAACATCGCTAACGGATTCAGTTCGCCGGAAGTTGATGGATGAAGATCTAGTATAAGAGTCATGAAAATAATGGAGTAGGCATTTGTGAGTTAGGAGGAAATTGCAGATCATTGTTGGTTCTTCTCTCTTGTCTAAACTCTATTGTTGCTTTCTCGTCTCACTTCAAATTCTTGTAAATCAACCTTTCTTTACTGATTTACCCATTTCTGGAAGCTAAGATCATTACAGTTGGTATCAGAGCGATCGGTTCTCGGATTATATGGCTAAAAATACACGTCTCAGGTCGATGGAGAATCATGTCAACAATCTAGACATGAAGGTTGAAATTTGGTTTTACCTAATTAATTCAATTATCACTACTGTGTTTCAACATAACTTATCTAACCAAGTATGCAATAAAGTAAAGCATAAAGACACAAGACTTGGTTACGTAGTTTGGTGAAATCCACCTACATCTGCGGGGCCTGGCCCAGTTCACAATGAATCCACTGATCAGAAAGATACAGTACAAAGTACACCACACAGTTACTTATCTTTCCTAACTATAACGTGAATCCTACAAGCTCTCATTGCTACCGATCCGCCTTGATCAAACTCTCTCTGACCTCGAAACTCGTCGACGTTGGATCTCCTCCTCCCGAGGAATTAAGGTATACAATTCTGAACTTTGAACAAAAGGTTACCTATGTTGGAACATAGAATTCTAGCCTTGCAATACACTTGAAAAATAAAAATATGTATGCAGATTTTTCTTAAATTAATCTGTGAGATTAATGCAGCCGTGATGTCCTCTATATATAGTCCATAAGCAGATCTGAACTCTCCATAATTATCTCCATAATATTCCTATTCCTTATCTGCTTCTGAAACATATCCAAATCTCATAAATAAAAGGATTTTCCTTATCTCAAATATCTCATAAATCATTTCCCATAATTATAGGAATTTTTCATAAACCCAGTATGCTTCTACCACACGCCTAAAATACCATATTGTGAAATCTCCTTTCTTCCATAAACAAATATCCAGGCAATATCCAGCCAACGGTAAAAACCTTTTAGGCTTCATATTTCCATATGTTCTAACATGGAAAGTCATTGCACACATGAAGTTTATTCCATCTCCAATTATGATTTGAATGAAGTCATGTGCAAATATAAATCCTTCTCCACATAAATATTCTGATTACAATCAAATCCCTTGGAGATAGAAATTACCACATCTAATCCATTAAAGAAAGGAATTAATATATTCCGTCCAAATCCTTCCACAAAGGATATTTATCAAATCAATTCCAATTTTTAACTCCATGGACGAAATATTTAAACTCCATAGACGAAATATTTCCTTCTCGGATTTCTTCGCAAACTTCCATAAATCTCAATCATTCCTTCTTTGATGTTTCAACACAACAATTCCATATTTGCATAATTTTCACAAATTACCAACTAGATAAATCTAAACTTTACAATCTCCACATTTGGCATTTTGTGGACCAATCACCTCTTGGCATTTCATCACAAGAGCTTATGCAAATAAAGACATCAAACTTGAAAACCACTCTGGATGTTGGAACATAGAAAGAGAGCACCTCCCCCTAAATTCCAGATTCCCTCAACATCCAGGAATAATGATCAACCCAATAGAGCCAATAAAGTCATCCAAGAAATCCAAAACATTTCCCCCTTTGAACCATAAACATGCTAAATGCAATAGACACAGAAAATCAAAATATCCAATAAATACAGCTCCCCCTGAAGCAAATATATGGCCTATGTTGGAACATAGTCATAGCATAACCTTTAAACCTCTTCAGGAGCAGCTATCTGTGCCTCATCTAACCTGCGTGCCTAGAGCTCTCAACTTCTCATTAATGGCCACAAACTTGACCTTCTTCTCATCAACATCAGAAGTTGTAACCTCAGAATTCCAGGGCAGATCATGCACTTGTCTTAGATCAAATGTACTCTTGTTTGGCTGTTTCTCGAGTAAGAGTTGTAGTACTTAAGAGGGGATCCAACTATTTACATCAATCAGAAGTATCTGATAGTTAAGCTAGATGAAGTAGCGTTCCCTTGAGTGGTCACTAAGATTGAAATCCTCTAGCAATTTCTTGCCTCTAATGTTGTATCAATCAAAATATGGATCAATGTTGCCTTCCTTATAATTCTTGTAAAATCTCCAGATTGTACTCCTTGAAGATTGGGGCGGCAGTCTTGAGACCCAAATAATCCAAGTAGGCTGTAAATACACCCCCCCCCCTCATACACACCAAGATCAGTCATCTTCTCAGCTAATATCATATCTCTCTCATGGTAGTCTGATCAGTAGTGCTTTCAATAATCTGCTCAACTTGTGTAGGAACAGCAATCACTGATGTTGGAATATAGTAGCTCTCAGCTTCACCTGCTTTCTCTATGTTGGAACATAAGATCCTTTCATTGCTTAAGAATCAACGCCTCAAGTCTGTATCGATGTTAGAACATCATCAGTACTTTCTCCCCCTATCTCCATATCTCGTGTTGGAACATAGGCTTGTTCACCATCCAGATCATAATCTTCTCCAGCCACATTTACTGATGTTTAAACATCATAATCTTTAATCACACCAGGCTCATTTATTTCTATGTCCACATCTTCTCAACCTGTCTCCATACTTTGTTTTTTGTTCACTTTTTCTTCTTTCTATTTTTTTTGTTTTTCTAATTTTCTATACAAAAAAAAAGCTTTAAAGAAATACCTCAAATCTGACAAACACCTAAGTGTTGTCTGAGGAGCTCAAATGTGGCAGTATCCAAAGGATTTGTGAAAATATCTGCAAATTGCTCACATGTTGGAACATAGGCAACCACTACTTCTTTCCTTTCAACAAGATCTCGAATAAAATGATGCCTTATGTCAATGTGCTTTGTTCGAGAGTGTTGAACTGGATTTTTAGAAATATCCATAGCACGTGTGCTGTCACATAAAATCTTCAAAGGCCCTTGATGAATTCCATAGTCTTTCAACATTTGCTTCATCTATAATAGTTGTGCACAACAACTTCCACCAGCAACATATTCAGCTTCCCCAGTAGATAGAGAGATTGAATTATGTTTCTTACTATACCAAGAAACTAGATTCGTGCTAATAAAGAAACACCCACCTGTAGTGCTTTTACGATCATCTGCAATACCAGCCCATTCAGAATCGTTGTATCCAATTAGATCAGAATCTTGATTCTTAGAATACCAGACACCATACTCAGAAGTCCCACTTACATATTGAATAACTCTTTTGACTGCAGTGAGATGAGATTCCTTTAGATCGACCTGAAATCTTGCACATATTCCTACGCTGAAACATATATCTGGTCTACTTGTTAAATACAATAGACTCCCAATCATGCTCCTGTATAACTTCTGATCAACTGAGACCTCTTTCTCATCCTTTACCAGTTTGTCAGAAACCTCTATAGGTGTTTGAACTGCCTGGGCATTTCTTAAACCGAATCTCGTTACTAAATTCAAGGCATACTTACTCTGATTTATTAACAGACCATTTCTTCCTTGCTTAACTTGCATTCCTAGAAAATATTTGAGCTCTCCAACCATGCTCATCTCAAATTCAGCCTGTATTACAGTCACGAAATCTTGCACCATTGATGATGAAGTAGAGCCAAACAAAATATCATTAACATAGATTTGAGCTATCAAAATCTTTGATGCTTTTTAAGCACAAATAAGGTGTGATCTACTCCCCCTCGACGATAACCTTTATGAAGAAGAAAGTTATTAAGTCATTCATACCATGTCCCGGGTACTTGTTTCAGACCATACAATGCCTTCTTGAGTCAAAAAAATGATGGGGGGTAATGAGGATCCTCACATCCTTTAGGTTGTTCAGTATAAACTTCTTCATTTACCACCCCATTGAGAAAACCACTTTTGACATCCATCTGGTGTAGAGTAAAATTCATAGTGCATGCAATAGCAAGTAAAATTCGAATTGACTCTAACCTGGCAACTGGTGCGAATGTCTCATCAAAATCAACTCCTTCTACCTGAGTACATCCTTGAGCAACCAGTCTAGCTTTATTTTGAGTAATCTGACCATGAGCATTAGATTTGTTCTTGAAGACCCACTTAGTGCCAATAACATTTACACCTTTAGGACGAGGAGTGAGATACCATACATCATTGCTTGCAAACTGACCGAGTTCTTCTTGCATTTATGAAATCCAATATTCATCAAGTAAAGCTTCCTTGTAGTTCTTGGGTTCAATAAGAGAGATGAAACATTGTAGTCCTACTAGTTCTCTGTAATTTACCCGAGGAATTGATCGAGTTCTCATAATGCTCGTTTCTGGTTGCACCTGTATTGGAACATGTAGTGGTATTGTGGGGGACAATGTTCCACATACTCGATTTCTTCATGTTCATCAGGATTGTCAGTCTGTTCCGATGTTCCAACATTGTCCGGCTTATCAGGATAACTACTCTGTGTTGGAACATGACCTTCATCTGGTACATCTTCTCTATCAACTGATACTTTTAGGTCGACAGAATCATCCACAATGACATTTATGGATTTCATAAGTGCATTTGTCTGAAGATTGAAGACACGATAAGCTTGACTGTTCACGGAATACCCAAGAAAAATCCCAACATCATTACGATTGTCGAACTTTTTCAGTTGTTCTCTATCTCTGAGAATGTAGCACTTGCTTCCAAATACATGAAATATGATACATTTGGCTTCCTGCCCTTCCAGATCTCGTATGAATTTTTGCTTGTGAATGGATAGAGATATACATGATTGATCGTATAACAAGCTGTATTAATAGCTTCTGTCCACCACTTTTTGTGGATTCCTTTCTCAGCTAGCATAACTCGAGCGATCTCCTGAGGAGTCATATTCTTCCTTTCAACAATCTCATTCTGTTGAGGAGTGATTGGAGCAGAGAACTCATGTTGAATCTCAAGTTCATCACAGAAGTCACTAAACTGAGAGTTTTCAAATTCTCTACCATGATCATTGCGAATTCTGACAATCTTTCCTACTGAACTTCCCTTTTCTGTATGAAGTTTTATCACCAAACTTCTAAAAACGTCCACCGTATCATATTTTTCTTTTAGAAAAGCTACCCATGTGTATCTAGACAAATCATCAACAAATACAAATGTATACTTCCTGCCACTCACACTGGGTGTATTTACTGGACCCATTAAATCCATATGCAGTAATTCAAGATTTCTTGAGGTAGTTATATACCGAACTGAAGAGTGGGGAGATCGAATTTGTTTACCTTGTTGACAAAGTCCACAACAAATCTATTTTTTCGTGTAAGTGTAGGTATACCTCGTACAACTTTCAAATTTACAATTTTCACCAAGGTTTTGTAGTTGATGTGCCCGAGCTTTCTATGCCACAAGATTCCTTCATCGAGTTTAGAGCTCAAACACTTCACTTCCTGTTCTAGCAAATAACAGTTGTCTGATGATCAAATTCCTTAAAGGACTTTATCTTCGTCATGTTTTACTATGCATTTGTCTTTCTGAAACTTTACTGTCATATTGTCATCACACAATTGACTGATGCTCAATAGTTTTTCTTTTAGGTCTTCAACAAACAAAACACTTGTGAATACTGGGAATCCTTCAATATGCAGTTCACCCTTTCCAACAACCCGACTCTTCTTTCCATCGCCAAAAGTCATAAAACCACCATCATATGGTTTGATGTTTGTCAGAATTCCTGATTTCCAGTCATGTATCAAGAACATCCATTATCAAAGTACCACGAGTCTCTAGAATGTGCAATGAACGACGTATGAGCAACAATGCAAGTACTAGTGTGTTCAATAACCCATACCTTTCTGACCATCCTTGCTCACTGAACATTGTCTATGTTTGAAAATTGTCTATATTGGAACATACCAAGAGTTTTCGTGCAGTAGTTACAGATGAGAGGTTTCCTCTGGTGAGTCTGAAACTTTCCTTTTATCTCTCGTATCTTTGTCTTGAGGATGACGGTGCTTTGTGTGGGTTTGTCATACCCGATCCCTTGTCTATCCCCAAAGTCTTTTCCCATGGTCAGAATGTCATCAAGTTTTATCGTACTAGTGTTTAACTTATTAACGGTTGTTTCGGCCATCTCAGCTCTCTTAGTTATTGAGACTAGACTTGACTCTAGTTCTTTAATCTCTCCTCTGAGTTCAACTATTAAATCCAGCAAGACCTTCAATTGTGTGGCAAGTTAAATTTGCTCTTCCTTCTACACTGTGTTTGTATCAATAACTTTCAGCCACATGCCATACATTTTTTCGTATGACGTGTATATCTTCTCATCACTCACGACTTGTCCTTTCTTATCACTGGAAGAGTCATTAGAACCTGTGTTGGAACATACACCAACGTTCTTTTCTGACATGTTCGAACATGCATCACCATCTGATCTATTGAGGACTTTTGCTCCAAATGCCACATAATTTCTTGTGAGTTCATCTTTGTCTTTCTCTTCTTCGTCTTCACTCCATGAGGTAACATATGATTTTCCTGCTTCTTCCGAGTATTTGCGCATTTATCCTGGATGTGACCATATCCTTCACATCCTCGACTTTAATTTCTTTCTGGTTTCCTTCCTTCACTACTTTGGTTTCTAGAGAATTGATGACTTCCTTGTTCCATCCAAGTTCTACGATTACCAAAATATTGAGGACGAGATTTATTTCCACTAGATCTTTCCTGTGATTTCTTGTTTACCACCTTCTTAGCATTCTTGAGAAATTCTTGGTGATAAAAGAAAGTTCATCAATACCATCATCACTGTCAGACTCATGGTTGATATTTGATGAAGATGATTTGAATGTCAATTCCTTCTGGACTTTCCTCATAGGCTGTTGTATGCTCATCCCATAGGTCTGCAAGGATCCCATTAGTTCATCTAGGGTCATTGTGGGTACGTTTCTTGCTTCTTGAATTGCTGTGACTTTCATAGAAAATCTTTTGGGAAGTGATCTGAAGGTCTTTTTCACCAATTTTGCTTCCTTGTAGACTTTCCCAAGTTGATACGCCATGTTGGAGATGTCTCTAAGTTTCATATTGCAATAGTATCCTCCTCCTCCATCTTTAGTTCCTCAAACTTAGTAGCCAACATATGTAGTTTGAATTCACGTACATGACTTGCTTCTTCATGAACAATTTATAGGATATCCCAAGCTTTCTTTGCATGATGACAAGTTAAGATGAGTTTGAACTTTTCTTCATCCACAGCCATGAAAATATAATTTAATGCCTTTGAATTTGCAAATGACGCCTTCAGTTCATCTGGAGACCAAGTAGACTTATCTTTGAGTTTGTGCTTCTTCAAACTCGATTCTCCTTCTTTCTCCTTTGAGCTAGTTTCGGCATCTTCAGTCGGAGGATTCCATTCAGTTTCAACAAATCGCCAAGCCAGTTCATCCAGTGAATTTAGGAACACTCACATGCGAGCCTTCCAGTAGTTGTAATTTGTTCCTTCCAGCAGTGGTGACCGAGACATAGAAGCTCCTTCTCTGGTCGCCATTGGTAAAATTGGATCACACTTTCCTTGACACAATCAAGGCACAAATAAGTGACCTTGCTCTGATACCAATTGAAATTTGGTTTTACCTAATTAATTCAATTATCACTATTGTGTTCTAACATAACCTAACTAACCAAGTATGCAATAAAGTAAAGCATAAAAACACAAGACTTGGTTATGCTATTCGGTGAAATCCACCTACATCTGCGGGGCCTGGCCCAGTTCAGAATGAATTCACTAATCAGAAAGATACAGTACAAAGTACACCATACAATTACTTATCTTATCTAACTATAACGTGAATCCTACAAGCTCCCCTTGCTACAGATCAGCCTTGATCAGACTCCCTCTGACTTCAAAACTCGGCGACACTGGATCTCCTCCTCCTGAGGAATTAAGGTATACGATTCTGAACTTTGAACAACATGTTACGCATGTTGGAATATAGAATTCTGGCCTTGCAATACTCTCGAAAGATAAAAATCTGTATGCAGATTTTTCTTCAATTAATCTGTGAGATTAATGCAGCCGTGATGTCCTCTATATATAGTCCACAAGTAGATTTGAACTCTCCATAATTATCTCCATAATATTCCTATTCCTTATCTGCCTCTGAAGCATATCCAAATCTTATAAATAAAAGGATTTTCCTTATCTCAAATGTCCCATAAATCATTTTCTATAATTATAGGAATTTTTCATAAACCCAATATGCTTCTACCACACGCCTAAAATACCATATTGTGACATCTCCTCTCTTCCATAAATAAATATCCACGCAATATCCTGCCAATGGCAAAAACCTTTTAGGCTTCAGCTTTCCATATGTTCCAACATGGAAAGTCATTGCACACATGAAGTTTATTCCATCTCCAATTATGATTCGAATGAAGTCATGTGAAAATATAATTCATTCTCCACATAAATATTTTGATTACAATCAAATCCCTTAGAGATAGAAATTACCAAATCTAATCACTTAAAGAAAGGAATTAATATATTCCGTCCAAATCCTTCCACAAAGGATATTTATCAAATCAATTCCAATTTTCATAAATTCAATCTAATCTCATAGGAATTGATATACTCTGAATTTAAACTCCATGGAAAAATATCTCCTTCTCATATTTCTTCGCAAACTTCCTTAAATCTCAATCATTCCTTCTTTGATGTTTCAACACAACAATTCCATATTTTCATAATTTCCACAAATTGCCAACTAGATAAATCCTTACTTTACAAAGGTGAATGGAATTGCTCAAGAACTGGGAGAAATATCACAAAGGATGGAGAAACTTGCTCCGAATGTCAACAGCCAGCTGGATAATCAGACAGAGAATATCAATGTCACAGTGGAGAATGTAATGAAGAATTTGCATGATGAATTTATTAAACAAATGAATCTGATGAAGGAATCTATTCAGAAGCAGAACAAAGAAGGGGATATCAAAGGCAGCTCTTCATCGGTGTTCAAATTGGTAAAAAACTCTTCTCAATTTGCGAATACGGGAAGAATGGAAACAGAAGAAGCTAGGGTAAGGGGAAAAGCTACAATTCTTCAGAACCCAAAGGTAATACTGAACGAGGAGTTGGATATGGATGACTGGAGGAATAAAATAGGCTAAAGCTCTAGGAATAGTCAGCCTAAGCTAGAATTACCTCTGTTTTCTTGAACAAAAGCCAAAGAATGGCTGTGTAAATGTGATAGATTCTTCAATTTCTATCAGATCAATAATCCGAGCAGAGTAGAAGCGGTGGGAATTTATCTTGAAGGTAAAGCTGAAGTATGGTACCAAAGCAAAAAAATGGTCAGAGGACAACTGAATTGGAAGGAGTTCTCTGAGGTTGTACTCAAGAGGTTTTCAGAATTGGGAGGAAGAGATGAATTCGAGGAGTTCAACAAATTGTATCAAAAAAGGAAACATTTGTTTATATCAAGAGCAATTTGAAGAACTCAAGGCCTTGGCGTTGGGTAAGGATCCTAGACTCCCTGAATCATATTTTGTTTCTAGTTTCATTAGTGGTTTAAAAGAAGAACTGAAACCAATGGTTAAATTGACGAGGCCTACAAGTTTGCATGAAACTGTTGAAATAGCTATTTTACAAGAGCAGAATTTAGAAATATTGTTTAAAAGGCCTAGAGGAATTCAGAACTCTAATACCATATTTGTCATTCATAAACCACCTAATGATAGAAGTAATTGGAAAGGAAAACCTGTGGGAAGGGGAACTAAGCAGGAAGGGTTTAAGAAGATTAGTCCTCAGGAAATACAGTATAGGAGGGAACACCAATTATGTTTCAAGTGTGGAGAGAAGTTCAGACCAGGCCATGTCTATAAATATAAGGAGATTAATATGATTTCCATTAAGGAAGCAAATGATGATGATGAGGTTTGGGTGGTAGAAAATGATTTAGAAGAGTTGCAAATGCTTGAAGATCCAGAAGAACTTACTCTAAATACTGTAGGAGGAAATGATAGAGTTAATGCACTCACTATGACTGGTTATATGGATGGACATCAACTACATATATTTTCGGATACAGGTAGTACAGATAGCTTTATTGATACGAAAACTGTTAGAAGACTTGGACTGGTACAGAGGTTTATTAGGTCATTTATTGTGACTATTGCTAATGGCTCTAAGATAGCCGGATTCACTAATTGTCCCAGAGTAAAGTGGAGAGCTCTAAATCACCATTTTTGTTTTTATCTGAAAGTGCTGGATCTAGGAGACTCGGATGTCATTTTGGGAATTGATTGGATGAAATTCTTCACTGTTATAACTTTTGATTTCCACTCCAACGGTATGGCTTTTTGCAGTGAGAAGAAATAATAGATGTTGTTTGGAAATCATGATGAACATCAGATGGATTTGGTCAGAGGTTATGAAGTTTTGCAGATTGGTTAACAATGAACCGAGGGAATATGACAAATTGTATAAGGAAAGGGTGCAGAATCAAAAAGACAATCAGCACCATTATGATAATTATGGAAATACTTCTGTCAAGCAGAAAGGTTATCAAGGTGGAAATATAGAAGATTTTAGATGAACTGGAGTTCTTTATGAAGGGGGTAAAATAAGGAAGTTGGATTCAGCAATATTGTGGGAAAAGAAACAGCCAAATGATCAGTATTCCAACAACACCAAAGTTCAGATGATGAAGCTGAATGTACTATCAGAAATATTATAGGCTCTGCTACCTTTCTTTGATATTTTTGATATACCTAATTATTTACCACCTATTAGGGACATTGATCATATGACCATTTGAAACCCGATACTCAACCATTTAAAGTGAAACCCTATAGGTATCCCCATGCTCATAAGGAAGAGATAGAGAAACGAGTGGAAGACTTGTTCAATAATCAAGTGGTGCAGAATAGTAACAATCCATATTCGTCACCAGTACTCTTAGTCAAGAAGAAAGATGGAAGCTGGAGGTTATGCATTGATTATAGAAAGTTAAATGTTGTGACAGTGAAGGATAAGTTTTCGATTCCAGTTATTGATGAGCTTCTAGATGAGCTGTATGGCTCTAAATTCTTTTCTTAACTTGATCTTCGTTTTGGATATCACCAGATTAGAATGAATAAAGATGATGTAAGTAAAACTGCATTTCAGACTCACCATGGCCATTTTGAATTCTTAGTTATGCCATTTGGGTTAACAAATGCCCTGGCTACTTTTCAGAGCTTCATGAATTAGATTTTCAAGTCATATCTTCGAAAATTCGTGCTAGTTTTCTTTGATGATATATTAATATACAACAAGACATTAGCCAAACACTGTGAACATTTACCGAAAGTGATGGAGTTACTCAGAAGTTGGCTAAACTCTCAAAGTGTGTATTTGCACAATCCCAAGTGGAGCATCTGGGTCACTTTATAACAGGGAAGGGAGTAGCCATAGATGATCATAAAATAGCTTGTATTCTCAACTGGCTAGTTCCTCAAAATGTGAAGGAAATGCGTGGATTTTTAGGACTGACTAGGTACTATCGAGTATTTATATATCATTATAGAATAATATGTCGTCCATTGCATAATCTCTTTAAAAAAAGGTTTTCAAGTGGAATAGAGAGGCAACTGAATCTTTTAAAAAATTAAAAGAAAATGTGACATCTGCTCCATTTTTAAAGATGCCGAAATTCAATAAACCATTTGTGATAGAGACAGATGCATGTGATAAAGGAATGGGTTCTGTTATTATGCAGGATCAACATCCTATTGCTTACCTTAGCAAATCGTTCTGTCACAAAAATAAAGGACTTTCAACATAAGAAAAAGAGCTCCTGGCCTTAGTTATGGTGGTTGATCGTTAGAAGCATTACTTGATTGGCAGTAAGTTTGTGATCTGAACTTACCACCAGAGTTTGAAATATTTGATTGAGCAAAAACTCACTGACGCTTTTCAACATAAGTGGATAACAAAGCTGTTGGGTTTAGACTTCGAGATTCAGCATAAAGATATTGGTGGATTATCTCGAATTCCTCATAAGTTGCAAGGAAGGTAGAAGGAAAAAATGGAAAATACTTGTTCTCGGTTATAAGTATGTAGTGGAGATGAAAAATAGAAGGGTGGACATGAAATAAAGGAACGAGATACAGACAAAAAAATTAGCCACCAATTGGTTATGTGGGATGAAGAATGTTCAAGTGAAGATTCTGAGAATATAATTAATTTGGAAGAATGGGATATTAACCAAAAAGAATCATCTGCTACAGCTACGCAGTGTCAGGATAAGGATATTTCAAAACAAGAATCTTGGTTACGAAATAGCATATGCATATGTGAAGATGAAGAGCAACAATGAGTCTATAACCTGTATGGTTGGGAATGCAACTTCTGTTTTGATTTCTGATTGGATTAATCAGTTGAGAGAGAGTTATGAAAAGGATTTAATTTCCCAGAATTTGATAACATTTTTGGCATTGTCGAAAGGTCAGCATGGTGAGTATAGCTACACGAAAGGAATTTTGAGAAAGGGGAATATGATCTATGTTGGCAGCAGTGGTATAATCAGGAAAGATATTATAGAGTCTATGCATGCATCTGCAATTGGGGGGCACTCGGGACAGACTGCAACAATTAAAAGGATATTATCAATTTTCTTTTGGCCTAATATCAAACAGGATGTCATTGATTTCATCAAGGTATGTGTTACTTGTCAAAGAAACAAACATGAGCATTGTCACCCACTGGGATTACTACAACCTCTTCCAATTCCCCATCAAGCGTGGACTCTTGTTACGATGGACTTTGTTGAAAGGCTTCCTAATTCAGAAGGTTATGATACAATCTTGGTAGTAGTTGACAGGTTCACTAAATACAGCCTTTTCACGGCTTTGGCACACCGATTTACCGCAAGTGAAGTAGCAATTGTGTTCTTTTATCAAATTTACAGGTTACATGGAGTACAAAATTCTATTACCAGTGATCGTGATAAAATCTTTACCAGTCATTTTGGAAGGAGCTCATGACAAGGTTGGCTATCAAGCTTAATTTCAGTACAACTTACCACCCCCAAACTGATGGTCAAAATGAGAGGATAAACCAAGTTTTAGAACATTTTCTCAAATGTTTTTGTGGTGAGAAACCGGATAGTTGGAAGTTGTGGCTTATGGTATAATACCAATCACCATTCGGGGACAAAAATGACACCATATGAAGCACTTTATGGTATTAAACCAGTACAGTTACCTTTGGGTGAATTAGAGGATACTGTCATTCCTGCAATTCATAATTTAATGGAACAAAGGGAGCAGATTGAGCAAATTTTGCAAAAGAATTTGCAGGTAGCTCAAGAGAAAAGGAAGTTCTTTGCAGATGAGAAAAGAGTGGATAGACAATTCAATGAAGGAAAATGGGTTTATCTAAGACTACAGAAACATCAACAACAATCAGACAACAGAGAAGCCATGCCAATTAGCTGCCAAGTTCTATGGACCATTTCAAATTTTGAGGAGGATTGGTACAGTAGCTTATCACTTAAAGCTACCTAATCACTGTAAGGTACATCCGGTCTTTCACGTTTTTTTACTTAAACCGCATCATGGTCCTATTTCGGTTAGCCAAACAGATATCCCAGAAGATGGTTTGGTAAAAAGACAGGCACTAGAACCATTGGAAATTTTGCAGCGGCGACTGATGAACCGAAATGGCCAAACGATTGTTCAGTGGTTAATCCGTTGGAAGGATCATACAAAGGAGAATGCTTCCTGGGAAGATGATGGTATAATACATAATCAATTTCCACAATTTCAAGCTTGAGGACAAGCTTTTTCTTAATAGGGGTGGATTGTTACAACGGATAGCTTGGCCCAAGGGTACAATAGTCTTTGAAGGGGTATTTCAACGGGTAAAGGCTGACAAGGGAGCAGCAAGTGGTTGGCAGCTCCAACGACCACCGCTAAACATCGCTAATGGATTTAGTTAGCTGGAAGTTGTTGGATGAAGATCTAGTATAAGAGTCATGAAAATAATGGAGTAAGTATACGTGAGTTAGGAGGAAATTGCAAATCATTATTGGTTTTTCTCTCTCGTCTAAACTCTATTGCTACTTTCTCGTCTCACTTCAAATTCTTGTAAATCAACATTTCTTTACTGGTTTACCCATTCCTGGAAACTAAGATCATTACATGGCTCATGGACTCATGGTCAGGCAAACGGGCTTCAAGCATGAAAAAAGACATTTTGGTCATCACGTACAGTACCAATTCTGTAATGGGAAAGTCTCAGGAAAGGCGGCCTTTCCATAAGCTTATGGACAGTCCTCAGGGGCATTTGCCTTAAATATTGTAAATTTTTATAAAATTTAAATATTGCATTTGATAAGTTAAAACAAGTAATAATATGTATTTGAATGTGAAAATATAAAAATGTATGATACAAAAAAAATTATTTTTAAAATTTTTATATTTTGTATGTAATTTAAGAAATGCAGTGTATAAGGTAAGAAATAAGTGGTCTGTCTATAAGTTTATGGACAGGTCGCCTGTCAGGAGACCCACTCTTCTGTAAGTCTCTTCACATCCCCGCCTTAAAAAGAAAAGAAGAAAAAATACGCGGCTTCTGGATGCTTCCATCAAATTGTTTATAAATCAGTTGGAGGTTTCAATTTTTCTCGTACCTTAAAAAAACAAGAAAAAACGCTTTTACATCGTCTTCCCCTCTCTTCCGTTCTCACAGGTATCATTCGTCGATCAATTTTCCCCTGTATTTTTTTTGAATTTCTTCAGTGTAATTCGTAGCTAATTTGTTCGTAATTTGATCCCTAGGTTCATCAATTTGGGTGATCGTTTTCGCCGGATTCGAACGAGAATGAGTCATATCCTCCCTACGTATGTTTGTCAATTTCCGATCTTAGGGTTTCTCAAATTCAATGTATAGCTAAATCTCACAAATTCAATGTATTAGCTATGAAAATCCGGCTTCGCACATGAGCGTAATCTTAAAGAACTGGTTAATCGTTTGTTTGTTGCTCTTATATTATCATGAATCAGATTCAGTTTCGGATTTTGGAATCCTTAACCATGAAGCTCACGGGGTAGCCAGAGGGACCGAGACCGCGAAAGGGCTTAGGCTAGGGCTGGCCAGAAGGCCAAGCAGGCCCGAGGCGATGGCTTGACCCCTGAACAAAGGCGCGAAAGGTATAGCTGTGTAACAGCTTTGATTTGTCGGAATTGGAATTGGGATCATTAACTTTGGTTTGTCGGAATTTGTAGGGATGCTAAGGCTCTTCAGGAGAAGGCGGCAAGGAAAGCAGCGCAAGCTGGAGGGAATGGCCTTAACTCTGGAGCTGACAATGGCGGTGCCAAGAAGTAACAAACTGTTCTTCATGAGCTGTGATTGAAATAGATATTGTTCATATCGAATTGGGAATGCTGTCAAACGGGATAGGATTGATGTTGTTGGGTTCTGGGTTTATAAAATTTGTTCCTTTCTTGTCTCTTTTAAAAGTGTTGCAGAGAAATGTTTACTGCAAAGGTTAAATTTCTCATTACCTCAAGACTCCTATATATACAAGGAATACAATAAGATTTCCCAAACATAAGGAAATGAAATATTCCGATGATCAAAAGAAATATACTACAAATCATCAAAAATATTCTAGAAGATACTCTAATACCCTCCTGCAAGCTCATGATCGAACACGAACAAGAAGCTTGGAACGCAAGTCCTTGAACCTAGCAGTCCCAACGGCTTTGGTAAACACATCAGCGACCTGATCCACCGAGCTAACATGCCGAACAAAGAGAGTACCATCCTTCACCTGTTCACGAACAAAGTGAAAATCCAGCTTGATGTGCTTAGAACGATGATGAAGAACAGGATTAGCCGTGAGAAATGTAGCACTCAGATTATCACAAAGAATTGTTGGGGGACCAAGAAAAACAAGATTCATTTCTTTGAGAAGCTGCTGTAACCAGATTAATTCAGCAGCAGCAAACGCAATCGCACGATACTCCGCCTCAGTACTAGAACGAGCCACTGCACCCTGTTTCTTGGACGCCCAACTAATTAAGTTGCCACCATAATATATGCAGAACCCTTGCTGAGAACGACAATCGTCCGGATCAGAAATCCAGCCAGCGTCAGTATAGCATACAAGCCTGGAATCTTGAGCCGGGCGGAAATAAAGGCCAGCAGCAATGGTGCCCTTGAGATAGCGAAGAATGCACTTGACTGCGAGCCAGTGAGTCTCAGTCGGCTGATGCATGAACTAACAAACACGATTCACAACATAAGAGATTTCAGGCCGAGTGATCGTGGCATATTGAAGAGCTCCAACAATGCTGCGATAAAGTTGTTGATCAGGGAAAGGATCACCCGAAGCTGTGAGCCGGGAATGGCCAGAGAGGAAATTGGCTTAGCACTAGTCACGTGTCTACGATCCAAGAGGTCCAAAATATACTTTTTCTAAGACAGAAGTAAACCAGATGAAAGATGTTGAACCTCAATGCCAAGAAAAAAATGAAGACGACCCAGATCCTTCAAGGAGAAAACCGAGTTCAGATAGAGAACGAACTTATCAATGAACCTGGAATTGGACCCGGTGATAATCAAGTCATCAACGTAAACCAGGACATAGATAACATGATCACCATGAGACTTGATGTAGAGAGAAGTGTCAGAAATGGTTTGAATCCGTGTCGGAGCAAGGCCTGACTGAGTTTCTGGAACCAAGCCCGTGGGGCTTGTTTGAGGCCATAGATAGCCTTCTTTAGCTTGCACACATAATTTGGATGGGAAGATGAGACAAACTCTGGCGGTTGTTGCATAAAGACATTCTTAGCAAGATCCCCATTAAGAAAGGCATTGTTGATGCCGACTTGACGAAGAGGCCATTTCCGTGTGACAGCAACACTGAGTACACGACGGATGGTAGTTGGTTTGATAACAGGACTGAATGTATCAAAATAGCCCACACCTTCCTCTTGGTTGAATCCCTTTGCCACCAACCGTGCTTTGTAACGTTCCACAGTACCATCAGCCTTCTCTTTAACCCTGAAAATCCACTTGCAACCAACAACATTAGAAGTATAGGGCTTTGGAACTAAGTCCCAAGTCTCATTATTCATCAAAGCATCATATTCTAACTGCATGGCTTGTTGCCAATGAGAGTGCTTGGTGGCTTGAGCAAATGATTTTGGTTCGGTGGGGATGAGTCACGAGGTACTGGATATTTAGAGGCAAAAAGAGTTTTCGGTTGAAGGGTGTTGTCTTTGGCACGAGTGACCATGGAGTGTATAGAAGATTCGGCAGGTCGAAAATAGGAAGGGGCATTGGGGTATGGAGTAATGGCCATGGACGGAGCCGAGCTGGACCGAGATTGGGCTGAGACAGGCACAGGAGATGGGGCTGGTACGGACCGCGCCGAGACGGAAGCACCCGCACTAGGAGACGCAGGCACGTCAGAGGAGGCTGGTGGTCGAGACTCGGATGGCTAGAAAATGCCGAGTCAAGGAGCGACAGATCATAGATAGGAGAGACTGTGGTAGAGGATTGTGCTGTATGATCAGAATAGGGAAATCGAGATTCGTCAAACACCACATGCCGAGCAATGTAGGTGCGAGAAGAAGGAGCATGAAAGCACAGATAGCCCTTGTGTTTTGCACTATAACAAAGAAATATACAAGCTACAGAACGAAACTCAAGTTTACTGTTATTGTATGGCCTTAAATAGGGAAAACATAAGCACCCAAACGATTTTAAAAACTGATAATCAGGCTCTCGTTTATAAAGACAAGAGTAGGGTGATTTATGCTGTAAAATGGGGGTGATGGTTCTGTTATTCAAGTAGATGGCAGTGTGAAAAGCTTGTTCCCAAAATTCTACAGGAAGATGGGAATGAGCTAACAATGCCAAGCCCTTTTCCACAACAATACGGTTTCGCCTTTCAGAAGCTCCATTTTGTTCAGGTGTGTGAGGGCAAGAAACTCAATGTAAAATGCCTTGGTTTTGAAGAAAAACTGAGACATTACGATACTCACCACCCCAGTCAGATTTGAAGGCCTTAATTTTTGCTGAAAATTGAGTTTCGACCATAGCTTTAAAAAGTTGAAAAACATTGAAGACTTGAGATTTTGTTTGGAGAAAATAAATCCAGATAAATTTAGTGCAGTCATCAATAAATAACACAAAATACCGATTTTCATTTAACGAAGGAACGTAGGCAGGACCCCAAACATCAGAATATATTAAATAAAAAGGTTCACTTGACTAAACATGAGAAGAAGATAAATGTAATCTATGACTTTTGCCTAATTAACAAGCACTACAAAGAGGCAAAGTTTTATTTGCAGAAATTGGTAAATTAAAATCAGACAGTTGATGACGAAGAACAGACTCATGAGGATGAGCGAACCGATGGTGCCAACAAGCAACAGAAGCACGTTCACCAACGAAGACTCTAGGACTGGAGGATGATGGGGTAGGTAGACAATACAACTCGTTCTCAACTATTCCCTTGAGAAGTATCTGACCCTGAGGATTCTTAACAAAACAATTAGCAGCATGTAATTCAACAGATACATTATTATCTCTACATAATTTTGAAACACTGAGGAGATTTTTTGAAACCTTAGGGACGACAAGAACTTCTTTTAGGGAAAGATTTTTATTGGCAACATGCGATGAAGAAAGAATATGAGTACCTATATGAGTAATGGAAAGGGACTCACCATTGCCGACAACTAGGTTGTCATTGCCAGTGTAGGGAGATTGAAGGCTGAGGGCGCCAAGGTCCGCTGTGACATGGTGAGAGGCGCCGGAATCCACGACCCAAGGATCAGTTAGTGCCGACAGAGCAGTATATGTCACATGAGCCGAGGGAACCTTGCCTTGACGCTGATTCTGACGCTGCTTCTCTGTTGCCTTAGGATTGGATGCCGGAAAGGCTTCGGCATTAAAATGCTGGTGACAATTCAGGCCCGTGTGAAACGGCTTGTTGCAGATTTGGCCCGGCGGACGAGAGCGATCACCAGGTGCCGAGCTGCTGCCAGAAGAACGAGAGAACCCCCCTTTGCAGTTCGCATAGTGAGCGGCTGCCATGGACATGTTGATACACGAGTCGAGAATGCGTTGCTCTTCCTGAAGAAGCAAGCCGAGAAGCTCATTGGATGACACAGGATCAGACTGCATGCTGAAGGCGGTTTTGAACGCGCCGTACTCGTTGCCTAGACCAAACAGGGTGAATGACACGAAGTCATCATTAGAAACCGGCATGAGACACTCTGCAAGAGCGTCGGCAATGGATCTCTTCTTCTCCACATATTCCATCATGGACATGGATTCCTTGCCTAGGGATTGAAGCTGTTGCTTGAGATGCATCTGCCGAGCACGTGTCTGAGACTGGAACATCTGCTGCAACATGGTCCAAGTTTCGGAGGTGGAGTGTGCTCGAGCCACATGACCGAGCATTGGTGTTGTCAGCGTCGAACAGAGCCAGAGAAGAACCAGCTTGTCCTTGCGCTTCCAGGCGGCAAAGGCAGGATTCGGGCGGCGCTCGGTTGACCCTTCGGTCGGATCTAGGGTTTCGGCGGGAACATTGCCGGTGACGAGGAAACCCTCAAGTTCGTACGCCTCTAGAGCCGATCGGACAGTGCTGCTCCAAAGCGAGTAGTTGGCGCAATCCAGACGGACGGCAAGCGCGGGAAATTGCAGATTAGCTGCAGCGCCACCAGAGGCCGTGAAGAGGATAGCGGATGAGGAAGGAGTGATATGATTATTTTCAGAAGCCATTGGAAAAATTAGTCGAAGAATAGCAGTGGTGAAGCTACGGGAAGGATCGAAAGCTCTGATACCATAAAAGCGTTGCAGAGAAATGTTTACTGCAAAGGTTAAATTTCTCATTACCTCAAGACTCCTATATATACAAGGAATACAACAAGATTTTTCCAAACATAAGGAAATCAAATATTATGAGGATCAAAAGAAATATACTACAAATCATCAAAAATATTCTAGAAGATACTCTAATACTCTTTTGTGTTGTGGATTTAAGTTTTAAAGTATAATTGTATTTGTATTTCATTATATGGTTACAATTTACATTAGGAGCTGGGTTGAGGGAAAATCAACAGATTCATGGTACTTTTCCCAGTTGATTTTATCATCTCCATCCCTACATGTAGATCTTGATCGCATGTGACCAGGATCCAATCGTCATCGAACTTGTATTTGATTTTGAACCTCTCAACCTGTAATTCAAACCTTTGTTTCAATCCTCTGCGTAGCTCTTCAATCCCTGATCTACTGCTTAGGGGGACCATTACAATGTCATCTTCATATGTTGCCTTGCCAATCATTTCATAACTGTCGCGAATAATGTCACCATTTGCACTTGGGGTGACAGAATCAGCAGCAACTACACTCTCTGCTGCATTGTCAGTTATTTGGGATTGTGGCGCCTCTTTCTCAGCTGAATCTTTACGAGTTTGGAATTCTTGGAGCCTTGGATTCGATTGGACATCTCTCACTTTGTTTCTCTTGTGCCATGGCCACCTCTTGATGCCAAGTTCTCTGCATCTGCGTTTCAGAGTAGATCGACTAACTGCAAAATGAGAATGAGATATCAAAACACTACATGTTTAGATATAATTTAAAGTCGCCCCAGTTGTCCGAAATTGTGTACGTCCTTGTGCAGAAGATTACCTCCAAGATCTTTGGCCGCAGCATCAATAATGTTGCCAAAATATGGCTTCAGTACATCCAAAGTGATGTGATCTTCTGTTGCGATAACATCCCTAGAAGAATCATCAGTTGTGTCTCTTTCATTGGGATGTTGGTTGGGTACATTCAAACTGATGTGATCTTCAGCCATTGTAGCTATAACTTCCCTGGAAGAATCGGTTATATCTTGTGCATAGGTATGTTGTTTCAGCACATCCAAATTAGAGTGATCTTCAGTCATTGCTGCAATGACCTCTTGTGCATTGGGATCATTATGAACAGCAGGAACAGACATCTCAACATTTACACTACTTCTCCTATCAGTTTGAAAGTAGTCGAATTTCTCGCTGTCCGAGCGAATCAATGTAACCTGGAATTCCTCGTCTTGTTTCAATCCAGCAGGAAGATAAAATTTTGAAAATCCCCGCGCCAATGTGGACAATAGTGACTTTAACACAGCTTCTGAATTTCCATTAGTCCAGGTGCCTTCAGGTGGGAGAAAAATCTCCAAGAACATATCATCAAGCATGTGATGAACTGACAGCAAGGGAATAACAAAACAAGCAGCGAGACCAGCGGAGCGTGACAAATGAGCGAAAGGGTTGTCAGAGAGGCTTAACTTGCTCGTGTCGTCGAAAAAGCAAGGCCTGTTTTCTGCAAATGCTCTTCCCACCAAACCTTCCCCACTCTTTATGAAAAAGTCCCCATGTCCAGTTTCAATATATTTAAACTCTGATAAACACTCGAGATTCTGACCGCAGATTCTCAGGTCGCAGAACAACCTGTCACATAATATAGTCTGATCAAGATTATTACACATGCAAGGAAACCAGACCTGAATAAGAGGTAGCTGGTGGGCTTCCCTCACAACCTTCAGGACTTCTATAATGTCACCCGTTGGACAAAGTATGTTTCTACGAATCTGCAATGAAATTGGAAACAAGCAACACCACTGCATTCAATTTTCAACTAAAGAAAGATACAATATGAAACAAATAATGTGGGAGTTGTAGCAGATCTAGCGATTACTCCCTCCTTCTGACTAAGTGTGTCATAATCTGTTTCCCTATGGTTACAACTTACACATTCCAAACATGACAAGAATTAGATTAGTCCCATGCATTCATTTTAGTTTTGAGTCTCTTCATT
This sequence comes from Rubia yunnanensis, assembly GCA_037428765.1. Classification (NCBI taxonomy): domain Eukaryota; kingdom Viridiplantae; phylum Streptophyta; class Magnoliopsida; order Gentianales; family Rubiaceae; genus Rubia; species Rubia yunnanensis. The sequence continues at coordinate 16,940,106 of CM075062.1, forward strand.
CAATTTGCTCCATACGTTTGCACTGGCATAAATTCAAGTGTGAAAAAGAAGTGTGACCCTGTTAGATGAATAGAGGGGTACAATTTTACAAAAATACTTAAAATGGAACAAAAGATTCGGAAAAAGACTTCTGCTAACCTTCCCACATTCGTAGAAATGAGGACGGGAGAATATAAGGTTCAATTGCTACAAAGAAAAAGGAAATGAACACCGTCAATATCCTCAAGGGATATATGATTTATGAAATTCATTCAACATAGGTTCACATACCCCAGCTGCTAATTTGAATGCGAATAGATGCTCGTGTCTAAAAAGTAGACGGTGGTCCATTGAAAAGCATTCAAGAACTCCAACGCAGTGCTGATTTCCATAGTTTAAAGATTCAAAAAGGGGCAGAGCAAAATAGCTAACAATGCCGCATTCTATGGCGTAGTTTCTAGTGGGAAACTCCTCTGTGGAGTAATTCATTATATTCCGACAAACTTCACGGAGGCCACGTTTAAAAACCCTTGCAGGAGGACCATTTTGACCATGATCATCTTCATACCTATGCTGAATGCAGTTGTACTTGTACCTACAGATTCCCTTGTGCAGGAGTCCAAGACAAAATGGTTGCTCTGATACTGTTAATATTGTCTGCCCACTTTCGGCTTTTATGGGTGCCCAAAACTGGAATAGAACTGGTTGGTCGTTGAAATGATATTGTGTGGACTCGAGTAAAACCTTGACTCTGTCCTCAACTCTTAGTGAACTTAAAAAGTGACAACGATGGTGCCGCAAGCTCTCTGCCTACGGAAGATGCAAGGCAGGGAATGTTAGTAAGCAAAGTCTTGGAAAAGATGGTGTTTCCTTGTGGAAAGATGAGGTTTAATTAGAATAATAAAAGGTAAAAAGCCTAAATTGCAATATTAAAAATTTATCATGCAACTTATAGTAGTAATAAAGTTTATAACCTGATTCATGCAACCCAAAAATTTTATTTTCATTTCTTCTAATTTACACTTTAAACTTTGGTCTTTTCATGACTAATGTGTAAAGTCAAGGATTTGCAATTAATTATTTTATTGGCAATTTTGTGTGAATTGTTTTTGAACTGATCTACAGACCATGTTGGAACATGGTGCTGCTGCAGAATTCACGCCAAAGATTTCGATGGAATTCAAGCCGAAATATTGACGTGTTTTAGAATTTATGGTAACTGTATATTTGGCTATATATTGGGCGTAAGAAGCATATTTGATTTATGGAAAAATCCTTACTTATAAGGAGGAGATTCATTCGAATATATGGGAGAGTTTGAGATAAGGAAAATCCCTTGATTAATGGGATTTGGATATGCTTCTATAATCAGATTTGGAATAGGAATATTGTGGAGATAATCATGGATATTCAGATCTAATTCGTGGATATAAATATGGGACAAACACGGCTGCAAAACTAACGATCTTATTGAGCAAAGTCTGCATCCAGATTTGCGATCTTACGAAATTGCAAGAGCCTATACACTGTGTTCCAACACTGTCCTGTTGCACTAAGTTCAGAATCAAATACCTTAATTCCTCGGGAGGAGGAGATCCAGTGTCGACGGAGTTCGAGGTCAGAGGGAGTCTGATCAAGGCGGATCGGTAGCTAGGGGAGCTAGCAGATTCCACACGTCATAGTTAGTTAAAGATAAGTATTTTGTATGCTGTACTCTGTACTATCTTTCTAATTAGTGGATTCATTCTGAACTGGGCCAGGCCCCGCAGATGTAGGTGATTTACACCGAACTGCGTAACCAAGTTGTGTGTCTTTTACGTTTTACGTTATTTTTACACTTGGTTAAACTAGGTATGTTGGAACACACTAGTAAGAACTAGGAAAATTGGTAAAACTAAATTTCAATTGGTATCAGAGCTGAGTCACTTATTGTTCCCTTGGTTGTTTCAAGGAAAGTGAGATCCGGTTTTACCATGACGACAAGAGAAGGAGCTTCAATCTCTCGACCACCACTGTTAGAAGGAAACAACTACAACTATTGGAAGGCTCGTATGAGGGTGTTTATTAATTCCCTGGACGAACTGGCGTGGTTTTATGTTGAGAATGAATGGAATCATCCTACAGAAGATGCTACCAGCTCTAAGGATGTGGAAGGGGAGCCAAGTCAAAAACTCAAAGACAAGTCTAAATGGACTCCAGGTGATCTTAGAGAATCTCTAGCAAATTCAAAGGCACTTAATGCAATATTCACGGCAGTTGATGAAAACCAGTTCAAGCTTATATCTACATGCCACCAAGCGAAGAGAGCATGGGACATCCTACAAACGGTTCATGAAGGAACCAGTCGAGTGAGGGAATCCAAACTACAGATGTTGGCTACCAAGTTTGAAGAACTCAAAATGGAGGAGGACGACACCATTGCCACATTCAATGGAAAGCTTAGAGATATCTCCAACATGGCTTATCAACTTGGAAAAATGTACAAAGAAACCAAGCTGGTGAAAAAGACCTTGCGATCTCTACCTAAAAGGTTTGCAATGAAAGTAGCAGCAATAGAGGAGGCAAGAGATGTATCCACCATGAGCTTAGATGAACTAATGGGGTCGCTGCAAACATATGAGATGACATTCCAGCAACCTATAAAAAGGGTCTCCAAGGATTTGGCATTTAAAGTTTCTTCAGCCAAAGGAAGTAACGAGTCTGACAGCGATGATGAGTTTGAAAAACTGGCACTTATTACAAAGAATTTTTCAAAGATGCTAAAAAAGGTGGTCAATAAGAAATCTCAAGAGAGGTTTGGCGGAAACAGACAAAAGCAACAAGATTCGAACAACAATCGTGGATTGAGGTTTGAACAAGGAAATATGCAGTTTGGGAGAAATCAGTACAATGAACCAAAACAGGCTGGAAGAATTCAATGCAGAGAATGTGAAGGATTTGGTCATATTCAGGCCGAATGTGCTAACACCCGAAAGAAACAAGGAAGATCATATGCTACCTCTTGGAGTGATGATGAAGAGAATGAAAAAGATGAGGAAGAACTAACCAGTAATTATGTAGCCTTTGGAGCAAAGGTCCATGATACTTCAGAAAGTCAGTGTTCCAACACACTGAACAAAGGGAAAGGTGTAAGTTCCGATATGAATCTGGACGAGGCTCGTAGTGATGAAGATGATCTTTCTGTAAGTAATGAAGAGATATATAGCACATACGAACAAATGTATGCCATGTGGGTTCAAGTAACAGACAAAAACAAAGAACTGATTGAAGAAAAAAGGAAGCTGATTGACAGCGAAAAGGAGTTACGGTCCACGGTTGCAGAACTTGGAAAACAAAATGAAGAACTGAGTCAAAAATTGATAGCAGCAGTCAAGAGGGCTGAGATGTCTGAAGCAACTATCTCAAAATTGAATTCCGGGAAAGCGAAACTTGATGACATTCTGGATATGGGAAAGAACTTTGGTGATAGACACGGAATTGGATACAGGAAAGAACCAGAGGTTGAATTGCTTGAAAAACCATTAACTCTCAAAGCAAGGATTCGAGAAGTAAAACGGAAGTATGGGAAACCGTTTCAAAGAAAGCCTCTAATCTGCAGATACTGCATGTATCAGGGACATGCTGAACATCAGTGTAAAAAGCTGATCAGAGATCAAATGACAGGAAGACAACTGTACTCCAACACAGTCGATACTCATACAAGAATCAGGAAGATATGGGTCATTAAAAGGTCCAGTACGTGTATGGTCGCACACACTTCTTTATCAGCATATTCCAGTGACTCATGGTACTTTGACAGTGGTTGCTCTCGCCACATGACTGGCAGTTCAAAATACCTTACAAATCTTACTCCATATGATGGCGGGTATGTAACTTTTGGAGATGGAAAAAGAAGCAGAGTAATTGGCAAGGGCGAATTAAAGATTGAAGGGTTTTCTGTCTTCACAAGTGTATTATTTGTTGAAGATCTAAAAGCAAACTTGCTAAGTATAAGCCAGCTGTGCGATGACAACATGATAGTTGAATTTCAGAAGGACAAATGTGTAGTGAAGCATGGAGAAAACAGGGTTCTTTCTAGAATACGATCTTCAGACAATTGTTACCTTTTGGAACAAGAAGTTCGATGCATGCTTTCAAAGCAGGATGAGGGAATTCTATGGCACAGGAAACTCGGACACATCAACTATAAAACACTGGTGAAAATTGCTAACATGAAAGCTGTACGTGGAATGCCGACCTTGACCGGGAATGATGAAATCATGTGCGGACCATGTCAGCAAGGTAAACAAACTCGTGCTCCTCATTCTTCAGTTCAGTTTATTACTACTTCTAGAAATCTGGAATTATTACATATGGATTTAATGGGGCCAGTGCACACACCTAGCATAGGAGGAAAGAAATATATTTTTGTATGTGTTGATGACTTCTCCAGGTTTACATGGGTAGCCTTCTTGAAAGAGAAATCTGATACGATTGAGGTATTTCGTAGCCTTGTAGTAAAGCTACAAACTGAAAAGGGAAGTCCTGTAGGAAAGATAATCCGAATTCGAAGTGATCATGGCAGAGAGTTTGAAAATGAACAATTCAGTTCCTTCTGCAATGAACTGGGGATTCAACATGAGTTTTCGGCTCCTATCACTCCTCAACAGAATGGTATTGTCGAAAGAAAGAATAGAACTCTCCAGGAGATGGCGCGAGTTATGTTGGCAGAGAAGGATGTTCATAAGAAATGGTGGGCAGAGGCGATCAATACAGCGTGTTATATAATCAATCGAGTGTATCTTCGACCGTTCACTGATAAGACAGCCTATGAGATCTGGAAAGGTAGGAAGCCAAATGTTTCGTATTTTCATGTGTTCGGAAGCACTTGCTATATCCTCAGAGATAGAGAACCGTTGGCAAAATTTGATAATCGGAGTGATCCAGGAATTTTTCTAGGGTATTCTATCAACAGTCGTGCCTACCGAGTCTTCAATCATCGAACTAACACTCTCATGGAATCCATAAATGTCATTGTGGATGATTCAGGAAAGGAGCAACCTCCAGAAGCAGTAGAGGAAGAATCCGCCAACACTCATGTTCCAACACAGTCTCAAACTCCAGGCAGAGAAAAGCCGTCAGAACCGAATGAGCACCAGAATCCTCACTCTGCTGAAGCGGACCATGTTCCAACACAGGACCATGTTCCAACACATGACCATGTTCCAACACTGCAACCTCCTACTGATGACCGTGTTGCAACACACATTCAACCTGGCTCAAATTTGAGAAGTACTCGATCAGTACCTCGAGTTGATTATCGACGACTGGCTGGTTTACACTGTTTTGTATCTCTTATAGAGCCCAAGAATTATAAAGAAGCCTTACTTGATGAATACTGGATTGCTGCAATGCAAGATGAACTCGGCCAGTTCACCAGGAATGATGTGTGGTATCTCACTCCTCGCCCCGAAGGCATAAATGTCATTGGCACCAAATGGATCTTCAAGAACAAGTCTGATGCAGATGGCTTAGTCACCAGAAACAAAGCCAGACTTGTTGCTCAAGGATATACGCAAGTGGAAGGTGTTGATTTTGATGAAACCTTTGCACCAGTTGCCAGGTTAGAATCTATCCGTATTCTACTAGCTATTTCCTGCTCTTTGAACTTTACTTTGTATCAAATGGATGTTAAGAGTGCTTTTTTAAATGGAGTGGTGAATGAGGAAGTTTATGTGGAACAACCTAAAGGCTTTGAAGATCCACATTATCCGCATCATGTATATCGTCTCAAGAAGGCCTTATACGGTTTAAAGCAGGCACCTCGGGCATGGTATGAACGACTTACTAACTTTTTGCTTCAGAAAGGTTATCGTCGAGGGGGAGTAGATCGCACTTTATTTGTGCTTGACAAGGCATCAAAGTTTCTAATTGCTCAAATATATGTTAATGACATAGTGTTTGGCTCTACTTCACCATCTATGGTACAGGATTTCGTCACCACGATGCAGTCTGAATTCGAAATGAGCATGGTTGGAGAATTGACTTATTTTCTGGGGTTACAAGTCAAACAAGGACGGAATGGTCTATTCATCAATCAAAGTAAGTATGCCTTGAACTTGATTAAGAAATTCGGACTTAGTAGTGCTCGTGCAGTTCGAACCCCTATGGGAGTTTCTGATAAACTGGTAAACGATGAAAAGGGAGTTTCGGTCGATCAGAAATTATATAGAGGAATGATTGGAAGTCTATTATATCTCACTGCAAGCAGACCTGATATATGTTTCAGTGTTGGAATATGTGCTAGATTTCAGGCTGATCCTAAGGAATCTCATCTTACTGCAGTCAAGAGAATTATTAGATATGTGAGTGGAACGTCAGAATATGGTGTTTGGTATTCAAAGAATCAAGATTCAGAGTTGATAGGATACAGTGATTCTGATTGGGCTGGTAATGCAGATGATCGAAAAAGTACCAGTGGCGGATGTTTCTTTATTGGAACAAATTTGGTGTCTTGGTATAGCAAGAAACAGAACTCGATCTCTCTATCTACTGCAGAAGCAGAGTATCTTGCAACAGGGAGTTGTTGTGCACAACATCTATGGATGAAACAAATGTTGAAGGATTATGGAATTCATCAAGAACCTTTGAAGATTTTATGTGACAATACAAGTGCCATTGATATTTCAAAGAATCCAGTTCAACACTCAAGAACCAAACATATTGACATAAGGCATTATTTTATTCGAGATTTGGTGGAAAGAAAAGAAGTGGAAGTGGTCTATGTTCCAACACACGAGCAGTTTGCTGATATATTTACAAAGCCACTTGATGCCACCACTTTCGAGAGCCTTCGACAACACTTAGGTGTTTGTCAAATCTGAGGTAATTTTTACCCCTGATCAGTTTTTCGTGTAAATAATTTATGTTTCTGTTATTTACTTCAAAAATTAGAAAAACAAAAATTTGGAAGAAAGTAAAGACTTACCACAATAGGAGTAGTTAAGAAAGGAGTGTTGGAAGTTAAAAGAGGAATAACTCGTTGATGTGACAAGAAGAGGAAGGGATATCATGACAATTTTTGGAAATCTAAAAAGGTTCTTCGCGGGAAAAGAGGCAAGTTTATGAAGAGTTGAAAATTGATTCAAACTCTACAACCCTCTTGCTCTTCCAAAAACCTTGCCAAAAATTTTTCTTTTGTTCTCTCTCTCCCCTGCCACCGAAGAAAGAATGGCAACCTCAAGCACTCCCAGTTTTGAAGCACCAACGCCAGACAATGGTGTAGAAAGCACAGAGAAAGTAGAATCTGGCAGCAATGTCCATGAAGAAATTCATGAATCTGAGAACAAAGGTCCGTTTGGGAAGGTATCCGGCCCTGATCCTCCTCTGATAAAGATTAATGGTATGAAATTCAGATCTTTTGATGATATTTTCGAGTGGTTGCAAGCAAATAGATTCTATATTGATCTAAGTAAAATCAGAAGCATAGATGAAGAATTGGAAGTTTTGAATGTGAAGGTTAAGGAAATTGTGTCTGGGCATTTTTCTGATGTCTGGGATATTGAGTATAAAACTGTGAAGTACATGAGAGGGATGTATGGTCAGCTGCATGGTAGAGGGAAAGACAAATTTCATGTTTTTTTATCGTATGACTCCTCATAGTTATGTGTGGATAAGAGAGATTAATGAGGAACAGGCTATTGGGATGGAGACAGTTAGGTACAGGTTGGATTTTTTGATGGAGAGAATGCAAAGAGGATGGAGGAATTGAAGGAACCCGTGTTTATTGAACTATCTGATGATGATGACAGTGTTTCAACACAGGAGGAAGATTCTGTGTATATGGAGGTAGATTCAGATGCAGACCTAGGGGGTATACAGGGTGATGAAGTCCAAGTTGATTTAAATGATGAAGGTCCTGATCAGTCTGACCATGAAGGGACTCAGAAGAATGAAGTGGCTGATGAAGATCTGCCGGTTCAGGGTGTTGATTCAGAAGAAGAACAGGTTGGAAGAGCTGACAGTGTTCCAACACAGGGTGCACCAGATCTGACATACTCCAGTGACGAGGTCCTGAATGAATTTTTCCAAAAGGAAAAAGGGAAAAGAAAGGTTGGCCCTGCTATGGAGACTAGTGCAGCAAAAAAGAAACAAGAAGAGACAGGATAGCAAGCCGAGGAAGGCTCTGCCACCCCCATTTGTCACTCAGGCCTTTTCTGCGGTATATTTTGACAAGAAAGGAGCAGAGATGGAAGATTTCTTCTCTGAGAAGAAGTTTATTGCTGAGAGACCCTTGGACTTGAAGGCTTATCAGGAGAGTGGGTTTACAACTTTCCTAAAGGCAATGGGAATGACGAAGGCAGCCACAATTCAGAGGCAATTCAATCGACAGGTGGTTCTCGAAGTATATGCTAATCTCATGCCTGAAAATTTAGATATTTCCTCTCAGTGGTTCGGAAGAGTTTATGTTCGGGGGAAGGTTATAGAATTGTCTGCTACAAAGATAAATATGCTGTTTGGAATAAAGACACCGGACATAGGGGGAGTGTTCCCGGATGATTTGGAATTGACTGATGATGAAATATTGGCTGTGATTTCGGGAGGATATAAGGAGAAGTGGCCGGCAGTAGGATATTCTCAAGCATCATGCTTGACATCCAAGTTTTTCGGATTATATCAAATTGCAGTTCATTGCTGGTTGCCATCCAGTAACACCACGGCATTAACCAGAGAAATGGCCAAGCTGCTCTACTGTGTTGGAACACAGCAGGAACTCAACCTCGGGTTATTAATTCAGCAGCATTTGGTTCGACAGGCCACAGCCCCTAAGGTGAATGACGCAGTGATATACCCATGTCTGATCTCAGCACTAGCCAAAAGTGCCAAGGTGAAGGGAAAGGCCACGGATGTGATAGTTGACACAGAGTTCTTGCGGCCGAACAAGAAGACATTCGGACTCAGACATGTGCATGATCTCCCGTCGAAGGCTTCGAGCTCAACTTCCTCATCAACCACTGCAGCCAAGACGACTCGTTTGATGGCTGTTAATGCTAGACTGGGAGCCGTAGGAATTCAGATTGCTGTCTTACAAGCAGAACAAGCAAGGTTGGAAGAAGAAAAATCAAAGCTGGAAGGTTGATTCAGGGGGAGTTTTTAAAAGACTGATTTTAATTTTGGTGTTCCTTTGGCCTATGTGTGGCCCAGGGGGAGAAATTTGGATTTTGGATTTCTGGTTTTCATTCTTGATATTTGGTTTTGTTTTTCGATTTGGTTGTCTAATTGTTGGATTTTCTGGAATTCTGGGATTTCGGTTTTCATTATTTGAATTCTGGTATTATGATCGGTATTCTACTCGTTGACTGTTGTTGAGTATGTGGTTGCAGTCCAAAAATATTATGGGTCCACAAAAATGCCAAAGGGGGAGATTGTAAAGTCAAGGATTTGCAATTAATTATTTTATTGGCAATTTTGTGTGAATTGTTTTTGAACTGATCTACAGACCATGTTGGAACATGGTGCTGCTGTAGAATTCATGCCAAAGATTTCGATGGAATTCAAGCCGAAATATTGAAGTGTTTTAGAATTTATGGTAACTGTATATTTGGCTATATATTGGGCGTAAGAAGCATATTTGATTTATGGAAAAATCCTTACTTATAAGGAGGAGATTCATTTGAATATATGGGAGAGTTTGAGATAAGGAAAATCCCTTGATTAATGGGATTTGGATATGCTTCTATAATCAGATTTGGAATAGGAATATTGTGGAGATAATCATGGATATTCAGATTTGATTCGTGGATATAAATATGGGACAAACACGGCTGCAAAACTAACGATCTTATTGAGCAAAGTCTGCATCCAGATTTACGATCTTACGAAATTGCAAGAGCCTATACACTGTGTTCCAACACTGTCCTGTTGCACTAAGTTCAGAATCAAATACCTTAATTCCTCGGGAGGAGGAGATCTAGCGTCGACGGAGTTCGAGGTCAGAGGGAGTCTGATCAAGGCGGATCGGTTGCTAGGGGAGCTAGCAGAGTCCACACGTCATAGTTAGTTAAAGATAAGTATTTTGTATGCTGTACTCTGTACTATCTTTCTAATTAGTGGATTCATTCTGAACTGGGCCAGGCCCCGCAGATGTAGGTGATTTACACCGAACTGCGTAACCAAGTTGTGTGTCTTTTACGTTTTACGTTATTTTTACACTTGGTTAAACTAGGTATGTTGGAACACACTAGTAAGAACTAGGAAAATTGGTAAAACTAAATTTCATAATGGAAAAACCGTCTTTCAAGAGACAGACTCATGTTATTATGCGGACTCAATAAGCCAAGCTGAAATGACTAAATTGTTTTTTTAGCACCCTACAAAGTATCTTATACCATGTTTTGGTCTCCGTTTGCAAAATAACCCTTAGACAGTACTCAACAATTTTCAAATAATTTGTTCAATCCCCAATCCCAGTTTCAGGCCAGTTTTCTAGTATAACGGTGCACGTGCTGGACACGCGACAATTTTTCGGGTAAGGGTAGGAGTAATTTAATAATTTTACAAAATAAAAATGTTTTCCATTTCCACCACCTCCACCACCACCAACTTCGCCACCACATTCCCACCACTAGCCACCATCTCCGCCATCCACTCCACCCCATCCTTCCTCAGACCCTAGCGCTGCTCAGCCAAACGCTGGAAAATCCAAGACCAAATCCAAGACCAGATGGTTCACCACCCCCACCACCTCTCTGAAACCACCGTTGTCATCACCCCCACTCGATTCAAATCACCACCCCCGATTCAAATCAATTCAAATCCTAGCCCCGATTCAAGTCACCACCCCGATTCACCACCACCCCCAATTCAAATCACCAAAACCCCAAATTACTGATATGGATTCCTCGTACCTAAAACCCTAGCCTTGTACGCTGGCGGAGGAGGCCTGTGCTGGCGGAAACGAAGGCCAGCAGCAGTAGAAATGAAGGGAAGTCAGCGTCAGGAAGGGCGAAGACGATGGAAGAGACGCGAAGACGACAGATTAATACCGATGGGAGAAGGGCAAAGATGACGGGATATAGCTACTACCTCTGGAACTTATGAGCCACGACGTCCAACTCCGGCTCCGACAAGATCCCTCTGTCCAGACTCCGGGGAACGGCCGGGGCTGACATGCCGGAGCTACCATTCCATCTTTGTGAAGCTCAAGGGAGCGGTGATTAGGAACAACAGAGCGGTGGGGGTGGAAAGGGACGGCGGCGGTGAAGAAAGGGACACGGTGGTGGTGAAGAGAAAATGGAAACGTAGAGAAAATGGTAACAGAGAGAATGGACTAAATTATTAAATGGAAAACTTTTTTATTTTGTAAAATTACTAAATTACCCCTGCCCTTACCAGAAAATTGTCACGTGTCCGACACGTGCACCATTATACCAGAAAATTGGTCTGAAACTGGGATTGGGAAAAACAAATTGTTTGAAAATTGTTGAGTACTGTTTAAGGATTGATTTGCAAATGGGGACCAAAATATGGTATAACTTACTTTTACTTTTTGTGGGAAGTAAATAATTTAATCAACTGAAATTATAATGGAACGACTTTTCAACCAACTTTCTTACTTATAAATATGAAGAGAAAATGATACCGCCTATATGTCCCAATTCAAACTTCAAACAGAGGGAGTAATTTAAAGACTAATATTAAATGAGTATCCTCTTTCTCCTATCTCTATTTACACTGCAATTATTAGCACGATGTTAAAAAAATATATTTGACCATTAACATGTAATAACAACAATTAAAAACTCAATATTTAAAAACTAATAATTGCGACGAATTGAATAATATTATATACGATAATATTGTTGTTCATATCTGTATTCAAATATATGATCAAACTTTAATAGAGAATAGTATTAAAAGAAAAACTATAGTGCAATTTCAACTAATACAGAGGAAGTAATACTCCCTCCGATTCAATTTATTATGTTATACTTGTCATCCAGTTTTCTCAATGACTTTTGATACTTATATTAATAGAGTGCGTCTCTTGACAGAGGGTCTTTCCATAAGTTATGGAAAGACCAAGGTTTAAAGTGTAAATTAGAAGAAATTAAGATAAAATTTTCAGGTTGCATGAACCGGGTTATAAATTTTTTAACTACTACATGTTGCATACTAAATTTTTAATATTGCAACTAAGACCTTTTACCTTTTATTATTTAAATTAAACTCCGTCTTTCCATAAGCCTATGGAAAGAACGTCTTTCCCAAGACTTTGCCATATTAATATCATGTAGAATTTTAATATGTGGAAAGTACACGATGCAAAAGAATTTAACAAAAATTTAGAATCCGTCTCTCTTAAGACCGAGGAATAGAGGCAAAATAGGAAAAATGCAAACTAAATTTGGGGACAAAAAAATTAGTAGAACTTGACTAAATTACAAATTATCACAATTACACGTTATATTCATAAACTTTTAAAACACCAATATAAAACTTCATTTTAAATTTTTTGTGATTTAATCTCTGTTCCCACCGCGAAACGTCTTATACAAGATTGTCCAAAATTTATGGTGCTTTGGAGCAATGACCGAAAAGTGTGTCAATATAGCCGAATGGATGGAGTAGAAACAGTAACGGAGTTAATAAAGAGCTTTACTTTACTTGCCTGAAACCATCGACTTTTCTTTGGTCCTGTAGCAGAAGACCTTTTTGCCTCCCAAACCCTCGACGTAGGTCAAACCATTGCATTTTCCAGTCGCTCGCAATTGAATCATCACATAGTCAATTGAAGTAATTTCCCTGTTCGCTCCCTTGAAGATTTCAAACGACTCAGGCAGGGGACGCTGGAAAGCATCGGCATTCCCCATCAAAGGTAATTTTCATCGGACTTTTGTACCCAGTCATCGTTTTATAGGGAAGGTTTCCACTGAAGTTCGACTTCGCAAAAGTCGATAGCTCAGCGGTTCAAAGAAGTTCAAGTGGTTCACTTTTCCACGGTCGTCGGTCATATAAGTCCAATATTCAAAATGGTTCAATAATTGATCAAAAAGGAAAAGAGAAACTCTTGGGAAATGCATGATGATTTGTAAATCTGTAAATATTCAAGTGCCTAACAATGGTCGACCACTAGTTAATAACAGTGTCCTTTGGGTAATGACCATTGGGTCGGCTCAAAGTGGGAGTTCCTGCTTCATAAGTAAATAAAATAATTGTATCTATATAAAAGTTAAAGGTAACTTTACACATTCAACTATTCATTCCTAAATACACTCTCGTAATTCTGTTTGCTAACTTAGCCCTTGGGGGCTCTTCCCCCGGAAACCTTCAGGGACTTTGTCTTGTAGATTCCGGCGTACGGACAGTGGTACACCGGCAACGTTAAATTGGGGTGCCATCAAGTTGGCACGTCCGGTGGGATCGTTAGTCAGATCTGCGTTTTATATTGTTGTTTATGTCCACGTCTACGGCAAGTGCTTTGTGTAGAAATGAGTGGCTAAAAGGCAAAGCTTTAGGCACCAGCAAAGAAGTACAATCCTTTTACTGGACAAAGAGAGGGTATGGGTCCAATATGCAACCGGATCCCACCCCCTTTGGCACCAGTAATAAGCCTTCGGAAATTGGCCTTGTCCAGATCACGGAGATAATGGGTCCGGAGACTTCTTGAACAGAAGTTGAGGTACCACCAAGAACCATGGAGGTCAGTGTCGAGCCCTGGGTATGAGGAGTTGAAGCTCCTACGTCGCAAAGCTAGGCGCGCCGACCTAGGGAGGACGAGCCGCAGTTCACAGAGGCCACGACGGATTCACAAAAATAAGCTACGAGAGGGGCTGCTCGAGCTTCGGGGGGTACGAGCAGCTCATTGCCCCCATCGTAGTAAGACCTAGCGTAATGGGTTCTAGCCCTCAGATCTGATGGTTATCAGGTGGAGCCTCCAATTCTTTACCAAAGAATGGTCCAGCAGCAGGTGGGGCCTCCACTTTCGATGCCCCTGGTGGTGCAGCCGAGGTTCCGGATGCAGACCCCCCCTATGAGAATCTCATTAAATGGACGTTGAGGCCTATACACGGCCCCAACCAACGTTCCCGAGCATGGCCCAAATGTTGGTATACTCCGCGCCTATCTCGATGCCTCTGGTAAATATTCCTTATTCGACATCCGGCCTGATGGGGTTCTTTCCAGGCTTCGAGAACCAGATGTACTCAGGGCATCGACCGGAGGTTCCCTCATATGATCCTTGGCTGCCTGAGATTTACTACAACTCGACAGTGGGAGGGTCACGGTCCAGGTACATGGCTTCGAGCCAGATCAGCTTTGACGCTCCATTATGGTCGGGTCAATACGACCCGCGGATGGTAGGGGATCGAGCGACGCCTTGATGAAAGAGCTCGATAGGCTGATTGGGCCTTCGGGCCAGGTCAATACAAAGACTCGCGGATGGGAGGGGATCGAGCGACGCCTTGATGAGAGAGCTCGATAGGCTGATTGGGCCTCCGGGCCAGGTCACAACCTCTCCCTTCAGTCCTGCGACAGTGGCCCCTCGATGGCCCAGCGACATGAAACCACCTGAAGGGCCCCCCACGTACAGTGGGGAGTTCATACAAACATTCCTCAGTCTGATAAATTCGAAGGACTTCAACGAACAACTAACATGTAAGCTAGTTGGAAGTTATCTTCAAAGAAAAGTGCAAGAGTGGTTCAACAAGCTGGGCAGGGGGTCATTACATTTGTATCGAGACTTTAGAAGGGCCCTTTTGGGACAGTTCTTCCAAAAGAAAAGGTTTATGAAAACCTTGATCGAGCTTTACCAGAATATGCAGAGGCCGGACGAGTCGACGGAGGCATTCTATCACTAATATGTGGATGAAAGTCTTAGTGTGATCAATCGAACTGATGATGGGGTGATCCTCGGTTACATGAATGGGATGTCCAACCTCGACTTGTACAAGAAGGTGGTCTCAACTTGCAACAGCTACAAGAAATCGTGGAGCAGTATTCGAAGATTAAATAATCCACAAAGAGGAAATGGGAGGGGGACATATGGGGCAAAAAAGGGACCAAAAACTATGAATCGCGTTTGAGAAGGCCCGACTCCCCAAACAATTTCAAGGCCTACGTTCCCTTGACCAAGACTCGACTCCCTTCAAGTAGTTGAAAGCATAACACTCACTTCGAGTCCCGATTCCCTTATTGAGTAGTTGAAAATGATAAGTCAGAAGGAACAAGTTGACAAACACATCTTGGTTAGAAGGGCTATTACCTTTCATGAAAGGTAAAAGGCGTTGAAAATAACAAGGAGTAAAAAGTATTGTTTCAAGTAATACAAGGCCATAGTGGCTTACAAGTACATGGATACGATTACAATTACTATTCAAATACAGCTAGAAAAAACTACTACGAGGCCCATACTACGAGAAAAAATTGGTGCCTTCCGGTCTTCAGGTAAAGTTTGAGGGTCTGAGGAACCTATCGCCTCGATCTCCTTATCAAAGGCTCATCTTTTTCATTGAAGGGGGGCGCTCGGCTTCGGTCGGCAATATTACTTCCCCGGTTAGACAAAGAACCCCTCCCTCAGCTAGAGACCCCAATGGGGTTACCTGCCGAGTTAGCCCTTGAGGTCAAGCCCTCGGGATGAGGGGCCTCAGCAAGCCCTCGGGACGAGGGGCCTCGGTATGACCCAAAGCCCCACTCCTTCTAGGAATGGTGTGTGAACTTGAAGCTCCACTCTTATTCTTCTTTCGAAATCTATCCAACCATCTTTGGGTTTCTTCATAAGTTTCACGGTATTTGGGATTTATCTTAATGTGCTTTTGCTCCATAATGTTGATGGTATCCTGAAGAAAAACTTCAAAATCCTCAACTAGGGGGGCTTCGACCGTCCCAAGTTGAAGCACATACGCTCGAAGACAATTAGCCATCGTTGTATAAGTCTAATGCAACTCTATATTTTCCCTCTCGACCCTTTCCTTATCTCTAAAAGAAAGCCCAATGATAGTTTGGTTTTCCCGGATGATCCGCTCGAGAGTAAGGGTTAAATTTTGACGATACTCCCCAATTTGCTTCTTCCATTCCTAGCATTTGGAGGTGGCATTCAAGATAACGGAATTAGCCTTTTCTACTGCCACTCGATGACCCTCCGTTTCACGAAGATAGTGTTTGATGTTCTCTTCGGCATAAGAGGAGGACCCCCCTGCCGGAAGCCTTAAAAGCCTCAGTGGAAGTAACACACTAATTTATGGAAGTGAATCCGACCTTGGTGGTGATATCTTCAAGAACTTCGTTGTGATGAGCCCCGAGGGAGCTGTAGTCTCTTGAAATCTCATCATTTTCCGTGGCTAAGGAGTCATTTTCTTCTCTCAAACGACTAAGTTCGTCAAGGAGTTCCTTTTGTCTCTCGTGGAGACCATTGCGCCATAAGCTAAGCTCTTTGTACGCATCTTGAAGCTCCTTTTTGAGCCGGACAAACTTGTACCAGAATTGGGAGGCTTCGATTCGATGCTCCCATACCTATTCTTCGATCTAGTGGTACCATTCTTTTATGACTTTAAAAAATAAATCGAAAGAAGTACCTCTCTGCAGATGGGGTGCGATAAGGTACCAAGTCTAGAGTCTACAAGTGACAAAAAGTAGAAACACATAACTTAAAGAAAAAGGAAAGTTTTCATTCATACGCAAAAGTTAAGAAATACATCTGGGGCCCTAAGGGGATAGTTCATACATTTCTTCCTATGCTAGGATTCGCCTGGGAAAAGCCCGAAGTAACAGGCCTGCGTTGGGACTTCGGTGCAGTCAGGGGGGCCGGTTTTCTCCATTTCTTATCTTCATCCACCTCCAGATGGCGAATTTCCTTAGCTGAGAAATATTTTCTGGATGCCTTCAAATGGTCGAGCAATAGGAGTATGATGCCCCCATCCTGGATGGATTTCCACCATAGGTGGTTTAGCTGCTCCAGCTCTGTGTTGTTTTTGTAGTTATCTAACATGGTCACGTATTTGGAGGTCAGATCCTTGCAGATGGAACAAGCCAGGTTGTTCTAGGTAAGTCCCACCAAAACCGAGGAGAGGTACGAAAAGAAGTCCTGGAACCCCTTAGTCTTCACCAGCCTATTAGTATAGGCCTCGAACGCGGAAGCCTGCTGCTCGGGAGAGCAAAGCCCAACTAGCTTAGCATTCTCACTGGCGAGAGTTCCATTAATCATATGGGTCTCCGACAGCTTTGGCTCGAGATCCTTCGGGCGGGTGTCCTTCTCGGGGCTTAGCTTCTCCACCCTCTCCAGCTCCTCTTTGTGTTTGAGGGCCATTTTTGCGCATTCAACCTCATAATCGGAGGCCAATTTCTCCAATTCCTCCTTGAAGTCGGAGGCAACCTTGCTTAGCTCTCCCTCGAGCTTTTTGAATTTAGCAGTGACCACTTTAGCCTCCTTAGCCCTAGCCATGTAGGTCTTGACAACAGAGCCTAGAGCGCTCGAGACAGAGGGCGCCACCAAGATGGAAATCAAAGTGCAATTCATCGTGCCCATAGGGGTAGGATTACCCAGCCTAAAGAGATGCCCAATCTCTGAATGAGCATTTTTGGAACAACCGGCTTCTGATTAAATAAGGGGTTTGACAATGGCATGTCTGTGTCAGTTCGTTGCCTCTGAGGGGAAGGGCAAAGTGGAGAAGCAACTCCCCGGGACCGATTGTTTCTCACGGACTCATCAATGACCTTCGTTGGGCCTCCGGAACCAGGAGTTCAGAGTGAGCCTCCTTATCATGCCCCTCGTGCATAACTAATACTTCATCCCTATTATCAAGACCAAGAATATCAGCAAAGTTCACTAAACAAGGTAACAAAAAAGATAGGTTAGTAGAAGAAGCAAAAACTAAGGGGTAATAAATGCTAAAGCATTCAAAATAGAAAATAAGGCTGTCGTAAACACCTTCGGAGAGTGGGTAGGAACTCCTAGAAGGGGCCTCTCCGGGATTGTTCGCATGTAGGGGTTCCGACTCAGTTTCGACCACCCTCAAAACAGGCTCAACAGGCTTCTGGCCGTCAACCTTGGTTTTCTTTTTCTTTTGTTTTTTTGGTGCCTCATCTTCACAGTTTGTTAGGGCTTTCCTCTTAGTCTTCTTAGGATGGTCATCCTCAACTACCTTCTTTTTTCCCTTTCCTTAGCCAAGAGGGGCTTTTGCAGATTCCTCCGGGAGGGAGGGTCTTATGAAGACTGGTTTCTGGTTGTATATCCAATCATATACCTCCCCTGGCCAGAAAAAGTCAAAATTCCTTGAAATGTCGAGGGAATTGCTTGTACCTTCCAGGCCTCGATCTCCCCAGTGATTTTTGCATTTTCTGATAAAATGGATTCCACCAAAGAGCTATCTTCAACTGGGGGGCTTTCTCGAGGGGCTTGAGAAGCCGAAGGGGGGGGGTCCTCGCTAGCTGTCATCTTCCAAGCGAGTAAGTCCTCTTCAAGGCTAGCCACTCTGCGTTGAGATAACAGATACTGTTCGGCCATTAATTCCCTCTGGGCTACCAGTCTGTGATTTTCACCCAAGCAGCCGATTAAGCGCCCTTCCACTACTAAAACCCTAGTTGCTATGGCAAGGCAGGACCTCAGAGAACTGAACTCCGAACTTCAAATAAATTTACCGCATCATTTCTTCTAGTTCTTTATCAGCAGGATTGCGACCCTTGACCACTTGTAAAGGATAGGTACCATTAAATTTCTTACTAAGGAAATCCTCGACAAACCCCTTGAAGGTAGGATGATCTTGAGATTGCCACAACTTCATCTCGGCCTCGAGGTTGTGGAGCTTGTCCTTCAAAGAGTCTTTCTCTTGGTTGCATTTAGAAATATCTCGAAGGGCAATCAGTAACTGTTTATTTGTCTCATTCAGTTTTTTTTGGCACTCTAAAGCTCCTTGCAAGCGCCATCTAGCACCATTTTCAATGAGTTATACTACAAAACGAAAAAAGGTAAAATCAATAAGTTGCAGCAAAAAGAAAAAAATATGTGTATTTTCATTTATTCTCAAAAAAAATGATAGGGTTACAATTGAGGGGCCCTAAGTAAAAAAAACAAGAAAAGAGGAAAAAAATTTCAATCAGGGACCAATCCTAGAATCATCCTCCTTTGATGTGGAAGCAATCAATTCTTCCACCTGGTTGATAGGGGAATCTTTCCCAGGAGAGGTGTCTGTAACCTCTGGAAGAGGGATCGCTCGAATCCCCTCGGCAGTATAGAACTCCTCTTTGGCCTTGATGCAATCCAATAGGGCAAAGCAAATGCCTTTGTTTTTTATCGCCACGGCCGATCTCCTTGGCCACCCTTAGAAGTTCCAGGAAAAATTCAGCAAGCTCGGGGCTATTCAATAGCTTGTGTTTGAAGGCCTCGAGCAGTCACACCTGCATGGCCGGATCTTCTGCAGCTTGAACCCTCTTAGTTAGGGTATCCCTCTCTAGCAACCATTGATGTCTCTCGGCATCAATACCTTGCCTGTCGTTGTCCTAAAGCTTTTGCTTTTCTTCAAGTGCCATGTCCTTCTCCTCGAGCATTTTGTCTTTCTCTTCGAGGACATGTTGGTGACCCTCGAGAGATTCCCTTAGCCGCAAAATCTCAGCATCTTTTTTGTTGAGCTCCTCACGAAGGTTATCCTCGCCAGAAAACACAATATGTGCACCAGCCACACCTTCATAACTCCAAATACCCGGATTTGTTGCAGTACCTCCTGTAATACTCCAACCACCCTAGGAATCGTGATGGCCTCGTGATAAATTTTAGAAGCCTGATCAAACAGTTCAACTCAGATTGAAGTTTTAAAAAATAAAGAGAGAGAGAAAAGAGAATGGAAAAGAACCTCAGGATTAGAGCCAACCTTTGAAAGGTGATGCTCGAACCCGAATGCAGGCACCGCACCATTCTAATGGGGCAGTGATTGTTGTTGAACATCTTCACAGCCATGTGTTCCCATAAGCTGCCTTGGTGAGGAGGAGCTGATAGTATTATTGTTCGACCTTTTCTTCTGGCGAACGTTCCTGGTGTGAGGTGATTGCTCAGCACTAACGGTTGAGATAGGCCTCTCAAGGCCTGCTGCAGGAGGGGAGGTCTGATTCGAGAGGGGAGACACCGAAGTCGGGGGAATGGAAGCCTGATTCGAGGAATCAATGATACCCTCGGAGCAAGGCTGACCCTGATTCGAGGGCTTCTGCTTCTTTAAGCCCTTAGCGAAACCCACTGAAAATGAAAAAAGAAATAGAGTTAACTAATAGTGGTGAACATAATTACACACCAAACCGGAGAAGTAGATTTCTATTAAACCACCTTCAGAGGGTCCCGAATGCCTAGAATCACTTACGATGATCTCGAGGCGAGGGTCGTTTCTGGGGCCCTCACATTCCCTTCACCTTTTTCTTGTATCTCCCCAGAGTGTGTTAAACACATAGTCTTCATAGATTCTGGACGGGAACGCAAAGCCGCTAATCCGGGGATTGGGATGGTTGAAAAGCCTGTAGTCGAGGGAGCTGGACAACAGTTTTTGTCTATCCCTCTCGAGGGCATCTAGGAAAATATATTCCCCAGGTTTGGGAAACTCAACTCGTACAGCCCAATTCCACAAAGGAACTCGGTACCTCCTGTAATCGAACGAGATACCTTTCTTCCAGCTCTTCCAATCACCCAAATTGCCAGGAACACTAAAAAAATTGATATGCTTCTCGATTGACAAATGTGACAATCATATCGGTAGATCACCCACTATAGGACACAAAGTATAGTGAGCGAAGCAGTTTATAACTGGGTTTAATACTAAATTCGTCACATCTGGTCAAGAACATCATAATGATCACCAACACGTTGGGGTGGACTTGCGCAGGGCTCACCTGAAATTGCTTAAGGAGTTTGGGAAAAGGGGGCGGAAAGGGAAAGGTAAGCCCACAGCGAAGGTGTTGGAGAGAGATGGACGATCTCCCCTTGGGAAGGTTATAGGGGGAATCACCCTCTCGAAAGGGTTGAAAATTGGCATTCGGGGCTACTCGTTGCCAGGAGGGATCGAGGCCAAAATTTTAGAAATAACGGTTCCCGCTACGAGAACTGGGGGCTCCTTTAGCCTTAATCTTCGACGAGTCCCCTTCTTCTTCTTTTGAGAGGGCTCGGCTAGACAAGACTCTCGAGCTCCACTCAAAGGTGTCTCCCTCCCCTCGAGGATTGCCTTCTCCCTCAAAGGAAGTACTTCTTCCTCCTCCTCTATGGCTTCGAGCTCTGGACAGGGAGGAGGGTAAAATCCAATCTTGCCGCTCGTAGGGTACCTCATTATGTAGGGTTTTCCCATACCCGGAGCCCAATTTTCTACAGCTTCTTGAGAGGGCATATCAGTTATGGGAATAAACCTCTCTTTCCCAGGACTATTAGCACCATGATCAGATACACCCTCTCCAGCATCTGAATCGTGATGGAGTCCTTCGGGAGGGGTACATTTTGGGTTGTTAGCGGTTCTCTCTGGTGTACTGACTCGCCCACCCTAATTTCACTGGAAAATTTCTCGGAGGTGGACCCTCATAAGTGCGCCCATGATGGAAAAAGGGGGAAACGAGAAGATTAGAAGGAGAATAGAGACGAAAGAACTTACTGATTTCTGGAAAAGGTGATGGAGGTTGGATCGCTCGCGTGAGAAATACATAAACAAATCTTGTAAGAAGACGCCTGCATACGAGAAAAGTAAATAAGGAAGTGCGGATGAGGGGTAAATATGGGGGCTGAAGTGATGGGTAATTATTTCGGCATTGGAACTATAAAATGTTATGGAAAGACATGATCGCTTCTTTATCTTCTAACAACGCGATGTTTGGGGGGATTGACACGCACGATTGCATAGCAAGCGCGCACCCTTTCAGAAACTTAAACGACGAAGTTGATTAGAAAACCAGTTTCTCATCCTCGAAGGTGCTTTAAAGTCTTTAAAGTCCTCGAATCGTCCCATGCATTCAAGACCTCGAAGACCTTCGTGACGTTACAACTTTCTAAGGTCGAGAACCTGCTTTTCTGGGGGCTCTTGGTAGAGGTTAGGCCCAAGAAGGTCATTGGACCGCAGATATGGCAGCTCGGTTAGGGGAATATTTAATACTCTAACTTAATTACCGCATTTGTGGGTAATTAAGAGCGATAATTAAGGAGTACGTTATTCAAGACACAGAGTATAAATACAAGGTACACATTTACTTATCATTTATTCGGTCTTAATCATATTGAACGCTAGGACTAACTTAGACATCGGAGTGCTGCCCCCTGGAACCCTAGGGATAGATTGATTGCAGGTTCATTCAAGAAAAATCCAAACCCATGAACCAATCGGTGGTAGAACACCATTACATCTGAATCAAGAAATCATCACTTGAACAAATTTCCAAGATCGCTCCCTTGAAGATTTCAGGTGACTCACACAGGGGAGGCAGGGTCAAATTTTGCTCCAAGAAATCATGGTGGGTCTGATGTTTTGCCATCAAAGCTCGACTTCTTGTTTTTCCCTAATTTTGTTTAGACTCTCCTTACGCTTTTACTGTTTTTTTTAGGGAAGTATTCTGCTGAGGTTTCGCAACACGACGCTACTTTGAAAAGGTAACTCCTCGGTAGTTCAAGGAAGTTCAAGTGATTCAATTTTCCACGGTTCAAAATGGTTCAATAATTGATCAAAAAGGAAAATGACAGGTTTAACAGAGTTAGGTGGTGATTTTATCTTACTGGGTAATATGCAAATATAACTCTATAAGTTGGAGAAAGTGAAAATATAATCCCGAGTTATTTTTTAGTGCAAATATAACCCTAACTATTATACATATGTGCAAATATAACCCTAACTATTATACATATGTGCAAATATAACCCTAACTATTATACATATATGCAAATATAACCCTAAAGCCATTATTTTCGGCATTGACTGACCATGGTTATATTTGCACTTTCAATTATCGCAGGGTTATATCTGTACTTTCATTATTGCAGGGTTATATCTGCACTTTCATCAATTATATAGGGTTATATATGCACTTTTCTCTATCTTATTCCTAAATCTGGACCTAGAATTCATATCCTCCCTCTGTACAGCCATCAACTGTCGGCTCCTTGGTAAGGTGAGAGCTTCAAGCCCGATTTTTTATGGCACCCACCCTATTCTGCATATGATTTTTTTTATTAAAAATGTTGAATTTTGACCACATACTTAAATAGATATATGAACAATAATGTTATATTCTGAAATATAGTTAGATTCGTCGTAACATATAGTTTCTAATTATCAATTTTTTGTGTGTCATTATTGTCCGTAGCTACACATATTTACAGTCAAACATGTTTATTGGAGACCGTGAAAATATTCTGTGCAGAATAGTCTAGGACATAGGGAGTTGCGAGGTCTGATCTATCAGTTTTTTAATATATATAATTTTTTTTTCATAATAATGCAACCCGGGGGGAAAGGGGGAAATGTCCAATCTATCAGTAAAAAAAATTCTTATTTTTCCCTTATTAGAGGGGATGATAATTTCTTAAAAAAATTTACAATCCGATTTTTGAAGTAATTTTGTCACAGCGGGGACCGGAGCCCTATTGTAATTCCGCCACTATTTATTCCCCTTTTCCTATATACTTCCTCTGTCCCCAGCTATTTTCGCACTATTTCCTCTTTTGGACATTCCACCTATTTTTGCACTCTTACTATTTTGGGAAAACAATTATAATGTTAAAGACTTCAATCCTTAACATGCTAAACATTTACTTTTCCCCCATTTTTGGCCTTCCTCACGTCTCCAGCCTTCCTCGCGTCTTCAATTCCCCATCCCCCTTTCTTTTTTGTTGCATCTCCTCCTTCTCCCGCCCCATCCCGATTCTTTCTCCTCCCTTCTTCTTCTTCAACTTGGTGTTTTCAATTTTGGTGAGTTTCGAATGAGGGTTTCGATTTTGGAATCGATTTAGGGTTCGATTGAGGGTTTCGTTTTTGGTTGTGCATGTGAAGGTGGTGGTGTGGTGGGTGTAGGTGAAGGTGGTGGTGATGGTGTGGTGGGTGTAGGTGAAGGTGGTGGTGTGGTGGCGGTGGTGGTGTGGTGAAGGGGGTGGTGTGGTGGTGGTGTGTAGAAAGGGGTGGCGGTGGTGGAGGCGGTGGTGGTGTGGTGAAAGAAGAGGCGGTGGTGGTGGTGGGGTGGTGGAGAGGGTGGTGGCGTAGGTGGCGGTGGTGGTTGAGGGAGGTAGATTGAGGGTACTGTTGTCATTCTATATGGTCAATATTCTGAGATGCACTTTCTCTCTCTGCAAAAATAGCTGGAACAGGGGGAGTAGGGTGGTTGTGATTGCGCCAGCTGGTAGAAAGAAGAGAAATGAGAGATGAAAATAAATTTTGCTTGGTCTATTTGATCTTGATCCTTTTAATCTTAATCAAAGATTCTTTTCCAATTATGCTCATATAACATAGTAAAAGTGCATTTTTAACCGTATGTTTTCGTTGAAAGTGTCAATATGACTTTGAAAAATCTGAAAGTGCAAATCAAACCCTATATTTTGGTCAAAAGTGCCAATTTAACTTTGACAACCAACATCTGGCTAGAATTATTTAAAATGATCATTATACCCCTCTGAAAAAAGGAAAAAAATGGGAAAAGACAATATTACCCTTCCCAAAAAGTACTCAAATCATTCCGCTGGTCAACGCCGTCATCCAACCTTGGTTAATTCTAGTCAACATTGATCAACCTTGGTTAACATTGGTCAACGGTGGTCAACGCCAGTTACAATGCCGAATCGCCGCCGGTCGCCACCGGTCGCCGCCGCGGGCTGATGGTGGCTGGGGTTAAATCAATACTTTTATCAATAAGACACGTCAGATTAGCACTTTAGTAAAAAAATACAGGGTTTAATCAGCACTTATTTAAAAATGATAGGGTCAGATCAGCATTATCATAAACAAAAATATCTTTTTGAGGATGGTACACTCCTTATAAATATGCTTTCATTACAACTTCATAATCCAAAGTATCATAAATATATTTATAATTTGTATTTCTTCGTAACAAAAGTAAGAAACTTTGGTAAATACTTTCCAAAGGAAATTCAAAAATTTTGGTAAATAATTTCCTTACAAAGTTCGATAACTTTGTAATTAGAAATCAACACATATTGTTGCTCGGATACTGCTAAGGACATAATCAACTTTTCATTATGGAGACCGGATTTGTATACTCTATCTGTCCTAGATAAATTGTCATATTTTGACTTTTGTAAGTCAAACTAAGTTAAATTCGACCATTAAATTCTATCATTATATATATGTGAGACTATTATTATGTCAAATGTCGTTAGATTCATCATCGTATATATTCTTAAATTATTAATTTCACCGAATTTTTTACACAAGTGAATAAAGATATTGGTAGTTGAAAATTGATTCAGTTGACTTCCAAAAGTCAAAATGTGCCGATTTATCTGGGATAGAGGGAGTATTGAAAACTATTTAGAAATTAACATACAAATTATAAATATATTTATGATATACTATATTAGATTATGAAGTTGTAATGAAGGCATATTTATAAAGAGTGGGCTCTCCTAAAAAAGATGTATTTTTATGATAGTGCTGATATAACCCCATCTTTTTCACATAAGTGCTAATTTAACCATTAATTCTTTACAAAGTGCTAACGTAACCCCATCTTATTAATAAAAGTACTGATCTAACACGGCCACCATTAGCTGGTAGCGGTGACCGGCGGCGATCTGGTGTTGACCATTGTTAACCACCATTGACCGATACTGACCACTTTTAACTGGTGCTCAATACCGTTGACCGCATACAAAGCCTAGGGTTATAATGGTCATTAAAATTTTAAACCTAGGGGTATTTTTATCTTTTTAAGTTATGTTAGCGCCTGAATTCCTTTAGTCAATGCCAGAATAGTGCAATTTGGCTATATTTGCACCAATTCACAAAAATATAGGGTTAATTTTGCACTTTCAAATTTTACAGGGTTATATCTGCACTTTCAAAATTTAATACTCCTTCCGTCCCTGAATAAATTGCAGAAAGAGAAAATACTGCTGCAAATTTGAACAATAAAAAAGGATTGTTTGCAGACCAAAAAGCTGGAAAAAGTATATTAAAAAGTGTGCAAAGTGCATGATGAAAAGTAAATCGGGAAAGGTGCTAATCTCTGTTGAAACTCTAATTATTCCCTCCAAAATTAACTATTGGCTCCAAAAAAATTGTTTTGGAGCCAAATTTACACTTTTCCGCCATTGTTCATCAAATCTTTAAAAAAAATGTACAACATAACTATAAATAAGGGCATTTATTACAGTACTCAAGCAAACGTTACAAGTAAATAAAAAAATGCTCTCAGAATTCTTTTTGGCTAGTTCTTCAAGAACTGGCCCAAGCCAGAAAACCCTAATTCCGCCACTTCTTCATCTTCATCATCAGCGGTAGGGCTGTGATGGTGGGGAGAAACCTTACAGATGAACAAGGGCAAGAAATTGTCCATTTTGTACTTCAACACATCAAGAATGGGCAGATTCAGAAACAGCGAATGGTGGAGGCAGCAGAACGATGGTCAATTTCAGTAAGGACCATCAGCATCATCTGGACGCGGGTGAAGCAGCAACTAGAAAATGACAAAGCTGTGATGGCCCGTTCTAGAAAATGCAGGCGTTGCAAAGCAAACAAGAAACCAATCGACCTAGAAGCCTTAATGACATTGCCACTCAGGTTCAGGCGCACATGCCACAGCACACCAGCATCCCTGCATGTTGGAAAAAGTAGCATACAGAGAGCAATAGCAAGCAAGGAGATCAGGAGCCACACTAATGCAGTACAACCATGCCTAATAATGGCATGCAAAGAATTAAGGCTGGAATGTTGCTTAAGCAAATTGGAG
Source organism: Rubia yunnanensis (assembly GCA_037428765.1). Taxonomy (NCBI): domain Eukaryota; kingdom Viridiplantae; phylum Streptophyta; class Magnoliopsida; order Gentianales; family Rubiaceae; genus Rubia; species Rubia yunnanensis. The sequence goes on from CM075062.1 coordinate 16,966,962, forward strand.
TGCAACTTGCATTTCAAGAACATGCACAATATAATACACATCGACGAAAAGTGGTTCTACATCACCGAGGCTACAACCAGGTATATTCTTGCTCCCAATGAACCATAACCTTATAGAATCATTCAAAGCAATCACTACATACCAAAACTCATATTTTTATGTGTTGTGTGTAGACCAATATTTGACATAGATGGTAATGTAGTGTTTGGTGAGAAAATAGGGGGTCTTTCCTTATGTGGAGCATATAGCAGCCAAGTAAACCACAATAAATAGACCTAGGGGAACCATGGTGCTTACACCCATAACATCTATCACTACAGATATCATAAGAAACAAGCTTATTCATGAACTCATACCAGAAATCAAGGCAAAATGATCAGTTTTTTGGCAAGCAAAAACATTTTCATATAGCAAGATAATTTCCAAACCCACATATTTGCAAATGACCCTGATTTTTTAGCTACAACCACCTCAGATGGTTTTAATATTCAGTTAGGGTGCCAACCATCCAAATCACCCGATCTATACATTCTGGATTTGGGTTTTTTTCCTCGATTCAAAGTTTACAGCAGCAAAACCCTAGACAAAATCTAGATATACTACTACAGGTTGTGTATGATGCTTTTGAGAAGAATGATATGAGGTTTATAGACAAGATTTTCCTAAGTTTGCAATGTGTTATGGTAGAAATCATGAAATGCAGGGGTTGTAATGAGTTCAAACTGCCACATATGAGAAAGGAAAGACTAAGAAGCCTTGGTTTGGTACCCTACAATTTGATTGTGGATTCTGAGCTGGTAAAGGGTTGTTTGGAACACATGGTAGCTATTAGTAAAACCAAGAACATTCAGGATCTGCTTATCAGTGTGGAGTTTGTGTAGAAATGCAAGGGTTATGTAGTTTTGTAGGGTTTTGCTTCTAGATTCAGGTCTAGCGTAAACATGACAGGTATTTTGTTAAGGTATGTTTATAGGGAAACCTTGTAAAAGTTGGGAGGGCTACACTCCCTTTTGTATGAAGTTTTTTATATAAAAAATCTATTTTTAAAAATCAGGTTCAGGATGTGAGGCAAAAAAGTTAATCCAAAATGCATAACTCAACTACTGGGTGGCAAGGCACACACACATATAACAACGAAGGGACAAACACTACAAAATTTCCATCCAAGTGTTTAAAAGTACATGGTTGTTGCCAAAGTGTGTACAAGTAATGTATCATCATAGGTGGCTATCAACTAGAACAGGGTCATGTACACAAATTATTTCAGAAATGAGTTTAATCACATCATTCACAGCCAAGATCGAATCAGTTTAAGAACTAATAACAATGGCTGCATGTTTTTTCCATTCATCACAACTACATCATCAATCATGGGGGTCAATCATCACATACACACCAGTCACAAAGATATAAGCTATGATATCAGTTAATAAATGTCCTGCCAAGATCAAGATGTCTAGTGACTAACACTACATGGTTGTATATATAATCTACATAAATATGCATCACAATTTACTGCTCCATTATTGCCCCTTATATGAAATATGTCATGTCAGGTTCAGTGCTAGTTATGAACACATAAACAAGGTTGCACATTTGAGAACATAAACAAGATAAGGATTCATATACCCAGCCATCACAAGTACCACATAGCACATCACTAACAAAACAGGGTCACATAGTTGCTGCCATAAGCAACAACTTTCATATCTGAAACACAAACCTGCAGTCAATGAAAATTAGTTATTATGTAAACAAGGAAAAAATATGAAAATAAATTCTGGAAGGTTGGAAAGGTATAACCTGATCATAATGAATCTATTTTTCATCATGTAATTCGCTTTCAGGCTCAAGTGGTGGTTCATATTTGGGCTAGCAGCTAGGAAATAGAGCAGCCCATGTTTCAAAGAACCCTGGTTCCTCATACTTAGGGTATTCATTACCCTTGAAGTATACTAAAGGAAGTGGATCACACCAAGACTCAAAATCATATTCGTCTGAATCAGGGAGTCGTGTTTCATCTGAATTAGAGGGCTGTGTTTCATCTGAATGAAGGTGTTGTGCTTTGGTTTCATCCAAAGACTCTGATTCAGAGTGGTAAAGCAGGGCTACATGGATAGGGCTAAAATGTGTGGCAGTTGGGGCATCCCAGGATTTAGGTGAATCAGTGTAAGGGATAGGGTCATGGCCCTGGGAAACCTCATTAAGAATGGGCTATGACTGAATGTCTTCTAGCCCAGTAAATAGAGTGAGATTGAAACTTGGCTCAAACTGGGACTCGAATTGGGAATCATTTAAGGGATGGCAAGGGAAAAATTTATCCTGCCCGGCCATGACCCTGTCACGATGATCCACGAATCATTGAACACAGAATACGAGGGTTAGGGTTTCAGTTGCATACAAACACAGGAAAGGAAAGAACAGTATGACTTGGACAGATTTATACAAGTGATATGCAAGGAAGGGGAAAATGCACACAATAACTGTGTAAAATACAATATAAATAGGGGATAATGAACACTGGACAAGAACATGGCTATGAACTAACAGATCGGGTTAAGGAAACAAGAACTAATAGATAAGAAACAAGAACAAAAGCACATGCAAGGGGTATTCAAAACAAATTTTGTTTTAAAATGCCATGAATCAACAAGGGAAACCCTAATCGAGGCTAAAAAAACATTAAATATCATAAAATATGAGGCTAACAGCAAAAACAGGCCAAACAAGTCACAGATCGAGTTAAGGTACAACCAGGGCAACAAATAATCACATCCAATAGATAAGAAACAAAAACAATAGCACATGCATGAGGTATTCAAAGCAGTTTTCATTTAAAAATCTCATGTATCAATAAGGGAAACCTTAATCGAGGCTAAAATAACATTAAATCTCATACAATTGGAGGCTAACAGCAATAACAGGCCAACCAACTACAGGTCGGGCATAAATTATGAAGAACATCAGCGATATTTACAACATAAACATGAATCATTTAGTAAACGAGTGAATAAATGAAAAAAATCAACACATGCATGCGAATTTTAACAACAAAAGTGAAGATTAATAGTTGATCTTACCGATTCAGCACAAAAAACACAAATAATCGAGAACCCAGATCCCAAAAGGAAGGATATTTGTTTGAAAACCCGTAAATCACCCAGCAAAACCCGAATTGAGACTCAAAAAGTAGTGATGAACATGAACAACCTTCAAAAATGGAGTTAATTTTGAAAACCCCCAAACAACTCACGTTGCAACCTACAAGCTGTGATAAAAACGACAACCAGAGCATATAATCACAACATAGCAACGAAAGCAACATAAAAACGTTAGGGATTCATTATGGAACACATAGAAATGAGATTAGAAGCGGGTAGGGTTTTGTGAATCGAGAGAGAAGTGAGGAGAGACTATGATTTTTGAGAGAGAAATAGAGAAATAAGCAGAAAGTGGAGTGTTGAAGAGTATTCGAGAAGCCAAAGTGGAGCGTTGGGAGAGAAACAATTAAGCTTTGGGAGAGTAAATGTGATGCATGTGAAGTGTGGCAGGTGTTTGGGAATTTTAAATTTGATTCCCACTCCTGCCACACAATTGATGACACATGTAAATGGGAGGCTCACCTTTGCTAATTAATCAGCCTTAATGGTTGTAAATAGGTGAGGGTGTAGAGGCATTTTAGACTTTTCACTATCGGTCAACTTGGCTAATTTTGGCAAATTGTGACCCATAGCAATTTGAGGCGGGACAAACAAAAATAGAAAGTGTGCAGTTTAATCTGAGACATAGGGAGTAAGGTTATTATGCACTTTTCCCTATAATATAACAAGAAAAAATATATTCCCTGTGTCTCAGTGAAACTGCACCTTTACTTTTCCAGGTTAAATTGTGCAAATTTTGACCATAATTTGAATTATTATAGATCAAAGTGCATATATAACCCTACATAATTGACGAAAGTTCATATGTAACCCTGCGATAATTGAAAGTGAAAATATAACCCCAGATATTTAGGTTATGTGCAAATATAATATTTTCCAAAAAATTCAAGCTGGGATTGAGTGAAAAGTCTATTTTACCCCTCTAAAAAAATACATTTACTATTTTAACCCCCTAACTCTAATGCTTCTTCTTCAACTGACGCTGCCGCTTCTTCTTCAATTGACGCTGCCGCTTCTTCTTCAACTGACGTTGCCGCTTCTTCTTCAACTGACGCTGCCGCTTCTTCTTCAACTGACGCTGCCGCTTCTTCTTCAACTGATGCTTCCGCTTCTTCTTTTTCAACTGATGTCGTCACTTTTTATTGCAAATGGCCTGATCCGTTTGATTGTTCATAATCATAACTCGTTCTACCTCCCTCTTTGAGATCCTCATTGTATGTTGGTCGGAAAACATTCTTCAAGTTGAGTTTGGAACCAGGGAGATCATTTTCCTTAGTGATCGCCTCAAATCCACCAAACTCATACAATTTCCGAGTTCGAAGTGAAAATCCCATCCTCTATTTCATCCATATTCTGTGAAGTTGATAACCCTCTACCCACGGATGAAATATCCCCCATCTCGATGATGTAGTTTTTGGGTTTGAATTGACGCCACCGCTTCTTCTTCAACTAACGTTGGGGATGGAGACGATGAAGATGCTCTCGATCTGTACGACCATAACCACGACATCTTCATCACCATCTCCAAGCTCCACCAGATATTGACTCGCCTTGGCGAGCGCTGCTCCATCGAGTGGGTAGCCTAATTTTGCAAATTCGAGCAGCACCGACGGTGCGGGAACCACTTGGATCAGATACGAAGGCGTTCAAAGCGTCGCCGCTAAGGTCTCGTATGCAAAGCAGAACCAGTTGCTCGGTACCTTTGCTTGGCATATTGGCCAAGATGATAACTGGATACTTTCCAAGCAAGGTTAGATCCTGATTTTGAAGGCATAGGCCAGCGACAGTGCGGCGGTGCCGCTAGAGTACAACAGCAACGCGAGGAAGGCCCAATGAGAATTTTATATTTTTGTATTTATCTTTTCAAAATTGTTTTTGGTCCAAATGGCATTTTGGTCATTTACAGTCAGTCAATGGTTGAAAATGGTCAGCCAATGCTGGAATATAGTCTGTAGGGTTATATTTGCATTTATGTAAAGTAGTTAGGGTTATATCTGCACTAAAAAATATCGCAGGTTATACCTACACTTTCTCAATTATATAGGGTTATATTTGTATATACCCCATTATTATATATACAATAAAAATATCGTATGGAGATGTTGTCAGATTTAACATCTATTTCTAAGTACCAACTTTTTATGCAACACTATTATACGTAGTTACAGCGATCGGCCGTCAATTATAATCTTTGAAAACTGTGAAAAAGTGAGGGTGCGATTTAAGCTGAGACAGAGGGAGTACTTTTACCCAAAAGCTGATCTAACATTGGAGTTAAAAAGAATTATGTGTTTTGGAACGAAATTTAAAGGGATAAGTGACAATATAATCCTACCTACTTGAGTAAGTGTTAATATAACCCTTGGATAATTTTTAGTGCAAATATAACCCTAACTAGTTGACATAAGTGAATATAACCCTAATACACTATTTTTGGTGTTGACTGGTGTTGACCGGTGTTGACCATATGTAATATGACTAAAATGCCCTTTAACTTAAACCCTATAAGTGTTAGGATATTTTTGACCTCAGACCACCACCTCCACCGCTAGGCCACCACCTCCACCTCCACCTCCCGGCTACCACCACCACCTCCTCCAACCAGCCACCATCACTACCACCGCCAGCCAGCCATCACCACCACCTCCTACCTGACCACCGTCACTATAACCACCACCACCTCCTCCTCCAGCAAACCACCACCACTTCACCGAGAGGGCCCCACCACCACCAGCCAGCCACCACCACTTCCATCGCTAGGGCACCACCACTACCACTTCTCACTAGGCCTCCCCCACTACTGTCAGCCAGTTACACCACCACATCCCACCTGGCCACCACCACCACCTCCTCCAGCAAACCAGCACCACCACCACCTAGCCCCGCTGTTAAACCCATCATCACCACCTCTTCCTCCGACCGTGAAACACCAGCCCTATCCCCGCCACCACCCCTATCCCAGTCGTGAAACCGCCCAGCCCCGTCGCCACCTCCTCTCCAGCCAATCTTGCCACCATCCTAGCCCCGCCGTTGAAACCCCATCATCAGACCCATTGTCACCTCCTTCCTGGCCAATTCCGCCACCATCCCTAGCCCCTCTGCCACCACCTCTTCCTCGGGCTATGAAACCCAATCCCTTAACCTCAGCCCTAACCTCGCCATGAAACCCCAGATCTAAACCCAGCCCCCGCCACCACCACCAATCCCTCTTCCTCAAGCCACTAGCACTAACACCAGCATGCCCTCTCCCTCAAGCGATTGAACGGCCGACGTGACACGATTGAATGGCCAGCGAATGGTGTCGGCAAGGAACGAGCGTCGTCGAGAACGGAGGAGAAGAAGGGCGGAGGTAAAGTCAGTGAAGAGGAGAATAGAGGAGAAATGGAGAAAATAGGGGAAATGGAGAAAATATGGCATAAATGTAATTTCATATTTTTTCAATTTTTCATTTTTTTTCCAAAGGGTAAAATAGTAATTTCACTGAATTCCAGCTAAAATTGATCGGAATGGGTAGTTTTGCACTTATGTCAACTATGTAGAGTTATATTGGCACTTTCAGACACTGAAAGATTATATTGGCACTTACGTGAAGTAGGTAGGGTTATAAAGACACTTTTCACAAATTTAAAATATGATAATGTTTTTTGCATTTTAAAAAATACGATGATGTGTTTAGAAACTTTTTGAAAAGAGTGAGTTTTCTGACAAGCGGCATGTCCACAAGCTTATGGACGTACCACTTATTTTTTACCTTATACACTGCATTTGTTACATTTCATACAAAATTTAGATATTTTGAAAATATATTTTATATCATATATTTTTATATTTTCACCTTCAAATATATATTATTACTTGTTTTAACTTATAAAACAAAATATTTAAATTTTATAAAAAATTATAACATTTAATGTAAAAGCCCCATAAACTGTGCATAAACTTATGGAAATGCAGCATTTCCTGATACTTTCTCTCTTGAAAATTGAGTGATGTCTTAAAAATTTCACTCAAGGCATATCAACGTCGATTCCTTAAAGCAATGAGGCAATACAAAATCTTCAAGATTCATTCTAATTTTCAGAAATAAGTCTGGAGCCCAAAATGAGCTGAACTCACTAATCTTCCCCCACACCTTTTTAACCAGGTTTGTCAGCTAAAACATTAGAATAGCGCAAATATTCTATTCCAAAACTAGCTTTGACTTTCCACGGTCTTATTGTAAAAACCACATGTCAATTTGGTTGCATCAAATAATATTCATCTCGATTGTATTCCACCGTGATTCAACATTTTCAGAACTATCAACACAATAAATAATAAATACATCAGGAGGTGGCTAAAGGAAAAATGGACAGATTCATGGTAGTTTTCCTTGTAGACTTTAGCATCTTCAAGCCTAAGTGTAGATCTTCATCGCCTGTGATCAAGATCCAGTCGTCTTCGTACTCGTACTTGATTTTGAACTTCTCCACTTCTACTTTAAAGCGTTTAGCCATTTCTCCGCGCAACTCTTCAATCCCTGAGCTGCTGCCCAGAGTAAACATTATGGTGTCGTCTTTATATGTTGCCTTGCCAATCATGTCGTAACTCTGACAAATTCTATCGCCACTGGGGGCTGCATTGTTGTTATCAGTTTGGAATGGTGGTGCCACTTCTTCTGCTGCATTGTTATCAGGTTGTGGATTTTGGAGCTGTGAATTTGATTGAATCTGTCCCACTTTGTGTCTCTTGTGCGCTGGCCACGTTTTGATACCAACAGCTCTGCATCTGCGTTTCAGAGTAGATTTCCCAACTGCAAAATGCCAACAGCAGATCAAACATTGTCTTAATAGAAAATTTGAAGTTCAACAACTGCCCCTGTCCACGAATAAGTGTCCCGACTAGAGACACTTATCCGGGGGTAGTGGGATGGTACGTTTTTGCAGAGGTTTACCTCCAAGAGCTTTTGCAACAACGACCAAAGGATTGCCAAAATATTGTTTCAGTACATCGAAAGTGATCGGATCTTCAAGTAATATTGTGTCACGCGCATCGGGTAGCTGTTCAAGTTCATTCAGAGTGGTTGGATTTTCAGCCACTGTTGCAGCAACTTCCCTGGAAGAATGGGACGTGTCTTGTGCATTGGTAGAGGGCCTCAGGACATCCACAGCCATCTGATCTTCCAAGTAAGAATTGGTTGTGTCTTGTACACCTGGATGCGGGTTCAGTGTAATCCAAGTGTTTTGATCTTTAGCAGCCATTGCTGCAATAAGTTCCCTGACAGTGTTTTGATCTTCAGCAGCCATTGTCATCTGATCTTCCCTGTAAGAATCGGTTGGGTCTTCTGCATCCAGAAACGGGTTCAGTGTAATCCGTGTGTTCTGATCTTCAGCACCCATTGCTGTAATAAGTTCACTGACAGAATCAGTTGTGTCACATGCATTGAGATTTTGTTCGAGTAAATCCAAAGTCATCTGAACTTCCCTGTAAGAACTGGTTGTGTCTTGTACATTCGAATATGGGTTCAGTGTAACCCAAGTGTCCTGATCTTCAGCAGCCATTTCTGCTAAAAGATCCATGAAAGAAACATCTGTGTCATTGTTGGGACGTTTTAGTACATCCAAAGTGGTTAGATCTTCAACCATTGTTGTAATAACTTCCTTGGCATTGACATTACTTCTTCTATTTGCATTAAAGTACTCGAATTTCTCAGTATCCAAGTCGATCCCTTCAACCCAGAATTGCTCATTTAGTTTCAATCCCACGGCAAAATTAAGCTTTGAGAATCCCTGAGCCAATGTGGGCAACAGTGACTCTAACATAGCTTTTGGATTTCCATCGCTGTACTCGTGCTCGGGTGGAAGAAAGATTTCCAAGAACAAAGAATCGAGAGAGGGATGAACAAACTCCAATGGAATAACAAAACAGGCAGCAAGACCCGAGGAACGCGTGAAATGAACAAAAGGGTAATCAGAGAGAGTGAACTGACTTGTATCTCTACAAAAGCAAGGCCTGTTTACTGAATATGCTTCTCCCACCAAACTCTGTCCGTTCTTTACAAAACAGGTCCTGTATGTGGCTATCAAATTTTCAAAGTCCGAGAAACACCTGAGATCTTCGCTGCAAACTCTCATGTCGCGGAACAAGGTGAAGACAGAATTACTATCATCACACATGCAGGGAACCCAGAGCTGAATAAGAGGCAGCTTGTGGGCTTTCCTCACAAATTTCAGCACATTTTCTATGTCAAGACGAGGATAAAGCACGTCATCACGAATCTGGATGAAATTGTTGAAAATTCAGAATCAAACACGACAACATTTATCAATGAAAGAAAGAAAATGTCACTTCCAACTTAAAATCAATTGACAATGAGTAAATTTCCCACAGTCACTCCCCACATCTCCATTCTTCCAACAGTAGCTAAAAGAAAAGGGCACACGAGATTAAAAAAACACTTACTTTGTCGCATCCATGCGAAGGAGTGCTTGGACATGCAATCTTCAGCGCCTAAACGGAGGAAAAGGAGAAAAATAAATCACATTCATTGTATACGAATCAAAGAAGATAAATTGATGATGAGATCAAGCACGCATTAAAATTTTCAAACACCTCAAGCGCGTGGAGGGGTGGAAGGACATGATTAGAATTAGTACGGCTTTCCATTGTGAAGTATTCAAGAACTCCAACACATTGGCCACTTTCAAAGAGTGGGAGAGCCCAATAACTAACAATGCCGCAGCTTATCGCATAATCTCTGGTCGGAAACTCGTGTGTAGAGTAACACTTGATGTCCTGACAATATTCTGGGAATCCCTGTTCGAAAACTCGTCCAGGAGGACCTATTTCACTGTAGCTGTGATACTCACGCTCAACGCAGTGAATCCGGTACCTAATAATAGGATAGATAAGAAAAGTTAGAATATATCATTTCAAATCATATTCCTTGGATGCACTTTGTACTCAGCTATACATAAATACACACGGCCACAATCAGTCAGTACCAGTACCTGCAGAGTCCATTATAAAGGCCTCCACCACTAAATGGTTGCTCTGATATCCTCAACATTGTCTGCCCATTCTCGGATTTTATGGGTGCCCAAACTTGTAGTAGAATGGGGGAGCCACTGTCGAGCCTTTCGGACAATGTGACTAATTTGTCACAAATTGACCTTCGTGGAGTGCCTGTAGAACCTGCAATTCAGTCATGGCGTAAAAATCAGAACGGTATGATCCGTGTTAAGACAAGATTCGTTGTGATTAAAACCCCCTCCCAGTTCAGGACAACAACAGCGATTAAAACACAGTCAACAAAGAAGAAGAATGACACGCCATGTAAATCCAAATCGGAATCAACAATCCACTAGACAAATTGAAGAGTTAACCGATTATTTTCTTTTTCTCTCAGCACGCAATGTTATTTTCTAGTTAACTAACCAACAAATTATGTCTCTACCCAACACCCCTTTCACCATAGCGAAAGATGAAGAACAACTCCCAAGTTTTGTGGTCTTAACTAGCTCTTTTCCTCTTAAGGGATGTAGTAGCTCTATACACATACTAATGTATTTATACTAAATTCATACTCCTCCCCTCCTCAAACTATCAAATAATGGCAAAGAGGAAGTAATGATATTCAAAATCACTTACTTGAAATTATTAGCTTTTCTCTTCCGGTCGGGTACCAGAACAGTTCGAAGGTAGAACCCGTGTGGTGGGTCAAGCCATTGCGTTTCCCAGCAGCAGACATGAAACGGCCGATTGAACATGTTCCTCTGCTCTTACTATTGAGGCTTTCATGTGAGCTATCCATCAGATGTTCGATCTTATGTTTCGTACGCAGAGCGCCTAAGCAGGAGAAGTTCTTCACACAGCTTTGAAATATGACTACAGCTCCTCCATATTTATAGCTGAAAAGGAAGCTCAAATAAGTTCGAAATGGTTAAATAGAGTCCACTTCCAACGAAATCCCACTATGTTGATTAAAGTAGCACTTTTCTATGCTGTTTGACTTGGACAATTTTATGATTATTATCGTATAATATTAGTACTTTATTATGCTAAAATTGACTTACTCCCTCCATCACGGCCTTTCTCCACACTCTGTTAGTCTATTTATTTGACCATCGATAACTTTAGTTACGTAGATCAATGATGTATAAAAAGTTGTTATTTAGAATATACATGAAGCAAGAAATATAATAATACTTCACATGATGGTACTGTTGGTTGCATATTAATTGAAATTTATGCTCAAGTAAGACTTAAGAACGTTGATAAAAAAATATGTAGAAAGAATTAGAACCGAAGGAGTAATATCTTTTTAAACAAGTTAAATTGTATAGAATATTCAGAGTGTAGAGTGGAATATTAGTGTACGAATGATAATAATTCATCTTTTTAAATTAAAAAAGTATAGCAACCTTGAGAAAATAATCAAATATTTTAAATTTTAAATATAATAGAAATGAGAGGGCCAGAGGGGTGTACATAATTTACATCCACCCTCGAATAAAATTACTAACAAGTACTAAGACTCCCTCACTTATGGTATATACTTTATAACAATTGCAAATGTAAAACCATCCATTTTCAAACTTGCTTTTTGCCCTTTCCGCTACCTTTTCACATGGCTAGAATAATCTGATTTCTACTGGATTTAGCCCTGAAATGTTGAGCAAATCATGCAGCTTTGAAATGCTTGAACAGTTGTCCTTGTATCACTATAAATTATTTATGGCTCCTTCTCAGAGTGTCTTACTTTCATGTTTTACTAGTACTCGCTTCTTTATGGTATAATATTTGATACTTGTGAACTTTTTCTCTCTAGCACTTGAGAGCAACAGTGGAATACCAGGAAAAAAACATTCTTTTCCTTGTTCTAGCAACAAGCAGGGAAAAAAACATTCTTTTCCTTGTTCTAGCAACAAGCAGGGGAAAAAAAACCTACCAATTTCTCTTTGCAACCACACAGCCTTCATCATAAATACTGCAATTGAATTCAAACCTCCAACCAAGTACTCAGCCAAATATTCCAATCCCAGCAACCAGCCCAAACAAAAAATTCCATCCAAAAAGCTACCTTCCAGTATCAAATAAAATAGAAACACAGTCCATCAGCCTATAGAACATTAAGGAAACACACAAAACTTTATCCAAAAAAGAGTGAAAACAGAAGTCAAAAGGGGAAACGGGGAAACGGGGACATGGCGAGTAGGATCTTGGAGGACCACTGGTCGGAAGACTCGCGACATGGCTCTGAATTCTCGAAGGAGCATAGGGATGTTCCACTAGGGGACAGCCTTAACCGAAGCGTGAACAGGCCAGTCAGAAGAGGGCCAGTGCTTGTCGGGGATGAGGAGGACTACAATAATGGTATACGAGACTTTGCAAACTCGCTGGTATGGTTTTTTGTAGACTATAAGCAATTCAGTGCAGGGAGAATGCAGGCGCACGTAGACAATTTTTAGGGCGATGGCGTTAAAGTCATGGTAAAATCAAGAAGGTTCCATGTGCTCAGGTTTGACAGCCGGACACACATGAATGTTGTCCTCCACAACGGGCCTATGTCCGTGGCAGGTGGCATGTTGGCACTACGACGTTGGGTACCGGAGATGTTACTGTCACATACGCAGGTGACCACTGTGTTGTTATGGATAAGGATTTATGGGCTTCCTATGGAGTACTTAACACTGGAATCGGTGGCTAAATATGCCAAAGTAGTGGGAGATGTAGAAGAAGTGGTCTTCGGGGGTATGTCGGTAATGGAAAATGCCGATTACGCAAACGTAAGGGTATGGGTAGACATACATCAGCCCTTGGTATCGGGCTTTTATCTTCAGCTGAGGAGGGGAGTACGAGCTTGGATATCTTTTGGTTACGAGAGAGTCCATAAGCTTTGCAGAAGATGTGGAGGCATAGGTCATACCATACCTGTGTGACGTTTCCAAGATGATGCAATGCTAGAGTACTTCCTAACGGAGAAATTTCCTGCCTTGAGCCAGGATTTGGGAGCCAAAATATTCCGAGATAGCACAGCTGAGCTTTTCCAAGTATCAATGCGGGTAAATAGGAACCTCCCAGCCAGGTAGTGTACAAGAATCCCAGAAGACTTCCTTAGGAACAATGGTCATAGGTTCCAAGGAGAGGGGAATGATATCTCGAAAGGGTTCCAATACAAGGAGGACGTCATTCCTGAGTCAGAGTATGCAGTGCCACAACAAGGGGGATATAGTCCGGAATTCCCATAGACACAAAACAAATGCGGTAATTAATGCCCTTAATTACCCACGAATGCGGTAATTAAGTAAAGTATTAAATATTCTCCTAACCGGGCTGCTATACCTTCGGCCCAATGGCCTTCTTGGCCTTAACCTCTATCAAGAGCCCCTAGAAAAGTAGGGTCTAGACCTTCGAAAGCTGGAATGCCACGAAGGTCTTCGAAGTCTCGAATTCATGGGATAGTTCGAGGACTCTGAAGACTCGAAATGAACCTTGCACTTTGTTGCTTCTGCCTTCGAGGGTGAGAACCTGGTTTTCTAATCAACTCTGTCGTTTAGGATTTCAAAAAGGGTGTGCGCGTGCTGTACAACCGCGCATGTCACTGCTCCCCAAATGACATGTTGTTAGAAGACAAAGAAGCAATTGCATTTTTCCATAACTTTATATTTCCAAGGTAGTAATAATTACTCATCACTTCAGACCCCATAATTACCTCACATCCGCTCTTCCTTATTCACTTTTCTTGTTTACGGATGTCTTCTTGCAAGCATTCTTTATGTATTTTTCTCTCGAGCGATCCAATTTCTATCACCTTTCCCAAAAAAATCAGTAAGTCCTTTCATTTATACTCTCTTTCTAATCTTTTCGTTTCCTACCCTTTCAATCATGGCCCGCTCCAGTGAGGGTTCCGCTTCCGAGAAGCTTTCCAGTGAAATAAGGGTGGCCGAGACAGGAGTAAGTACACCGGAAAGAACCGTTAACTACCCGGGATGTACTCACTCTGAAGAACTCCAATACAATTCAGATGCTGGAGATGGCGTATCCGATCAAATTGCTAACAGTCCTGGGGAAGAAAAGGCTTTCCCCATAATTGATATGCCTCCTCGAGATTCCATTGAGAAATGGCTTCCAGGCATGGGCAAACCCTACATCAGGAGGTCCCCTACGAGTGGTAAGATTGGTTTTTATCCTCCTCCAAATCCAGGGCTTGAAGCCATAGAGGAGGAGGAAGATGTATATCTTTTGAGGGAGAAGACAATCCTCGAGGGAAGCACCCTCAAGAGCATCTCAGGTATCTCCTCTAGCTGAATTCTCTCAACAAATGAAGAAAGGGACTTATTGAAGGTTAAGGCTAAAGGACTCAATGAGGGAGCCCTCAGTTCTAGTAGTGGGAACCCTAGTATCGGGTTGGGTCTGGTGTGTTACCGGGATTCCCAACAGTAACGAGCAGATAGATTTTATGCGGAAGAAAATTTAGAAAAAAATCAACACCTAAATTACTATTACAGTGAAATTGTTAATACAAGTGTTAATCAAGAGTTTCAACTAAATATCTTCAGATAAAATTTCTAAAAGATCCGATAAGGATTAGTTCACGTTCATATTTTACATCATAACCAAAAGCTCTAACAGTCCACCCAGGATCTTTTCTCAGAAGAAGTAAAGACATTAAAGTATTTTTCTCTTACTGTTCTTCTTCACCTGAAAAAATGTTGTTTGACTAGGATAAGCTCCTTGCTTAGTGAGGTTTCATCGCCATTATTTACCCAGTTGAGTTTTAGTGATCACGGAATAATAAATAAAAAATAGCCACATAAGTCCGAGCACACAGTAAAAGGATACGGGTGGTCAATGTCGAGTTGTTGCCAAGTGCCTATATGGCAACTATGACTAACATACAAGACATAACCTTTTCAGTGGTGCCCGAAGGCGATCAGTCAGTCTAGAATTCATTCTTGTCAACCACGTCCAATCAGATATTCAGTTACGAGCTCGTATCAGTACAGATGGTTATGCTTGCATACTAAAAACTCCACGAGTAGCCGGTCTAATCAGACGGTCCGGTCTATACCGTTCCCCGCCGACTTCGACCAAACTACAATCGCATTAGGGTTCCCGAAATCAGAGATAGGTAATCAGGTAGCAGATAATTCAAGTTTGACACGACAAGATAAAGTACAAGTCGGTCATCCACATAACATATCAGAGCAGTATATGATTCAAGTTTGGTACGGCAAGATAAAGTACAAGTTGTTCATTCATAGAACAATATCAAAGTAGTTCATAAATTTAGTTTCACGATAATTGAGCACAGTATGATAAAATACACACTTAATTTAACAGTCAGTATATACCATCATTTAATTTTAACCGTCATATCTATCTCTAATGGGTTTCGAGTATACATGGTTCAAGTAAAGAGTAGAAAGGTTCGAGTATAAGATTTCAAGTACATGGGTTCAAGTACAGAGGGGTTCGAGTACAGGGGTTCGAGTACAGGGGTTTGAGTACAGAGGTTCGAGTATAGGGGTTCGAGTACAGAGGTTTGAGTACAAAGGTTCGAGTACAGGGGTTCGAGTACAGAGGTTCGAGTAGAGGATTCGAGTGAAGGGTTCGAGTGGTACTGGTGTTCAAGTGGTACTGGTTCGTGTGGCACTGAGTTCAAGTGGTACTGGTTCGAGTGGTAAGTGGTACTAGTTCGAGTGGTGAGGTGCAAGGGGTGAAGTTCAGTTGGTTAGGTTTGAGAGGTACGGGTTCAATGGGTGAGTTCAAGAGGTAAGGTTCAGTTGGGGAGATTCAAGAGGTATGGTTAGAGAGGTGAGCTTGAGAAGTAAAGGTTTCAATAGTACTAGTTCAAGACCAAGGGTTCAAGAGGTACAGTTCCAAGGGTTCAAGAGGTACAGTTCCAAGGGTAAAGGTTTCAGTAGTACCAGTTCGAGAGGTAAGGTTCGAGAGGTAAAAGTTTTCAGTGGCACTAGTTCAGGAGGTAAGGTTCGAGAGGTAAAGGTTCGAGAGGTACAGGTATCAGTGGTACTAGTTCGAGACATTGGTTTGAGATGTACTGTTCTAGAGGTATAGGTATCAGTGGTACTAGTTCGAGAGGTACGTGTTTCCAGTGGTGGTTCGAGAGGTGAAGTTTTCAGTAGGAATTCGAGGGGTGAAGTTTTCAGTAGAGGTTCGAGAGGTGAAGTTTTCAGTGGGGGTTCGAGAGGTGAAGTTTTCAGTAGGGGTACGAGAGATGAAGTTTTCACTAAGGGCTCGAGAGGTGAAGTTTTCAATAGAGGTTCTAGAGGTGAAGTTTTCAGTATGGGTTCAAGAGATGAAGTTTTCAGTAGGGGTTCGAGAGATGCAATTTTCAATAGGGGTTTGAGAGGTTTAGTTTTCAGTAGGGGTTCGAGAGATGAAGTTTTCAGTAGGGGTTCAAGATATGAAGTTTTCTGTAGGGGTTCAAGAGATGCAGTTTCCAGTAGGGGTTCAAGAGATGAAGTTTTCTATAGGGGTTCGAGAGATGCAGTTTTCAGTAGGGGTTCGAGAGGTGTAGTTTTTGGTAGGGGTTCGAGAGATGAATTTTTCAGTAGGGGTTCAAGACATGAAGTTTTCTGTAGGGGTTCGAGAGATGCAGTTTTTAGTAGGGGTTCAAGAGGTGAAGTTTTCAATAGGGGTTCGAGAGGTAAAGTTTTCAGTAGGGATTTGAGAGGTGAAGGTTTCAGTAGAGGTTCGAGAGGTGGAGGTTTCAGTGAGGGGTACAAGAGAAGGTTCGAGAGAGTCAGGTTCTGATGGCATCCTATGTATATAAATATATGTAAACATATACCCAGTTTAACTCAGTCCGTGCTAAGGCGATGCAACACTCACCTTAGTTAGACTTGGCTTGAGCAACCTCCATTTTCTACGTTACCACCGCTCAACCGCTGTTCTTTGGTAAGAAATATCTTAAGGCTGTAATTTTTTTTTTGAGAAGGCAGTGATGGGTATTTATACTAGATGAAACCATAGGGTTCTGACACCTAAACCTAGAATTTTATCCATTTAAACCTTAATTGCCTACGTCCACTTGCCCAAAAATTACTTTGGATAAATTTTCTCACATCCGCTTGCCGGCTTTCTCTTCCCATTATATTATTATTATTATTATTATTATAGTTATTATTATTATGATTAATGTATATGTACATATAAATATATATATATATATATATCCTCTTCCCGGTAATTTTTTTTGTTTATTTATTTACCTTCATCTGGATAAGGTTCAAAACCCCTTGCCCGAATTTCACTTTGGATAATTTTCTGATCTACTTGCCCAATTTTAAATTTTATTTTCTGATCCACTTGCCCAATTATTTCCTTGTGGTACCATATCCTAGCGTACCATTTGTTTTCCCTTTTTTGGTGTTTTAATTTGTTTGTTTACTTATTGTCTCATCTCATTTTTTATCCGTTCCTTTCTTTTAATTCTTTGTTTATTGGTTTTTCTTCTTTTCAATTTACAATACTTAAAATCAATTATATATATAATACAATTATATTCCTTGAAATCAAAATAATATTAGAAAGGATAACTTATTTATTTTATTCTTATTTGTAATTACATTTGAAAATTACTATTATATAAAATTGTGATAAGTATGAAAAAATATTAGGAAGTTATAAAATTAGTGGTTCTCAATAATTTAAAGGAATATTCGTTTTAGAGGAAGGTACAAGGTAAACTATTGGAGATGCTTTTATAAAAATCTCGATAATTATTTAACAACTCAATTTATCATTTCTTACTTTACTCTTTTTAAAATGTGAAATTTGTATATCCCACTTCCATTCTGATTCGACGTACTATTATTCCATTCCTCTTTCTTAAGTGAAACCTGTACTAAACACCAATACTTTATCATCATTTGATAGTAACTAATATATATTTTTCAATAATTAAGATTATTAATTCAAATTTACTTCGTCTGAGATTAACATCTAGGTTAATCCATAGTAATTATTTTTTTCCAAATTTATATTTTATAATTAGCACATTGTTCATCTCTATTTTTTCCAATTAGAGGGACATTAAAAAGGTTCAGTTGAGATAACATGATTTGTATCGGAGGTATATTTTATTTATTAATCTAATTGGGTTCGGGGTTTCACACCTGCCATGTCGAAAATTTTGGACTCAATTCCCCCTAGTCAATGAATAGCCCCGGATGCCGATTTTCAACCCTTCCAAGAGGGTAATACCCCCCATAACCTTCCCGAAAGAAGATTGTCCATCTTTCTCAGACACCTTCGTTGCGGGCTCACCTTTCCTTTTCCGCCCATTTTTTCCAAACTCCTTAGAAAATTCCAAGTGAGCCCTGCACAAGTCCATCCCAACGTTTTTGGTGATCATTATAATGTTCTTGACCAAGTGTGATGAGTTCGGTATTAAACCCAGTTATAAGCTGTTTTGATCGCTATACTTTGTGTCCTATAGTGAGTGGTCTACCGATATGATCGTCACGTTTTCAACCAAGAGGCACATCATAAGGTTTTTAGTGTTTCTGGCAATTCGGGCAACTGGAAAAGTTGGAAGAAAGGTATTTCGTTCGATAGTAGGAGATATCAAGTTCCTCCCAAGAACTGGGGCATTCGAGTTGAGTCTCCCAAACCTGGGGAATGTATTTGCCCAAATGCCCTCGAGAGGGGTAGGTAAAAATTGTTGTCCAGCTCCCTCGACTATAGCCTCTTCAACAACCCCAACCCCCAGATTGGCGGCTTTGCGTTCCCGCCCAGAGTCTATGAAGAATATGTGTATAACGTACACCGGAAGGATACAAGAAAGAGGAGAAGAGAAACTGAGGGCCCCAGAGATTGCCCTCCCCTCGAGACCGTTGTGTTATTGGGTTTACCACTATTTACTGACTCTCTCTCTCTTTTTCCTTTTTTAGTGGGTTTTGCTATGGGCTTAAAGAAGAAGGAGCCCTTGAAGCAGGGTCAGGCTCATTCAAAGAGGATCATTGACTCCTCGAATCAGGCTCCTAATCCCTCAAATCTGATGTCTCCCCCTTCAAATCCGGCCTCTCCTCCTACAGTAGGCCTCGAAAGGCCTATCTCAACCACTGGTGCTGAGGAGTCACCTCATACTAGGAATGTTCACCATAAGACAAGGGCGAACAACAATACTACTGATCCCTCCTTACCAAGACCGCTCACGGGATCACATGGTGGCGAGGATGTTCATCAACTATTCCCCCCCCCTTCGCATGATGCAGTGTCTGTATCCAGGATCGAGCATCACCTTTCAGCGATGGCATCTAATCGTAAGGTTTTTTTCCATTCCCCCCCCCTCCCTTCTTTTTTTATACATTCAAAAAAAATTTAGCATCCCTCTTTTTTTCATAAACATCAATCGGAGCTGAACTATTTTGACAAGCTTCCCAAGTATTCCACGAGGCCACCGAGAGGATGGACGAGACCATTGAGAGAATGGAGGCCTTCTTTTCCCTTTGCTCCGCTGTCGACGGTAACCTCTGTGAGAAGCTCAGCCAAAAGGATGTTGAGATTTTGCAGCTAAGGAAATCTCTCGAGGAGATAGATAAGGTGCTCGAGGAGAAAGGTAGAGTGATCGAGGAAAAGGATAGGGTGCTCGAGGAGAAAGATAGAGTAATCGAGGAAAATGATAGGGCGCTTGAAGAAGGATAAAAGCTTCTGGAAGGGGATAGACAGGGTGTTGGTGCCGAGAGGCATCAATGGACATTAGAGAAGGATACCCTATCAAAGAGGGTTCAAGAAGCAGAAAATCTGGCCATGCAAGTTCAACTGCTTGAGACCTTCAAACACAAGCTGTTGAACAGCCCTGAGCTATATAAACTTTTCTTGGATCTTCTAGGTGTGGCCAAGGAAATCGGTCATAGTGAAATAGCAGAGAAATTTTTAAAACCACAAGTGCCCGCCTCTCTATCTAAATATCTGGCCAAGCAGGTGGACAAATTGGTTAATCCAGAGCTTGAAACCACTCTGGACGCGAAGTGAGATGAGGCCATTAAGAATAACGGTCTTCATTTTGCCCTTTTGGATTTCAACAAGTCCAAAGGGCAGTTCTTCACTGCTGAGGGAATTCGTGCAATCCCCCTTCTAGAGGCTACATACGCCTCTCCTGAGCGTGATACCGATATTGGCCGAATGGAAGAAATGATCGCTTCCACATCAAAGGGGATGATTCTAGGGTTGGTCCCTCAATTGTAACCCCCATTGTTTTAGTATCAATAGAAATACTTTTTTTTGTTGCAAATTATTAATTTTTCCTTTGTTTTCTTTTCATAGTAAAATTCGTTGAAATCGGTGTTAGAAGACGCTTGTGAGAAGCTTTTGAGTGCCCAAAAAGAGCTGAATCCCTTCGAGATATTTCTAAATGTAATCAAGAGAAGGACTCCTTGAAGGAAAAGCTCCACCAACTTGAAACCAAAATGAAGTTGTGGCAATCTAAAGACCATCCCACTTTTAAGGGGTTTGTTAAGGATTTCCTTAGCAAAGAATTTAATGGTACTTACCCCATAGAAGTGGTCAAGGGTCGCGATCCTGCAGATGAAGAATTAGAAGAACTGATGCATCAAATTTGAAGTTTGGTTCCCTGAAATCCTGCCTTTCTACTGCGACTAGGCTTCCAGTAGTGGAAGGGTGCCTAATCGGTTATTTGGGCAAATATTTCCGACTGGTAGCCCAAAGGGAATTACTTTCCGAACAACATCTACTAGCTCAACGAAGAGTGGCTAGCCTGGAAGAGGACTTGCTCGCTTGGAAGATAGCCAGCGAGGATCCCTCTCTTTCAAGCAAAACTCCTCCGGCCCCTCAAGGGAGCCCATCAGGTGAAGATAGCTCTTTGGTGGAATCTCTTTTATCTGAGAATGCAAAACTTGTTGGGGAGATCGAGGCCTGAAAGATACAAGCTACAGAAGTGAAGCAACATTTTGCTAAGTATGAGAAAAAAATCGCAGGACAAGAAGTGAGCCTTCGTGCCCATATGCTTTCCCACGACATTCCCCCCTCCTACTTAATCAGCAATGATTATCTACCAAAGTTTCTACTTAAAGCGGCTCAGTACTGGATGGAAGAGGTTAACGTTCATGAGAATGGGACTCCTCGGCAGAAAAAAGCTTTTAACCTCATTCTCGATTAGTTGGCAAAGCTGAAGGTAAAGGGATTCACCCCCTCGAGCTTTCTCTCTGCCCCTTGGTCACAGAAGTCTGCCACTAAGGAGGTTGAACGGCATCTTGTCCCTTCGAGCAAAGTTATCCAATGATCTTCCTCAAAACATCGCAAAAGCACCGGGTCACCCTCGAAGGGCCCCTTTGAACCTTCCACAAAGAAGCGATGTAAGGTTGTCGCCGTTTTTTATCCCTCAGTATATCCTGTGGAGGAACAAATGAAGGACATCTGAAGAGCAGCCGGTATAAAAATTGAAGAACCTCGAAGAAATTGAGGCAAATGTGAAGGAGCTAGGAAAACCTATCTCCACTGAAGAATTGTTTCAGGCGGGATTTCCTCCCTCTATGTAAATATTTTTAAATGAATAAACTTAGATGGTTGCTTGTATCAACAATGTATTCATAATATATTTGTTGGGGTTTGAATCAATAACCCATATTCTTTCCATCTCTTATAGTTTACCCCTCGAATATGACTGCCATGTTCAATTTTCTTAGGCGTGGCAAAATACGAATATGTTCGGCAAGTAGGAATTAAGTAATTTAGGGACACAAGCATTTTACCCAGGTTTGGTGTTTCCACCTACATCCTGCCAATCTCGCCTACTAGCTTATCATTCCAAGATTACAAGATAGCCTTTGAGTGCCGCTTTAGAGAAAACCACTTCGAACATCAGTCGTAGCTGGAAATATCATCTAGAGCACCGATTTTAAGCAACCCGCTCGAACATCAACTAGAGTGCCGCTTTAGAGAAAACCACTTGAACATCAGCTGTAGCTGGAAATATCATCTAGAGCACCGCTTTAAAGCAACCCGCTCGAACATCAACTAGAGCACCGCTTTAGAGCAAACCACTCGAACATCAGCCGTAGCTGGAAATATCATCTAGAGCGCTGCTTTAAATCAACTCGCTCGAACATCAACTAGAGTGCCGCTTTAGAGCAAACCACTTGAACATTAGCCATAGCTGGAAATATCATCTAGAGCGCCACTTTAAAGCAACCCACTCGAACATCAACTAGGTGTCGCTTTAGAGCAAACCACTCGATCATCATAGCTGGTAGTATTTTCTCAAGTTGGTAATGTTCCACCTCCTTGGCACTCAAACCCCGTTCATCTGCTCGAGAACATAAATCCCCCCGGGTGCGATTCGATCACTTCATAAGGTCCTTCCCAATTTGCAGCTAATTTCCCCTCGGGTTCCATCCTGCTTTTCTCATTCTTTCTCATTACCGAGTCTCCCAGGCTAAACAACACCTTCTTTACCCTTTTGTCATGGTATCTTCTGACCCATTCCTTAACTTTAAACTCGTGTAGAGAAGCTTACTCTCTCTTTTCCTCTACCATATCCAAATCCAGACATCGATTTTGTTGATTGATTGTCTCATTTGCAGCAGCCATCATCCTTGGGCTAGGAACTCTTATTTTCGCAGGAATTACTGCTTTTGAGCCATATACAAGACTATATGGCATTTCCCCAGTAGTGAAAGACTCAGCTGTTTGATACGCCCATAACACTTTCGGTAATTCCCATATCCAATTACCTTCCGCCCCCTCGAGGCGTACTCGTATTCCATTTACTATTGTTCTGTTGACCACTTTCACTTGCTCGTTAGCTTGGGGGTGGTAAACAGATGTCACCTTTTGCTTAATCTAATATTCCTCGCACCACTTCTTAAAGGGATTCTGATCAAATTGTTTTTCGTTGTCCGTAATGATCGTTCTTGGGATTCCAAAGCGGCACACAATGTTCTTCCATCAAAAGGAGATGACTTTTTTCCTCTTATGTTCGTCAAGAGCTCAGCCTCTACCCACTTTGTGAAATAATCAACAGCTACTATTAGCTATCTGAATTTCCCTGGTGCTTCCGGAAAAGGGCCTACCAAATCAATCCCTCATTTGTCAAATGGCCACGAACTATAGATGCTTCTTATTTCTTCTTGTGGAACATGTGTTATAGGTGCATGTGTCTGACATTGATGGCAAGCATGAATATATCGGTTCGCATCCTCGAACATTGTAGGCCAGTAAAACCCTGCTCGAATGAGCATCCTCGCCATGAATCTGGCTCCCTGGTGGCTACCACATACCCCTTTGTGAACCTCTCTTATGAGGTAATCGGCCTCGTGAGGTTAACACATCGAAGTAATGGCTGCAAATGACCCCTTCTATACAACCCTCCTTCTTGCAACACATACATTGGAGCCTTCAACCTTATTTTTCCGGCATCCACTTCATTTTCTAGCAGGACACACTCCCTGAGATATGCCACAAACGGTGTCATCCAGGAGTCTTCCATTTCAATCGCCATCACTACAGGTTCTTCAATACTTTGCCTGCTCAAAGTTTCCATGAGGAGTTGTTGTTGGGATTGGGTTCCCAAATCCAATGAAGTGAGCTTACTTAAAGCGTCCGCTTTATGATTGCTTTCCCTCGGAACCTGTATCAAAGTATAAGATTTAAAAAAATTTTAACAGGTTCCTCACTACCTCGAGGTACCTCTGTAGATTACGCTCTCTGGCCTCGTACTCCCCATTCACCTGTTGAACCACAATTTGAGAGCCACTGAAAACCTCCAGTTCCTCCACCTGCATCTCCTTTGCGAGGCGCAATCCAGTGATCAGTGCCTCATACTCATCTTCATTTTTAGTTGCTTTAAATGAAAATTTCAATGCATAATGATAATCTCTGCCATTGGGGCAGTTAGTAGGACCCCGGCTCCACTTCCTCCTGAATGTGACGAACAATCTACATAAAACTTCCATATATGTCCTTGCCTTGTTTCCTCGTTCTGAATGGGATCCAAACACATCTTGAGGGGCTCTGTAGTTTCCACTATAAAATCTGCTAGCATCTGCCCCTTAATCGTAGCTCGAGGTTGATACTGGATATCATGCTCTCCTAATTCTACTACCCACTTCATCATTCTCCCTGAAATTTTTGGCCTTAGCAGGATCTATCGAATTGGGTGGTTCATGAGCACCACTATCTTATATTCCTAGAAGTAGGGACTAAACCTCCGGGCTTCATGTACGAGGGCTAGAATCAGCCTTTTGAGAACTGTATATCTTGTCTTTGGCCCCTGCAAGGCACGACTAACAAAGTAAATTCGATGTTGAATCTTTTCATTTTCTTTTACCAGTGTTACACTGATTGCTAGTGGCGACACGGAAATGTACAAGTACATAGTCTCATTCTTGTCTGGCTTCATCAAGGTGGGCAATGTCCCCAAATGTTCTTTCAACTGCTCGAATGCCTCATCGCACTTGCCATTCCACTCAAACTTCTTTTCTCTTCGAAGCACATCAAAGAAGGGCAAATGTCTCCCTGCCCCCTTCGATAAGAACCTGCTTAATGCTTCCAGAGACCATGTAAGCTTCTACACATCCTTTATCGATTGTGGGGTTTTCATTGTCTTCATAGCTTCTACCTTTTTGGGTTTACATCGATCCCCCTCTCTGAGACCATGAATCTTAGAAACGTTCCTGCTCCCACACCAATAACACACTTAGATGGGTTCAACTTCAAATTAGCTTCCCGAAACCTACCAAACGTTTCTTCCAGGTCTTTTGAAAATTCTTCATAACTTTTGCTTTTGACTGCCATGTTATCCACATATATTTCCATGTTATTCTCTATCTGTCCCCAGAACAGTCTATCAACCAGCCTCTGAGAAGTAGCCCCAGCATTCTTTAACCCAAAAGGCATCTTCTTACAGCAGTACGTTCCCACATTTGTAATGAACGATGTCTTTTCCTTGTCTTCTTCTGCCATGAGGATGTTGTGATACCCTTATGCGCGTCAAAGAATGCCAAAATTTGATATCCAATGATGGATTCCACAAACTTGTTGATTGGAGGCAACGGGTAACTATCCTTAGGGCAGCATTTATTTAAGTCAGCAAAATTTATACACATCATACATGCTCTATCATGCTTTGGGACCATAACTAGGTTAGCGATCCAATCGGGATAGAATACTTCCTCAATTACGTCTGCCCTCGATAACTTCTCCACCTCTTATTTAATAGCCTCAGCTCTTTCAGGAGAAAACACTCTTCTCTTCCGTTTCACTGGCTTAATCGAAGGGTTAATGTTCAGTCTATGTAGTGCGAGACTTGAAGGGACCCCCATCAGGTCAGATGTAACCTATGAGAACACATCTTCATACTCTCCTAACAAGTCTTTCACTCTTCCTTTCACGTCCTCAGGAATTAGTCTCCCAAAAGCTACTGATCATTTATCTCGAATAGGCATCTCTATTGTATTAGCTAATCCTACCTCTACGTGCACTGCTGCCATATCCATTTGCTTCCTCGCTTCTCGTATCACTGTGAGGTTACATTTTTGGGCCGCAGTCTGATCCCCTCGAATGGATGTCACCCCCTTCTCAATCGGGAACTTCATCATCAGGTGATAGGGCGACCAGATCGTCCGAGCCTGGCACATCCATGGCCTTCCTAGAATCACATTATAAGGGGAAGGTGCATCCTCAATAGCAAAATTACACCTGATGGTCACTCCCTTGTTGCCATCCACTACTCAAATGGGTAGTGCTATCTCTCCTATAGGGAATATCGAATTTCCCGTGAATCCTGATAAAGGGGAAACATATGTTTTTAAATTTTCATGCCCTATGTCCAACTGGTCGAACACTCAGTAAACATCACTTCTACCTCGCTTCCATCATCAACAAACACCCTTCTGATCAAGGACGTTCCAATAATGGCTGAAATTACCATAATCTGCATGGGCCATTTGGTCTGGCACAGCATCCACTTCCAAGAAAGTGACAATCTCGTCCGGCCAAAACCTCGTATGACTGGGATTTTCTATGGGAACCCTTCGAGCTTCAGCTCTTATAACAGCGTTCGAGGATCTCTCTTCCACCATGCCATTGATAACGTTAATTACCCTTCAGACAGGGGGGGTTTCTCCATTTTAGTTTCCTTGATTTCCCCCATGTAGCTCTTGGGGTCTATCATACCTTCCTTCCTGCCCCCTGTCTCGAACCACCTGTTCTCAAGGCCTTCTCTCTCCTCTACACCCATTATTTTTATCGTTTATTCTATATGGCTGCCACTGGTTTATCTGAGGCCTCGAGAGGCCAGCTTGGCTCCTATGTTCCTATTCTCAAAACTGTCCTTCCCTTTCACATCCATCAATCTCCATCCTTAACTGCATGCAATCATTTGTGTCATAGCCGTAATCCCTGTGATAATCACAGTACCGATTTATTGCTCTCCAGGATACCACCGAGTTGTGATAACTCTACAAGTGTTGGGGTTTTCAGAACAATCCTCTATGTATGCTTAAAATCTGTGCAGGGGTTCTTCCTCCAAGCGTTGGAGGCAATGGATTATACCTCTCTAAAGGTGTTCTTGTGGTTTCGACTGGCCTTTTTCCTCTATGCTCTACATTTCTTCCTGCTTTCTATACCAAGCTATATCTTTTCTTTCTAGTTTCCTCCTCTACCCTCGAATACTGTTCTACAACCTCCTGAAGTTTTTTGCAAAGTCTTAGGGGTATTGGTGCTCAGCTTCTTGTATAATTCCAGGTCCTTAATCCCCAGCAGGTACCCCTGGATTACCTCATTCTCCGTCTTTTCTGTCACCCCCAAACTCTCGTCTACATACCGGTGATAGAAGGTTTGTGTTTTCTCCTGCCTCTTGCTTCGTCTGGTAGAGCTCTAACAAGGTTTTGGTAAACTTCTTCTTCTGTGTGTACTGGCTCAATAATGCTCCGCTGAAGTCCCAATACGATCAAAGCGATCCCCTTGGCAACTTATTAAACCACTCATGTGTCTTTCCCCGCATGTAGCTACCTACCAGCTTGCATGTTAACTTCTCATCAAAGTCCCTCGAACTCATCAATCCCAGGAACGTCTTTATAAACTATCGAGTGTTAGTTTCATCACTATACGTGGGAAGTCCTACCGGGGGCTTCACCTCTATCGGACATCGAACCCCAGTTATTACCAAGATGAAATGAGACCCTGCGGCCCGGCCCAAGGGACCGATCAACCTATCCAACTCTTTTCTCAACAATTCACTTACATCCAAGGGGGGTTCGTGCTGTCCAACTGGCAGATTCAGCCCTCTATTGTGACCACCAAACTGTGGCACATATAGAGGTTGGGTCCCTCCGTATCCTGGGCTCATCCAATGTTATCCGAGACTTGGGTATGCTGGCGGTGAGAGTGGTTGTATATAAGGATTGTACAACCCCTGACTGATTCCCATACTCACGTATCCTTGCATACCAGAATAGTCCATTATTCCATATGATGCTCCTGGATCGGCCAGGTCAAGGATAGGAGTAGATGGGGCTAGAAGAAGTAGCACATATACGAGACCTTGGGAGTAACCAGGAATAGAAGGCTGGGGTCTAGCCTGTAGCGGTTCTCCAGCATATCCTTGATAAGGGTAAGCTATCGGGGATTGAGTAGTTATTCCCAAAGGTGAGGGCGGTAATGCTCACATCATAACCCTATCATCCCTCAAAGGAGGGGTGATTCGATAACTGGCAGCAGCCAGGACCTGAGCTGCTCGTTCCACATCTTGATTTGGGGTCGCCCTCCCCACGTTATGATTTTCTTGACCATAAGCTTCTAAATAAAAATCTCCCAAAACCTCTGTAAACCTTCCATCCCTCGAATCAGCCACCCTTTCAAGTAAGGAATTGGTGTTTCCTTATCTTTTCTCTCCATCGCTTCCAACATCCTCGAGGGCCCTAGCACGTCATTCGGGATTGGTGCCAGGGGATTTGCACCAACCGCCACTAAGGTTTCCCCCCTCCTCGTGGCCTACGTTTGTATTAGGCTCCGCTCACAACTATGTTCCCGTCTTTTGAATGTTAACCATTTTGTTGTCCTCGATGCTGGCATCATTTTCTCCTCCTGGATTCTCTGGTGTTAACCTTGGTGGAGATCCAGCCCCCGTGCCTATTGACTTCAACCTTTCACTCCTTCGAACTACCGGTCCATCTGTGGGAACGACTAAGCCAAATCAAGGGCTTGGGTTCTTTGCGCCACTTGATGTGACTTTTTTACCATCGACTGGTTCGCGGGCTTGGGTTCTTCTCAAACTAACCTACAATTAAACTGTCCCTGGGGTTCTATGGGTCAGCACTCTGATGCCTAAGTCAGTCCAAGCATCCAAATATGGTTAAGACAGAATGAATCATAAGTAAATGCATACCTTGTATTTATAGTTCATGTCCCAAATAATTTTCTCCTTAATTAATGCCCTTAATTACCCACGAATACAGTATAAGTAGAGTATTGAATATTCCCCTAACTGAGCTGCTATACCTTCAGCCCAATGGTCTTCTTGGGCTGAACCTCTATCACACACTAACGATGGAAAGAGGAACAAAGCATTGAATTCAAGGCCTGTAAACCGTGTTGGTAGTGATGGCCCGGGAGAATGTTCGGCGCAAAAAGAAAGGGAGCATTGGAGTAAAGACACAAAATTTGGGGAAAAAAATGAGACTCCAACACTGATGGAAAAGATGGCACAAGAGGATGGAGGTAATATTTTCTCACCTAATCATTATGTTATTTATGAAGTCTGATTGCGTGATCAAATAGAAGTCCAACCCACCTGTCAAAATCACACCAATGTCGTCATGCAAGTTAGCCAACAGCAAAACGGCCAAACAAAAAGCACTACTATAACAGGAGAAGCACATGGTGGTATACCAACCCACCATAATCCAACAATCATGACTAGCCCAACATATACAACATTAGACACCCAGCCACCAAATATTGTCCAAACAAAAACAAAAATATACACACCAAACCCATCCTCAAAAGTCCAAAACCAAGCCTAAACACAAGCCCAAATCAAAATAAACCAACAAAATAACATAACCCAAAACCAACATATATCTGAACCGTTGCAACCTATGTCTGACAAGATGTTGTTTGACTCTAACATTACAAATAGTGATGGTGGAGTAATGCTTAAGCCACAACCAGTGGACATTATTACCATCAACATACATCCCACCAACAGTCAGTCATCTTAGTCCATCAGAACATGCATCCAAGCATGAAGTTGGAAGAAGGGAACAATGTTACCTCTCTAACATGTGAGCAAATGGTTGATGGAGGTGAGAAATTTATGAAATAATGGGCATTGGGCCCAGAAAAGGGACTGGGCCAATTGAAGGGCCCAATTAGGAAAATAATACTAAGCCCGTTGGGACCAGCACAACAAAGGGCCTGCCGCCACAAGCTGTCAAGCCAAACGGCCATACAAAAATTAGTGCTACTCAGTTCAACCGCACTCCAGCCGCAAATGGAGAAGCCACCGGAGCAGACCATGCAAATGATGATAATTGACAGATACTTCTCCCGGGCACATCAATGGAGTCAGAGAGCATGGTGGGAGGACACATAGCCCGATCCTCTGGAGATCGTAGAATAGATAGCGTCGATGAGGACAAAAGTTGTATCGGAGAAGGTTGCTTTAAAGGCGGTGCCGAAGTTGACATCAACGACGGAGTTAACCTCGATCATAACCTAGGATCACTACAACCCCAACCCATGGTCTTCTCCGGCACATCACCAATAGGGCAATATGATGAACTCACGCCGGTATCTTAAGATGGAGTCAAAATCCTAATATTTGCATATTTGTCATACCAAGCCAATACCGATTCAACTCTACAGGCAGTTTTCTCTGAGCTGGAAACTATCAACAGCAAGAGGAGACTGGGCAATCTTAAAGATGGTGTCTCGAGCCAGAAGAACCAACAAATAAAAGAGGGTTGGGAAGTTCTACAATTGAATGAATGTGTAGGTGAAGTGAGGAGCAAACAGATGGAAAGTGAGCAAATGGAGGCCCAATTAGGGAAAGGAATGGGAGTGGGGTCCACTCCATTTATTCTCCAAATTGATACTATGACCAAATAGAAGGAGAATTCATCGTTTCATAACACTATTTTGGGATCAAAATTTTTCAAATTTATAACAAAGCGAGCTCAAGCAAAACAGTGGGTTACCCAGGAGGGTCAAGATGGAGCACAGGAGCAAGATTATCACCATTGAAATCAAACATAGCAACTAGAGCTATGATCGAGAGAAACATGATGCGCCAAAGAGGACCTATTTTTCTGTTCCCAAAAAGGGTACAAATTGGGCCACATAAGGGGTCAACTAATTTAGAAACCAGCAAAGAATAAGGGGCAAAGAAATTCACCAAATATGAATATAAAGCACTATCTTAGGCGATGGAGGAATTCATGCTAGTAGCAGGGAAGCTCGGAGACAAGAGGAAAAGGAACCTTGGAGTGGAACTAGGAGACATTGTGTTTCATAAGAGATCCAGGCGCAATGCAGACGATGAGTTATTCCTTATTCAGGTAATTAAGAAATTCCCTGAAATTGAGGAAAATGTAGCGATTGAGCAAGGAAAGATGTTAATTGTGTGAACTCGTACCTACGAGGAGGTGGTCATAGTGGTAGTGAATTCATGTGCAGAAGTTGACTATGGTACTTTGGTGGTTGGTCTAAAACAATCACCCAGAGGTACATGAATCTACTCAGCTGGGACTGCAGAGGGCAGACACACCCTTTGATAGTAAACACACTAAACAACCTCATTTCATAGTATAAACCCAGTATCACCTTTCTCATGGAAAATAAATGTAATTGTAGTAAGTTGAATAGCTAGCTAGGAAGTAGTGGATTATGTCAATGCTAGTGGCGGTTTGTGTGTAGCCTGAACACCTGACATCCAACTACGGGTAGCAAAAAGCTTCCCAAATTTTGTATCTTGTATTATTACCTCCCAAAATGGAGACGAGTGAAGCCTCGTGTTGCTGTACGGCCGCCCCGACAGAAGAAATAGAGAACAAGTATGTGATGATCTATATGAGGAGATTTGGAGATGCTCGATACCTCTATTGGTCATAGGGGGCTATAATCAAGTAAACGGAAATAAAGACAAGAAATGAGGGAACTTAGTAACGGACCAGGAAATAGCCGCTCTAGCCAACATAATACAAATGAATGACCTAGCTTAACTACTGAACCACAGACTGTGGTTTACATGGTCAAATGGACAAAAAGGAGACCAATTGATAATAGAAAGGCTGGATAGAGGATTTGCTAACAAATCATGGTTCAACCTCTTTCCATCGTATGTGCTGAGGAATCTACCAATGATGAGGTCAGACCATGGTCCAATAGTACTAAATACCCACCATCAGACTAACCGTGGTAGGGCTCAGTCGATGCATAAGTTTGAAGCATTTTGGACAAGAAGAGAGGAAGTAAAGCAGATAATCATGGATACATGGCATAACACATCCATGCAAAATGGACACATGTCCACAATGGTCAACAAACTACATGTCACGATACACAGACTGGGCAACTAGAGCAAAGAAAATGTAGGTTATTTAGAAAGAATGATCTGCATGAAAGTAGGGGAAATTGACAAGCTTCAATCGAGGAATGAGTCTGAAGCTACGAGTGTGAGCGCAAAAGAGCTGGATACCCTATTAACACAACAAATGATTACTGGAAACAGAGAGCGAAGACAAATTGGTATATGGAAGGGAACAAAAACATGAGTTTCTTCCACACTGGGCAAGGAAAAAACAAGGAAGAAATAAAATCATACAAATGAGGAACAACTCGGGGATTTGGATCACTGACCCGACTCAACTGAGGAACATGGTGGTAGAGTATATTAGTATGATGTTCGTTAAAGAATCAGTTATGCCACAGGATGCTTTTGGAGAATCAACCATTACCGGCGTTTTGCAAGTAATCAAACCCTCAGTCAATAATAAGCAAAGTAACAAACTATCAGCAAGAGTGATAGTGGAATAGATAAAAATAATAGTATTCCAGATGGGGAAATGGAAAGCACCAGGTCCAGACGGTATCCCAGCGGGGTTCTATCAACACTACTGGAATGAAGTGGGGGATGAACTTTCAAGATCAGTACAGGAACATTTTACAACAGAAAGGATGCTCAATGACTGGAATGTAACCAACATAGTACTCACCCCCAAAACAAAGGTACCATCTAAACCTGCTAACTTAAGGTCATTTAGCTTGTGCAATGTTACATATAAAAGCATTGCCAAAGTATTAGCAAGTAGATTAAAACATATTATGTGGTATTTTATCTCGGGGAACCAAGCGGCATTTATACAAGGGAGATCAATATTAGAAAACTCACTCATCGCGCACAAATTGATAGAAAAGGTCAGGAAGCAGAAGACAGGGAAGACAACAATTGCTGCAATGAAAATCAATATGAGTAAGGCCTATGATCGAGTGTCCTGGGACTTCCTTAGGAATGTCATAGAATGGATGGGGTTTCTAATTAAGTGAATTAACTGGATAATGGAGTGTATCACTGTCATATATTCCATCAAATTTAATGGGGAGATCTCATCACCATTCAAACCTATACAAGGACTATGCCAAGATTGTCCCTTATCACCTTTCCTCTTCATTCTTTGTCAGATAGCTCTGTCATCCATGATAGCATCAACACCATTCCAATAAGTACGTAGAGGTACACAATGTGGTATAGGGGTCCCAAGAGTCCCGAACCTCATGTTTGCAGACGACTGTCTCCTGTTCTTCAAAGTAACAGAAAGTGGCACGAGGAAATTAGTGTCCATGCTAAACCTCTTTGTAGCATACTCGGGTCAGCGTCTCAATTTTGAGAAATTATCAATTATCATAAGCTCAAATGCGAATGACTATACCACAAACCTTATCAAGTTAATGTCCAACATCAAACCTAATCTCCTGCAAGGCAAGTACTTAGGTCATGATATCAACTTCGAAGGGTCAAAGGTCAGACTATTCAAAGATCTGCAAAGGAAGGTTACTGTCATAACAACTATGTGAAGGAGGAGTGATCTGTCAATAATTGGGAGGATCACACTGTGCAAACATGTTCTTTGCACATTATCACAATACACTATAGGGACTTTTAGAATCCCAAAGACGGTAGCGAAAGATGTGGACAGACAGATGGAAAGGTTTATCTCGGCAAGAGATACAGGGGGAAGAGGGATCCACTGGAAATCTTGGTAAAAAATATGTACATCAAAATGGATAGGTGGACTTGGGATGAGATCAACGTCAGAAATGAATCAAACATTGCTAGGGAAGAAAGCATGGTCACTTTTGGAAAACAAAAACTCATTCTTCGTAAAATTCTTCCTTGTTAAATACTACATGAATCAAGAAGTATTGAAGCCAAGACAGAAGCAGGGCGATTCGTGGGGCTGGAAGTGTATACTCTAGGGGCTAGAGCTAATCAAACCACACCTAAAGTGGAAAATTGTGACAGCGAAGGCTGTGGACATCTAGCAAAACTGGATTCCAAATTAGCTGAATCCAATCTGTTTCAATATGGACACACTTCCAGCCCTCGGCTTCAAGGTATATGGCCTGATTAATGCACAAAAATGATGGAGGATGCTGTTACTCAGAGTGTTGTACCCAAGCCAATCGGTTAAGGAAATTGTAAAAATCCACATCCCAGCACATAGTTTGGGGATGCATATTACTTTGTCTGGGAGAAGGAATTACTAGGGAAATACACAGTAAAGTCAAGATATCATACTGCATGGGAGGATAGGAAAAGAGTGAAACCATTGTCCTCTACACCACAAACTACCGACTTTGAGGAATCACAAATGTAGAAGTCCCTTTGGAACAGTAACATCCCTGAACATATGGAATTCCTCATATGGAGAATGATTCAAGGAGCATGTCCAACCAAACCTAACCTAAGGGGAAAAGGCCTGAATCTATCACCTAAATGCCAAATGTGATTTATAGCAGACGAGTCGATACAACATATGATCTTCTAATGCAAAAATCGCAAAAAAGGTTTGGAAACAGAGCAGATTAGGACTAAACTTTAATTCAGGTAATCCTATCTCACTTAAGAACTGGCTACAATAGTGGTTCAGAGTAGCACCTGGGGATGAGGATAAAGATCCAGCATGCTTCATAATATGGTCAATATGGTGCGCTAGGAATACAGCCACCTTTGATCTGACCTCCACCCCATCATTTCAGCACATTAGGGATGAAATTGCATCACTAACTTACATGGCTAGAGAACGGTAACTCAATCGAGGACTATCCAATCAAGACCCAGATGTTGTCCCACAAACAACAGATCAACAAACGGACAGCAAGGATGACCCAATCAAGGAAACCATCAAGGCGGGTGACATTACCCTATTGTGGCTTAAGAAAGAGAAGAGTGCGAACCACCTATTTCAGGATCCAACCATAATGACCACCAATGTGGCAGTAATAACAAGGGTGAAGGAGTTGTGGCATGATGCACAAGACCAATGGATACGGAAGAGAGCTGGAAAGGTACAATGTCACTACAGGCACTGTCAATTGTCCAAGCAGAATTAATGTCTATCCTACCGGCCCTGAAGCAAGCAAGTGTCAGAAGGAAAATGTGCCTCCTGGTCAAAACTGATTGTGAAAACGCATTACGCTATATCACCAAGTACCCTGAGATCCCGCCAGATGTAAGGCAACTAGTTAAGGAGATCCTAGTGTTAGGTATGGTATTTTACAGTCTATCTATCGTTGAGGTGGATAGAGTAGAAGTAGCAGAAGCACACAACTTGGCACGCGCCAATAGAACATGTAACCTAAACCCTATTCATGAATGAAAGTTAACATTGTTGCAAAAAAAACTCCTTTATGGTAGAAATGATGTAATTTTAATTTTTAATTATTCCAATAGAATGGCAAAAGAACTTATTTAAATATCCACTTTATGGCCAACAACTTCTAAATTGGATCCATATTTTCCCAGAATACTCCTATACTCCCACACTTATACTCTACCACTTTAGGTTGCTTAAAATATTGAACCAAAAGTAATTGGGATGCTCATTGTATCCTACCACATCAGGGTGCCTAAAATATTATACAATGCCACATCAGACCTGGCCATAATTGGGATGCTCGTTGTAGCTTGTAGATTATGGGTCTGATAGGTCCAGGAAGGGGAACCCTCGTTATTGAAGGGAAAATGGGCCTCGAATTCAGTACCAGTTGGGTTTCGAGTCCAAGTATCATCAATGAGTTTGTGAACTCGTGTTGTGGTCATCCCCTAAACCCAACCAAGTGTAATGTTGTTGTGTTTTTGAACATAGGGTTTCAATATTGCTAGGGTTCGTATGAACAAGGAGATGTCGATGTTCTCGATAGGTGTGTGATAATTTTGTTTATGTGGCTGTGATTGAATGATATGTCGTGCTGAAATTGTTGAACTATAGGTGTTTAGTTATCCATCCATAAATCGATTTCAGATGCTTGGTAATATGAATTAGTTCCCGTGGGCATTAGCTCTCTAATATATGGCTTGTGTTTCTTTTATTGGATGATTGTTATGCTTGGATGGCTTGGATTGGTTGTATAGTTGTAGGTAGCTTAGTAAATGTGGTGTTGGGTGTGTTCAACCCAAATCTCATGCTGGAAGTTGAGAGAGTGATTGTTATATAAGTGAGAGTCCTACCACATTAGTATACGACATTTTGGGGTTGGACCCAATAAAATCGTGTGAGTTTGGTCCAAAGCAGACAATATCATACTGATGTTGGTTGTGGTGGGCTTGACAGTCCCATCATGTGGAATGTCGAATGCGGAATGTCTTATTTGTTGTATAAGAAGTCTTGTAGCAAGTACTGAAAATGTACTAATCTAACCTTGTGTTTCTCCATTAAGTACTAATATAACCTTATGCGTTTTAGAAATGTGTTGTTATAACCTTATGTTTTAAAAGATGTATTGATCTACCCTTATGTTTTTATAAGGTAAAATCATCCATTTTTTGTAAAGAAAACCAAGCAATGGTCTTTTTGGTCATTTTTTGGTGGTTAATGTTGGATTTTTCACAGTTAACGCCAATAGGGTTATTTAAGCACTTTTAATGAAAACATGGGTTATTTTGACACTTTAAAAAAGTTAAGGATTACATTGACACTTTCAAAATTATATTGGGTCATTTTGGTATTTCATCTCATATAAAATTGTTTAGTAGTTGAATTTTACATGCTGTGAAACTCACTTGTTTGACCAACTAACGATTAGATAATGATAAATTTCGTTTCAATAACTTTTATGATAGAATTGTAATCATTTATATTTTACTGTACATCTTAAAAGTTTTTCATTTTTATAAAAAATTTGTTGCAATAAATATAAACAAACATCAATCACCCAATTAAATATGTTAACTATACTCCCTTGTCCCACAAAAGTTGCCCATTTACTTTTCAAAGTCAAAATTTAAAACTTTTACCCAAAATTTCAACTAATATATTATTATATAATAAAAATATTACGTGATTGAGATATTGTTAGATTTATCTCAAAAACTATTTTCTTTTTGATGGGTCTCCTCGAATGCGGTCTGTCAATAAGTTTATGGACATGCCACTTATTTTTTACATCATACACTGCATTTGTTAAATTACATACAAAATTGATAATTTTTGAAAATATTTTTTATATCATACATTTTTATATTTTCACATTCAAATACATATTATCATTTGTTTTAACTTATAAAATACAAATTTTATATTAAAAAAATTACAACACTTAATGTACAAGCCCCTGTGGACTTTCCATATTATACTCCCTCCGTTCCGTGGACTTTCTCTTTTTTGAATATAATTTTTTATGCAAAAATATTATGCTCCCTCTGTTCCAGCCTATTCTGCAACAATCTTTTTAAGTTAAAGATACAAACTTTGACCACATATTTAAATGTGTGTATAAACAATAATTTTATGATATGAGATATGATTAGATTCACCGTGTAGTTTTTGGATATTAATTTTTTGTACATTGTTATTACCCGTATCTATATAAAACATATTTATTGGATACCAGTGGAAAAGTTCAATGAAAAAAAATAATGGAGGGAGTATAATTGGTAAGGACTACTCAGTATGAAATCTTGCTCATGTCATGGAACGATGTCACCTTTGCCTTTATCCCTTTTTCGGCACAGGAAAATCGGAACTCATGGGGGCGACACCTCTCCGGGGACCCATCGTCCCTTTCCCCCAACCATCCAACCGCCGTCCCCGTACTCCGCCGCCTCGCCTGCTCCGGTACTCGCCCATTTCCGCCTCAGCAACCGCCCCCGCGCCGTCACCGGAGAGAGTGACGTGGAAGCCGAACCCGGCTAAGCTGAAGGAAAGGGAGGCAAAAGAGAGGAAAGAGCAAACGAACAGGAAAGTAGCATCCCAGAAGGCAATATCGATAATACTAAGAAGAGAGGCCACAAAGGCGGTGATTGAAAAGAAAAAGGGCAGTTCCAAGAAGCTGTTACCTAGAACTGTCCTTGAGTCCCTTCACGAACGAATCACTGCCCTCCGCTGGGACTCTGCCCTTCAGGTACCTCTTTAAAACCGACCCAAGTGTCCTATTTTTTCTTAATGGTTAACGGCTCGTAGGTTATCTAATTTTGTTAGAATAATGAGAATAATGGCTCTGAATTTTGATACCATGTACAGAATAATGATAATAATTGACCTATCCAATCGGTAGTCGCAGTGTATGGTCTGAAAATATAAGTTTTAGTTGTATCATGTATGTGATAAAAGAGATTGATGATTCAACATTTTTATGCTTAATTGGGGGGGAAAAGTTAATTTGGATGAAGTAGTGACTTTTTGGAAGGATTCGGGTAATTTCAGGTTTTTGAGCTCCTTCGTGAGCAGATATGGTACCAGCCGAGCCCCGGCATTTATATCAAACTGATTGTGATGCTTGGGAAATGTAAGCAACCTGAGAAGGCTAGCTCATTGTTTGAGCTGATGATCGAAGAGGGCTGTGTTGTGAGTACCGAGGCTTACACTGCTCTTTTATCTGCTTACAGCCGGAGTGGCATCTTTGACAAGGCGTTTTCTCTACTTGAAGAGATGAAAATCACTCCCGATTGTCAACCCGATGTCTTCACGTACTCCGTCCTCATAAAGTCGCTGCTGCAGGTTTATAACTTTAATAGAGTAGATTCTTTGCTTGCTGAAATGGCAGAGCAGGGAATCAGGCCGAACACGGTCACATACAATACTCTCATTGATGCTTATGGCAGAGCCAGAAGGTACATAGCTTTTTCATTATTATTTTTTAATGACAGAAACTGATGTTGTTTTAACATCCATGCATGATGCATTCATGTAGTTATGAAATGTTGAGTTCCTCTTGTTGATCACAATACTGAAATGTAGAGTCCCTCTAGTTTGATCATATCTGAAATGTAGAGTCCCTCTGATTTGATCAGATTCTGAAATGTCAAGTTCCGCTCGTTTGATCACATTCTGAAATGTCAAGTTCTGCTTGTTTGATCACATCAGACCTACTCTGTGTGGACCTTTCCCTGTGAATATTACATTATTTTGTTGGAGACTAGCCTGATGTTTGGTGTTGGTAGTGAAATTTTCACTAATGCTATGAATTATAATCTCTTGAAGGTTTGTGGAGATGGAGTCGATGCTTGTAGAAATGCTTAGGCAAAAGAACTGTGAACCAGATGTGTGGACCATGAACACTACATTGAGAGCCTTTGGTGGGAGTGGCCAAATTGAGATGATGGAGAACTGCTATGAGAAGTTCCAGAGTTCTGGGATTGAACCAAACATCAAGACCTTCAACATACTCTTAGATTCGTACGCGAAATCTGAAAACTACGAGAAAATGAGTGCAGTGATGGAATACATGCAGAAATACCACTTCAGGTGGACGCTCGTGACTTGCAACATCCTCATAGATGCATTTGGCAGGGCCGGGGATGTGAAGCAGATGGAATTCTTGTTCAGGCTGATGCAATCCGAGCGAATAAAACCAAACTGCGTTACTCTCTGCTCCCTCGTCCGCGCTTATGGACAGACTGGAAAACTCGAAAAGATCAACGGAGTACTTAGGTTCATCGAGAACTCAGATGTAATGCTCGATACAGTCTTCTTTAACTGCCTCGTGGATGCATACGGGGTGATGGGATGCTTCAGGGAGATGAAAGGCGTCCTGGAAATGATGGAGAGGAAAAGATGTAAGCCGGATAAGGTAACATATAGGACAATGGTGAAATCTTATGCTCTTGGTGGAATGACTAGCCATGCCAAGCAGATGGAGAGGGTGCTTGCATCCTTACAATAGCCTTTTCCTTGTATATAATTTATGTAAATATCGAATTGATTTTTCTCAGCCTACTTTTAGATTCTCTGGCGCAATCTGAAAAATGCGAGATAGAGATCT
The DNA here is from genome assembly GCA_037428765.1 of Rubia yunnanensis. NCBI lineage: Eukaryota > Viridiplantae > Streptophyta > Magnoliopsida > Gentianales > Rubiaceae > Rubia > Rubia yunnanensis. The sequence goes on from CM075062.1 coordinate 17,006,573, forward strand.
GAAGCAGATTCTCTCGTGTCTATAATATCTTCATATAGATGCATTGTGGATTTGAAGCAGATAGAGATCTTGTTCAGGCTGTTCCAGTCTGAGCGAATTAAAACAAACTGTGTTTACTCTCTGATCCCTTAACAGGGCTTTTGCAATGCTCGATACTGATATGTTCGAGTGCCTGGTGGATGCATATGGAATGGTTCGTGGAGATGAAATGGTGATTTGAAGGAGGAAGATATTACAGATGAACTAGCGTTGTTTATACGCTCAACAACGGCAATTTGTGCAGTAATGAAAATGTGCTTGAGCGCCCAGTATTTTACTTATGCCTTGTATTTATATTATTTAGTATATAATATGTATTTTTAATTTAATTTAAATATATTTAATTAAGAGTCCGTCTCTTGAAAGGCGATCTTTCTATAAGTTATGGAAAAATTAATGTTTAAAGTGTAAATTAGAAGAAATGAAGATAAAATTTTTAAGTTGCATGAACCGGGTTATAAATTTCATAACTACTACATGTTGCATACTAAATTTTTAACATTGCAATTAAAATATTACCTTTTATTATTCTAATTAAACTCCGTCTTTCCATAAGCATATGGAAAGACTGTCTTTCCCAAGACTTTGCCTTTAATTAATATTAAATAAAATTTATTATTTACTACTGCCATGCACCGCCGTCGTCGCTGCTGATCTTCTCCTTTTCTCTTCTTCTTCTCTAGCGGTCTCCTCCTCTTCCGCCGCTGGTCACCGCTTCTTCCCTTCTTCTTTCCTCTTCTCTTCTTCTTCTTCGCCTCTTCTTCTTCTTCTCCGTTTCCTTTCTCCGCTCTCCGCCGTCCGCAGTGCTCCGGTGACTCTGCCTTCTCCGGGGCGACTTCTATCCCCGCTCTCCTCCGATCCCAATTTCTTTCTCCTCTCCCCGTTCTCCTTCTCCTCCCGGTTCTCCTCTCCCCGCTCTCCTTCTCCTTCTCCATTCTCATTCTCCTTCTCCTCCCGGTTTTCCTCACCCGGTTCTCCTCTGCTCTCCGCCACTCTCCTCTCCCGCTTCTCCGCCGCTCTCTGCCGTTCTCCTCTGCTTCTCCACTGCTCTCTGTCGTTCTCCTCTCCCACTTCTCTGCTGCTCTTCTCTCCCGCTTCTCCTCTCTGGTTCTCGTTTCTCCTCTCGGACTGGGTTTTGCTCGACGGGGACGAAGGAGAGGGAGGGACGGTGAGCTAGGGTTTTTCTCGACGGGGACGAAGGAGAAGGAGGGCGGGCTAGGGTTTTGTTGAGGATGGGACGAAGGAGAAGACGACCAGCGGTTAGGGACGGCGGCAGGCTAGGAACGACGGTGGCGGGCTAGGGTTTTGCTTGGGATGGGGACGAAGGAGGAGATGAAGGACAATGGCGACGGGGGAGCTGGGGACGGATGGTCGGATTCCGATGGTGGCGGCGACGGCGGTGGCAGAGGCAGATTGTTTTTTTAAAAAATTAAAATTAGTATTATATATGTATATACGTATTAGGGCATAAACTAGTAAAATACAGGGCGTGATATGTCAACACCCAAATAATAGAGGGAGAAGAAAAAGGAAACAAGACGGGGAGAATAGGGAATAAAGAAAAATCGTACATGCATAAATGGTCGCGGTTCAGAATTTCAATGTGTCTGTAAATCCCATCCTCCAAAAAGTATATACAATTAGCATAGTGGAATTCTATTATTCTATATGTGCATAATTAGGGGTGATTTAAACGTTAAAATAATAGTCTCTCCATTCCAAGCAGAAACAGAAGGTTGCTTCTGTGCTATTCAAGCTTCTCTGAGAATGAGCATTTCCAGTATGGTTTACCCAAAATCAACAATCTTTGCAGCGTCGATAAACAAGCTGAGAGTTTGCTCATTGGGAGATAAAGGGAATCATAGATAACTTGTTACAAGTTACTTCTTCCATGTTATCGTTTAGGTGTATAGTTTACTTTCTGTTGAGCATAATGTAGATTGGGAAGAACCTTTTGTAATGCTTTGTATGTCTAATATATATATATATATATATATATATATATATATATAAAGTATGGTTGTAAAAAAAATGACAAAAGAATAAAATACTATAGTTGATATTTTAAAACACAGTAGGCTACTTCATAATGATATGTTGTTGAAAGTGATAATAAATCATGATCGATCGAGTAAGGTTACGCACATCACACATTATCCACCTATCAACTTTTACAATTGATAACCTAGAGAACATTACACATTGGATACAAATTTCCCTAACTATAAGGCTTATATCGGGGGGAACTTATGGAGTAGTTCGTGATGTATCGTAGGATGTCGTTGCAGCCTGTTTGGATTAGTAGGTGCACAGTTCCTCTAGCACCCAATTGTTTCATTTTGTTCATGATTGGTACTAGTTTTGCTTGAGCTATTGAGGGAGCTTGAACTGTCGTCGTTACTATCCACTCCTCTTGTTAAGGAGATATTTTGTAATATTTTTAGTATATCTTGTACCCTAAATAGAATCATTTTTCATTTGTAATTTTGTATATGCCTATATATTACACACTTGTATCATTAATAAAATCAACCGTTCATATTTTACATGGTATCAGAGCTAAAAGTCTTGAAACCCTAAAACCTAAAATTTTCCTCCGTCGATTCATGCGACGCCACCTTGATTTTACTTCACGCACCGCCGCCGCTGATCGTCGCCGCCGCCTTGAAGCTGTCAGAGCCACCATTGTCGTTCTCTTCCCGCTGCCATGGATCTCTACAATCAAGTTGAAGTCGAAGATCTCGACGTTGCCGTTGATCTTGTTGTTGCCGCTAGTGATGACGATCTGAAGCTTCAAATCGGAACTGATCCACCCCCCGCTCCCGTCTTGCTCATCGATGTCGGTGCCACCATCGCGGGCCTTCCCGTCGGAGGTTCCCCACCATCACTCCAGGTTCCCGGAATGCTGAACTTTCTTGATTTTCCCACTATCGATGCCGCCATCTTCCAGGCCGCCGTAAAGGCAATGACAGTCGCCGCTGCTCATGCCATTTACCATTCGACCGGCGTCTCTGCTCATGTTTTGCCCACTACTCATCCCCACTATGTTCATCCATCAGATCATCCATGTTTGAAAATCTGTCTTGAGATCTTGAAGGGTGATAATTTTAATGAATGGAGTACCTCTCTGCTTAATGTGTTTTCTGCTAAACGTAAGGAGAGTTTTCTTGGTGGTTCTATAATTAAGCTCTTACTTGGTGAACTATTTTTTTATGACTGGAATATTGTGAATTCAATGCTTATTGGTTGGAATGTTCAACTCTTGATCCTTCCATTCATTCTGGTATTATTTATTGTGCGTCTGCTAAGGAGCCTTGGGATGACCTTAAGCAGTGTCTTTTATAGTGGTAATGGTCCGCGCATGTGTGATATCCATGCGACCATTTATATTTGTCGTCAGAATGGCCAGTCTATTGCTGCTTATTATGGAAGGTGGAAGAAGTTGTGGGATGAGTTGTTTACTTACATGCCTGCTCAGACATGTGTATATCTTGTTGCTTCTGTTGCCATTAAGGAAAGTAATAATGAGATGGTTCATCAATTTCTCATTGGTGTCGATGATGGCTATCATACACTTAGATCATATATCTTGGCGCGCAATCTCTTGCCATCTGTTGGTTGTGTTCACTCGCTTGCAATTCAGAAGGAACGTCGCAAGATAGTCTTCAATGCCCGTGAATTCACTTTAGACACCATGGCATTTGCCCCATGTCGCCCGTCGTCGTTCCCTACTTCAAAGACAACCGCCGCCGCCCCAAGAAATTTGCTCGACGCCGCAAATGCCTCTTGATCGAAAAAGCCTCTTGTGTATTCATTGCAACCGAAAGGGGTACGATGTCACTACTTGCTTTAAGATCATTGGTTATCTTGATTGGTTCATTAAAAACAGACCACTGGGATCCGGTTAGAGAGCTCAGAATCGGCGAAACTGCACCCCTGCAGCCACATCGTTCGCCGGAGATGCCCCTGCTGCCACCACAACTCCACCAGTGGTAAATGTCAGTATCGTTTCGATGCTGATCGGACAACTCTGGTATCGCCTTCTCCGTGGAACAATGGAGTATGGTTCTTAACATGTTCTCTAAGATGAATAAAACTGACAATATGTCAGGTAAGCCCACTTTACCTTGGATTCTTGATACCGTAGCTTCATATCATATGATCGGTGCCAAGGATCTTCAGCATGATATTGAACCTGATGATGATGTTGATGTCATCCTACCTGATGGATCTAACTCGGCTGCTACTCAACACGGCAATTTATACTTTGGCAATGCTCTTGTTTCTTGTGTTTTATTTATTTCAAAATTACGTTGTAACTTGTTATCATTTGCCAAATTAACTACTACTTTAAAATGTCTAGTTTTGCTTACCGAGAAATTATGCATATTACAGGATATCAACACGAGGACACTGATTAGCGCGGGTGATCAGCAGGGAGGGTTTTATTGGTTGTGTAGACTGGGAGCTCCAACGCCGTCTTCGCGTCGTCTGTCTCCATGTCGCCTCCATATCTTTGTCTGATTTATGGCATCAATGTTTTGGGCATTCGTCCTCTTCAGTGTTGTCTTCTATCCCAGTTATTGCTTTAAGTCGTAGTCATTTGAAAAAAAATGCTCCTTGTTCCATTTGTCATCGGGCAAAACAGTCCAGAACTAGTATTCCCTTAACTAATTCTAAGGCCAGTATTTTATTTAAACTTATACATTGTGATGTCTGGGGGCCTTATGGCTCACCTTCCTCTAGTGGATCATTAATTTCTTAACTGTTGTTGATTATTATTCCCGAGTTGTTTGGGTTTATCTATTAGTTTCTAAGTCTGATGTACTTGCCAAGATGAAGGAGTTATTTGCACTTGTCTAGACACAGTTTCGTCGTTCAGTTCAACAAGTTCGAGCCGACAATGGAATTAGAATTCTTCCTCTCATACCTTACTTTGTTGAGAAAGGAATTTAGTTCGAGACTTCCACTATCTACACCACAGCAAAATGGGCGAGTGGAACGGAAGCACAACCACATCTTAAATGTGGCTCGTGCTCTCTGTTTCCAAGCTTATTTGCCGATTGACTTTTAGGGAGAATGCATCCTTATTGTTGCCTACCTGATCAATCGTACTGCAACACCGATGTTGAATGGCTGCTTGCCTCATTAACTTCTTCATGGCCGCACATCTGATTACAACCATCTCTGTGTATTCGGTTGTTTGTGCTTTGCGCCTCAACTCCTAAAGTCGCGTAATAAGTTTGCATCCCGAAGTTGCAGGGTTATCCGCTTGACAAGAAGGCATGGCATGTTTATGACTTGGAGTATCGTACTGTGTTTGATAGTTGAGATGCTGTGTTTTATGAAGATTTCTTTCCGTATGCATCTGCTACTGATTTACCTTATTCCAATGTTGTGGTGCTTTCACCCCATCCTGCTGTGTACAATGTCATGCCGCTAGTTTTGATGTCACCACCGGCTTCTGGACCATCGCCAGTTCCGATCCAGCTGCCACCGATGATCGTACAGTCGCAGCCTGTGCCACCGGTGCCCTTTCTGCGATATGCTAATCCATGCCTGAGCTACGGTCTGCCCTGCCAAAGTTGATTTCAGCTCAACCTGAGCCACGACCTGAGTCGCAGCATCTTTCCAAGTCTGTTACAATGAGTCTCCGCTGCAGCTGCCTACTTGACCGTCAAGCACTTGTCTTCATCACCCACCAGTTAAATTACAGGATTATGTCTGCACTAATACTTGGGCCTTAAGCCCCCTCCCCTCTGTTGCTCTTCTCTACCCTGCCTTATCTGTCTTCAGGTACTCATTATCCTATTACTGATTATCTTTTGTGTAATAATTTTTTGGTTTTGCATTCTAGATTTTTTGCTGCACTTACAGATGGCTTAGACCCTGTTACGTATTCTGAGGTTCTTGTCACTCACAATGGCGAGCAGCAATGACTGATGAGATTGATGCACTTGAATGAAACAATGCCGCCTGATAACCATGTTATTGGAATTAAATGAGTGTCTAGAACCATGTATAAGTCTAATGGTTCAATTGAGCGTTACAAGGCCCGGTTAGTTGTTCTTGGAAATCGGTAGATTAAGGACACCAATTTTACCGAGGCCTCTACTCATCTTGCCAAGATGAGCCCAGTTCGTCTTTTCTTGGCAGTTGTTATTCGTGGATGAGATATTCATCATATGGACGTATATAATGTGTTTCTGCATGGAGATTTGGCTGAGGAGGTTTGTATGCCCCCCCCCCCTTCTGGTTATACTCTTCTTGCGCCTTGTTTGTTTTGCAACCTGCACAAATCTCTTTACGGTCTTCATCAAGTGCCCAGGAACTGGTTTGCTAAGCTAGTTGCGGCTCTTCGCAATTTTGGTTTTGTACAAAGTGAGACGGATTACTCTTTGTTCACTTATTTGCGTGATGATATCTCTCTACATGTCTTGGTTTATGTTGATGATTTGATCATTGTTGGATCTTCTCCAACTCTGATGGCTGAGTTCAAGAAGTATCTCAGCTCTTGCTTTCATATGAAGGATCTTGGTGTTTTGAGATATTTTTTGAGAATTGAGATTGCTCGGGGACCCGATGGTATGTTTTTGTGTCAACAAAAATTTGCCCATGATATTTTGATTGGTACTGGATTATTATCTGCTAAGCCTATGGACTTTCCGATGGAACATCAGCACAAGTTGACGCGCACAAAGGGACCGGCTTATATTGACCCTGCGCAGTATGGCAGACTTATAGGGAAGCTGATTTATCATACTATTACTCACTCGGAGCTTAGTTATTCTATGCACACTTTGGCACAGTTCATGGAGAAATTGTGAGTTGCACACTGGTAGGCCTCCCTGCGAGTGTTGCATTTTTTGAAGAGCCATCTAGGTCAAGGTTTATTTCTTTTGCTAAAAGATCACTTCAGCTTACTGTTTTTTATGACTCGGATATGGCAGCTTGCTCAATTACGTGTAGTTCTTTAACTAGATATTTTGTTATGCTTGGGGAATCCCCTATTTATTGGAAGAAAAAGACACAATCGATTGTTTCTCTATCTTTAGCTGAAGCTGAGTATCGCACAATGGTTGTTGTTTATTGTGAGTTGATTTGTCTTAAGTCACTTCTTCGATCCATGTTTCTCCTATGCGTTTATACTTTGATAGTCATACAATTCTTCATATTGTAGCCAATCCTTTGTTTCATGAATGTACGTAGCACATTGAGATTGACTATCATTTTGTTCGTGATTTGATAAAGTTTGGTGAACTCGTTACTCATCATATTCGCACTTCCAGTCAACCTGCAGGTTTTTTGCTAAAGATCTTTGACGACAGACATTTCAAACTCTTTTTGACAAGTTGGGCATTCGTGATCTACATGCTCCAACTTGGGGATGAGTGTTAAGGATAAACTTTGTTATTGAAATTTGGTATTACCTAATTAATTCAATTATCACTACTGTGTTCCAACATAGCCTATCTAACCAAGTATGTAATAAAGTAAAGCATAAAGACACAAGACTTGGTTACGCATTTTGGTGAAATCCACATACATATGTGGGGCCTGACCCAGTTCAGAATGAATCCACTAATCAGAAATATACAATACAAAGTACACCATTCAATTATACTTATATTATCTAACTATAACGCGAATCCTGCAAGCTCCCCTTGCTACTGATCCGCCTTGATCAGACTCCCTCTGACCTCGAAACTTGTCAACGCTGGATCTTCTCCTCTCGAGGAATTAAGGTATAGGATGCCAAACTTTGAACGGCAGGTCGCGTATGTTGGAACATATAGAGCTGGCTCTTTGTAAGACTCTCAGAAATATGAAAATCTGTGTGCAGATTTCCTCAATTAAATTCGTGTATTTAATGCAGCCGTGATGTCCTCTATATATAGTCCATGATCAGATCGAAACTTTCCATAATTATCTCCATAATATTCATATTCCTTATCTGCTTCTGAAGCATATCCAAATCTCATAAATAAAATAATTTTTCTTATCTCAAATATCCCATAAATCCATTTTCATAATTATAGAGATTTTCCATAAACCCAGTATACTTCTACCACATTCCTAAAATACCATATTGTGAAATCTCCTTTCTTCCATAAATAAATATCCACGCAATATTCAGTCAACGGTTAAAACCTTTTAGACTTCAGCTTTCCGTGTGTCAGCATGGAAAGTCTTTGCACACATGAAGTTTATTTCATCTCCAATTCTGATACGCATAACATCTTCTCCACATAATATTTAAATTACAATCAAATCCCATGGAGATTAGAATTATCAAACCTAATCCCTTAAAGAAAGGAATTAATATATTTCATCCAAATTCTTTCCACAAAGGATATTTATAAAATCAATTCCAATTTTCTTTAATCCAATCTAATCTCATATAAATTGATATATTATGAATTAAAACTCCATGGACGAAATATTTCCTTCTCGGATTTCTTCGCAGACTTCCGTAAATTTCGATCATTCATTCTTTGATGTTTCAACACAACAATTCCATATTTGCATAATTTTCACAAATTGCCAACTAGATAAATCTAGACTTTACAATCTCCCCATTTGGCATTTTGTGGACCAATCACCTTTTGGAATTTCATCATAAGAACTTATGCAAATACGAACATCAATCTTTGAAAAACCACTCTGGATGTTGGAACATAACATCTCCCTCTGAATTCTAGATTCCCTCAACATCCAGGAATAATAAGCATGTTAGAACATCAACTCAATGAAGCCAATAAAGTTATCCAAGAAATCCAAAACATCTCCCCCTTGAGACCATGAACATACCAAACGCAATAGACACTATAAACCAAAATATCCAATAAATGCAGCCCCCCCTGAAGTAAATATCTTGCCTATGTTGGAACATAGTCCTAGAAGAATCTTTAAACCTCTTTAGGAGCAGCTATTTGTGCCTTATCTAATCTAGTATTTTACGCCTCCGAAGTTTCTATCTAAATGGCTAGAGCTCTCAACTTTGCATTAATGGCAAAAAACTTGACCTTCTTCTCATTAACATCAGAAGTTGTAGCCTCAGAATTCCATGGCAGATCATGCACGTGTCTTAGATCACATGTCCTCTTGTTTGGCCATTTCTCGCGTAAGAGTTGTAGTATTTCAAGAGAGAATCCAATTATTTACATCAATCTGGAATGGACAGAAATACCTGATATTCAAGCTAGATGCAGTAGTGTTCCCTTGAGTGGCTACTGAGGCTGAAATTCTCCAGTAATTTCCAACAAAATTTGATCGTCTGTCATTGCAAAGTCCTCAGCACAACCAATTTCTAAATCCTTGAGGATACGTAGTCTAAGTCACTGATAGATTAGTCTTCCAGAAAATCTCAATGCCTTGCCTATAATGTAAACTCTGCTGTACTACTCATAATCAGGATCAATGTTGCCTGCCATAAAAATCTTCTACAATCTCTCAGTTGTACTCCTTGTAAATTGAGGCAGTAGTCTTGAGACCCAAATAGTCCAAGTAGGCTGTAAATCCACACTCCTCATAAACTCCCACACCAGTTGTATTCTTAGATAATATCATATCTCTCATGCCAGTTTGATCAAAAGTGCTTTCAATAATCTGCTCAACTTGCGTAGGAACATCAGTCACTGATGTTGGAACATAGCAGCTCTCAAATTAACCCGTTTTCTCTATGTTGGAACATAACATCCTTTCATTGCTTCAGAATCAACACCTCAAGTCTGTATCGATAATGGAACATCACCTGCTCAGCTTCCTTCACTTCATCAATACCTCCCCCTATCTCTGTGTCTAGTGTTGGAACATATGCTTGTTCACCACCTATATCATAATCTTCTCCAGTCATATTTACTGATGTTTGAACATTAGAATCTTTAATCACTCCAGACTCATTTATTTCCATGTCCACATATTCTCTACCTCTCATCATACTCTACGTTGAAACATGACCAACATCACTGTCTTCCAACTCCTTATCATCCTAAACCAGAATACCAAGAAGAATAATCTCTCTAATGTATTCGACCATCATCTTTTCACCAGCTTGTCATCACATCAATTACCATAATGTCTTCACAACTTCTATTTTGTTCACTTTTTCTTCTTTCTATTTTTTTGTGTTTCTCTAATTTTCCGTACACAAAATAAATAAACAAAATGTCTACAGATAAATAAAAGCTTTAAAGAAATACCTCAAATCTAACAAACACCCAAGTGTTGTTGGAGGAGCTCAACCGTAGCAGTGTCCAACGACTTAGTGAAAATATTTGCAAATTGCTCAGGTGTTGGAACATAGGCAACCACCACTTCCTTCCTTTCAACAAGATCCCGAATAAAATGGTCCCTTAAATCACTGTGCTTTGTTCGAGAGTGCTGGGCTGGGTTGGTAGAAATATCAATATCACTTGTACCATCAACACAGATTTGAGCTATCAGTGTATTTAATGATTCTTGAAAAACAAGCAAGATGCGATCTTCTCCCTCTCGACGATAACCTTTCTGAATAGGAAAGGTAGTGAGTCGCTTATACCACGCCCTTGGTGCTTGTTTTGATCCATACAAAACCTTCTTGAGTCGATGATATACTTCCTCATTAACCACACCATGTAGGGGAGCACTCTTGACACATTTTTGGTACATTGTAAAATTCATAGTGTAAGCCATAACAAGGAGAATGCGAATGTCTCATCAAAATTAACTCTTTTATTATCATTGAGTTCAAATTGCTCAAGTTCTTCTTACATTGCCGCAATCCAATACTCATTAAGCAGAGCATCTTTATAATTATTAGGTTCAATGAGGGAGAGAAAATATTGTAGACCGGCAAGTTCCCTATAATTAATCCGAGGGATCGATTGAGTCCCTCTTCTGCTTGATTCAGCTTGCACTGATGTTGGAACATGGGAGAGTTCCGGAGAGGATGATGTTCTAACATTGTTGAAGTTATAAGAGTCATCGGCTTCATCTTTAAGATCTGTCTCATCTTATGTTCGAACATCATTACGTCTCTGATATGAGAAATCGACCGATGTTGGAACATGGTCAGCTGTATGATCTACTTCATCATATTTGACACTCAAGTAATTAATCTCTCGTTCCAACAAGTAATATTTATCTAATGGCCGAATACCAGTAAGTATTTTGTTGTTGCCATGTTTCACTATGCACTTCTCCTTATGGAATTCCACAGTCATATTATCATCACATAGCTGGCTGATACTTAGGAGATTAGCCTTTAGATCTTCCACCAACAAAACACTAGTGAATACGGGGAATCCTTCAATATGTAGTTCACCTTTTCCAACCACTCGACTCTTCTTTCCATCGCCAAACGTAACCAAACCACTATCGTATGATTGGATGTTTGTCAGTAATTCCCGAGTTCCATTCATGTGGCAAGAGCAACCACTATCAAAGTACCACGAGTCTCTGGAATGTACAATAAGAGACGTATAAGCAACAAGGCAAGTACTCATGCATTTAACAACCCATACATTTCTGACCATTCTTGATCGCTGGACATCGTCTATGTTGGAACATACCGAGAGTTATCATCCTGTCATGATATCTCCGAGCAGTTTCTGGCATTGTTCCTCTGTATGAGCTTGATACATGCAGTAGCTACAGATGAGAGGTTTCCTTTGATGGGTCTTTATAAACTTTATTTTTACCTCTTGAATCTTCGACTTGGGATTGACCTTACTACCCGATGAACTGTCAAACCCAATTCTGTGTCGATCTCCAAAGTTTTTTTCTCATGGTCAGAATGTCATCAAGTTTTGCCTTTCCAGTGTTTATCTTAGCTCTCTTAGTTGTTGAGATTAGTTTCAATTTTAACTCATCAATCACTTTTCTGAGTTTAACAACTAAAACTAGAAACTCCTTCTCCTTCTCACCCAGATGACTTTTCTTTTCTTTCAACACTTTATTTGTATCAACCACTTGAAGCCACATGACATACATCTTCTCATATGTACTGTAGGTCCCTTCATCACTCACAACTAGTCCGCCATTATCACTGGACGTGTCATTAAGACCTGTGTTGGAACATACAACTTTGTCTTTCTCTGACATGTTGGAACATACCTCATCTGATCCACCGTGAAATTTTTCTCCAAATACCACATAATTGCTTGTAATTCCTCTTTGTCTTCTTCACTCCATGAGGTGATGTATGATTTTTTTTCTTCTTTAGGGTATTGGCACATCCAGCCTGGATGTGGCAGTATCCTTCACATATTCTACATTGAATTCTTCCAGACTCCTTTGCTTCACCACCTTGATTTCTAGCGAGCTGCTGCTTTCCTTGTTCCAATTGTGTTTCGCGAATATTACCAAAGTCTTGTGCTTGAGGTCTATTTCCACCAAATCTTTCTTGTTATCTCTTGTTTACCACGTTTTTCAGTACTCTTGAGAAATTTTAGTGATAGGAGCAAGTTCTTCAATTCCATCATCACTACCAGATTCATAGATGACCCTTGATGAAGTGGTTTTGAAGGCCAACTCCTTCAGGACTTTCTTTGCAGGTTGTTGCATTGTCATTTCATAGGTCTATAGTGATCACATTAGTTCATCCAAGGTCATGGTGGCTACATATCTTGCTTCTTCTATTGCTACTACTTTCATAGCAAATCTTTTAGGAAGATATCTCAAAGTTTTTTTCACCACTTTTGCTTCCTTGTAAACTTTCCCAAGTTGATACGCCATATTGGAGATGTCTCTAAGTTTCCCATTAAATGTAGCAATAGTGTCATCCTCCTCCATCTTCAGTTCATCGAACTTTGTAGCCAACATCTGTAGTTTGGATTCACGTACATGACTTGTTTCTTCATGAACGGTCTACAAGATATCCCAAGCTTTCTTTGCTTGGTGGCATGTTGAGATGAGTTTAAACTCATTTTCACCCCCCTGTGAAGATAGCATTTAAAACCTTTGATTTTGCCAATGAAGCCTTCAGATCACCTGGAGTCCATGTAGACTTGTCCTTGAGTTTCTGCTTCTGCTTCTGCGTACTCGATTCTCCTTCTTTCTCATTTGAACTAGTTCCAGAATCTTCAGTAAGAGGACTCCATTCAGTTTCAACAAATCGCCAAGCCAGTTCATCCAGTGAATTTATGAACACTCGCATGCGAGCCTTCCAGTAGTTGTAATTCGTTCCTTCCAGCAGTGGTGGCTGAGACATAGAAGCTTCTTCTCTGGTTGCCATTGGTAAAACCAGATCATACTTTCCTTAGCACAACCATTACCGCATCTTGACTCCTTTACTAGATTCTTCACCGTTGATGTTGTTTATTGAACCACACCTAAATACCGCATCAGGGTTGGAAGCATAGATACCAGTCTCTATTTGTTTTTTACTAGTTTCCCTTGTTGTCGATAGAGTCAACTCCACCGTTTGATAGATTGATGTCGGTATTTAGTTCATTATTGCCTTATTCCTACCATATCAAATTGTCCAGATGACTATACAAGTCGGGTTTTTATCTTCCTCCTTTGACGCTACTTTGAACCGTTGTTATAGCCACTATGTTAAGAAAGTGAACAATCCTTATTTTAGCAAGTTTTGAAATAATATACTCCCTCCGTCTCATCCTATTATGTACAAAATATTTTCGCGGTCTTCAATAAGCATGTTAACTGTAACTATGTGTAGGTGCAGAAAATAATGACACACAAAAAATTGATATTTAGAAGCTACATGTTACTACGAATCTAACCATATCTCATACGATAAAATTATTGTTCATATACATATTTAAATGTGTGGTCAAAGTTTGACATTTTTAACCAAAAAAAATTCTGTGCATAATATAAAGGAGTAATCAACTTTTATACAAGGGAGATGGTAACTAAACTTGAACTAGAAATATATTAAACAATACATTCCTTCCAATCCACTGATAACTTTTCACTTTTTATATAAATTCTCACTAAAATCAATTCTCTACCTTCCTTTATTTATGTTTTAAAATTATCTCATTCACACTCATCCTCTAGTTCACACTCCTCCGCTCATTAACATAGAATTTTATATGTTGAGAATTTCATATGTTGAGATATGGCAAATCATGCATCACCATGCGTACAAAAATTTACACCCTACTTGATATTAAGCTCTTTTAATGGAATTTTTTTGCCAAAACCCTCTCTTCCCTTGCCGCAGCCTCCCTTGTCACAACCATTCCTCTTCAAATTTTTCCCATATTTTCATTTGGGGAGATGGAAAAAAACAGTTTAATTTAATTCATAGTTTTGTTGTTGAATAAGCGTGAGATTTATCTCTGCAGATTGGTTTTGTTCTTCAACCTGATCGATTAGATCGTTATGTTCATGATGATAACTCGATTTATTTGTTCACATTGTTCTCGATTTACTTGTTCAGATCGTGTGTTCGTAGTTTTATTTGTGGTTTTATTTGTGGGTTTTCATTGATTTGGATTCATCAGATATGTGTTTTCCAAGGTGTTTAAGTTTGAACATAGATCATGGTTGGATCAAGTGGTGATACATTTGTAGAAGATCTGTTTGGCGCATTAATATTGATGCGTGATACGCTCCTCTCTGCCAAGTGATCATGATTTTCGCAGGAAACAAGTTAATATCCAGTGCGATGTTACAGTTTTTTATTGGATCTCTAATCTGTAATAGTACACATGATCAGTCTGGTTGACATGTAATTTAGATATTCTTACAATATGTTAGCTATTGTTAGATGCTATTTATATTGGAATGAACGATTGATTTTTCAGAAAAAGAAGAAGCTATTTTAATAAAAAAATGAATGAAAAACTAAACACATGACAGCACGTGAACATATAAAATTCTCTAGCGTATTAAATTTTCTACTGTCATTCATATACCTTTAATTTTGTTTTTCCTTATTTTCCTCCATACATTTACTTCCTAATTAATTCTGATGCAATTATAACATCTGAAAATCATTATGACACGCGAAGTACTAGAATTATTGATCTCATCTCAATTATTAAACGAAGAAAGAAAAAGAGAAAAAAGACAATATAAAGTCTGAATGAAAAGGCCCAAACGAACGAAAATAGTGAAAAAGGCCTCCTTCTCCACGTCCGTCCTGCATGTCCAGCCCACTAGTTTCAGAAGGCGAATAGTTTACAATCTTAGAGAGAGAAAATTATTTACACTGTAGAGAGAGAAACCCAACGTCGGGGGCACGAAGACGAACACTACAAAACGCATATCTGAAAAATCACACACACAGCACGCTCAATTACGTGTTCATGGTGGCATAATCACATCTAATTTTATCGTATATATGCGTATGTATTCACTCCCCAGGGTATACCCAATGCTTCCATTGCTAGGGCAGAACTTTGTTGCTCCAAATTGAGTTGTTTTCAAAACCCTAGAACGCAGGGAGAGCCTCAAGGGGGATTTCCGGTGATCATATATTCCAATTGCAGTCTAGATATCCTCAATTCAGGTATTATTCCTCAATCCCTAGCTTCGCAAACCCTAGAATTTAGGCTTTTGTTTTTTCCCGAAACCCTAGGACTGCAAACATGGGTCTATATGGCTGTTAGGTCTCTGTAAATTGGGGATTGAGGTGGGGGAGGTGCGTAGAATTGCCATTTTGAATTTTATGCTACTGCATTATGTGTGAATTGTAACAAGGCTTCTGCATATTCAGTGGAATCGTTGATTAAGCATGTATGCACGATATGGGTACCCTTTTAGCTTGGTTTGAGCTTAGTACTGTAATTAATATCCAATTTGCTTGCTGGAAGCTTAGTAGTTTCCACACTCGGTGCTTTTCGAGTAGTTCTATTTTAGCTGGGGTAGCATGGGGTGCGCTGTGTGCGGCTAACACTTAAAACTCGGAATGCATGTACGCATTCCCCCGTCTTATGTAATGATTTACATACTTATTAGAATAACACATATCAATTTAACACAGTGAATGGCATCCAGATAGCGGCGAGCATGTCTTGTGTTAGGGAATAAAGTGTTTCCTTATTAGCAAACTCCTTAATGTGCAATCGCAATTATGAAAAAAAAAGTCGTACCTCTGTACTCTTCACTTACCATAAAAGGGGGTTGTTTTCCTTTTTGATTGAAACTAGATGAAAAGATTTTCTAGTTGAGTGCGAATAATGTTGACGAGCACGTTTCTCTCCGTGTTTTACAGCATGAGATTGCTGTATGGCTTGCAAGTGTTTTTCTGCTACAGCTATCAGTCAAATTTTTTTTGACCATCTATTGTAGTTTTTCTTCTTTAACTGCTACATCATGTAAAGAAAATGCTAATTTCATCCGAATTAAACTTTAAAGATTCTGGGAGTAACAGGGATCATGAGAGGTGTTTGATAATTATTTACTTCCTTTTTTGTTTGGTATATAGTTTGTAAGGTTTTGTGACGATTGTGACTCTTGCTTCTCTTATTATTTGCATGAAGCATCTTAGAAATGTAGGTGGTTTGAAATACTTGTGTTTTTATCAATCAATCAATTTTTTAGATGTCCTCACATATTCCTTTTTTACCCTTTTTTGGGCCATCTGAGACTACACCTCTCATTTATTGTAGTGCGGTTGATTCATATCTGGCCATCTGCCACTATACCTCTTTTGTTTGTAGGGATTTTGTGCATGTCTTAAATGTTTGGAAGAGGGGCACCTATAGCTGTGTATTAGGAATGCATGGATGCAGTTCAGCATCTGCTTTTGTAGTCAATGCTGAGGTTGATTCAATGGGAGGTGTCTTCGAGGGTGGAGTTGGTATTGAGACTAAAACTTCTCCACGACAGGCAGCTATTGAGAAGGTTCAGGCAGAGCTTAGGTACAATAAGTTACTATTTGTAAAATTTTGAAATGCATAACTATAGCTTTATGTTCATTAAGAACTGTGCTCTTTCATAATAGAGTAATTTGTAATAACAGGCAGGAGTTTGATGTGCGAGAAGAAAGAAGAAAGGAACTGGAATTTCTTGAGAAAGTATGGACATTTGTTCTTATTTGTTTTGCTTCTATGAGTAAATGTTTTTTGTGATTAACATTGAAAATATGCAGGGCGGCAATCCCTTAGATTTCCTCTTGGGGAAAGTTACTTCTGCCAGTGTCCAGTCTACTTCCCTGACAGATCAACAACCTGAACTCTTTTTGACCAGGTATCCTTTCCTCTATATTTTGTTGGTTGCTCATAGTTGTAGATGTTAACCTTTTGTATTCTTTCTTATGCAGTGAAGCAAAAGGTAGTTTTCCACTCACTCCTTCACCTCATGGGGATTCAGTTGAAAGCAGTGGCAGGCCCAGGACTCATTCTGTATGTGAACCCAATAGTGCTGATAATCTGATGTTATTTGATGCTGAAAATGATTTTGCGGAAGGCGATAGGAATTCTGCGCACCCCAGTAAACCTAGTATTGTTCCAACAGAGCATTCGTTCCAGCAGGATGGAAGTCACAATGCTAAAGAATTGGGAGATTCTGCTACTTTTGGTCTCCCCAAGAAAGCATATAAGCGGCGCTCTAGGCCAAGCCGTGACGGTGTGCGACAAAGCTCAACTGATGCAGTTCTTGGTCGTGGTGGTCATGGAACTTCTCTTTCTTCTCATCACGTAGTTGGGGAGGCTAAAGGATTGGTGTCTAAGGAAGAGAAAATAAAGGAACCAAAAAATCTTATTTGTGATTCAAAGCCTATGAGTCATAATGGTGTTACTGTGAGCAAGACTGAATCAACTGAATGTCAGTTGGACGTGGACACTGTGAAGGCTGTAGAATCAGCAGCGAAGCTGATTAAAAATGATGCACGTGATAAGATTATCAGCTCTATTTCCTCAGAAAATGTTCAGAACGACCAAGGCAACCAGCAATCTGATGTTGATGCTGATAAACCTCCAGTCATTACTTTAGCAGATACTATATTTGAAAAGGAAAGAGATGGGGCAGTCCCCCTGAGCCTTGAATATCAGCCGCATATTCTGGTGACTGAAGTGGAGAATCATGCTGGTTCTGGTCAAGTTAATGGAGGCAGCATTGTCAGAGATGACAGTCGATTAGCAAATGATGGTCTAACTAATGGAGCAGCTCCAGGTACAAAGGTCTTAGATTCTGAGTCATCTTGCACCCTAACAAGTGCTAACTTAAATGGGAATAATGATTGTGATATGTGTACGGACATTAATATTACTGGTCCCAATGGTACTTTTAAAGAGCAAACCTCTGTGACTGAGCTGAAACCAACTGTAGAAGGCCACCTAATGACTGAAGAAAAGAAAGAAATCAAAGTTGATGATAAGAGTACTTGCATTGATGTTCAATGTAGTTCTGCTCAGCCAAGCCACAAAGAGAATGGTTTTGCTTCTAAAGCTTCAAATGATGTAAATAACTGTAATGGCGTTGAAGTTAAAGTTAACGTGGAAGAGCACAGCCCTAGTGAAGGGTTGCATCAAACAGTTGAAAGCATGGAGATAGATGACTGCAATGGGTTGAGTTCAGTAATTGAAAAGGATGTTGTTACTTCAACTGTCCCTTCAGGTGACCATTCAGAACCTCCAAGTGCAGAGATCTGCGACATGAGGCCTGATGGTGTTACTGATTCCTCTTTGGTATTACCAAAGAGTGCTTCCCCAGCTAGGGTACCACTAGCTGCTTCTGATGGACAAAAATCTTCTAATATGAATTCTGAGTCAAACAAAGTTGACGAGGACAAAATTTTGGAAGAAGCAAGAATCATAGAGGTTGGATTTTATGTTGTATTATATTTACCTTAAATGGGCTGTAGTGGTCAGTTGCAGCGCCGTACTTGGATATGCAGAGCTAATTCCAATTTGTCAACAGGCAAAGCGCAAGAGGATAGCTGAACTATCTATGACCAACTTGCCCAAGCGGCATTATCTGAAGTCTCAGTGGGATTTTGTACTTGAAGAGATGTCATGGCTGGCCAATGATTTTGCTCAGGTTTGATATACATAAGGATTAATCCTGTAATTTTTTCCATTTTTATTTTCTGATTCTGTTGTATGAACCTCATTTGAAAATTATTTTCATCTCTCTTGTTGGGAAATTGGAATTTTGGCATTATTCTGCTTTATGGACATGGCGATGATTTCTGTTTTTGCAATCATTCAGTTTTTTAGGGCAAGCCTTTTTCTTATCTTGCTGCCTGGAAAAGTATGGGGTTTCAATTTATCGTGTTTTACCCTCTTCTAACTTCCTGTCTTCATGTTGTTTTACTTAATATAGGAGCGCATTTGGAAGTTAACTGCTGCTGCAAAAATATGTCACCAAGCTGCGTCTAAAACTCAGTTGAGATTCATTGAGCAGAATAACATTTCGGAGCATAAGAAAGTAGCTAGGATCTTAGCAAATGCTGTCCTGGAGTTCTGGATTTCTGTAGAGGTATTGCAGCTCCCTTTGTTTTGGGGGAGTAAAAGATTATTTAGTTTAACTTTTTGATCAACCCTTGAAAAATGGCACACTTTTGTGCCTGGGCAATTTATAGTTTTACTTAAACATGTTTATTCCATCAGGTGCCTAGTTTGCTTACTGATATGCATGTATTTAGTTTATCCTGGTGTTACTCTCCAGGAGGCTGGAGTTTAGTTGTTTGATTACTGGCTAGTATCTCTCTGGGCAGTAATTGCATTGTAAATTTGTAAGTTAAAAGATTAGGTTTTTAATATAATATTCTTGGTAAAGCCCTAAACAGAGTTGATCTTAGTTCAAGAAGTTGCATTGTAACCATAGTGTTGATGTTGAATATTCATATGGCTTATGTCTGCGTAAGTTCTCTATTTTGGGTTTTGCAACTATTATTAGTATAGCATTATTAAATGGTGGAGGTGCAATTTGTTTGTCAACATTGCTCCTTGTAGACAATGCTCATAAAATACTTCACCTATTGGAAAGAAAAATAAATAAAAAAACATGGGACATATGGAACTATAATTATGACAATGATGCAGTACTTTATAAAGTCTTTACCTGTTGGAAAGATGAACAAAGATCATAGAGCATGTTAACATGAAATTTAATAGTAATATGAGTATATTGCTGCATGTTCACTTGAAGCTTCACTTGTATACTAGTGTGTGAAAAAAGAAAATTGGATTTCAATGTTTAATCGATTGATATGTTGGTACTGATTGCAGAGCTCTCAACAATGTATACTACTGCATTTGCAAATTAGTATAGTTATATTACTGCATATGCAGTTAAAACTAGACTTTTTTATTGGGGTGTGAAAAATATATATTTGTCTATATATTTTGTATTTTAAAGTTGAATTAATTGGACTAGTTAGTGCTGACTACTGATTGCAGAGCTTTCAACTCTGCATTTGAGGTATAGTAGAGTTGGTATACATAATCCCCTTTGGGGTTAGCTTCTAATGTTTATTTGCTGTAATTACCTGCAAAAGGATGTGAATAGGATGTGGGAGAATGTAGGTGCTGTGGTGAGCTCTTATTTTGTTCGATGTGATTATATATTCAGGAGAAAAGGGAAGAGCAGGCGCTGCAGTGTGCTAGAAAAGATGGTTCTTTGGCTCTTCGGGAGTATGCAGTGAGATTTTTGAAGCACAGTTGTGTTAGTATTCCCCACACTCAAGCTGAAGCTCCAAAGACTCCGGATAGGATTTCAGACATGAGAATTTCCAGCATTTCATGGGAGGAACATTTGACAGAGGTACTGAATATATATATCGATTCATCAAGTCTGGCATGGTCTGCATTACTCCAGTAGTATTAATGGCTTTATTTTTCCACTGTAGGAGAATTTATTCTACACAGTTCTACCAGGTGCTGCCGAAACCTACAAAAGATCTATTGAATTGCATATAATAAAATACGAGGTAATACTTTTCTAGTTGATAGACAATTGTTTATGGTTGGCTTATTTACTTCATTGCGATTTCTAGAGTCGCCTTAAGATTAAGATTGCTGCTTCTTGTTAAATGTGGAGAATCATCCTATTTAGGGTGTGTTTGGTGGAGTTGTGCTTGTAAGCAAAGCTGGCTTATTTTGAAAGTAGGGGGACACAAGCTTATGTTTTTTTGCCCAAAAATAACTTTTAAAATAAGCAGTTTTTTTAGAGTTTACTGAACACTACTAAGTGCTCGGCTTATAAGCCCGACCAAACACATACTTATCTGGTCCGCTCTTTAATAGATTATGAGAATATGGCTTAATTAATTTTTCTTGTTACTCTTATTTATGGCACTTGTTACTTGTCTACGAATGATGTTATATCTTTTCTCATTTACTCGTGAGATGAAGAAAATATTAATGTTGCATGGTTGCAAGCTAAACAAAGTTAACATGACCCCAAACTTTCTCTCCCACTCTAAAAAGATAACAGTACACACACATCTATCTCAAATTCAAATTGATTGTATTACTTTTAGGTTGATCCTTACTTTCACTGGAGTCGTGTGATTTGTATAACCACTTTACTTCTAGAAGTAAACAACATTTATTTTTTTCCAACTTTAATTTTGTGTTTTTTGCTGTGTTCTGATTATATTTTGGTTAACCGTTATGCTATGAAAAGAGTGAGATTATTCATTAATGTAACATGTTCTCCCGACGAGGACTTAATTTTGTATATACTTGGATATATATTTTCATCCTTTACTGTACATCGATGATTATGTATTCAGGTGTTTAACTAGTAAGGCATATTTTTAAAGCATGGGAAATGTTGAAACTGAAGGATTCACTTTGATGTGTGTTTGTTGGGTTTTTTTTCTTGAAACTAATGATTGATCCTGAGTGAAATTACCACTCTTTGAATTTTGATTCTTCTTTTTCCCCTCCTTTTCAAGTACCACTTTTATGTCTCAGTCAGTCTGTCATTGGCTTTGTGGATATGATGAATCTTTCTGCTAATTGCATCTGTTTACCTGATCTGTTGTCAAAATATCTAAGGTTTGGCCCTGTTAAGTGGGTGGTAATTATATTTTTATGATCATTTGCGAGTCATGACAACCTTAACCGCAACCAGAAGGACTTTAGGTCATGTTTAATACAAGTTTTCTGAGCTTTATGCATGTTGATATTCGCTGCAGAAAACTGGTAGTAGCATACAAGAGGAAGTGGAGACATCGGTATATGATGTCGGAGCAGGTAATTCTGAGGATGCCATAATTTCTTGTTATCTGCTGATACATGAGACTTTATTTTGCTGGGATTCTGTGCAGATTTTGGATCCCAGGATATTGCATATGATGAGGATGAAGGAGAGACTAGCACATATGATACTTCAGTAGTCATTGATGGAAGCAGATCAGCTAGGTTCCCTCAGAGGAAATGGAAAAATTCAATGAAGGCTTACAATGGAAGAGCATATGAAGTAGTTGCAGACTCACCTTTTATGCGTTGCATGGAAAATAAGGCTGGGAATCAGCAACTTGTTCAGTTGGGAAAACGGCCAGCAGGCAGTCTTAATGTGTCATTCCCAACAAAACGCATGCGGACTAATAACAGGCAGAGAGTTGTGAGTCCTTTTGGTGCTGGGACGTCTGGATGTGTTCCAATCACAACTAAGACAGATGCATCAAGTGGGGATACCAATTCATTTCAGGATGAGCAGAGTACCATGCAGGGGGCATTGCACTTGCCTAACAACATGGAAGTCGAGTCAATTGGGGAGTTTGAAAAACAATTGCCATTTGATTCTCCAGAATTATCAACCAAAAATAAGAAGAAGAAGAAACCAAAGCATATGGTAACATATCTGTATTATGATAAGAAATATAATCCGACACAGCTTCTTACTTGGGAGTTTTTAGTTTTATTATATTCTTCCTTTCTGGTCGTAATATGAATACTGATGACTACACTGTAATTGTTCAGGGTTCTGCATATGAGCATAGATGGCAGGTTGACACCAACTTTCAGAATGAGCAGGTTATTTCCCTTATTTTTGTTTTCAGTTGAGATTCTCTTATAACATCTAAGAGGAGTGCATACAAAAAAAAAGTTAGTTTGGAATTTCGAACCTTATTCGGTACATCAGGCTACAAAACTAGATTGATATGTTTTCTGCTTGTGATTGTTAAACTTGAGCAGTGTGTACTCTAGTTTTAGAAAGGTATTTGCAATCTAGCCTGCAAGTAATAAAATATTTTTGTAATTATACTATTTCAGAGGGATTATTCCAAGAAGAGATCAGATGGTCATCAACTAGAATCAAATGGTAGCAGCGGTAAGATTTATAACTATGTTTTCTCAGTGGCCTGCTATAAGTTGTGGGATTATTCTCATTGTGTGTGTCTTATTTGGAAGGTTTATTTGGACAACACATGCCAAAGAAGCCAAAGATCATGAGGCAATCAGTAGATAACTCTTATGAGAGTGGTGTTCCTATTGGTGGATCCGCTCCGTCTCCGGTGGCCTCCCAAATCAGTAACCAGAAGATCATGAAATTGCTTAGTGGCCGTGATCGCAATAGGAAGAGCAAAGGTTTGAAGGTATTATTTGTGACCTAGTCTCCCTTATGCTTTATGCTAATTACCACTTTCTTATTAAATATAACCATTGAGTGAAATCTGATCATTGAATCCTTCTGCAGATGACTACTGGTGATCTGGGTCCTGGAAGTGCGTGGACTCTGTTTGAAGAACAGGTTGTTAAGATGCTATATTCATACTTATTTGATTTCTTAATAGTGGTGTCTGTAGATATTGTTTGGCACATATATTGACATCATGAAATTTGTCTAGGCACTTGTTGTTCTTGTACATGATTTGGGTCCCAACTGGGAGCTCGTAAGTGATGCTATAAACAGCACTTTACAGTTTAAGGTATGAAGCTTCTTTTTTTTACTTCATTATATCTTGATGGAAGTCTTCTAATTAAATCTCTTCTGACTTTCAGCTCATATCCGCATTTTGTCTTTTTGAACATATTCCTTATCCTTCTTCCCGGAAATGATATAGTCTCCTTATCTATTTATAGTGCATATACCGAAATCCTAGAGAATGCAAGGAGCGTCATAAGCTGTTGATGGATAGGACTGGCGATGGGGCTGACAGTACTGAAGATTCAGGGTCTTCCCAACCTTATAATTCCACACTTCCTGGCATCCCTAAGGTATACTGCAGTTATTTCCCTGTTTTTGTTTGGTGATTTCACTCCCAGATTGCAAAGCCGATTATTTGATTGTATCTGCTACATATTACTGCTGGTGTAAAATTTGTCACCGTCCAATTTCATGAACATTGTGAATGTTTATCTTCAGGGAAGTGCAAGACAATTATTTCAGCGTTTGCAAGGGCCAATGGAAGAGGATACCCTTCGATGCCATTTTGATAAGATCATCATGCTTGGACAGAAACTCCATAGTCGAAGGAAACAGGTATATTTTGTAGACTTATGTCCAGTTTAATTCTGCCAAGCTTTGAATATTTGACGTTGGATGTTTTTTGACCTTTTCGGGTTGCTGCTGAATTGGTGTACTATCGTGTAACAAAACCTTGTTCTCTTCATGCCACAACTACGAGGAACAAGAATATTTAAGGCTTTAAGCTCCCTAAGTCTGTTCTTTTAAAAAAGAGCTTTCAGTTATGTGTTTTCTCAGGGCTATAATATGCTCAATACTTGCTTCTTGAATCTGAAGACTTCTAAAGCATTGTTTTCTGAGATGTGTACTGATCCTGCTATACTGTGAATGCCTTTGTTGTCACGCTGTCACAACTGATAATGAGGTTCCAGTCAATTATAGATCCTATTCCCTTTTCCGGAATATAGGGGTAACTGGGACTGCTATTACTAATCATGAAAATATTGTGGCTGAAGAGAGTTCAAAGCCTATTTACAGACACTAGTATGGTTTGTTTACTTGTTTAGGTTGTGTGCTAGCTTAATTGGTCACAATGATGGCATGCTCCTTTTTAACAACTCCCCTCTCTGTCCTTGAATGTATTTTTCTTTTCTTGACTGGTATATTGAAAGAATGATATGCAGGACCCGAAGCAGCTCCAGCCACCTCATAGTTCACATATGTTTGCACTATCCCAGTTTTGTCCAAACTATATGAATACGGGACAAGTTCTAACGTAAGATTTCTGATTTAGGGCTTATAGGAGTCTATCATATTCACTGTAAAATCTACGATTTTCACTGATTCTCATGTACGTGTTGGTTTTCTTTCTGTTCGTGCACCTTTGGTTCTTTCTGTGAAGACCTCTGGATCTCTGTGATGCTACCCCACCTAGCTCTGATATGGTTCCTGTTGGATATCAAGGCCAGCAGACTGGTGGGTTGCCTATCTCAAATCAGGCTTCGATGGCCCCAATGCTTAATGGCCCTATGGTGAATTCATCTGTTCCAGGATCCTCCAACATGGTTGTAGGCAATAGCTTTTCTTCCTCGCCTAGTCAAGTCAATCCTTCTGTTAGGTATCATGCCTCACTTAAATGGGCCTTTTAAACTTTTTACTGGGTTCCATATTTATTGTGTGTTTAATTGGGTAATATTAGGGATGCAAGGTATGCTGTTCCCAGGTCAGCACCTCTGTCAACTGAAGAACAACAGAGAATGCAACAATATAACCAACTGTTACCCGGTAGAAGCCTCCCACAGTCAAACTCACCATCCCCTGGAAGTCTCTCTGGTAATGATCGTGGAGTTCGCATGCTACCTGGTGGAAATATGGGCATACCCAGTGGTATGAACCGTAACTTGACAATTGCAAGGCCTGGATATCAGGGGATTGGATCGCCTTCCATGTTGAACTCTGGGAATATGATTTCATCGGGTATGGTTGGTATTCAGAGTCCAGTAAACATGCACTCTGGTGGTCAAGGGAATTCGATTCGACCTCGTGATACTATACACGTAATGCGAGTGAGTTATCTGATGTCCTTTCATCTCTCTCTTGCATAAGTGGTTATATCATTTTGAAGATTTAATGGACCACATCGGGACCTCTGCTTTTACATTTTCCGTTTCTATTGCACAAATACTTCGGCGCTCTGTTTTGAATCTACTTCTTGATGATATAAGCTTCAGGCAAAATTACCCTCTTGTATCATTTTTAATTGTACTGTTGGACTTAAACTAGTTTGAGCGGTATTGAATAGTTCTAAAGAGACAAGAGAAGAGAATGTTCTCTTTCTGATATAGACAATAATAATGTCACAAATAATGGTGATTTCAAATTTATGAATGTCGTTGATAAGTATGGTCAATGGTGCTACTGAGTAGTTCAATGAAGTCGTGATGGGCCACTGCCATAGGTAGAGAAGCTGGTTTGGTGGAAGATACTGTTAAGTCAGTGTAAAATTTTTACTGACAGCTTCCAACATTTCTAAAGGAATCACGTTCAATTTGACATTATAAGAGTAGCCATTGTAGGGACAAGAAACTACAATTATGGTTGTGTATAAGATTTTCAGAAAATGCATATTTTCCCTTCCTTGCATATTAAGATCCCCAAGTGAACCTCGCAGTGAACTGTGAATCTTGTTCTAGGTTTCAACATTTCTTATTTGTGGAGGCTGGTCTAGATTAGATTAACGTTTGTTACATGACAATTTTCCAATGTATGTTTTGCTCCGTAACTTTTAAATGCTCACTAACTCTGGCTATTTGCTTCACAGCCAAGCCAGAATCAGGATCCTCAGCGACAAATTCCAGGATCTGAGCTTCAGATTCAAGTGTCGCAGGGAAGCAACCCTGGAATTGCACCCTATACCACACTAGGCTCCTCTTTTCCAAACCAGGCGGGCTCTCCGCCTGTTGCTTCCTACTCTGTGCATAATCAGCAGTCTCATGGGGTGTCTCAACAGCAGCCACATGTTCATCATCCCCACCTTCAAGGAACAAATCATGTTGCACCTTCTCAACAACAAGCTTATGCCTCACGCTTAGCTAAAGATCGACAGCTTCAGCAGCAACGTATTATGCAGCAGCAACAGCAGCAATTTGCATCATCTAACTCAATGATGGCTCAAGCTCAGCCCCCATCGCAACTTCCCGTCTCGTCTCCACCACAGAGTAGTAGTACACAGATTCAACCACAGGCATCATCTTCACCTGTACCGCTTTCTCCTCTTACATCTGGCTCTCCAGCAGCTTCTTTGCCCCAGCAACAGCAGAAGCCTCAAGGGCCGCCTCATGGGCATGGACGGAGCGCTCAAGCTCCAAATAATGGTCCTACCAATCCAATGGGCAAACAAAGACAGAGACAGTCTCAGCAACATCAACAACAGTTTCAACAATCTGGAAGGCATCATCCTCAGCCGCGACAACAAATGCATCCTCAACAGCAAGCTAAAGTTGTGAAAGGAGTAGGGAGAGGGAACATAATACATCCGAACACTTCTATTGATCCTTCATTGATGAATGGCCTTCCAACGAATTCTGCAAACCAAAATATTGAGAAAGAACAGGCGATGCATTTGTTGCACGGTCAGGGGTTATATTCTGGGCCGGCAATGAACCCCGTGCAAACTGGGAAGCAACCAGTGCCTCATCCCTTAAACCAGTCCCAGCAGCCGAAGAATCTTAACCAAGTGCCTTCAATGGCTAAGCATCTCCAGCAGATCCCTTCTCATGCTGATACTGCCAGTCAAGGTCATATATCTCCAGCTACTTCTAGTCCTGTGTCCACTTGTCATCATCCAATTCAACCCATCAAGGCTTCTTCAAATCATCATCTCGCTCAAGTGCAGCCAAATCAAAAGTTGGGCAGTCAAAATCAAACATCTGCTCAGAGAGTGTTACAACAGAAACGGCACTTGAATCCTGACCAATCAAAGCCGCAAGTTGGTGAATCTCAATCGGGTCCAAACTCTACATCTAATTCAGCTCAAGCTGGCGCTGTGGCAACAACACCAAAGACCTCTAATGATACTGCTAATGGGGTGCAGGTCCCCTCCCCTGCTAGTGCTTCCCAATGGAGAACTTCAGAACCATTGTATGATTCTAGTGCATCGAGTCCTGCAACAAATTACAGTCCCATGGGTACCTCACCCACAATTTCTTCTGGCAGTGAATCTTTATCTCAAGTAGGTCAAAAGGGGTTAGGCCAGAGGCAGTCTTCAGGTAACTTGCCTCCTGTTGGACTGGACGTGGGTGCACAATGGCAGCAGCCACCACCGCTGCAACAATCCTCACCACCTGTCTCCCAGCAACAGATGCAGCTGTCATCCCATCAGCATTCTCAGCAACAAACACAGCTTGGAGGAAATGGAAGTAATGCTTTTGTTAGGCCTACTGACTCCAGATTGGAATGAAGGAAAGGATACGGAATCATTCCATTGCTGTGCTGGTCCTGTCAATTTGGGTTAGCATGCCTCGGAAGTAGTAGTGTACAGGTACAACTACTTTGCTTTGTAGTACTCTTATCTGTAGATAACGTTTCTAAAGTACTGGAGAAATGATCTCATGTATTATGACCCGACATGTATTCATTTCACACCCGCTCTTGCTCTGGGCTTTAGTGATATGGTAATTCTACACTGCAAGTGGAACTTGAACCTGACATGTTCCCTCTGTTGAAGGTTAATGTTGCAGACGGTGCGCCACAAGAAAACCAGAAGTGGGGAACTGGGCAGTGTATCTGTCGGAAGGATTGTTTGCTGGGGACATTTTGGTTTTGTAAATTATTAACTGCTAGAGCTTTGGGAAAGTAGGGATAGAGAGAGAGAGAGACGTGTATAGGGGTGTTATCTCTCCTTTTTGCTGCTGTGCCTGCTTATTATAGGTTTGTGTTTACATTTGTCCAAGTTTTAGCTCTCCCCGGTGATTGGTTCTTCCCCTGCACAAATTAGAGGGGCTTTATTTGTTTCTGCTCCCATAGGTCAGCCCTTTTGTATAATGTTATCCTGTTTTAGGGTGGTAGGCATTGTTATGGCCAAAAAGGCTGTTGAAATTTTGTGAATACAGGTTCTAGGAAAAGTCGTCAATTGTACCCACACTGCCAACCGAGGAGCCTGTGCTCTTGTTGTAAATGCTTAGATCTCAATCAGAAGGAGAAAAGGGGCCTATTTCTTGTCTAACTCTCTCCTTTCTTGCCGCTATCATTCGTCTCTCAACTTGTCAGTATATTCCCTTGTTTTTTGTTTGGTTTTGAACAAGGCTTGCTTTCTACGGGATATATGGCTTTGTTAAAAACCAGCAAGCTGAGGTGAACATTGTAGTTTAGTTTGACAAGATGAAAATGCTACAAGCAGGCTGATGGTAGTTAGATGTTCCAATACCAAAAGGGTTCTTTCTTCTGGGTGTAGATTTATGAGCGGTCCTTTCTCGGGTTAAAAAGAGAGATGATTGGCAACAATATGAGCCTAGCATGTATCGGTATTTAGTTCAATTTGGTCAAATTTAGTTTAGTTTCGTCATATGTTAGTATTATTTTTAATGCTCTTATTTTGAGTTTAGTTCATTGAATAAGATTGGAAGAAAACGGCATGAGTCAAAGTTTTGTGCGATGTTTGTTCTCCTTGCGTCCCTTTCTCCGACTTCACGACATTTTAAAGGTAAAAAACGCAACACTTTCATCGTAAATTTGATAGTAGTCCACTCTCGGATTGGGCGTATAGGTCAGAGGGGGGGAACCACACACAGAACATAAATTAGGTCTAGGGATGGCAAGGAGGCAGAGTGGATACAGGTTATGATACCTTTATACCAATGCATATTTAAAAATTTTATATTTATACTGTCACATTATCCGTCATTATCCGTGATGGGTACAATATTAAAATCCATCCTATCCATTGGCTATTATACAAAATTCATACCCGCCTCATCGCCCACTTGAGTCTCCCAATCCACTTCATATCCATTGTACTTATCTCACTTATATATCCTAAAAAGATAAAATCTACTTTTTATATAAACTTTTATATTAGAATTAATAAATGTATTTACATGAAAATATTATAGGTAAAATATGTGCAATATGGATAAATAATAATTTATTATATATTAAATTAGTGAGTATAGAACGGGTTAATGGGGTGGGCCGGGATGACACAGGTGTGATGTAATCTCCACGCCCGACTTACTACCATGGCGAATATGATTCTTCATATCCATACACATCCCACCTTCACCAAAATTACCCCCATACTTGTCCCATTGGAACAGATACAGGATAGACCTCCACTAAAATTCGCCCCACTACCCCTTAAAAGTGAGTGGCGGCTAGGCTTTGTTAGATTAGTGAATTTTACTCCCTCGTCCCATCTAATTTTTAACTAGTATTCACAATTGGAAAACGCTTAAAGGGGCAACGGAGTAAATAATGAATGATTACTACTCCCTCTGTCCAATCTGAATTTGCACCCTCATCATTATCACACTATTCAAGAAATATTTTTGACCGTTAATATATTTACCTACGTATAATAACGGCAAATAAAAAGTTGATATTAAGAAACTACTTGTTACGACAAATTGAACAATATCATATACGATAATATTTTTTATTTATATAGTTATTCAAATATGTGGTAAAATTTTGATAGATAATAGTGTAAAAAAAGTAAGAGTGCAAATTCATCTAGGACAGAGGAGTAGTATAGCTCCCACTTATTCCTCCGTCCCAGCTATTTTTGCACTTGTTACTATTCATTTAGTCAAACTTTGTTAGTTAAAAAAAGTAAATTTCAAGTAATGCTTAAAATAATATATTATCATATGTGATATAGTTAGAATCGTGTTAACAACTATTTTTATAATATTATTTTTTCATCATTTGTAAATATGCACAATTGAAGATATTAATGGTCAAAATTAGTTCTGGTCAATCTACAGAAATAGCTGGGACGGAGGGAGTATTCCATTATTATTGTTCGGAATCTAACAAAATCTCACAAAGTAATGTTGTTATCTATAAACTAGTTGAAATTAAAAATGTTGACTAAAATTAGGAAACTTTCCCTGGATAGAGGAAGTTAAATTTTCAGTACAAATAAGTTTTTGATCTTAAAATCAATACAATAATAAAATAAATTTTAGGCGTTTATGAAAATATAGGTTGGGTAGGTATGGTGGGTAGGAAGAGATTCAAATGAATAATGGGGTGGGATAAATTTTATACCCAATGTAACATAGGTGGATTTTAGTATTGTACCACCATTAGTGATGTTGCGGGAATAGATATAAAAATTTAATTAGGGACGCATATGAATAGAGCATAATCCGCATCCATCCTGTTTATACCCAATGCAACATAGGTGGATTTTAGTATTGTACCACCATTAGTGATGTTGCGGGAATAGATATCAATATTTAATTAGGGACACATATGAATAGACCATAATCCGCATCCATCTTGTTTATACCCAATGTAACATAGGTGGATTTTAGTATTGTACCGCCATTAGTGATGTTGCGGGAATAGATATGAAAATTTAATTAGGGACACATGAATAGACCATAATCCGCATCCATCCTGGCCCAATGCCGTCCCTGACTACCACTGTGAAACCACCTCATTACAGAAACCAGCCCCAAAGCCCGAGCCTATTCTTTTGTCACCACCCCAAATCCCCCTCTCCTCCCACACCACCACCTAAACCACGGTGGCAGCAAGCCCGCCACTCTTGAACCCACCCACTATAGCGAAAACGATACACCAGTGCCACTATGGAAATGTCTCGTGAGCGCTAGTAGCCAATGGCCGGTGCACTCGAGCATCAACAATCGAGTGCGCTTAAACATCGTTCTCGTGAGCTCAAGATTAGCTTGGAGCTCTCGAGCGCATGCGTTGGTCGCTCATGCCAACTCCCGTGTGTCGCTACCACTTCCACTATCAATTCTTTTTATTCAATTTTGCGTAAGTAAAATATAGGGATAAGTGTCAATATAACCCACCTACTTGAGTAAGTGCCAATATAACCCTATAATAATTTTTAGTGCAAAAATAACCCTATCTAGTTAATGAAAGTGCCAATACAACCCTCAGACCCTCCATTTTTGGCATTCCATTTTTGGCATTGACCTCAATTTTCAGCGTTGACTCTATGTAAATTGACCAAAATACCCTTTAAAAAAATCTAAAATTAGGTGGACAATTTCACCCTCACAGTTCGCTGGACCACCACGGGACCGCCGCCAGACCACTACGGGACCGCCATCATACCACCGTCGGACCGTCGTCGGACCATCGTCAGACCGTTGTCGGACCACCGCCGTAACATGTAGGGTTATATCAGCACATTTCTAATGTTTGTAGGCTTATATCAGCACATTTCTAATGTTTGTAGGATTATATCAGCACATTCCTAATATTTGTAGGGTTATATCAGCACATTCTTAAAACTTAGAGGGTTATATCAACACATATTATAAATATTAAGTGTGTGGTACTCGGCTGGTCTTAACAAGCGACCACATCATTATATACACCATTATCACATCATAACAATATCTTATTCAACATAAAATTTGACATCACGATACCATCATTCATATTAAACAACACCATTATCACATATCATAACCTCATTTCAAAACTTATCAACATTAAAAACCTTAGGTCGAAAAACACAGCAAAATAACAATTACACACAATACCAAAGGTCATCAAATCATCAATCTAGACTAAACACAGCAAAATAAATAAAATATTATTAAAATCCTTATATTCTATAGTATGTGCTGATATGACTCTACATTTTTTACTAATGTACTGATATAACCCTAAAAACTTTAGGAATATGCTGATTTAACCTTACCAATTTTTATAATGTGCTAATATATCCCGACCTATTACAGCGGTGGTCCGACGGCTGCATAGCGATATTGGAGTATTGATGAGTCTAAGAGTAATAACATTATTTTTAAATTTTTTTAGAAGGGCAAAAATGTAATTTTATAAAATTTCGGTTAAAAGTTATCGGAGAGGGTTATATTGGCATTTTCACTTAATATGGTTATATTGACACTTTCAAATTTTGAAAGGTTATATTGACACTTATGTCAAGTAGGCAGGGTTATAAAATCACTTTTCTTTAAAATATCCTGTATTGCAGTGGTTTATTTGCTGCTACTAGTACTCAAATGAAATGATTTACTTCAACCGTTAATGAGAACTGAGATTTCAAATTAGCCTATGGAAATTCAAAGAAAAAGAACTAGAATCCGGGCTATGTACCTGTTTGTCTCACTAAATTATGCCAAAAATATGTAGGAGCCAATATATGTGGCATTGTTACCAAAGATAAAGTGAAGATGGAAAAAGAAACAAGTCAACATAAAAATGTGATACATGGTCATCATCTGTATCAACCATTAAGCAACCTAATCAAAGTGCTCCAAATGTGGATGATGATCTACCAACAAACCCCAGAATCAAAAGATATGCTCACAACTATGAAGAAAGACGCGCCAAGATCAAGAAACTTATGTAACTACAAGAAAATTCTTTACCATAGACATCTTAACTTGATCACACACAACAATCAGTGAAACAACAGGCTAATTTGAAATTTCCATGGGCTAATTTGAAAGAATGAACAAGTATTACTAGGCCTTGGTCATTGGAACAAGTTTCACAATCACTGGATGAAATGAAGAAACATATACCTTACAGAACCAGCATAACATTTAATCCAAAATGGACAAGCACTGGGAGAAAAAGCAGCCTAGTGTCAAGTAAATCTCTTCAAGACTTTACATAAACCATTATAGAAAAACTTTACCAACTTGCGTTTCAGAAGGGAGTTGAAATAATATTCAAGTGATTTTCATAAACAGAGTAATTCCTCCAATTTTGACTTAATGAGTCTCAAATTTGCATTGTATGTAAAAGCAACACGTGGAATTTCAATATTTTGAACAAATAACAGCAAGAAATGCATCAAGACGGGAATGGTCATGTTCAGCATCGGCACATGGCAGTGATTTAAGCAGTCTAAAGTATAAAGTAAGATTGAAAAAAAAATATAGAACCGGCAACGGCTGATTCCTTATCCATCCACTGTTGAACAAACTGCTACTACATGATCCAGAACTGAATACTACCCTGTACAGAAACTGATAAAACAAAAGCCTAAACACATAAATTAGCCATAAAAGAGAACAAGCAGAAGTCATGATTATTAGGGATAAGGCAACTAAATTGTTATCCTGAAAGGGGGAAAAACCATGTCAAAACAAGAAACACAGTTGAACACAACAACATGAACCTTCAAGTTTCTTGAGGCAGCTTCACTTTCTTACGAGCTCCTTCAAAAGCCCTCCCAATGGTATCCACAACTTTTCGCTGCGCTTCGAGAATCTTATCCATCCTCTTCTTCTCCATCTCCATCCTATACCTCTCGTTCTCCCTCATCACCTCAATCTTCTTGGTCTCCATTCTCATAAACCTGTCCGCGAAACCCCTGATCTCTGCGGCCAGCTCCTTCCCTACATCCACCCCTTTTCCCTTCTCCTCAACAGCAGCACCACCTGCTCCTCCCATCTCTTCCCCTTCATCGTCATCATTGTCATCCTCGTGATCACTTACCTCATTCTGAAAATACCCTTTTCGCTTCAGAATCACTGGCGTTCGCTGTCCCCTTATGACCCTAACATTCTCATCAACTCCAAATCCCCCACCACTGAACCCCATTCTATTGACATTGACATTGATATTGACATTTCTATTGCTATTGCTATAATTGCCCACATCAACATCGCCTTTTTGAAAAAGATTGTTCACACTCTTCAACTTGTTCTTCTTATTAGCATCAATACCACCAAAATTAACAAAATTACCTTCCCCCTCGTCTCCCGCGCTCTTATGGATTGGGCTCTGGTACTTCACCGCGGACATGGGCCGGGCAGGAATCGGCATTGGGCCGCGCTCCATGCCGTCCATGAGATCGAAATAATGCCAGGAATTCGGGTAGGGCTTGAGCCGCTCGGTGCGGTACCGCTTCCTGAGCTTCTCGATCTTGTGGCGGCACTGGGTGGAGGTTTTCGAGGGGACATCGTAGCCGCAGCGGGCGGCGACGGCGTTGGCGACGTCCTCCCACTGGTTGGCCTTGAGCTGGCCTTTCTTCAGAGAGTACCATTTCTCCTGGTACGTCTGGATGAGGCTGACGGTTTCCTGGTCGGTCCACGGCAGCGGCGGAGTCCTCTTGGAGGTGGCTGCGGCGCCGCTGTTGGGGGTGGAAGCGACGGGGACTAATTCGAGGTTGTTGGGTTTGGTGTCCGGGGAGGAGGAGCTTGAGGCGGTGGGGGACGGCGACGGCGATGGTTCAGGTCGGGGTGGGGAGGAGTTTGGAGCGGGCGGCGGGGAGGCGGAGGAGGCGGCGGCGGCGGAGTTATCCATAATTGGAATGGTTTCGATTAGGGTTTTTAAGGAATGGGAGGTGGGGATGGTGGTGGTGGATATTTATCGGTGGTGGATTGGTGGTGGTGGAGGCGGTAGTGGACGAAGTAGCTGGATGGACCCGGACCGTATCTTATCACCGTATTCGTATAATCCATATACGTACCCGGTACCCGTATCGAGTCCGACTTAAACTCAGTAGAAATTGGAAAATTTTCCTTGTGCTTATCTACAAACATTTCACAATTTTTGCTAATTGGAAAATCAGGAGAAGAGATCTATTGCACTCGAAGTAAATGAGTTTGAAGTAAGCAAAAGTTCCGGCAAGTGTCATGGGCTTTCTGATGTCCGGTGATTGGTAATCAGGCAGCATTCGTACAAGGAAGATATAATGTCGAGAACTTTTTAAAAACCTGTGAAATAATCGAACACGTCTATAAAAGGAAACATGAAAGACAACAATAAAGATTGACATGAACAAGGCGTACGATCGGGTTTCCTGAGATTTCCTTGAGCATATAATGAAACGAACAGGCTTCTCAGATGTCTGCATAGGATGAGTTATGGAGTGTGTCACCTTGTCGGTCTCATACTTTATAAAGTTCAATGGAATATAGTCAAACACCTTCCAACCAAAACAAGGGCTAAGGCAGGGTACCCAATCTCATCATTCCTATTCGAACTGTGCTAGGAGTCCGATGAGTTCCAAGGACTCTATCCAGGAGTCAAGATCGGCAGACAGTTCAACCAGTATTGTAGTTGATGTTCGCAGATGACTACATCATCTTTTACAACATATTAAATAGGGGAAAACGAAAGCTGGCATAAACACTCGTCCTTTTTGTGGCATATTTGGCCATTTGGGCCAACACATAAATTTCTAGAAGTCGCCACTCCTAAATGTCCAAATATAGGCCCAAGAGCAAATGAACGATTAAGTCTCACCTTCCGACTATTCAAGGAACTACTTGAAGAGAACATCTTGGGTCACGACATGAACTTCGTTGGCCCAAAGGTCAACATGTTTAGGAAACTAGTTTAGAGAGTCAAGACAAAGACGGTAACTTGGAAATTAAGTGACCTTTCAGTTATGGGAATGGCCATCGTTAGCAAACACACCCTAGCATCCACAACAAAATACACTTGGGCAACTTTTGGATACTTTCCACAATCACAAAAAAAAATTTGAAAAAATAGATAGCCACCTGGAGAGATTCATATGGGTCAGGGACACAAAAGGGGGAGGAATTCATTGGAAGTCCTGGAAAGCCACGTGTCACTATAAATGGCACGGAGAATTAGGAATGTGATCCACATGACAAATGAATCAAGGCATGATTGGAAAAGTAGCCTACAAAATCATTACTGATAAGGAATCTTTCTTCTCCAAACTATTCACTGACAAGTAATGCAACAAGCAAGGTTTCCTGGAGGTCAAACGAACACCAAGGGTATCTTGGTGAAGGAGGGGCATACTATAGGGACGTGACACGATTAAACCACACCTCAAATGGCAAGTGGTGGATGGTCGTGGTACAGACATCCAGGAAGAATATATCATAAACCACAGAAACCCTGTTAGGTACGACCGCCAACTGCTACTTCATTTGGGTTCAAAGTTTGCGACCTAATAGACAATACTAAGCAATGACGCATGTCATTGCTGAGATTGTCTTTTCAGTTGGAAATAGTAATGGACATAGTGTGAATGCATACCCCCCTAGTCCTTTTGGACAAGAGGACTATCAATTTCAAGACAAAGATACACCATCAAAAGCAGCTAAAAAAAGGCAGAACCCCCATCAGCTTGAACTACAACTCCAGTCACAAGAGACAATCAGGAAGATATGGAAGAAGCTGTGAAATCGAGAACACCAGAAAACGTCATATTCTTTATATAGAGGCTAGTTCAGAATGCAACACCAAGGGGACCAACACTGAGAATTAGAGGTATGGAAGTGTTTCCCTTATGCCACATGTGTCACACACAAGTGGAAACACCCTCGCATATGTCCTAGAATGGAAAATAGCTAGAAGGCTTAGGAGGACCTCCGCGCTCGGCTTTGATTTCAGGCAAGGCCCAGAGCTAACACTAGGAGCCTGGATCGGAGAATGGTTCAAGATCGCACTAGAAAGAAAGACATTAACCTCACATGTATCTTAATTTGGGCTATCTGATGTGAATGAACTAGGCGACAATAGAACAACCACCACTATTAGTGGCAATCCATATTAGCTATTGTTAAGGCCACATGAAAAAGTGACTGCGGGGAGGAGGCGAACGATCCGTGCCCAATAGCGGACCTAAACTCGACACAGGAAGCCCTTGAACATGTGAAAACCCTACCAATAGATGATCCAAAGAGGGCCAAGGTGGATGACATTAAGCTAATATGGTAGAAAGAGGAACATTAACCAAATCTTGAACACAGTCACTAGACGCTCATTAACACAAATGTGGCATATCGAACCCAAAACCAAAAGGTGGTAGTAGCATGGTGTGCGACACAAGGAGAAACTGCAAGCCTTTTACAAGGCACAAGGTATTTTCAAGCGCTATCAGCAGTACATGCAAAAGAAGCTGCAATACATGAATCAATGACACATGCAAGACATCGAGCAAAAACACACATTCTGATACTAACCGATTGCAGGATTGCATTGAATCACATCAACAACTTCCCAAACGTCCCACCAGGGGCTAAAGGGTTCAGTAAGAAGTACAATAATGTTAATTATGGGTTTCACTTGAGTTCATGTAATGAAAGTTCCTAGAACACAAGTAGAAAAAGCTCATAACTTAAACTCAAGATGTAATTGGTGTTCACTACCACAACCACCCTTCCTAATATATCCAACAATGTTTGTTTCATACAAAAAATAGTTAAGGGAATATAGAAGCATAATGTCTAGTAGCGCAAGAGTCTATCAAACTAAAAAAAAAAAATTAACTCACAAAAAAAATAAGAATTGAACTTTGAACTTTTTAATATATTTTATTTGACATGCTACTTTATGGTACAAGTATTTACGAAATGCTAAAGGGTTGATGAAATTGAATTGGATTGAAAAAAAAGAGAGTAAATGAATGAGATTATATAGGATTTATCATAATTGAAGGTGTCAGTTTGCACTTTGAAATTCTCTCTCTAGAAAAGTTGAGGGCCACAGTAGTAGCAACAAAGCTCATCCTCTTACTCATAGTAGCAAGCAAAGTTATGTTCATCATCAATACAACAAAATATCCTACCCAAAACACCAAACACCAACTTTCCCTTTATAATCCAGCAAACCAGATCATTGAATCAAAGCCCATACCCAAATTATCATGCCAAAAAAAAAACAAGCAACCTTCTTTAAAACTATCAAAAGCGATCCTTATCAAACTTACATGTCCAAAAAAAAAAATCAGATCCCTTGCATACCCCACCACCAAACACAAAAACTCAAACCAAATATATTGCCACTATCAACTAAAAGATAGCAAGAATATTAGATTACGAAATATCCAAAAAAAATTTATGCAGAAAAACACAAAAGAGGGGGGGGAGCAACCAATCAACATGGCGCGTAGGATTTTGGAGGACCACTAGTCGAATGGTTTGCGATATGGTTCAAAATTTATGGAAGAACACAGAGATGTGCCACTCGATTCAGACCTCAATCAAAATGTGTACAGGCCAGCAAAGAGGGGTCTAGTATTTGTCGGGGATGAGGAGGGTTACAATGATAGAATAAGAAACTTTGCCAACCCACTGATAGGATTTTTTGTTGACTACATGCAATTTAGTGCAGTAAGAATGCAGTCCCATGTTGATGAATTCTAGGGAGGATAAATCGAGGTAATGGAAAATGCAGGGAGATTTTATGTGCTGAGATTTGATAGCTGGCATATATGAATGCAGTGCTTCACAACAGACCTATGCCAATGGTGGGAGGTTTACTGGCGCTGCAAAGATAGGTGCCAGAAATGTTGTTTGTACCATGTGTGTCACACACGTCTTGTTGTGGATAATGATGTACGGTCTGCCTCAGAGTATTTACTACCGGAGACTGTGTCAAAATACGCATGAGTGGTAGGAGAGGCTGAAGAAGTAGTCTTT
Organism: Rubia yunnanensis; assembly: GCA_037428765.1. Taxonomy (NCBI): domain Eukaryota; kingdom Viridiplantae; phylum Streptophyta; class Magnoliopsida; order Gentianales; family Rubiaceae; genus Rubia; species Rubia yunnanensis. The sequence goes on from CM075062.1 coordinate 17,045,968, forward strand.
GGGGGAATATTAGAAATGGAAAATGCAGACTACGCTAATGTACGAGTGTGGGTTCCCATTCACCAACCCTTAGTTTCAGGCTTCTTCTTCCAGCGGAGATGTGGAGATAGGGTGTGGATAGCCATTGGCTATGAAAGAGTTCACAAGATGTGTAGGAGATATGGTGGAATAGCTCTGTATGCCGATTCCAAGATGATACGATGCTGGAGTACTTTCTCGCGCAAAGTAGGAATTGTGAGTGGAGGTTTTCAGGGAAAACACATAGAAGTTATTCCCAATGTCAATGAGGGTGCATAGGAATTTATAGGCAAGAAGGTTCACAAGAATCCCGGAGGATTTTATAAGGAATAATGAAAAAAGGTTCCAAGGGGAAAGAAAGGATATTCCAGAGGGTTTTCTATACCAGGAGGATGTAATTTTCAACCTACATGAAGCTGAACCAAAAAAAAATACAAACCTGAATTCCCGGGGAGCCACTCAAACGTCCCAAACCATGCAAGCCCATTCGAGGAACATATAGGAGATCTGGGAGAGGAGCTAAAATAATGGGAGGAACAAAGGGAGGATGGTAATAACTCTTCGTCACCAGAGAATTACTCAGGCTTTTAGATGTTCATAGGCTCCATACCATAAGAAGCACCATCGGTATCACAACAAGTGCGCAACCCCAAAAAGGTTGAGATGTTCATAGGCTTCATACCATAAGAAGCACCATCGGTATCACAACCAGTGCGCAACCCCAAAAATGTTGAGGTAAATCTGCAAAACTTACTGGGGAATCCATATGTCATTTATGAATATGATGATATGGTGGCGCATAAGGAATCACTGGGAGAAGAAGAACATAATATAAGGTCAGAAATCCAAAGAATGGTGGAACACATAAGTTACAACGGTGCCATGTCGGTTGTCAGGGATTAGACCCCCGGAGGATGATGTGGCGAGAGACAATAATAAACATTCTCTAATGCTTGAAACAATTAAGGAAGATGGAAGACTTATCCATCACCCAAACAGGGTACTTACCCAATTGGTCGATGCTGTCTCAGAAATGGTGCAGGAAAGAGTTGTAAGTTCAATAAGAAGGATTGGGGATGTCCACAGAAAGCAAGGGGAGGACAGAAAAAGTAGGGTACAATCAATACCTACTATTCTCAGTGATGATTCAGACCCATAGGAGGATCCTACACCTCAAGATGCAATACAGGTGGAAGAAGAGGCAGGTGAGCATTCACTAAGGGGTCTCTCACTGGAGTGTAATGGGCATAGTTTACTGGTAAGCCATACTCCCTATAACTGAGAGGTTCAGGGTTCAAAACACACCCCCATCAAGAAATGTAAATATTAGAACAATTTCTTGATGGGGATTACCTAACGTCATGGGACCGTGTCAGTGGTCCTCGTTGTGGTTTCCCAACCCGCAGGTGGTCGATGCTGGTGAGATTGTGGTGGTTTTGGTTTCGGTGGAAACGGTTCGTTGGTGGTGCAACATCTGGGTATTCTCAGTAGAGTGTCCCTAGCTATTCAAATGGAAGAAGTTTCAGGCTCTACTGAGCTTCAATAGATTCAATAGTGGTGTCTCCTAGTTAGGTCCTAGATTAGGATGTTAATGTGTAATTTGGTTACTTGTATGTAATCTTTCAAAATAAAAAGGGGTCTCTCATTGGAAGAAGTGTTGAAAAGTGATACAAATGGGAAAGGAAAAAGGCAGGGTGAGGAGTACGCAAGTGCTAAAAAATTGAACAAGGCAATGCATCAGAATCACTGTGCGGAGGTTGAAGGAATTAAAGGCAATGCAGAAATTTCGACAAGATGGGAGAGAGAGCAGTTGGGAGAAGTAGGAACTCTAATAGAAGTGACAATTAAAATGGAGGGAGGTATGTTACTCTTGTATAATCAAAGCTCTATTTATGAATCCATAATCCATAGTCTATTAAATAAGGTAGCCACCTGTCAAAACCCAAATACTTCAGCTCTGCATATTACTGGACAGAGACTTGGCCAAATAGCTGCCCAAATAAACCCCACCATATAAGGAGAAAGAAGGAAAAGACTCACAGCATGAAGAAGCCCAAATAGAAAAAAGGATGAGGGTTGGGTCCAGTCCATATATTCTTGAGATAGATACTGTCTAAAAAACAAGGAAAATCATATCATTCCAAGAATCAGTTTTGGGCTAAAAAATGTGTGAATAGATTGGGTAGCCAAGCATGAGTAAATTGCTAGGTTACAGTGGAGGGTCAAGATGGGGTACCAGAGCAAGATCAGCACCATCAAAATCAAATATTATAACAAAAACAATGATTGAGTGGAATATGTTTCGTAAAAAAGGCCCAGCGTTTCAGTTTCCAAAAATGGTTCCAATTGGCCCAATAGGGAAGAAGCTGTAGGCGAAAGAGAACCCAAGGGGAAGCTAGTGGAGGAAAGTCTACTACCAATGAAACCGACACATTGAACTCGGCAATGGAAGAATTCATGCCAATAACAAGGAAGCTAGGAGACAAGAGGAAGAGAAATCTGCAGACAGAGTTGGGAAACATTGCATTCTATAAGAGATCCAAGTACAATGCAGTAGATGAAGAATGGCTCATCCAGGCACTAGACAAATTTTCGGAGATTGAACAAGGGGTCAGGATTGAGCAAGGAAAGATGGTCATTGTTGGAGCCTGCATTTATGAGAAAGTGGTCTCAGTAGTGATGTGAGCATGTGAAGGAAACCTCTGTGGTACTTTGGTGGTTGGTCCAGAACAACCACTAAGAGGTATATGAATCTACTCTGCTGGATTGCAGGTCTGTATCTCCCCCGTGCTATTACGTCCTGGATTCCACCATGAATGCAACTACTTCTCCTGGGTCCTATATACGCTAGGCCCGAGGATCTTATCTGTGATACTAGGGTTTCAACACGACACCTAGCTTACTACTATTAGCTATCTCCTCCCGCAATCTCTCGGACAACAATTACAAAGTTAGCTAAGACTAGTGCGATGACAAATATGCCAGCGCATTCTTGAATCCCCCGTGCATACACCCACACAATGCATTCTCCCTTACCCATTCTAACATCTAGGTTTCTCTTCCCAATGGGGCATCAATAATTGCACCATACATGAATATAACCTAAAGTGTGTGCTTATATGTGGTGTAGTATTCAAGAATTTATAAAATTTAAGAACAATCACAATAATATCATAAACACAAGGATAGGGTGAATCTAATGAATCTCATAAAGCAAAAAGAACATATCAATTGCCAAAATGAATCCCAAGCTCAAAATCTACTCTACAAAGGTTAGATCCATGGAAAGTATTAGTTTAGATGCCATAGATCTAGAAAATAAGACGAAAGAAAAAAAAGATGAAAAAAAGAAGAAGGAAGGAGAAGAAGAACTCTCCTCTTCCTTCTCTCTAAACTAGAGAGAGAATTTACTCTACATTATCCTAACTTGATATTCTACTTAGGGTTTACAAGAAAACTATAACTCTTATATATAGCAGTAGGAGATTGGGTCTAAAAATAGGCCAACCCTAGGTCACTTGCCAAGGCTTCACGGACCGGCACAGATGTCACGGTCCGTGAAGCATTCAAGCACAGGGCGTGGGATCTGGCGTGGACCGTGAACATTCAGAGTCGTGGGATATGGCGCAGTTCATGAACATTCAGAGCCGTGGGCTATAGGATCTGGCAGGGTCCGTGAAGTAGGTCTCGTGCCATGGTCCGTGAAGACTGTCATGAACCGTGAACAGTTCACGGTTTTTGCTCAAAAGTTCTCATGGTCCGTGAAGGTTTTCATGGACCACGAGTAGCTTGTGGTCTTTACTCAAATATTTTGTCACGGCCCGTGAAGGTTTTCACGGGCCGACTTCATACTTAGCAAAATCTTCAATTCTTCATCTCCAAGCTCCACGGTCTGGAGTCTTTGTCACGTCCCGACGCCTTTGCCTCGTGAAGGTCTCGTGCATGTCTTCACAAAACCCCTGGAACTCATGTGTAGTGCTGCCCGTGTGCTATGTCACGGGCCGCTCGTGCTTTACCATGTGCGGTCCGTGAAGTGCCACTGGTGCTTTGTCGGCTGAACTTCGTTTGCTTGCTACGGGTGAACCATTCGTCCGAATCGGGAGTTGTAATAGTTGATTTTATAGTACTCGAGAAGAAAAATCCAATGAAACCAATCTTGAAGGCTAGTTCTTCTTAGTTCGTTCTCGGACTAAGGCAACACTCCTCAGACCACGATTCACCATTTTCTCATTTGGCCGTCTTGAACTTCGAAGCCGCATATCTTTAGCTTCAATCTCCTTCTACCATGCATTGATATTTGTGGCCTTCATCTTCTACCGTTCTAATGTCAATGACATTCGCCTCTTCTACCATTAAAAACAAATGACCTTCAATCTTCTACCTCCCTTGAGAATGGCCTCACATAGAATGTAACCAAAAAGTACCCATGGGTGACATACTAAAGATGATCAAAATGAAAACCAAGGAGCCCGTGGATACAAGATATCCATTTGTACCAATTAAGTCTACAAAATGCAGGATTTAGGCAAGAAAACCAAACATGGCTGTCTAAACCCATTGTAACGTAAACTCATCTAATACTAGCAATCCACCAACTAAAAGTAACTAAAAACTATGTCAAATGCATTGGTTAAAGCATCCGTAATGGTGCAGATCAGACTCTCCACACTTAAACCTTTACTCGTCCCCGAGTAAATAGAATAAAAGAAAAAGGTTCAAGCGGAATGAAGCATGCAAAAATAGCCAATGCATTCAACTTATTCCCATGCTACCCTAGTTCCCCCAAGAAGTTAAAAATCCTCACAACTCTCACACTCCCCAAAGTTCCTAAAGCAACCAAACAATCCAAAACAAGTAAATGTGTATGAAAAAAGATAAGTGACAAAAGATCGGAATAAAGCTAAGCTTACTCTCCCAAAAGTAATCCCAAAAGCAATCAAAGAGTAGTCCTCAAGAAGAATAATCCACCAAGGAAATCTAAAAGCCGTCTACTTGGTTGCAACATAGGGAAAACACAAGATTCTCGACCTAGTAACAACCAAGGAGTCCAATGTATCGTCAACCTAGTTTCTTGTTTCTTTTTTTTCTCTCAATTTCTCTCATTTTGCATAGGAGCCCTTTCGGGTTTTCATCTTAGCTTTATCTCACAAAATGTGCTCACCTCTCACCTAGGCCAGTCAAATGGGTTAATTGGATCAACCCATTATCCAAACACAATTAACCCATTATCCAATGGGTCTTTATCCAATTAACCCATTTGTTAATGGGTCAGAATGGGTCTGATCATATATGGATTGGATCATTAAATAGATAAACCCACTGGGTAGCTCATGAGATAACTCATATGACCCAATGAGTTAAAAAATATTATTCAATAAGTCATTATCCAATAAGTTATCATTTAATATTTTCTTCTAATTTGGGTTACAAGTTGTCATATCCAATGTGATCGTGTATTAAATACTCATTAGTTTTTGGGATTGGGCGGGATGAGAATAATTAAATTTTGATCTCAATGTATCCCATATTATGTTAACTCAATGGGAACATAACAAATACCCAATAAATATCCAAAATTACCCAATTAAATGCATGTGTAATATTTAACATAAAAATTCACTATAATTCACAAATTATACAAAACATAATCCACAAATTATTTGAGCTCAATCTCGTGCAACATTCGAGTTCGTACAGTATTCGAGTTCATACAGTATTCGCGCTCAATCTCATACAGTATTCGAGTTCATACAAAATTTGAGCTCAATTTTGTATAGTATTCGAGTTCGTACAGTATTCGAGTTCAATCTTGTACAGTATTCGAGTTCGTGCAGTATTCGATCTCAATCTCGTATAGTATTCGAGCTCAATCTCATACAGTATTCGAGTTCATACAATATTCGAGCTTATACAGTATTCGAGCTCGTATATTATTTGAGCTCGAGCTCGAACCCAACTAATATTGTTCGTTAATTTCGTCGAGTTTACAAAGGCAACATATTATAATTTTTTATTAAATATAATGTAATGTAATGTACATAATATAATAAATAATTATATATTAGGGGAAAATAAAATCATTTGTAATCAAACTTGTGAAAATTTAGTTATCTTATGATATGAAATTATCCACTGGTCACCCATTCCCAACCCAACTCGACCCACCCAAAATTGTCCAATGGGTAACCCATTATCCAACCCAACTAAACCCAATAACTACAACCGAATTGTATCCATAAGTCTTATCCAATAAGTGAAAATAGTATATGAATAACGGTTATCCAACGGATGACCCGACCCTTTTGACGGGCCTATAGTCTCACCTTTTTTCCACACAGCCTCTCACTTTTGCCTAGACTCGTAAGTCTAGCTGGGCCAAGCCTCTCACTTTTACCTAGGCCTTTCGACCTATCTGGGCTTCTTTTAATGTTACCCAAGTCGCCATTTCTTGTTTTTTACTTGTCCAGGTTTTCACAAATTTTTTTCATTTTTCAAAATGCTTTTAGAAGAGCTATTAACTATATAGAAACAACTAAAATCATAAGTGATATCTAATCCCCTTCCTCACATTTAAACCTTGCATTGTCCTCAATGCATATACAAAATCAAAGAACACACAAGGGAAAGAATAGGAGAACACTTATAATGAAACAAGAACACTAAAATCTACCCTTGATGGCACAATCATGGAATGTAAAGAACAAACTACCATGACCCTCAATATACTACCCCAAACCTCTAATCCAAAAAGTTCAATCTAACCACTATCATGCATCACAAATCGAATAAGGAATTGAATCACAATGGAGAGTTACCTCTTAGGTCTCGATGTGTGTGTCTCAAGGGTTTTGAGGGTATGTGGGTTTTGGGTGGTATTTTGGTGGTGGTAGGGTGGTGGTTGGGAAGAAATGGTGATTGGGTGGTGTAGGAAGGTATGTGAGCTTCATGGGTCGTGCACGTCTACACGACCAATGAACTTGGGGTTTGGTTCTCCTCCCTGTTCACCATTTTGAGCGCACAAACCATGTGCCTCTACATGGTTCATGAGTTGGACTCACCGTTTGCTCACCTTCCTCCAAGAACCATATGCTTCCTACAAAACAAACACGCACACCAAGTGTAATAGTGTCCCAAAAACAAAAAAAAAACCACAAATAGGAAAACACACCAAAAATACTAAACTAATTTTTCAAAGTTAAACTAATCTAAAAACATTTTTAGCTCGGGTTGCCTCCTGAGAAGCTCCGTATATTTAAGGTCGTTGGCATGACCCTGATGTTATCTATAGGGTGTGGATTTGTACCCTATCACCTTGGAAAACAAAAAATGAAGAGCATGGGGAAAGAGTCTTCCAAGAGGAAGATATAGTAGAGGAGGAATCAACCTTAGAGGGAATAAGTGGTTTGGAAGCTTAGCATATTCAATTGGCTTCCCTATGGTTTCCTCTAAGGTTTCCAAAAATGTGGGAGTAGGTTCTATAGGTGGAGGTAGGGGTGCAAATAATTAATATGGAAAATTAAGTATAATCACCCCTTCCTCAACTTCTTCACTCTCAACAAACCTTTCCCCACCCCCTTTAGATTCATCTACCAAAATTTCTCATTCAACTAGGGATGGTTCATTTTTAGAAAATCGGGTTTCTCGTTGGCTCACCCTATTCATCAAATTAAGCACTTGCCCTTCAACTTTCTCAATGCTTGAGAATAGTTGAGTTCCCAAATCTCTAATCTCGCTAAGTACTTGCGATTGGAGTAAATCACTACTCTTGGTCACATTAGCTATAGCTTGCAAAATTTCTACACAATTCGATTTGGGAACCAATCCCCGGGATTGGTTTTGGGGCATTGGGTAAGTTGGTGAAATCCAACTATCTAACCTAACGTGTTGGTTTCCTGATGTATTTCCATACCACAAATTTGAGTTACCGCTAAACCTCAAATGGTTTCCCGATGTATTTCCATACCACAAATTTGAATTACCGCTAAACCTCAAATTTGAAGAGTTGTGGTATGAGTAACAATCTTGATCCCATCGGCCATGGGAACCAACAAATCCTACCTCTCTCTTAATTTCGCTCATCCAAGAGCATGACTCTGTAGGGTGGTCACAATAACATATCCTACAAAATCTCACTTTTTGAGCCATTCTTCTCCCATAGTCACTCAACCTTGGGCAACACTCTATAGGATGATCGCAATGCCTCACCCTACAAAGTGCCCTCCGTTGAGTGCTTTCCCACATTTTTTTCTCACAAACAAAGAAAAACACACAAAATTCAGAATCGTAGTGCAAGAGTCCTTAGTTTTCACCAAGAACTCAAGCAATAACTACTTTGAAAAACAAAAGCAAGAAAAGGATAAAAGCAATACTAACTACTCATTAACACGTTATGCTTAACTAATACTCGAATTGAAGAGCATCCCTAACAACATCACCAAAATTTGACCTACCCCAACCCGGTTATCGTTAAAACACGAGTCGAGGGACTTACGGGGTCAAAGATAGAGATTTATATTCTGCACCCGTTCATACTGCTAAGCTACCAAGAGGTAGTAAGCGGCAAGCCCTGGGTTTGTCCATAGAGATGGTAGGGATCAAGTACTAGCTAGAACACAACCTCGTGCGGCTCGTCAATCAGCACGAGTGAAAGGAATAGCTAGTAAAGAAAACATGCAATGGAGGGGGGGTTGGTTTTTCAAACTATCAACTACTAAACATAGAAAGTAAATATGCAAGTACTAATTAAACTACGCACTTGGGAATCATTTAGGAACATGGTAGTTCTAATGATTCAATCCTCGATTCATTCACATAAAGAATTACAAAAGACCTATCAGTATGTTCACAACACGTGGAGTGACCAATGGCATACACTTCCCCAACACTGTCACGGTGGGTGCGCTCGCAGCCCTTCATTGACACCGCCATCGTAATTAGGGGAGCACAACGAGGTCCGACCATCATTGTAGGTCTGTTTCTCCCCCATGCTATTACATCCCTGGCTTCCACCAAGAATGCAACTACTCATCTTGAGTCCTATATACGCTAGTCCCAAGATTCGTAGGCACCTTATCTATGATATAGGGTTTCAACACAACACCTAGGTTGCTACTATTAGCTATCTCTACCTGCAACCTCTCGGAGAACAGTTACAAAGTCAGCTAAGACTGGTGCGATGGCAAATAGGCTAGAGCATTCTCGAATCCCCCGTGCACACACCCACGCAGACATGTTCTCCCCTACCCATTCTAACATCTAGGTTTCTCTTCCCAAGTGGGAATCAATAGTTGCACCATACATGAATAATGCCCAAAGTTGTGCTTATATGTGGTGTAGTATTCATGCATTTATAAAATTCAAGAACAATCACAATAACATCATAAACGCAAGGATAGGGTGAATATAATGAATCTCATAAAGCAAATAGAACATACCAAGTGCCAAAATGAATCCCAAGCTCAAAATCTACTCTACAAAGGTTAGATACATGGAAAATATTAGTTTAGATGCCATGGATCTAGAAAATAAGATGAAAGAAAAAAAAAAGATAAGAAAAATAAGAAGGACGGAGAAGAAGAACTCTCCACTTCATTCTCTCTAAACTAGAGAGAGAATCTGCTTTACATTATCCTAGCTTGATATTCTACTTAGGGTTTATAAGAAAACTATGGCTCAAATATATAGTGTAGTAGTAGGAGATTGGGCCTAAAAATAGGCCCAAAATAGCAAAACCCTAGGTCAGCCGCCAAGGCTTCTCGGATCATCACAGATGTCACGGTCCATGAAACATTCAAGCACGAGGCGTGAGATTTAGCGTGGTCTGTGAACATTCAGAGCCATGGGCCGTGGAATTTGGCATAGTTCATAAACATTCAGAGCCGTGGGCCATGGGATCTGGCGCGGTCCGTGAAGAAGGTCTCGTGCCACGGTCCATGAAGATTGTCAAGGACCGCGAACAGTTCACAATTTTTGCTCAGAAGTCCTCACGGTATGTGAAGGTTTTCACGGGCCGCGAGCAGCCTGTGGTCTTTTCTCAAAACTTTTGTCACGACCCGTGAAGGTTTTGATGGACCGGCTCCATATTTAGCCAAATCTTTAATTCTTCATCTCCAAGCTCCACGGTCCGGGGTCTTTGTCACGGCCCAACACCTTTGCCTCGTGAAGGTCTCATGCATATCTTCATGGAACCCCTGGAACACTTATGTAGTGCGGTCCGTGTGCTTTGTCATGGGCCACTGATGTTTTACCATGTACGGTCCGTGAAGTGCCGCCGGTGCTTCGTCGACTGATGTTCGTTTGCTTGCTACGGGTGAACTGTTAGTCCGAATCGGGTGTTCTAATAGTTAATTTTGTAGTACTCAAGAAGAATAATCCAAAGGAACCAACCTTGAAGGCTAATTATTCTTGGATCATTCTTAGACTAAGGCAACACTCCTTGGACCACAATTCACCATTTTCTCCTTTGGCCATCTTGAACTTCGAAGCCACATATCTTTGGATTCAATATCCTTCTACCATGCATTGATGTTTGTGGCCTTCATCTTCTTCCATTCTAATGTGAATAGCGTTCAACTCTTCTACAGTTAAAAACAAATGGCCTTCAATCTTCTACCACCATTGTGAACGGCCTTCACATAGAATGTAACCAAAAAGTACACACGAGCGACCTACTAAAAATGATCAAAATGAAGACCAAGGAGCCCATGGATACAAGATGTCCATTAGTACCAATTAAGTCTACGAAATGTGGGATTTAGACAAGAAAATCAAACTTGGCCATCTAAACCCCTTGTCACGTAAACTCAACTAATACTAGCAATCCACCAACTAAAAGTAACTAAAAACTATGTCAAATTCATTGGTTAAAGCATGCGTAATGGTGTAGATCAACAACAAACAACTAAATAGGTAGAGGTTTTAAGGAGGAATGACCTTCACGAAATACACAACCATGACCAGTGGTTCACATGGTCAAATAGGCACAAGGGTGACTAATTGATCGTAGAAACACTAGATAGAGGTTTTGCAAACCAGACATGGTTTAATCTGTTCCAACATATTTTCTTAGGAATCTACCAATAACAAGATTGGATCACGGGACACTCATACTCAACATGCATCTCCAGAGCACTGGTACAAGGAGTCAAGCAAGACCAAAGTTTGGAGCATTCTAGATAGCAGGGAAGAGGTTAAAGAGATCATCAGAGACATTTAGCAAAGAGGGACTAGCCACATTGGAAGGTGAGGCTCACTGACAATACAACAATGCTATATGGCCAAGCTGGAAAATAAATTAGAAACCATAATGCAGAGACTGGGTAACTGGAACAAAGAAAATCTTGGTTGTCTAGAGAAAATAATTCTGAGAAAGGAAGAAGAAATCGGCAGACTGCAAATGAGTAATGAGTTTGAAGCGGTGAGTGCTAGCTCAGAGGAACTGGTTGACCTCCTAAATCAACAAAATGATATCTGGAAATAGAGGCGCAAAGATAAAGTGGGATGCAGAAGGCAATAAGAACACGAGCTTCTTCTACAAATGGGCAAAGAAGAAACAAGGAAGGAACTGAATAACTCAAATAAAGAACAATCAAGGGACGTGGGTATCAAAAATGGACCGCAGGAGATGGTGGTAGAACATGTAAGCATGGTCTTTGTAAAAGAGTCTGTCATGCCACAAGATGCCTATGGGAAGAAAACCATAATGACGTACTAAAACTCATCGAACCGACGGTCAACACCAAACAACAAAGGAAACTGACATCTGAGGTGACGGTGTAAGAGATAAAAAAGGCAGTTTTCTATATAGGAAAATGGAAAGCACTGGGGCTAGACGGCATACCAACAGGGTTTTACCAACACTGCTGAAACAAAGTCGGGGAGGACCTCACAAAAGCAGTCCCGGAGTTCTTCACAACAGGAAGAATGCTCAGTGAATGGAATGCAACCAACATCACTATAATCCCGAAGACAAAGGTACTTGGAAATGCCTCTTTTTGCTCTTGCCGCCAATGTAACTTTGAAAAGAGAACATATTGAAGGCCAATAACACTCCTCTTTCTTCACCTTAGGAGTGTATATGGTAGAAGTTGTCCCATCATGTCGAACAATGGCACATAGGCGACCCCAACTTCAGTTTGTCGCAACACATAAGACTTCTACGGTCAACACCCGAGTACACTACTCTTGGCTACATTAGGAATTGAGTAAAAATGATGATAGCAACAATGTGCTACATTCTCGGCTACATGACCACGGTTTTGAAGACCCGGGATAACATCACTCGGTGGTGACCCTTTTTGTCACGGTTTGGAAGACCCGAGATCACTAACCTCGGTTGCGCATAGAATGACAACATTTGGTGGAAGTAGAGCATCCTCTCTGGTTGGTATGTGGGGTTCGGATTGACATCTCAATCTTGACTCGCATTTATGCTGAATTAATTTCTCAGCTGGTATAGAAAGCCTTGCATGTATGAGGTAGAAGCGGTTTTTTGGAATTGGGTAGTGAGTTTTTTTTCACCCCTTTTCAATATATCATTCTTTACCCTCTAGTTTTCCCACTCTATATAGGGATATGCATGTAGTCTACCCTAGCTTATCATTAGTTAGCTTGGGGTTAGCAAGAATCTCATTGTATCACGGGAGGGTGCACTACAAAGACATCCACCCGGACGTTCCACGACTTTTCTATTTACCATTTTACCACTAAAGACAAAGGTACCTACGAAACCTGCTGATTTAAGACCAATTAGCATGTGCAATATTACATATAAAATAATTGCTAAGGTACTAGAAAATAGATTAAAACAAATTATGAGGTATCTTATCTCGGGGAACCAAGCTACATTTTTCCAAGGGAGATCAATAGTTGAGAACTCATAAATAGCGCAAGAGTTGATTGAAAGGGTCAGAAATAGAACACGTGGAAAACAGTAATTGCAGCCCTCAAGATTGACACAAGTAAAACATATGATCGAGTCTCCTAGGATTTCCTTCAGAAGGTCATGGGGTGGATGGGATTTCCAAATAAGTGGATAAATTGGATAATGGAGTGTGTTACCACGGTTACGTATTCAATCAAATCAAATTGGGGGGGGGGGAGCTTTCGCAACCATTCAAACCCATACAAGGATTGCGCCAAGGATGCCCTCTATTCCCTTTCCTTTTCATTCTATGCCAGGAAGCACTATCATCCATGATAGTTTCAGCACCATTACAACAAGTGTACAGAGGAATCCAATGTGGTATAGGGGTTCCACATGTTTCAAACCTGATGTTTGCAGACGACTGTATTCTTTTCTTCGAAGTCACGGAAAGTGGAATAAGGAAAATCGCGTCTATGCTAAACATGTTTGCAGCATCCTTGGACAAGTCTTAAATTTTGAGAAATCTTTATTTCTCATTAGCCCAAATGCAAATGACTTCACAATAAACCTGATCAAATTGAGATTCAATACTAAGCAAGACCTCCTACTAGGGAAGTACTTGGGCCATGACATCAATTTTAAGGGTTCAAAGGTCAGATTGTTCAAAGGCTTATATAAAAAAACAGCGGCATGCAGAAAAAATGATCTGTCGATAATGGGCAGGATTACATTGTGAAAACATGTACATTGGAACCTATCACAATACACTATTGGGACATTTAGGGTTCTGAAAACAGACGCTAAGGAGATTGACAAACATGTGGCAAGGTTCATCTGGGCAGGAGACCCGGAAGGAAGGGGGATTCACTGGAAGTCATGGTCAAAGTTATGTGCATCCAAATGGCTTGGCAGACTAGGGATGTGGTCTACGACAGAAATGAATCAAGCAATGCTAGTGAAGCAGGTGTTGACACTGCTAACAAATAAAGACTCATTCTTCTCGAAATTCTTTCTGGTAAAGTATTGCAGGAAGCAAGGACTTACAAACGAGACAGAAGCATGGTGATTTAGGGGGAAGGAAAGGAATTTTTTGGGGATTGGAGCTAATTAAACCACATCCAAAGTGAAAAATCGTGACGGGTGAAAAAAATGGATATTCAACAAAATTGGATATTAAACCAAACTAACCTAATACAGTTCGAAACAAGCATTTTGCCATCCTTGGAGTTTAAAGTATTCGACCTCATTGATGCACAAAAGTACTGGAGAATGCCACTACTAGAGCACTATTTCCAACCAACACGATCAAGGAAATACTCAAAAAAATCCATATCCCAGCTCACAACTTAGGGGATGTGGACTATATAGCATGGAATAAAGAGGCATTAGGGAAGTACACAGTCAAATAGGGATAACACATAGCATGGGAGGCTAAACTAAGAAATGAACCATCGTCTTCAACAGTATTGGCAGTCAATGCGGAAGAATCCAAGATTTGGAAGTGTCTCTGGAATACTAACATTCTAGAGCAAATTAAATTTCTTATCTGGAAAATGATTCAAGGGGTATACCATATAGGTCAGAATCTCAGGACAAAGGAATGAATATTTCCAAAAGATGTCAAATGTGTTCGACAACGGAGGAATTAGTAGAGCACATGCTATTTGAATGCGACAGAGTTAAAAATGTATGGAGGCACAACAGACTGGGACTAGATTTCAATATAGGCAACCGGATCTCATTTAAAGAATGGTTGCATCAATGGTTCAACATAACCCCAGAGAAGGAAGATGGAGAACTTGCATATTTATAATCTGGGTCATATGGTGTGCAAGAAACACAACTACAATCGACCAAGCACAACCATTATTCGATCATGCAATGGCTGAAGTTGCAGCTCTAACCGGGAGAGCAAGGAAGGACTGAACAACCTGGAGCCAGATGCCGATTTACAAAACGCGGAACATCAACATGACACATATGAGGAACCATTTAAGGAAACGAAGAGGGCGGGCAATATCAATGTCATGTGGTTGAAAAAAAGATAGGTGTGCAGATCACGTCTTCCAGGAATGCAACATTATAACCACAGATGCGACGTTTGCAATAACACTGGAGATGGAGTGGTGGCTTGGTGTGCTAGATCAACATCATAGGAAGGTTGGAGGGGACCGACAAAGATACACACCTATGTTACCTCGAATCGAATTTAGTTTCGTGTCCGACTACGAATCGGATACGACGACCCTCAAATTTTCCATTTTTATCGACACGACAATTCGGTCAATTGAGTGTCTTGACTATTTTTTCGGACACGTCTATCATGTAAAGTTGTAAAATATATTTCAACGCCTATATTTTATTATTTTACCAATACTAAAAAAATAATTAACATGTAAAATAAAAACAAAAGAAAGTAGAAACTGGTGTGACCTTATCATATAAAGATCCCTTGGACCAAGCAAGTGAAACCTCAGCTTCAAATAGTAATTGGTGTTCTCCTTATTGCAAAAGTTACATTTCCATAGTTTGTGTCCACCTCCGTTGATATTGTATTTAAAATTATAGTATACTTCCACAACAAAGTATTGAGTAAATTAGGCTCACGATGTCCATCTTCTCCTTCGTCCATTTTTGTATAATATTTTTTTTGTGGGATAAAAAATAATAGAGGGTGATATTTATAAACATTCTGTAAAAGAAATTAGTCGTTTATGTAAAAATTGGAATTAGTTTGTTGGCGTTCTTGATGAGTTGGGAAGTAAAATATGCAACAGACAACTAGATTTACGATGTCAATGTTTGATAATTAAGAATAAGAACTATATGTTGTACATTTTGTGCATTGCGTTCCAATTCCCACATCCGCTTTTCGATTCGTTTATCAATACACAACTCGACCAGATTTCGACGCATGTCATGTTTCGTGTCGTGCGTCGAATCGATACACATCATCTGTGGCCATACTGCATGCCATGAAGCAAGCAAGTGTTAAAGGGAATTTGCGAGTACTAATAAAAATGGATTGTGAGAATGCTCTACGACACATCACCAACTACCCAGATGTCCCGTCGGGTGTTAGGCAGTAAGGGAAATTCTTATTCTTGGGATAGTGTTTTATAGTTTATCAATGCTTGGGGTAGATAGACTAACAGTTGCAGATGCACACAATTTAGCACGATCATGTGTAACATGTATTCCTCCCCAAAGCAATGACTGAAAGTGAAATTATTTTTTACAAAGAAAAAAAATATTGAAGGTGTCAATCAAACAAAAAGATTTCTAGAAAGAAAGTGTGTTGAGGGAGTGCAACACTGTTATATGACATATCTACAACGTACGCGAACGCATGTTTTCCTCCAATCATCCACGGCATTTTCAGTTAAGACCACATGTGTTTAGATCGATCCGTGTTGGATTAAAAAACAAGAAGAAAGAGTTTGAACTGCATCGAATAAATATGGCTCTTGCATATAACTGCATCGTATAAAAGTACTATGAAATATAGCATGTGAATTGTACAACCTAGCTATAAAAATGCAGCATCTCAGGACTTCTTGCGCAGTTTGTACCTGACACTGGCTATAGTACAAACAAAACAATCAACAAACTATTTGCATAACTGCAAGCGTCCAGTAGATGGCAGCTTTTCCTCTATAGATGATTGACAAAAAAAGGAAAGTGAGCCAAAAACTATCACCAAGTGAATTCGATCAGTTTCAAAACTGTCCCAAGGCAATTCATATTTCAGTCTGTATCAAGTATTCTTCTTTCTTTTCTATCTTTGAAACAGAGTCTATCGGATTTTCACAATCCTGATCTAGCTTGTGTTATTTTTATGTATCTAACTATACACAAAGAATACCGGGGTTTGAGCTATGTAACACAATTCACATCAGACTCCACCTCCAAGAAAAAGAGGCGAGAGTTCAATAAATAATGGGTGGTGAGACCTCATCTTCAAGCAGATTCTGAAAACTGAAGTGAATAAAGAGAAGTGATGCATTCAGGTGATCGGATCCTCAATTTGTAGTTTTCCGTTCACTCGACCTGCTTCTTTGATTGCCAAAGTAGCATAGAGTTTTTGAATCAAATGAAGATAGAAAACAAAGTACCTTCTGAATCCCGCCTATGACATTTCTGGGCCATAAACACAGAATATCCGTGAGCTCAAGATTTTGTCAAGTCAGCACTGATGTGAACCGCGTGATTTTGACTTGCTGCTGCGTACCCAACAACTGCTTGTTGCCTATAACGAATTCGAAAGTTGTGAGATCCAACGGAAAGTTCCTAAAATAACTCAGTCTAATACATGCATGATTATTTAACACTCACTCTGACACTCAAATCCCTCAAAGATTCGAGAGATTCCGCAAGCTCCACCTGCTGTGATGCTGTAGCAAGCAATGCCTACACAGTAACAAGAACAGTTCAATTGATCAATAATGAGCTCTTTAACAAGAGCAATCTTCTTCAAGAAAAGTCCAGAGACTTACTTTCTTCGTCTTTTGCAAGTCATACTCTAAGGATTTAATGCGACTCATAGACTCAAATAGCATGCTGTCTTTTTCAGCGGGAAGCTTCGTTGGTTTGTTCAGCAGTTCAGCCACCGCAGATTCGAGATTCTGCAACCTCTGCCAGCATGGGTCTAGGTCCTCACTTCTCACCGGCGTATCCAATTGCTCTTGAGGCATGGGATCTGCTAGCTCGGTTCTTTGCTGGTTATCCATTTCAATCAATGCATTATTCCTTTTTAATAGTCTGGTCAAGAAAGGGACCACCATATATACACACACAAATACATTGACCAATAAATTTATCAGCTTATGAACAAATGATTTCTGAGGCAGCCTAGTTTCTACAATGTTATTGGTCAAATTACCTGCAAGTACAGCAAAGAAAGGAACATATCAGTGCCAAGAAGCCAGATATGATTCCCACCAAAGATAGAATTCAAGCACTACTACTCATCAGTTGTCTAGCAATGGCCTACACAGTAGTTTGTAGAATTTTTTATTGATGACAGGTTGACAAACTGCTATTTCACTTTTGGGCACTGAAAATTGGTTCACGGTTCATTTTGGGAGCCAGAAGTTGCTTAAGTAGTTTTTTCGCCCAAATATTTAACCCCACCAAGAAGTATAAAAGAAAGAAACTTTATGAGAAAGTAGTATAGAGCTACTTACTTGAAGGAGGACAATAGTTAACTTTAGCACTATTACTATCCAGTTCAACCCTCTTACTCCTCTCCTGTAATTAAAGCCAGCAAGAACAATACAAAGAATTTCATGACATTAGTCATGTAACCATAAGAGGTGGTGTTGACATATCACAGATTAAGTAACCACTTCAAAGGATCGAGCGATAACCTACTTTATTAGATGAATACACAGCTCTTGACACATGAGAAGATGACAACTGATCATTCAAACTTAACATGGTAACACCAATATCACTGCTTGTGCCCTGGAAATATGAGCAACATCTAAGTGAAGACATGACACACAACAATAAAAGACGGTAAATGTACTGCAAGAAAGTGAAAACTACCATTTCTGGAATTGGCGTGATGTCAATATCATTGTGGTCAGAAGACTGAGATAATCTTCTGAAGTGAATAGCTTCATTTCCTTGTAAAGCATGTACAAGCTGCAAGTTAAAATCAAAAGGCCCATGAGAAGACTAAAAAAATCAAGAAAGAAATTTGCTGTTGCAAAGTGAAGGAACCCAATAAGGGGACTGACAAACCTTCATCAAATCTGGATCTTTCCATGGTCCCTTGTCAGATTTAAGGCAACCTCCTTCATCAGC
Organism: Rubia yunnanensis; assembly: GCA_037428765.1. NCBI lineage: Eukaryota > Viridiplantae > Streptophyta > Magnoliopsida > Gentianales > Rubiaceae > Rubia > Rubia yunnanensis. The sequence continues at coordinate 17,064,662 of CM075062.1, forward strand.
ACATGAACAGGTTCCTCCGAGAAAATCGGGCAATTGACTGTTGACAAAAATGAGTTTAATCAGAAGGTTATCTGTGTGAGCCCATATCCAAATAGCAGTTAATCAAGTAGAGAAATCAACCTTGCATCTATTATCTCCAACAATTTATGCTGGAATTTATTGCCTAACACCTGCAAAATGAATCAACATATGAACAATTCTACATTCTCCAATTGCTTGAAATAAAAGCCAGAAGCACTTACATGTATCTTAGCAGTAGTCTTTGGATCAAGGAAGCTTTTTACAGTGTTCCACAGCAGTTTAAATCCACTACCAGCATTAACAATGAACATCTGATGTAAGGTCTGCACATGATGAGGTAGCATCAGGAAAAGATCTGAGATCAACAGTACGAGTTCAAATCTAAAGATTTAAAGGAAGAAAGTCTCCTGTTTGGAGAGAAAAATATATATAGGCACCTCTGGGTAATTGTCACCGTCAATTTTCTGCATGCGCATAACTAATTCCTTTGCAAGCTTCCCAAAACTCATCAAGTTCTATAGCACACAAATAGACATTAAACTTCAGCATACAAGAAAGAAGGCTGCAAATGAGTAATTGACAAGTCAGGGACAAACCAGCCCATGCACATCCAGTATTGTAGTTGTAGAATCAATATGCCTCTTGGCTGCAATTGAACATGCTGGAAACTTCACGGCAAAGGCTCTTTCAAAACCTTGGACATGATACTTCAAAAACCTCTCCACTGTGGTGACAGTCATAAGTTTACTTGGCTCAACTTTGCCAAGTCTTTCAATATAAACAGGACGTCCTTGTTTATCTACACCATGGTAACCATGCGGGTAATATCTTTGAACTTCTTGATATTCATTATATATGAAGTCCTACATATGCATAGTTTGGAGGAACACATCTTTTAGAATGGGAGAATGAGATTTATAGAGATACACAAGCTTCAGTTCAGAAGTAGAGAAATGACAGAAGTTAAGGCAGTATAAAACAAATGCACACTTTAGAAAAAAGAAGTGAGCTCCATATTGACATTTGAGAATGGCATGTTTCAATCTTCATTAACAGTAGAAGAGTCCAGGAGATGAACTTAAAACAGAATTCAAGACAAACATCACTGATTAAATTTACTGAAAAACAGATATTCTCATGTCTGCCAAGTGCCAACCTATTTTTCAGAGAAACAAGTGAGCAAACAATAACAGGAGAAAAGAATGCTACCTCGATAATTGAATCTACTCCATTATCACTCCTCCAAGTAAGCATATCCATCCACATGTGTATACTCTTATCAAGGTCAAACTTCCTTGCTTTTAAGAATCTGAGCCAATATAAACATCATGAAAAATTATATTAAAAATGATGATTGGGGTTAACTCTAATATAAACACTATATAACGAGCTCAAAGAGATAGAGGTATTTAAAATACTGAACCCTTGTGAGACAATTGACTAAGCCGGGCATTAACTGCTCAACTAAAAAAAAAAACACGAGTGAAAAAAGACAATCAGTAACGAGAGAACAGCTTGTACAAACTTATAAGAATGCGACCCAGATAGTATGAGGCCATTTATAAGTTGAGCTGCTCACACTAGTCAAAGTTTAATGAGCACAAAAACTATGATCTAATTTTGATCACTTACCTAGATGTCATGATTATGCTCGGGACATTTTTTTTAACCTATGTTAGTAAAGAGAGCAAAGGCAAACTTGATTGTCTAACATTCCATTTTCTTTAGAACATTTTCTGTACTTCCTATATAATTGATGATCACATTCGATTATCCTTGAAAAAAAAATCTATTTTTCTTATACGAGTGATGTGAGCGAGACAAACTTGACAGGTTGTTTTGCCAACTGCAGTAGAATAGTATGAACTACCTCAACAAGGTATGGTAATCATCATGACGAGCTGGAAGAAGATCCTTCTCAATCAAGATTTGCCGGAAAAAATTAACAGCTTCCTCTTCCTTCTCATCCCGAAAATCTTCAGCTGAAATGGAAGCAAATTTGCAATGAGCTACTCTTTTACTCCGTTTCCTAAGCGTGTGGGTGATTTTGTTCGCCTTCTTTTTTAAAGATCTGGCCCTCCTCACCCTTCTCTTGTCATCTTCAGAGGTGTCAAAATCAGATCTTCTAGCTCTATCGTCCTCCCGAGCCAAGACTATTTCTAAGAAACATAACCCAAGGAAATCAGCCAAAACTGTTCCAATATTAACTCAAGCAAGACTAATTAAAATTCATCAAAACACTCGCTTGAATACCTGGCATTGTGTTCTTGTATCAGACACCAATTATCCGCAACTCAAGCTGCATCAAAGAAGAAAAATAAGAACTTGTAACGCGAAAACTCGCAGATCCTCAACACCCTATATTCATCTAATCGCCAATAGAACAGTCAGAACCGCAACTAAACGCAGTCAAAATGAAAGAATCGACGACATTCACCACAATGACAACGCTAGAATAAATCAATCAGAAACACAAAGATCGCGAACTGATCAAATAAATAAAAAATCAACGAATAAAGCAGTTACCTTTAAAGCCTTCGACACGAAGCACGCATTTACAGCTCCACCGAGATGAATGTGATCGCCTTAATTCCTCACACGCCGATGGAGAGGACTCGAGCTTCGCGCCCTCCGATCACTCTCTTTCTCTCTCACACACTCACGCAGTTCACAAAAACGCACGAAAAAATCAATTTTCTCGTGAGATCTCTCTCTCTCTCTCAAATAAGAGAGTGCGAATTAAATGAAGGAATGCACAACACCAAGGTACAACAAGAAGAGGCGTAATGCACAGCTCCGGCGACGGCGGGGGGATATGGAGAGGTGAGCAGCGTTGCGTACGATGTCGGCGATGGTTAATTTAAAATAAAATTTTCAATGTTTAGCGAAGGTTCCGTTTGGGGCGGGGCCGGGCAGATGCTGTTTTGGCGCCGGCGTTTATTATGACGCCGTACAAGTGATGAAGCGCGGGGTACTAGTTTTGGGGTTACTTAAGGGGGGAATAAAGGGTAAAGGGGGTGACGTGGCGTGTTAGTGTCCGACGTCGGGCGGGTTTGGACTTTTGGTTTTGGTCGACTTGCTTCTTCTGAATTTATTATTTATTGGTATGGGCAAAAACGGGTGAGAAATTAGGTGCTCATATTTGGACGATCCTTTAAATGTACACGAAATTGGTACTAATTAATGGAATAATTTAATATTAATTTTTATTTAATATAATGGGATTTTGCATAATTTTAAAAAAATTAAAAATATATGTTAAAATATCATAAAATTTTGTTGACTAATAGGATGATTTGATAATTATTTTTATTTATTGTATTGAGATACCAATAATAATGAAGATCTTTTAAGATCCACAAAATCATATTTTAAATCGATTAATCGTTAGATGGATAATTTTATAATTGATATAACTAATAGGGCGATTTGATGTTTATTTTTATTTATTGCAATGGAATTTCAACAAGTTTTAAAATGAATCATAATATATAAATAAATAATTATTATTTGACCCTAAGAGTTATTGTAACGATGTTTTTCATGATTGGTTTAACTATTTGTCAGTCTAACAAAAACCTTTCTCTTTAAAATGAATATCAATATATAAATAAGTATAATCTTATCTTAAAAATTATGAAAATGATTTTTTTATAATTAGTTTAACCGTCAGTCGATCTCACGTGAGACTTTCTATTATAATTTAACTGTAAAAATAGTAAGAATGAATATTGTCATAATTGATTTTACCATTAAGCAATAGATCTATCTCTTGAAAGACAGTATTTTCATAAGAAATGGAATGACCAAGGTTTAAACTGCAAATTAGAAACAATGGGAGTAAAATTTTTGGGTTGCATTAATCGGGTCATAAACTTTATAACTATTGCATGTTGCATAATAAATTTTTAATGTTGCAACTAAAACCTTTTATCTTTTTATTATTCTAATTAAACCACGTCTTTTAATAAGTTTATGGAAAAAAAATTTTCCCAAAACTTTACCTGAGCAATATAACATGAGACGATCTCTTAAATCATTTATGTTTTTTTTAAAAAAAATTATGTACAAATTCCCCTATTTCACTAAGTTTTAGATTAATATTAGTATGTTTAATTTTGATCTATTATATATTTTTAGTAAGTTTAACTTTATTTTATTTTAGTAGAAATAAATTAAAAATCAAGACTTTTATCTATTCCATATATATGTACATCATATAAATATATTTTCAATTAGAGAAAGTCTTGGGAAATACAGTTTTTTCATAGCCGTATGGAAAGATGTGATTTAATTAGAATAATAAAAGGTAAAATGTCTAAGTTACAATACTCCCTCCGTTTCTTTATTAGTGGCACACTTTCCTTTTTGGGTTGTTTATTTTATATTGGCATATTTTCCATTTTTGGCAAGATTCCTTCAATTTCATCCACTCATTCTACTTTTTACTTTCTACATTCAATTTCATCCACTCACTTCATTCACCTAAATCCAAACACCTAAACATATGGTGCCATTATTAGTGGAACGGAGGGAGTATTAAAAATTTATTATGTAATGTGCAGTAGTAATAAAGTTTATAACCCAATTAATGCAATCCAAAATTTTTATTTTCATTTATTCTAATTTACACTTTAAACTTTATTTTTCTATGACTTATGGAAATACCGTCTTTCAAGAGACGGACTATTTTAATTATATTTATGATACATAAAATTCAAAGAAATAAGTCTTCTAATCAAATGAGAACATCAATAAGAAAAACAGACTACGTACTCCCTCTGTTTCTATAATAGTGGCACATCATTTTTTATGTTAGAATTTAGGAGATGCTAAATGAGTGAATGGAATTGAATTGAAAGAAGAAAAAGTAAAATGAGTGGATGTAATAACCTCAAACTTGCCCTAAATAGAAAGTGTCAATATAAAAGAAACATCTCAAATTAAAAAGTGTGTCACTATTAAAGAAACGAAGGGAGTACAAAACATAACGCAAATATTTGTTCTACAAAAAGTGGGAAAGGTAGAAGAGTAAATTAAAACAGTGAAAATAAAGAGAGATAATAATGATGTTAAGTTAATTAAATCAAAATCTAGCATATTAATCAATCGTAGGTGCAAGCACTCTAGCATAACTCAGAATTACATTTAATCTAATTCAGTTCGGTTTAATTAATTTTAAATTTTAATGCAACTCATGTTAAGTGAAAATAATAAAACCTCCACCTTTATTACCTTGTGGTACCAATCGGCCAGAAATTATTAATACAGGTAACCATAATTTTGATAGCTATATTTATCACAAATTAATTTTGAGTTTTGGCCTCTTAATTACCACTCACCAACTATTTAATAAAATTCATGCATCTGTATCATCAGAGAGGAGCCCAACTTGTTTAGAATATTCTTTTTATAAACCTTAAGATTCAAATACAATACGAAAAACATACAAAACCTAATATGAGGATACTCTATATTTTAATGTAAATAATGCACTAAAGGTCTAGATCAAATGGCCATACAATATAACAGATAGAAAAGGCAAAGGCTTTATAATAGTGATGATATTATAAGTTAAAAGTATGCTTAAAGTCATAGCTAAGTATGGTTACTCGTGGCCAACTGGAGTGTATGACTTTTGTGAAAGTCTTTTTAATCATTCATTCTTTTTGTGCTTTGATTTCCCCAAGTTTCCATTGCTTCGATTTCGTTTTGTAAACTCTCAAAATTGCACTAATTTTCGAACTTGATTGTATTTTGGCCGTATTGTCTTCGACAAGTAAACATTTTAAGGGAAAATCTTAGAAAATGCGTCAATTTCATAAGCTTATATACAGTTCATAGGAATATTTTCTTGAATATTGTAATTTTTTTAATAAAATTTAGATATTGCATTTTATAAGTTAAAACAAGTAATAATATGTATTTGAAGGTAAAAATATAAAAAATATATGATATAAAAAATATTTTAAAAAATTTTAAATTTTGTATGTAATTTAACAAATGCAGTATATAAGGTAAGAAATGAGTGGCATGTCCGCAAGCTTATGGACATGCCGCCTGTCAGAAGACCTACTTTTTTAGTAATAGGTATCTATTAATCATTCCTCGCTTAAATATACCCTAAACAAGAAAAATAACATAAGAAGTGCACATATGACCCTATGTTTTGGTCAAACATACCAATATGACCCTGTAAAGTCAGAAAGTGGCCATATAACCCTATTATTTGCTTGAAAATACGATTATAACCCCGAGAACCTTAATTTGGCTGGATTTTTATGAATTGACTGTTATACCCCTGTTTTAAAAAAGAGAAAAGTCCTTTTATAACCCTACCTAATTGATATAAGTGCCAATATAACCTTTCAATATTTGAAAGTGCCAATATAACCCTATCGAGTTAGTGAAAGTGCCAATATAACCCTCTCTGGCAACTTTTAGCCAGCATTTTATAAAATTACATTTTTGCCCTTATGAAAAAAATTAAAATACTAAAAAAAGGAAATGACATTATTTCCCTTAGACTCACCAAGACTCTAATATTGCCGAACCGCCGTCGGACCACCACTGGATCACCACCGGACCACCGTCGGACCACCACTGGACCACCGCCGGACCACCACTGGATCACCGCCGGACCACCACTGGATCACCGCCGGACCGCCTCCGGACCACCGCAGACCACTGTCAGTCCACTGCTACAGCGCTGCCGTATTAGGTAGGGTTATATCAGCACATTATGAAAACTGATAGGGTTAAATAAACACATTCCTTAAATCTTTAGGGTTATATCAGCACATTAGTAAAAAAATGTAGGGTCATATCAGCACATACTATAGAATATAGGGATTTTAATGATATTTTGTTGTGTTTAGTCCGGATTGATGATTGGATAACCTTTGGTATTGTGTGTGAATGTTATTTTGCTGTGTTCTTTGACTTAGGGTTTTAAATATTGGTAAGTTTGAAATGGGGCTATGATATGTGATAATTGTATTTAATATTAATGATGGTGTCATGATGTCAAATTTTATGTTTTTATAAGATATTGTTATGATGTGATAAATGGTGTAAATGATGATGTGCTCGCCTGTTAAGGCCAACCGAGTACCACACACTTAATATTTATAATATGTGCTGATATAACTCTATAAGTTTTAAGAATATGCTGATATAACCCTACAAACATTAGGAATGTGCTGATATAACCAATAAGATTTCATAATGTGTTGATATAATCCTACAAACATTAGGAATGTGCTGATATAACCCAATAAGCTTTCATAATGTGCTGATTTAACCCTATCTATTATGGCGGCGGCCCGATGGTGGTTCAGTGGCGATCCGGTGGTGGTCCTGCGAGCTATGAGAGTAAAATTGTCCACCTAATTTCAGATTTTTTCCAAAGGGTATTTTGGTCAATTTACATATAGTCAACGCCGAAAAATTGAGTTCAATGCCGGAAATGAGGTCTGAGGGTTATATTAGCACTTTCATTAACTAGTTAGGGTTATTTTTGCACTAAAAATTATCATAGGTTATATTGGCACTTACTCAAGTAGGTAGGGTTATATTGGCACTTATCCCTTTAAAAAAAACTCAGAATTTGTGAAAGGACAGTTATGCCCATCTTCTTTTTCCATCTTCTTAATCCGATTGAATTTAACCCACACTGTCTTCTTCGTTCATCTTATTCCCATCTTATTCCCATCTTATTTCTTCGTCTTCTTCTTCCTTGCTATCTTATTCGTCCATCTTCTTCCCAACTTCTTTCTTCATCGTCTTCTTCCTTGCCATCTTCTTCATCGCCCATCTTCTTCATCTCCGACAATAGGCTAATCGAGGCTAGGGTTTCGTGGCGGGGGTGGGTTTTTAGTCTTCATCTTCATCGGCGGGGATTTCACCGTTTTAAGGCTAGGGTTTCGACGGGTTGTGATTCGGTAGTGGGTGGAGGAGAAGGGTTGTGGTACTGGCGAGAGCGTGGGAATTGGAGCGGATCTGGTTGAGAATTGGTGCTGGCGGGGGTGGGGTCGTGGTGGTGAAGCGGAGGAGCGTATCTGGATGGGAGATCGGAGGTGGTGGTGGAGGCGGTAACTTGGCATTTTCCAGATTTCGGCCGCTGCCGGTGGTAGAGCAACGATGAAGGTGGCAGATCGACAGACTTATTTCACCATCTTATTTTAGTTACTTAGATGACCACTACGTGTGTATGTTGACATAACTGTGGCTTATGCAAACCACACTGTTTTTCCTGAGGCGCTGGAAAAATGGAGTTATGAATTAATGGAGAAATTGCTTCCTCGGCACATTGAGATCATAGAGATGATTGATGAACGGGAGCACAAGAAATATATAGGGCTTTGACATATTTTGTATTGAGTGTGTTTTTGTTGTTTTGGACACCTAAGATATCTTATATGCAGTTGGTCGATGACTTGGCATGTTCCAGATTCCGGCCGCCGCCAGTGGTGGAGCAGCGGTGGAGGTGGTGGAGCGGCGGAGTAGCAGTAGTTGTGTTATGGAGAAGAAGAACAAGGGGTATTTTTGTCTTTACATTTTTAGTTTTAAGACTATGGTTGTTTTGGTCTTTTTAGTTATGGTCAATGCTAGAAAAGGATAAGTCAATGCCAAAATCGTGCCAAAAGGTTATATCGACACTTCTAATGCAAAAGATAGGGTTATAATAGCACTTTCAAACTTTACAAGGTTATATTAGTACTTATGACCAAAACATAGGGTCATATTTGTATTTTCCCCTAAAATCAACCTTAATTTTTGTATACTTATGTATTGTAATTGGTGTGTGGAGCAATCATCACTAGTGCATGACAGTGTCATTTGCAATATTTTTTTACTTTAAAGATGGCGGTTCAAAATCAGCGTTCATGGTTGCACGATACATTGGTGAGAGATGTACGAGACTTTTTAATCCGTCTTATCAGCAATTCTCAATTCATAAATGCATTACAACATTGGTTTATTAAGTTCCGTCGAAACCATAAAATCTAAATCGACCATATCATCTCCATTATCATATCAACAAAAATCGGCATTCATCTTGAACACCCCACTACCATCGTCATCCCCATCTTTAATACCCATATCAAACACACCTACAATAAAAATCATAATAATAAACATTCAAAGAACCATTTTCGGTACACCCTAAACAATAACATACACCAATATTTGTAGGTGGTTTATCAATAACAAATTCAAAAAGGAAAAGGAAAAGGAACCATAGTGATGATAATATGGAGTTTATTGCCAACACATTCTTCAAATCTAAAGTCTCCACCGCGAAGTCAAATTTAAAAGGGAAAGGAAGAAGTATTAGACATGGGGAAGGAATGAAAGGATAAGAAGGAAGAAAGAAACAAAGGAAAGACGAGAAAAAAATGATTGCTGCAAGGAATCAAGGGAATAAAAAAGGTGGTATATTTTTTAGGAATTCTTAAGACGGCGGTTGAACCACCGTTGTTTACTGTATTGCACTCTAGACATTGTTCCAATGGCGTAACTGCATTTGGAAATCCACTTAAGACACTTGATCTGACGTCAAAACTGTCATTGGAAATGCACTTCTGACCTCTATTTCAACAGTAGAACTGCCCTCGAAATTCCCTCAAAATTGTAGACTTTAGTGCATATCTTTGTAAAGTTTCTTTAAACGGCTATTCAACTTTGTTGGTTACTTTAGTGCACTCCATACACCTGTGTGGGCATTGAAAATACCTTCACAAAATATACTAAAGTAAACAATAAAGTCGTAGTACGACATTTTCAACAATGGTTCAAGCCTAACCACCATTAACAATACTACGTTAGACGATGATTATTCACTAATTTCCATCTATCATATTTTTTGAGCCGTCATTGTTTATTTAAATATCAACCAAGCTCGAAACTATTCCCCCACCCCTTGTGTGAGTATATAGCAAATGGCGAGACTTACAAAAATCATCTACAAAGTATATTAAAGTTTGTTCCTTCCTGACCTCAATATTCCTAATTTTACCAATGCTTTCAGTAACATTTAAAATGTTTTTTGTCCTTGATATAGAACCTTCATGTGGAATTATTGTTTCCTGCGAAGAGGAATAGTTCCGAGCTTGGCATTCTTTCATTTTGGCTTGGGGAAATGCAAAAGTCCAGCTTGTGCAGGAAAGGAACAATGCATTGTAACTTGCATTCTTTTCTGCAAGAAAACCAAAATAATCAGCAGCATCCATTCTCCTTATGTTAGTTAACTTAAGAAAAAAGAAAAAATCTATGTTAGTGCATGATAAGATGATTTTGCTAAAGGAATGTTAATGTTGCTGCAATTCGTTTTCCCACTAGATAGGGACCAGGATACTCAGGTATCAATTTGGGACAAGTGTTGCTTTGTATTTCAATTTGCCAGTGGCTTTGTAGCTTCAAAAAACTCCAATCATTATCAACAAAGCTCCATATAACCCTCTAGTTTCAACCATTTGCTTCACCCCCGTCTGGAGAATTCTTAAGCTTTTCTTGTCGCAACTGGTTAATGGTTTCCCTTTGTTTCAACATATCATGAGCAACTCAAAAATAATATCAGGTAAAGTCCCTAATGACAAGGTGAGTGGCATAACTCCATAAAATGCCTCGTGATGAGTCATGTTTATACCGATTTGATGAGTGGTGTTGTATCACCACTAATAAGTTGCTATCCACTCCCTTCAAATGCATCGTCTTTCTCCACAAAAACACCTTCAATAGTTCTCAAATATTTGATTGATCCCTTCAGTTTTCCCACCAATTTCTAGATGTTAGGCAGAACTGAACTGTATCTTGCTTCCATCTTTGGAGACTTATTAATTGCGAAACAAATTAGTTAACACTTTATCTTGGTCAGTTGTGATTGATTCTGAAACTCAATGCAATCTACAAATCTCAATGAAGAACAATGTAGCAACCATCCTTGTTGCAAAAGGGTGTGATAAGGGAGTAAAATGGCTATATTTGGTAAACCAATCCACCACTAGAACAATGTCACAATCTTCTGATAAGGGAAGTTTCTCAATAAAAACCCATGGTAATATATCTTTAATATTTGTTAGTCATTGGTAAATGTTATAACATATATGGGATCTTACAATGCTCATTTATAATATTTTGGTAGATGATATAAGATCTTAAAAACTCAATTACACATGTTGTTTCATCCGTGGCCAATGAAGGAGTGAAAGAAATGAATTTACTGTAGCAGTTTGGCCTAATTGGCCACCAATAGCTAAAGAATGCATTGTAGTTGAAATTTCATTATTAATATATCTTAAATTTCAAATAAAAATTCTCTTCCTTTTTATGAGAATAACATTTGCATAATGGAACTAAGATATTGCTTCTTTGTCAAGAGTGAGTTTGATTTTGATTTCCTACACTATCTCATCATCTTTATAACTTTTTGTAACTATAGGATCCATATTGGTAATAAGGATGAAGTAATAGTTCTCTGTGCCTTGAATTTAATCAGTTTTGTGTTCTTTTCTTCAGGAACCTAGTTTTTGGAACTTCTTGTTCCGTTTGCCTTAATTGGATCACCATATCTGAGATGTATTCCCCTAGACTTTAACCCCCACACCATCGGTTTGCTATCCTTCATAAATTTGATCGGGAATACAACCATACAATCTTCACAACTATGAACTCCACAAGTTATGGTTATAAAACTTGGGAAAACATGCACCTGCAAAGTAAAATCCCACAAAAAATTGACATCTTTTACAAAATATTTCATCAAGAAGACAATAAAGAAATACTTGTCTTTTAAAATACAATATGTGTAGTAAGTATTCAGATACGAAACTCTGAATAACTAGAAACTTATCTGACACAATGACAAAATAATAGAAATTAATTTCAATCACCCTTGGGGGAGCAATAAATATACTAATAGAACATAAAATCGTACAAGAAAATATCATAATCCAAAAGCTCGAAGTCTTCTTTCGCTTTATTACACAGTAACTTTGTCTCTTCTTTTTAAATATCCTCCTCAATCCTCCAATTAATGGTACATTCCTCTCTTCCTGCTTCTGTTTACTTGGTCTAAATTGCCCCTACCCTATATTATTAATATCAAACATGAATCATTAGAAACTGGTAGTTTACAAACTAGTATATAAATTTAAATTAAAAAATTTAAATTGTTAAATTGGGCATCACATCTCAAACGAATATAAATATCTAAATGATGTTAGATCCAGAAGGAAAACACTTAGGTGATGAATATGGTGCATCAATACTATCTAAACTAAATACGATATTGGGCTACATTGTTTGTCATTTTCAAGTTAAATTTAGGATAATTAATTATGAATGTTCTTGTATCTCTATTCATGCACCAAAATATTGAATATAAATGGTTGCAAATAAAATCAACTTCTGCATACATTTTATTACTAAAAACAAGTCCGATACATGTACATGGTCCTATTTTCCTAAAGTTGAAATTTTTTTCTCTTGTTTTTATTAAGTGAATGCACAACTATTTATGAAAAATACATGCTTTCTTTTTTAAATAACTCCAATAAGAAACTAATCTAATGTACGGAAAACATAAAATTAAGCTAAAAGGGGACATGAACCATAATACACAATAAACACGTGATATTTATTATCTCTGGGGTTTTTGTACTTATCTCTCTTCTTTCCCCTTACTTTCTTTTCCGGAGAGATAGAGTTTGTCAAAAGCGGCTTAGAACTCACAAGCAATATACAACAATAGAGAATAAATGTTATTAAATATGAATAAAAATTAAACAAACAAATTTCATATAAGTGAAAATACCTGGGCGGCCGGGTTTCAAAGATGAAGAAGGCTGTTCACTAGTTATTCCCACTCCGTTTCTGAAAACTTCAACTTCTATAGTTGAGCCTTTGAGAAGTGAAAAGAGGATAAAATCATCCTTTGCTAATTTATTATCTTTGAAAAATGCCTCCCAACCCAATTCAAAGTATTCACCTCTCTCACACAACCTAACTGGCCATTCCTCGCCGGAAGGACCTCGCAAGGTAATATAGCCAAATGACAATGCTTTTCCCGCATGTTCGCAAAATGTCGATGGAATTATCTAATTTAATAAAAATAAAATAAAGAAAACCGTGGATATATAAGTGAAAGATTTATAGGACAAACAAATGAACTCTCTGGATGCATAAGAAAATACTCTAACACAATATAATACAAGTTTACCAATTTGTTGATGTCATTAATATCGCCAATATTTTTGTAGAAGCAGGGCCTTTGAAGCTTCTTCATCATGATTCTATCCATTCTTCTCCCGTTAACACCTGTAGAGAGAGATCTCCCTCCCAGAGACTATCTCGGAAACTGATAAAATGTTTCTAATAAGCAATATGAGTGATACACACTATAAAAAAGAAATAAAATTAAAATATATAAAGTATAATAAGATTATATAAGATTATGATCATAACATAAGGTCAACAAAGCATACGGTTGAGTATTTAATAATATTTATATAAATTAAAGTTTGACTATGTGATTTCCAAAAGGATTTTTATTTGCCTCACGTTTTAAAATAGGAAAAAAAATCTTATTACAAGGTAATACATTTTTTTTCTTAATTCAATCACATCACAATACCTACTCAGCAGCTAATAAAATGCTCAATTATTCATTTAACCATAAATTGAATTGGTATATAAGAATAAATATTAGTGTGTAATACACTGTTAGATTTATCATAACATATATTTTCAAACTATAAACTGTTCATAAATTTTAATTATCCCTAATAAAAGATATTAACGATCAAATATTTTTCAAGTCAAAAAGTCAAAATGTGCAGATTGAAATGAGACAGTAGTACACTTTTTGGTATTTAGATTTTATGAATGTTTATGAAGATTCTTTTGTAGAGCATGTTGACTTCTTAATGTATTTTTGGATATTGTCAATTTTTGTTTGATATTTTACTATTTTGCAATTTAGAGTTTAAGAAAATGAAGTGTGTGAGCCATGTGAAAACATAATGATATTTAACTATATTTTTTTTTATATATTTTGAAATTTTAACGTGATGTTTTAGATACAGTCTGTTTACAAACTCAACGTATAATATATTTCCCATAATTTAAGAATAAATTTGAAGACATAAAATGGTTGCATTCTTAATTAACCTTATTACTGATGGACTGAGAAATTCTATCACATCAAAATCACACAAACAGTTGGGACCAGCCCAAATTTTTTCACAGCAATACATATTATTAGTACTCCCTCCGTTTCACTAATAGTGGCACCATAGGTTTAGGTGTTTGAATTTAGGTAGAGAAAATTGGTGGATGAAATTGAATGTAGAAAGTAAAAAGTAGAATGAGTGGATGAAATTAAAGGAATCTTGCCAAAAATGAAAAGTGTGCCAATATAAAAGAAACAACCTAAAAAGGAAAGTTTGTCAATATTAAAGAAACGGAGGGAGTAAAATATTATTCTATATGAAAGACGGTTTTTCCATGAGCCATGGAAAGATCAAAGTTTAAAGAGTAAATAAGAAGAAATGAAGATAAATTTTTTGGGCTGCATGAATCGAATTATAAACTTTATAACTATTACACGTTGCATAATAAAATTTTAATATTGCAACTAAGACCTTATACATTTTATTATTCTAATTAAATCTTGTCTTTCCATAACCTTGTGGAAAAATGGTCTTTCCCAAGATTTTGCCATTCTACAGTCTCCAGGAACACAAGGCTAGTTTGTTGAATTTGGAATAATAGACATGAGAAGAACCAAAACAAAACAAATTTAAATGCTCATAAAGCCCCAATCTAACTTGGACTTGGCTGACTTATTAGTCAACATTTATTAGGCCAGATTCTAGTGAAAAGACAAGTTTGCCCTTGACTTAAAAAAAAGTAAGAGAGAAGTGCAAATATAACCCTATGTAATTGAAGAAAGTGCAGATATAACCCTGCGATGTTCGAAAGTGCAAATATAACCCTATCTATTCAGGTTATGTGCAAATATAACCTTTTTAGCCGGTTTGTGGCCGGAATGAAGTGAAATGACGAATTTGTCCCTGACGGATTCTTTTAAAAAAAACTGGAAATAGCACCATTTTCTCAAATGACAATATTACCCCCTTACCCCTTTTTTCTCTTTCCTTTTCTCTTTCTTCCGCTCCATTCTCTTTTCTCTTTTCTTCCTTTCTTTTCTCTTTCCTTCCTTCCCCGCTCCAAACTCCTTCCCTCTTTGAATTCAATCTGCAGATGGTGGTGGCGGAGAGCTCACGGCTAGGGGTTCACCGGTGGTGTTGTGGATTCGGGGCTTGGTGATGGTAGAGGCGAGGATAGGGCAGAGGAGGATGCGGCGATGGCGAGGAGTTTGGGGTTGGTGGCGCTATGGTGGGGTGGTGCAAGGTGGCGCTAGGGTTTGGGGCAGGTGGTGGCGCGAGGTGGCGCTAGGGTTCGGGGCAGGTGGTGGCGCGAGGTGGCGCTAGGGTTTGGAGCAGGTGGTGGCGCTAGGGTTTGCTGTGGGTGGCGTTGAGCGGCGACGAAGTTTGGGGTTGGTGGTTAGAGGTGCGGGGATGGGCTCAGGTGGTGGCGGCGGGGATAGGCTCAGGTAGTGGCGGCTGGGAGGTGGTGTTCGTGGTGGCCAGGGGTGGCAGAGCATCGATCGGTGGTGGAGCGTCGTTCGAATTGTGGCAGTGGTGGGCTTTGATTGGGAAGGGGTCGGTGGTGTCGGTGCTAGGGTTGGGCCACGGCGGAGGCGAATCTGGGTGGTGGTGGCGGAAGCCTAGTGGCACTGGGGTTGGGCCACGACGGTGGTGTTCGTGGTGGCCAGGGGTGGCGGAGCATCGATCGGTGGCGGAGAGTCGTTCGAATGGTGGCAGTGATGGGCTTTGATTAGGAAGGGGTCGGTGGTGCCGGCGCTAGGGTGAGGCCACGGCGGAGGCGGATCTGGGTGGTGGTGGCGGAAGCCTAGTGGCGCTGGGGTTGGGCCACGACGGAAGTCAAAGCTTGGCATGTTGTGTAAGCTTGGCATATTTTAAACCTTCTTAAATTTTCTTAAATTGCTTAATCTGTGGAACTACTAAAATTTTCGTTCACGGTGGGCTAGGGCTGGTTGATGGATGAGGCGGGGCTAGGGGATGGGTCTTGATTTTCGAGCAGAGGAATAGGCTCAGGTTGTGGCGGATTGGTGGTGGTGGTGGTGGCGGCGGGGATGGGGTCATGTGGTGGTGGCAGGGATGGGCTTAGGTGGTGGCAGGCAGATTGGTGGTGGTGTGGCTGGTGGTTGGGATGTGCTCAGGTGGTGGCAGGCGGATTGGTGGTGGCGGATTGGTAGTGGTGGCGGGCGGATTGGTGGTGGTGGCGGCAGATTGGTGGTGGTGGTGGTGGCGGCATATTGGTGGTGGTGGATTGGTGGAGGGGGGTATTTTTGTCTTTTAATTTTTTGTATTAGGTTAGAAGGGTATTTTGGTCATTTTCGGTCGGTCAATGGCCGGAAATGGCCAGCCAATGCCGAAATAGTGGATTTAGGGTTATATTTGCACTTATGTGTAATGGATAGGGTCATATTTGCACTAAAAAATAACTCAGGGTTATATTTGCACTTTCCTCAACATATAGGGTTATATCTGCATATTACCCAAAAAGTAAAATAAGAAAAATATGAAAGTGTTTTTCTTCCCCAGCCAGCGGCACCCCGTTTCTTTCTTCCCCCGGCGGTGGCGGCAGGTTCTTCCCCTCTGCGGAATTTCTTTCTTCCCAAGCCAACAGCGCCCCATTTCTTTCTTCCCTCGGTCGCGGCGGGTTTCTTCCCCCCGGCGGAGCTTTTTTCTCACCAGCCAGTGGTACCCCATTTCTTTCTTCCCCTGATGGTGGCAGGTTTGGCGAATCAAGGGTTGTGCGGTGGTTCTGCCAATCTAGGGTTTGAGGTTGGTGGGGTGGTGAATCGGGGGTGGTGAACACCACCAGTGGTGGTCTTAGAGAGGAGGAGGGCAGCGACGAAGGGAGAGGAGAGGGAGGAAGGGGGTAGCGAGGGAGGGGCGAGGAAGGAGGAGAGCGGCGGCGAGGGGGAGAGGAGAGGGTGACGAAGGCTAGGGTTTCCAGCGGTGGTGTTGGGACGGCAATGGCAAAGGCGACGTAATAGAAAGATTTTGGCAACGACGGAGGTTTCTATAAACAGAATGGCAGCAACGAGGTTTCTAGCAGCGGTGGCAACGATAGAGCACGACGACGATATCGGTGGAGCATAGCGGCGACATCGTTATGTTTTGAAGAAGAAAGATAGGTTTTTCATAAGGGGTATTTTTGTAATTTCAGTTTTTGGTCCTGCCTGAATTCATTTGGTAAATTCACGAATTAGGAAGTTTGGCTATATCGTCACAAATTATTCGAAAGTTAGGGTTAGATTGACACATACAATAATTAATCAGAGTTAAATTGACACTTTTCGGGATTGCATGGTTATATTAGCACTTTTAGCCTAAACTTATAGTATCAATGTATTGTGCCTTTTTAAAAAAAAATCCTTTTTCACTTGAAGGCAACCCTAACAAGGTTATACTCACAAATACTACGATTTGTGGATTACATGGAATACAACCACATGATCTCCACAACTTAGGACTCCAGGAGTTATGGTTATGCAATTTAGGAAAATATGCACCCACGAAGTTAAACCCCCAAAATTTACAACAGTTGCGAAATATTTCATCAATGAAAATAACAAATCCTTGGCTGTCTTCAACTCATCGTGCCTTTCTCAACATTCAATAGTTTGTTAGGAACTAACTTTCAAATCCTCTTTATTTTACCTTCAGGTCCTCAAGTTTATAACAATTGCTCCTCCTTAACGCAAAGCTTGATTATAAGATGTTCCATTTCTGAGTTTGCTTCCTCCTGAGCCTCTATCGCCTGCCGAGCCATTGCGACTAGTCGTCTGCCGAGGAGTTTCGCCATCCTCCACTACTTCCACACAACTCTCTTTGTTGTCTATGTCCAAATATATTTATAACCCCAACTTTATAATGAAAGTGTCAATATAATCCTGCAATCTCATAAAGTATTAAAATAATTCTAACTAATTATTGTATGTGTCAATATAACCATAACTTTCAAAAAATTTGTGTCGATATAACCAACTCCCTAATTCTGGCATTGACCAAGCAAATTCAGGCATAACAAAAAAATGAAATGACAAAAATACCCCTATTCCTAAACCTATCTCTCTTCTTTAAAACTTGATGCTGCCGTTGTTTCACCCGCTGTTGTTGGAAACAACCACTGCTGCCAAAACCACTGCCGCCAAAACCACTGCCACCGCTGCCATAAATGATTTTTCATTTAAAAAAAAGAATAAATAACACTATAGATATCAAACTCTACAAGAAGCTTTGGAGGCTAATTTTAGGACAGTGTCCTGCCAAACAATATTCACAAACATCACCCATCGGCTAATATTAAGAAGCAAAAGTAGGGAAAAAAAGAAGAAGAAAGCTATCTTATAAGAGACTGGTGTCAGAATTCTATCATTCACGATCGCCCAAGTGGTTGGGCATGTGGTTCCATTCCCCATGGCAGGGGGTCGAACCATGGCAGGGGTTCGAACCTCGGCAGGTGCAGTGTGGGGGTTCTCCTTGTGGCCACCGAGAACGTTCGAGGACCATGTACTTAACCGCTGGGAGTACTGCGATTTACCTCCTCAGTTATGGGCGTGATGTCGTTGTGACCGGGGCCCTGAGGGCGAGGGTTATCGCCTTTTGGGAAAAATGGGCAAGTAGACTACTTTCAAGCTTGGCCTCAAAGATTTTGCAGTGAACTTTAATTTGCAATCTGACATATGACCAAAACAGAATGATTAATTCAGATGCTTTCAAATAGCAAATCTGTCCCATCCAATGGGCAGCAATAAAGTAACATAAAGGTTCAGGAGGAATGGATGAATATGCCTTGTCGATGTCAGACCTCTTGGAAATTTTCAATACAACGACATAAACATGAGCCCTAGCATCAACCATCACTCTCCCCAGCCACCACCACTCTCCCCAGCCCTTAGAAACAGAAAGTACTCTGTTTTGGAAAGCACCAACCACCACTCTCCCAACCCACCACCACAACCCGTCCCAACCGCCACCACCCGCCCTAGCACAATCACCACCCGCCCCATCACCACAACCACCACCTGCCTCAGCACCACCGCTCCAGGACGATGATAACTCCTCCGTTGAGAGCTTGTTGTCCATCAACCGTTGAGACCTCCTCGACAGAACTGCCAGTGTCCTCTCAAGTTTTTCGTCACGACCTCCACTGGTGTTCCTTGATAGCACTGCCACCACATTGTCCTTTGAGAATTCGCTACTGTTGCCTCCTTCAACCACCGCAGCTCTACATCATTGCCGCTGGTATCCCTCGAATCACCGCCAGAGTCCATTAAGTCCAGTGCCGGTGTCCTAAACCCAAACGCCGGTGCCGGAAACGAGGAAGAATGAAACAGAGCGAGAAAGTATTTGGTGAAGAATGAAACAGAGCGAGAAAGTATTTGGTGAAGAAAGAAACGGAACGAGAAGGACACGGGAAGAAGGGGTTTTCACTTTGTTATTTTTTTAAGGCAGGGCAATTTTTTTTTCCATTACAATCTGGCCAAATAAATGTTGACTAAAAAGTCAGCGGAGTCAAAGGTTATTTTGACACTTTTTAAGATTACAGGGTTATATTAGCACTTTCAGCCTAAAGGCAGAGTTTTTTAGCACTGAACTCTAATTTTTATTTTGGATTACTTTTAATTTATTTTCTTTTTCCCTTAAATAAAAAATTGATTAATTTTAACCTATAATTTTTAGAGGATGGTCTCCTGTGAGGCAGGCTAAACTTTAGGCAGGGGTCTTTCTATAATTCTAACAATATTCTAGCTCCGGGGACCTATCTCTAATAATTTTATAGGGACCTAACTCTAATTATTTTATAGGGACATATCTCTAATAACTTTCCAGGGACTTTTTCGCCCAATTTTTTCCCATCATTTTCCCGCCACTTGCAATCTGGAAAAAACAAATCAAGAAAATTCAAAAAGTATTTTTTTAAAATGTTTAAAAAATCAATTAAAAACTGCTGCAACATCAGTGAAAAATAGCAGAACATCAACGAAAAATCATAAAGTATCAACTAAAAAAATGCATAAAAAATATATTAAAAATCAAATAAAACAACAAAAATAAAATAAAAATCCAAATAAAAATCAACAAAAATTTGAAAAAAAACGTTGACCACGACTAACAAAAAATCGACTGGAAATCATAAAAACATCAACAAAGCTAAATTGTCATTTAAAAAAAAGACTACAAGCATCAACCTATATCACCCAAACAACGATTGAATCACCTACAAGCAACGATTGAAACAGTTACAAGTTGTACTTTAAGCACCAATTTGTTTTCATAACACACACAAGTTATAAAAAATAAACACCTAGAACCTACATTTGAAGCACTAACAAAAAATGAAAAATGACTATTTAAGGAAATAAACACGACAAAAATCAACCATATCATCATAAAAACTACAAACATCAACTCCTAACAAGCAACGATTGAAGCACTTGCAAGCATCGATTGAAGCACTTACATGCAACGATTAAAGCAAATACAAGTTGTACTCTAAGCACCAATTTTTTTCATAACACACACAAGTTATAAAATAAGCACCTACAACCTACATTTGAAGCACTAATAAAAAATGAAAACGTCAACAAAAGGAAAAAAAAACACTACAAAAAATCAACCATATCACCAAAACCTCAGTTGAAAAATAAAAAAGATCAACATGAGAAAAAAAAACTACAAATATCAATTCATATCACCCAAATGTTACAAACACCAACTCCTAACACATGAATATCACTCGAAAAATAAAAACATCAACATAAGAAAAAACACACTACAAAAATCAACTCCTATTACCAAAATCTCAGTAAGAAAATGAAAAACACCAATATGAGAAAAAAAAAACAAATATCAATCCATATCACCCAAAAAAACTATAAAACATCTACTTATATCAATTAAACCTCACCTGAATAATGAAAAATATTAACATATGGAAAAAATTTTTACAAACATCAACAAAAAAATTATAGTACCTCAAGAATAAATATTATTCAATAAAAAGTACCTGGTGGGATTTGAACCCATGATACTAACCTCAAACTCTAGACTAATAACCACTAGGCCAAAGAGTCATTACTAAATAGACACTCAGTCAAATAATATTAAACCTTAGCATGTACATTAATAACTCAAATTCATAAAAAACAATGTCACAAATGAGACTCGAACCCGAGACCATAACCTCAATAGGCAAAGTACTAACCACTGCACCAAAGATCATTATTGAACATTCTCTCAGTAAAAAATACACAAACCTCAGCATAAATTTGAAAAAAACACACCAACCTCAAACATCATCATCGACATCAGCATCAACAAACATCATCATCGACATCAGCATCA
Source organism: Rubia yunnanensis (assembly GCA_037428765.1). Lineage (NCBI taxonomy): Eukaryota > Viridiplantae > Streptophyta > Magnoliopsida > Gentianales > Rubiaceae > Rubia > Rubia yunnanensis. Next base: position 17,086,192 of record CM075062.1, read on the forward strand.
ACAAATCACAGATGAACAGAGGTTTAGATTAAAAAACATCAACACATTCAGTATGGAAACTCAGAGGAGCAGAGGTTTACCGATGGCGTGGAGAGGTTTATCGGCGGATGACCTTTTTCTCCGGAGCGGCGTGTGCATCTCACGCTCAACCTTCTTCTCCAATTGGCGCATACATCTGACTGGTCACCACACGTAGAGGCAGAGCAGCATAGAAGAGGAAGCAGCGTCGTCGTCGTGATGTTGTTGCAGAGGTGATTTGCAGAGGCAAAGCTTGGGGCTTCCCATGGTTGCCAATTTTTCACCGGAGTCAGCGTTGAAGCGGAGAATTGCCGAGAATTGCAGCACTGATGACCTAGGGCACAACACGACAAAGCGATCAACGAGTTAGCCAGGGGAGAAGAAATGCCAACGAAAAATGGAGGCGGAGGTGACAAAAATCCGGTGGAAACCGAGGGGAAATCCAGTGAGAATCCAGCGTCCGATGGTGGTTGCCGATATCAGGTGGCGGTTTCCGGTGGGAGGAGCAGTGTTCGATTAGGATCCAAAAAAATGAAAATAAAAATTCTGGATATTTTATTTATATATAGTATTTTGATAATTACACAACATACCCCTGAATTTATTTACATATTTAAAAAAAACTCCATCCCATATAAAATTATCTTATAATTGCACAATAAACCCCTGTCTAAAGTTTAGGCGGCCTAACATAAAACTTTGTAAATTTTTATTCCAAATTGAATAATTATAATTTGTAAGTTTGTAAACTATATCTATCATTTCATTTAAAAGTAGATTTTAATGTTGATTATTAAAATTAAATTCAAATGAATATGAATTGCTTGTTTTCCTTATTTGTTGTTGTCTTCTTGTTACATTACATTTGATTTGATTTGATTTAAAGTATATTTTATATTTTCAATGTCAAATAATGTAGGCAAAATCTAAGGAAAAATCATCCACATGCTTACGGGAAAAAAGTTTAATTAAAATAATAGAAAGGTAAAATGTTCTAGTTGTAATATTAGAATTTTATTATGTAACTTGTAGTAGTTATAAATTTATATCCCGATTAATGCAACTCAAAATTTTTATTTTCATCTCTTATAATTTATAATTTAAACATTGATGTTTCATTAGTTATGGAAATATCGTGTTTCAAGTAGACTCGTTAAATGGGTGATTTGGATCAACCCATTATTCAAACCCAGTTAACCCATTATTTAATGGGTCATTATCCAATTAACATATTTATTAATGAGTGAGGGGATAAGTCTTCCTTAATATTTCGCTCTAATTTTAGCACTTATCTCAAAAATTTGTTCCAATTAAATTGTGTTAATGATGATGACGCATGTCCATATGTTAGGGACTAGAAACAAATCCAAACGCATGAGTAGAATTCTCTCCAACTTCTCTATGCTCATATTCTCACTCTAGGACACCCACGGGTGTACCCCAGTGGTTGGAACATGGGTGGGAAAGCCAATAAACCCAGGTTCGATCCTCGGTAACGGCAGCGTGGGGAGTTCTTGCTTTGCAAGGCTCCCTTGTGCGCACCGAGGCAATGCCAAGCCCATGGGTCCTGGTGCTAGGCTACCGTAATTTAGCTCTCATATGATGGCCTGGATGTGGGCTGGTATGAGCCGCTGAGTGCGAACGGATGATCGCCTTTAGCCAATATTCTCACTCTAGGATCATATCCTACTTTGAAGATTGTATATCTTCTTCTATCAAGCCACAAAAGTATTTTTGGAAGCTCTGATTCTTTATCTTCTCATTTCAAATTTCAACATTTTGAAAATTTGAAAATCAACTAGATAATTCCTGTGCCGATGCACGGATTATAAATAAAAGTCAAGATATAATATAATTTATAATTTAAATAAGCAATGAGCTGTAACATTACATAAGTTGCATAGTTTATAATAGAAATTAATATATTTATTATTATTATAATACATGAAATGAAAGAAAATTGACGTGATCTTTGTCGATACATCCGTATCGTAAAAAAAGTATTAAATGTTGTACAAAAGTACTTTACGTTATGAAAATTAGGCAAATTCTTGGGAAAACCATCTTTCCATAGGATTATGGAAAGACGAGTTTAATTAGAATAATAAAAAGGTAAAATATTTTAGTTGCAATGTTAAAAATTTATTCTGCAAGTAGTTATAAGTTTTATGACCCAATTAATGCAACCCAAAAATTTATCTTTCCTCTAATTTACTGTTTAAACCTTGGTTTTTCCATGGCTTATGAAAAAACCATTTTTCAAGAGACAGACTCTACAAAACATAGTTATAAAAATAAGAAATATAGTTGATAATGAATGAAAAATTATTTAACTAAAGTTATAAAATTATCTCTTTTAAAAGAAAATACAAAAAGAATGTAAGAAGATGCTTTCAAAAAAATTAAATTATAGTTTTATAAACTATTTAAATTATACTACATATTCATATTATTCGAATAAATACTTATTTTTTTAACTAAATAATTTTAGTGAGCTATTAATATTTATGACATTATTAATCAATATAACAAAATAATTGTATTAGTTGAGATTCATAAGAGCAACTCTTGATTTAATATATGTAGAAGAAATTCATTAATCAAATAAAAGTATATAGGTGAAGAAATACACTTTTATCATTAAATTGACATACATAATCAGTGACACATGGCAAGTTGATGTGGCTAACTATAAGAGTGACATTTGACAAAATTAAGTTGGTTAAGTGTGGGAGTGATACTTGACCAAGTGATTGCTCGTTTAGTATAAGTTATAGATTACATCAATGCTCTAATTACATAAATCAAGCTACTGATTTGAAAAAAAACATTGATTGGAATGAATCTAGGAATTATGGAGATTGAAAGCCTTCATCCTTTCCTTCAATATATAGAGATATCTCTATATTGAAATCTACACCATACACCAGCACTCATCCATTTTCTATTCAAAAACAAGAACCTACCAATCACAATCCTTTTTTTCCTAGACGTTTTAGCAACAATGGCCATGGGGGAGGAACTAACCAGGATGTATGAGAGCCTAAGAATCTCAGAAGTGACAAACAACCGAGTAGCGACAAGAAAAGCAACCTCATTTCCAAAGATAATATCTACCTGGAGGCGAAGATCCTGACCCTCAAAACTAAGAGGGTTGAGTCTATGATCACCACCTCGAGCAGGGTCTGGAAATGTAGAGGCAGAGTTGATGGTTTTAACATGGGGAGGAATCTTGCAAATTTTCAATTTTACTGTGCGGAGGATAGGAAAAAGGTGATTGGCTACTCTCTGTGGTCTTTTGAGAATTGCTTAGTTGTTCTAAAAGAGACCGATGAGATTAAGAAAATGCATGAAATAGCCTTCACCCATTGCCCATTCGGGATTCATGTGCACTCAGTCCCACCGGCTCTCACGAACACCAACACGGTGACGATTGTTGGGGATGACCTTGGAGGGTTCATCATAGCGGCACGAAAGAAACAAAATGGGACTTGTCTGGGAGCATATTTAAAGACCAGGGTGTTTCTTCATGTGGATGAATCGATCCCAATGATTCATGATTTCAAAGATAAGCCAAGCGGTAAAAATTTCAAGTTCTATTTACAATATGAACGCTTACCCCAATTCTATGAACTGTGTGGCCTTATGAACCATACAAAAATAGAATGCCCCTCGAACAATACTCCTTGCAGGGAATGCCTTGTGCCAATGGGTTGGGTTCCAAATCTGCTCAGATTCGACAATGATACACCATTTCCGCAACCAGGCCCCGGAGTGATGCACCAACGTCGCCTGCAAGAAAAAAGAGAGGCAGGTAGTTTTTTTCTTTCCTTTGGGATTGACCCTCAACGTGGACTCTTTTACAAATGGACCAGCGGCGAAGACTGGAAAAGTCCAGTCCCGCTGGGACCGATGAATTTCATAAGTTGGAGCTTCCGATGATTATCCAATCCTCGAGCAGTGACACATTTTAAATGCTTTGTTCGCAAGTTGAAGCCTCATTTTATCTTTCTGTCCGAGACTAAATGTTCATCGTTTGAATTGTCAAAGTTAAAAGATCAACTGGATTTCCATGGAATTTTTGTAGATTCTAATGGAAATTCGGGGGGTCTTGCTTTGTCTGGAATAAAGAAGTAGAAATTTCTATTTGTCTTACTCTTTTAATTTTATCAATTTTACAATAAAAGATCTAGTTACTCTCTCTTTATGGCACTGTACAGGTGTTTATAGTGAACAAGACACAAGTAAGCGAAAATAATTGTGGGAACAATTCTCAAATCTTAGAGATCATTCGCAACTTCCATGGCTTTGCATTGGAGGCTTCAATGAAATTTTTGCACCAACACGAACTAGATAGCATTAATAGAAGACAAAGTTGGCAAATTGAAGTCTTCCGAAATGCACTAAACGAATGTAATCTTAACGATTTGGGCTATATTGGAAAAAAGTTCACATGGTGCAGAAATTGGAGAGACCCACACACAGTTCGAGCAAGACTTGATAGAGCAGTAACTTCATCAGATTGGCTAAATATATAACCCTCCTCTCAAGTATAATATCTTTTTAGCCATAGATCAGACCATGCCCTGATTATGCTACAAGTTAGAAAAGATAGTTCGAGGACAATGCATTAAAGAAATGGAAGATCTTTTTGTTTTGAGAACTATTGGATGCAGTCGCCAGATTGTGAGTTCAGAGAAGTTGGAGTGAACAACCGTTGGGTTTAACTGATAAAATTAAACATTGTGCAAGTGATCTCCAAATCTGGGCAAAAATGGAGTTTAAAGACCATGAAAAGAAATCAGAAGCCTTATCAAAGGAAATTGAGAGACTTCAAGGGGGTACGATAACATATGAGATTCAAGTACATATTGCAAAATTAAAGCGAGAGATTGAATATCTCTTAGACCTTGAGGACGAAAAATAGAATCAGAGAACTAAACAACATTGGTTGCAATAGGGTGATAGGAACACAAAATTCTTTCACTCTTTTGCTAGCAAAAGAAAGCGTAGAAATTCTATACATGGATTTAAAGATATGCTAGGAAGATGGTGTACGAAAAAAATGAGAAATGGAAAACATAATAATACACCATTTTCAGGAGCCTTTTACTTCACGATATTTGGATGCTGCCATCATAACAGAATCAACATAGGGTATAACATCTAGAGTTAGGGCCCAGATGAACTCAAACCTATGTTGGCAATACATACAAACTGAAGTGTTTGAAGCACTCAAACAAATCACCCAGTCTTGATGGCATGCCCCCATTCTTTTTTAAAAGATTTTGGCATATAGTCAGACCAAAGGTTTCAGAGTTCGCACTTCAACTTTTAAATCAGGAGAAACCAATGGATGAAATAAATGAAACAACAATGGTATTAATCCTGAAAGTCAAGAAACCAACTGAAAATTCTCAATTCAGATCAATAAGCCCGTGTAATGTGATTTATCGCATCGTGTCCAAATGCATATCAAACAGGATGTGTAAAATCCTGGGATCAATCATTTCAGACTTGCACAGTGCTTTTGTGCAAAACAGGTTGATATCTGATAATATTCTAGGGGCTCACGAAGCTCACCACTATATAAAAGGGAAAAAATAGGGAAAAAATTATGCATGTCTATAAAACTGGATATGAGTAAAACCTTTGATAGAGTTGAACGGCCATTCTTAATAAAGGTTTTACAAAGATTGGGCTTTCAATAACAATTTATAGCACTTATTGAAAGGTGTATTTCCTCGATAAAATTATCTTTCATTCTGAATGGAAACATATTTGGAAACCTACATCCGACTCGGGGAATCAGACTAGGAGATCCTTTATCACCATATCTGTTTATCATTTGTGCGGAAGTGTTAGCTAGTATGCTGCAAGAGAAGATATGAAGCAAGAAATTATTAGGGCTAAAAATAGTAAGGACCGCTCCTTTTTCTCTCATTTGCTATTTGTAGATGATACACTAATTTTTGGAGAAGCTTCTCAACTGGAAGCCACAGTGTTGAAAAGAATACTGCAAGATTATGAGCCATTATTGGGACAAAGAGTCAATTTTGAAAAATCATCCATATCATTTAGCCCAAATGTTTGCAGTGAAGCCAAGGCTAGCATATTGGCAATGATGGCCATGATTGAATCTCAAGGAACAAATAAGTATCTGGGGTTGCCAACCACATTTGGGAGATCAAAACTGCCCTTTTCAGAAAAATATAAAAACAAAGATCTGGTCAAAAGTTCAAAGTTGGGAACATAAACAACTTTCAAAGGGTGAGAAGGAAGTTTGGCTTAAGGCAGTATTGCAAGCTATGCCCACTTACACAATGTCGTGTTTCAAGTTACCATATACCTTGATAGAAGATATTCACCAATAATATGCAAAATACTGGTGGGAAAGCACTGACGAAAAATAGAAAATTCATTGGACCAAATAGATCTCTATGTGCACACCAAAAGGAATGGGAGGACTAGGTTTTAAGGATTTAAACCATTTCAACAAAGCGATGTAGGGAAAGAAAGCTTGTCGGTTATTAACAAAACCAAGTTCAATGATAGCATAATGTATAAAAGATAGATACCATCCAAACACTTCCACACTCGAAGCTAAAATTGGGTATCGACCGCCCTTTGCATTGAGATCAATCACAGATCGAAGAGACCTCATAATGCATGGATTCAGGAAGAGAATAGTATTAGGGAAATTCAACTGAAGTAAAATCCGATCTCTGGCTACCAAGACAAGGCGGATCGAAGCCAGTCTCTTTGCCATGGGATTACCCAGAAGATATAACAATAGATAAATTAATGGAGGCAAACAAGACATGATGGAATTTCACTCTGATAAGAGAAAATTTTAATGAAGAAGAAGCAGCATTAATTCTCGCAATGCCTAGACCACACAGCCAATATGAAGATATTTGGAGCTGGCAAGCTACAAAGGATGGCAATTAAATGATAAAATAAGGTTATAATCTTTCTATTAACTACAACTCTTTGGATAATGCAGGACACATGACAAGTAGCAGTACTGGACCATCCCCCCACTGGAATAAGATTTGGAAGTTAACGGTGCCCCCGAGGATATGTCACCTAGTATGGCACATTTGCAAAGATCAGATTCCAACAGCAAAACACCTTCACCAGAGGAAGTGTCTAGCATAACAATTTCGCCTCACTTGCAATTTTGAATACACGCCTGCAGAACATATCTTCTTCCATTGTTTACTTGCTCACCACTTATGGTTTGCAGCTAACATACATGAGAAGATATACTCATATCAACAACCAAAAATGGCACTATGAGTTAGGTTTACTCCTTGAATTGGACAATGAAACAATGTCATTAACTGTTATACTGCTAGATCATTTATCGTACCATAGAAACCAACTATTGCATGGATAAAATCATGAGTTTTATACACCACAAGTGATTAGGTATTCTTTAAATCAAATAGAAGAGATTAAACAAGGGAAATCTAAAATTACCGCTGCAAAAAATGAATATAAGACAATCAGCCATGTCTATGACTCAAATTCTTTTCAGTTTGAGCAAGCACTTTTCTTTGATGCGGCAACATCAAATGAAGAAATATACTTTGGCTAGCATGTGCAAACACAAGATAACACATGGGTATATGGTGAAACTAAACATATAAAGAGTCGATACCCAGCACTTTTTGCAGGAGCCCTGGCACTCACAGATGACGTAAGAGGATACGTACAACAAAATTATTACTTACTAACATCAAAAGAGATACACAACAAGTAATCCACGCTATCCAGTCAACAATAGAAAATAGATCAGATTTTGGTATGCTTATAAATGACACTAGAATATTGTTACCAAAAGTAGGAGACCCGATAGTTATATGGATCCCTAAAGAGAAAAACTCAATTGCGGACTGATGTAGGTTAGGCCCAAGAGGTTTTTTGGGCCATAATAATCACGGCCCATCTAAGATATTGTATTATAATAATTACCATATTTATAGGGTAATTGATGGCTATAGTTAAGGAGATTGTTAGTTAAGACATATGGTATAAATACTAGGTGCGCATTCATTTTTTCATTCATTCCATCTTAATATCATATGAGCTCTTTGACTGACTTGGCCATCAGAGGACTGACCCCCGGGACCCCCAGGGACAGTTTTATTGCAGATCAGTTCGAGGAGCTCGAGCCCGTTGACTGGTCGGTCGTTCGAGACGCATCAAGTGGCACCATTTGTAGGGAACGACTAAGCCAGATTTGGGTTTTTTGGAGTTTATGCCTACAGTTGCATGAAGGAGTGAAAAATTAAGGTCAAAAGGCATGAGAGTCGGTAACACAGAGCATCCCCTCAGAAGGAGAGAAAGGTTAAGGTTGAAAGGAAAGGGAACTAGTAAAACAACGCAGGCCGAGAGAATAGACATGGGTGACTACCAGGAAATGCAGGATCTTACAATAGAGGATGTTCGAGCACTGGTGACGGAATCGAGGGCAAAGTTAGTCCTGGTTGTGGAACCCGAAGGAGTACAAACCTCAACCGGATTTATCCCAAGTATTGTTGCACCCATAAGGGGAGATGTTGCGGGATCCTCGAGATGCCAGGAGGTAACTGCAGGATAAAAAGTAAGAGACCATGAACCTATGCAGGGTGGACCAACCAACTCGAGGGATAACAGAGATGGAAGATTCACGGAAGTCTTCGAAGATTCCTACATGGAAGCTTATGGGTTCCAGATGCAAGGAAATCAAAATATGGAGGCAACAGGCCCGAATTAGGATTTAGAGCATGCAGCGCAGGCTCTGGCCATAGCAGGGTACCGAGCTAGCCCTCCCCTCATCGAGGGGCACAAAGGTCATGTATGAGGGAATGCCACCCTCACCCATAGAAATAACTGTAAGGTTAGCCCCTCAGCCCATTGTAGCATATCCTTATTCTGCGTATGCTGGAGAAACGTTGCATGCATGGCCGCAACCTTCTTTCCCAGAATACCCACAAGGTCAAATGTACCCAATGCCTTCACTAGCCCTATTCACTTCAGCTGTTATATTGCCTAGAATAGAAGTAACATATGGAATGGTAACCTCCTGTGGTATTCAGGGATATGGAAACACATGGATACATGGAGTGATGGCTCATCAAGGGTCTCACAACCCTTATAGGCAGCCACTAGCATATAAAAATTTGGCAAACTTGGGCAAATCCTGGATATATGGTAGCCCATCTTACTCATTCCTCACAATTTGGAGGCCTTGATAGGGGCCTGAATTTGACAGGGAGACAACATGAACTAGGAAATAAGGAAAGTGATACCCTCATAAGGGAGTTAGACAGATTGATTGGACCATTGGTTCAGGCCACCGGTTCACCTTTCAGTGCGTTAATAACAGGGGTTCGTTAGCCGATTGAATTTAAACACCCAGAAGGACTCCCTACTTATAGTGGTGAGACGGACCCTCGAGACTTCATTCGAACATTCCTGGGTTTGATGAGTTCGAGAGACTTTAATGAAAAGTTGATGTGCAAGCTGGTAGGAAGCTATCTCAGAGGGAAAGCTCATGAATGATTCAACAAGTTACTAAGAGGCTCTTACCACTCCTATCAAGACTTCAGTGAAGCATTATCAAGCCAGTACGCACAGAAGAAAAAGTTCACAAAAACCCTGTTGGAGCTTTATCAAACAAAGCAGAAGTCAAGAGAAAGCATGAAAGCCTTTTACCATCGATATGTGGATGAAAGTTTAGGCGTAATAGAGACTACAGAAAATGAAGTGATTCAAGGGTATATGCTGGGATGCAGGACTTGGAGTTATACAAGAAGTTGAGCACAAATACTCCTAATACTTTTCAAAAGCATCAAGATGTTGTGGAGTAATATTCAAAGGTAGAAGAGGCAACCAGGAAGAAAAGAGATTATCTCACAGATAAGGCTGGAAGAAATATGAATCCTTGAGGGAAAGGACCGATCGAGCCCATAAGAGCACCATTCAAGAGATACGCTCCTATGCCACCGATACTAGAAGAAAGAACCCCCACACATATCTTGAGTATACATCGAGGATTGTTTCAACCACCCCACCTTTGTAGAGTTTGCACAGTGCAATAGTGGCCAGGAGGGCGACGAACCGATATTGCGATCATCACAGAGATTATGACCATGATACAAATGATTGCATGCAGTTGAGAATGGCGATTAAGAGATGTGAGCAAGAATGACGATTTCGAGGGCAAGGGCCCAGGAATCAGGTGGTTCCTCCGAGGCCTCGGGTGAATCAATGGCATCCTTACAGAAGAAATAATTATAATAATGAGAGTAGAGGTGATGGAAGGCCTAAAAAATAGATGGTTCGAGATTGGGCGCATGAGGGAATGCATGAAAGACCACAAGAACAACAGAGGAGTAATCAGGATAACAGGAATGGAGAAAACCCACTTGTTCAAAGAGTGATTAATGTCATCAATGGCGTTGTTGGAGAAAGGTCCTCGAATGTCGTAATAAGAGAAGGTCCTCGAATGTCGTAATAAGAGAAGGTCCTCGAATGTCGTAATAAGAGAAGAGGCTCGAAGGGTCCCTGCACGAGAACCTTTCCATAAAAGGTTTTGGCCAGACAAGACCGTAACGTTCTCGGAAGAAGATGCAATACTAAGTCAGACACTTCATGCTGACCACATGGTGATTTTAGCTATCATTGTAACATCTTTGGTAAAGAGGGTATTCATTGATGATGGAAGCAGAGTAGAATAAATGTTCGTTGTCTGTTTTGACATAGTGCATGGCAATTTGAAAAAGTTGACATCGCCTCCATTTGGCTTCACGAGGAACACAATATTTCCCCTGGGGAGATAACCTTGTTGGTTCGTGTGGCATATGGTAATAAGGGGGTAACCGTAAGTTGCAATTTTGCAGTTATTGATGCCCCATCTCGATATAATTAGATTCTAGGAAGACCATGGATGTGCCAGGCTTGATCAGTCTGGTCACCTTACCACCTTATAATGAAGCTCCCAACTGAGAATGGGATAACATCCATTCGAGGAGATCATGTTGTGGCCCAAAGTTAAAATCTTACCACAGTGAAAGAGGAAAGAAAATAGAGGGATGCAGCAACAGTACACATGGTCGTGAGGATTGCCAATACCGTACAGATACCCATTTGAGACATGGGATTAGTAGCCGTGGGGAAACTGATGCCCAAAGACATCAAGGAAAGACTAAAGGATCTACTGGGAAAATATGGGGATGTGTTATCGTGGGATACTTCTGACCTTAAGGGAGTACCCTTGAGTCTGGCACTACACAGGTTGAATATAGATCCCTCGATAAAACCTGTCAAGCAGAAGAGGAGAGTGTTTACATCTAAGAGAGGTGAGGCAATCAAAGAAGAGGTTGAAAAGTTGCAGAAGGCGGATGTTATTGAGGAGGTGTTCTACCCCGAATGGTTAGCTAACCCAGTTATGGTCCCCAAACATGATAGGGTCTGGCAAATGTGTATAGATTTCACCATTTGAACAATTGCTGCCCCAAAGACAACTATCCATTGCCGCCAATAAATAAGCTAGTGGAAGCCATCATGGGATATTAGATTTTGGCCTTCTTTGACGCACACAAGGGATATCATGAAATACATTAGCAGAAGGTGATAAATGGAAAACATCATTCATTACAAATGTAGGAACTTATTGTTATAAGAAGATGCCGCTCGGGATAAAGAATGCTGGAGCCACTTATCAGAGGTTAGTGGACAAGTTATTCATGATGCAAATCAGGAGAAATATGGAGATTCATATGGATGATATGATAGTAAAAAACAGGAGTCACGAGGAATTCATAACAGATTTGAAGGAGAATTTGACAGGCTTTGAGGGGCTAACTTGAAGTTAAACCCATCCAAATGTGTTATTGGTGAAGGAGCAGGAAAATTCCTTGGATTCATGGTCTCCAAGAGGGGTATTGATGTGAGCCTGGAGTAGGTCTAAGCATTGATGAGAATGAGAACTCCACAATCGATAAAAGACATGCAAAAACTTATAGGGTCTCTAGAAGCGATAAGCAGGTTCCTCTTAAAGGGGGCAAAGAAACACCTACCCTTTTTCATCGTCCTTCGAATGGCAAAGAAATTTCAGGGGAATGACAAATGCAATGAAGCATTCAAACAGTTGAAAGAGCACATAGGGAATCTACCTACCCTGATTAAACCTGTTAAAGATGAGATGTTATACCTATACATTTCTGCATCGCCTTTAGCAATTAGCATGGTACTAGTAAAGGAAAAGGAAAGGGTGCAACCTCCCATTTACTTTGTCAGGTATTCCTCGTAAGGGCCGGAGGTGAGGTACACTGCTCTCGAGAGGTTGATTCTAGCCCTAGTACATGCAGCCAGAAGATTGCGACCCTCCTTCCAGGGGCACATGATAGGAGTGCTCACAAATCACCGAATCTGAAAGATTCTGTTGAAACCATAAATTTTGGGAAGAATGATGATGTGGGCAGTGGAATTGGGGAAACATAACATTCGATATCAGCCGCGAGTTGCAATCGAAGGCCAGGCGCTGGCCAAGTTCATAGTATAAACTTCAGAGCCCATTGAGTACCAAGACCCTAGTTGAGAGGTGGAGGCGCGTAAAAAGGAAATATGGAAGCTATATGTGGATGGTTCATCACATTCATGAAGGGGTGGAGCCGGGGTTCTATTAACCAGTCCCAATGGCAGAGATTATCCGTATGCATTAAAATTTGCATTCAAAGAAACGAACAATGAGGCCAAGTATAAAGTCCTGATAACGGGATTGCGGTTAGCCAGGGAATTACAAGTGGATGACTTAGAGGTTTACAGTGATTCTCAGATTGTCGTTCAACAGGTGAATAGATAATATGAAGCCAGGGAACGTAACCTGCAAAGGTACCTCGAGGTAGTGCAAAATCTCTTGAAATCTTTTAAATCTTTTAATCTGACATAGGTCCCAAGGGAGAACAATCATAAAGAAAATTCCCTTAGAAAGCTTGCTTCCTTGGACCTGGGAATCCAATCTCAGAAGCAGTTGCTCATGGAAACCATAAATAAATGAAGTTTTGAATCATTCGTGGTTAGGGTAGTTGAGGTGGAGGACGATTGGATGACCACTATCGTGGCAAATATTTGAGAGTGTGTCTTGTCGAAGAATGAAATTGAGTCTAGAAAGATAAGGTTGAAGGCACCAAGATATGTGCTGCATGAAGGAGTCTTGTACAGATGGGGGTAATTTTCAGCCATTACTTTGATGTGTTAACCCTCAGGAGGCTGATTATCTCATAAGAGAGGTCCACAAAGGGATATGCGGCAACCACCAAAGGGCTAGATCGGTGGTGAGGAAGCTCATTCGAGCAGGATTTTACTAGCCAACAATGTTTGATGACGCGAATAGATACATACAAGTGTGCCACCAGTGACAAAAACACGCTCCCACAACCCATATTCCCTAGGAGGAGATGAGAAGTATTTACAGTTTACGGCCCTTCGATAAGTGGGGGATCGATCTGGTGGGACCCTTTCAAGAAGCTCCAAGGAAGTTTAGGTATCTCATAGTGGCTATTGACTACTTCACGAAGTGGGTGGAAGCCGAACCCTTGACGAACATAAGGGGAAAGACGGTTATTACTTTTTGTTAGAAGAATATTATATATCGTTTTGGAATTCCAAGGACAATCATCATGGATAACGAAACCCAGTTTGCTCAAGATCCATTCAAAAGGTGGTGTGAGGAGTACAAAATTAAACAGAAAGTAACTTTAGTTTATCACCCTCATGCTAATGGACAAGTATAAGTAATCAACATGACGATAGTTAATGGCATTTGAGCTAGGCTCAAGGGGGCAGAATGTAATTGGATATGGGAACTACCAAATTTTTATTGGGCATATCAAACAGCCGAGTCTTTCACCATTGGAGAAACACCATACATTCTAGTGTATGGCTCAGATGTAGTAATCCCTGCGGAGATAGGTGTTCCTAGCCCAAGGGTGATGGCCACTGAAGGTGAGATAAGTAATCAGCAGAACCGGTGTTTAGATCTTGACATGGTGGAAGAAAAGAGAGAACTATTTTCTTTGAATGGAGCTAAGGTTAAAAGAACGGGTCAGAAGATACCATGATAGGAAGGTAAAGAAGGTGTTTTTCAACCCGGGAGATTTGATAATGAGGAAAAATGAGAAGAGCAGAAGGGAACCCAAAGGAAAGTTGGCTGCAAACTGGGAATGACCCTACAGGATGATTGAATTGCATTCATGTGGTAGCTACATCCTTGAGGTGATAGATGGAATTTGAATGTTTTTCTCTTAAGCGGCACTCAAGATGGTATTCGAGTGGGTTTCTCTTAAGTGGCAGTCAAGATGGAATTCGAGTGGTATGCTCTTAAGCGGCACTCCAGATGATGTTCGAGTGGTTTGCTCTTAAGCGGCAATCCAGATGATTTTCGAGTGGTTTGCTCTTAAGCGGCACTCCAGATGATGTTCAAGTGGGTTGCTCATAAGAGGCACTCTAGATGATGATCGAGTGGTTTTCTCTTAAGCCACACTTTATATGATGTTCGAGTGGTTTACTTTTAAGCGGCATTCTGGATAATGTTTCCAGCTACGGCTGATGTTCGAGTGGTTTGCTCTTAAGCGGCACTCTAGGTGATGTTTCCAACTATGGCTGATGATAGAGTGGTATTCTTTTAAGCGTCACTCATGAAGAACTTTTGTAATCTCGAAATGATGAACTAGTGGAGAAAATTTGCAGGATGTAGGTGGAAACACCGAACTTGGGTAAAATTTCTTGTGTCTTTGTTTATTTAAGTGGTTTTGCTCTTAAGCGGAAATCAAGATAGAATTCAAGTGGTTTTCTCTTAAGTGGCACTCAAGATGGTATTCGAGTGTTTACTCTTAAGCAGCACTTAAGATGGAATTTGAGTGGTTTGCTCTTAAACGGAACTTCAGATGATGTTCGAGTGGTTTGCTCTTAAGAGGCACTCGAGATGATGTTCAAGTTGTTTGCTCTTAAGCAGAACTCTAGATGATGTTCGAGTGTTTTCTCTTAAGCGGAACTCTAGGTGATGTTTCCAGCTACGACTGGTGATCGAGTGGTATGCTTTTAAGTGGCACTCATGAGAAACTTTTGTAATCTCAAAATGATGAACTAGTGGAGAAAATTTGCAGGATGTAGGTGGAAACACTGAACCTGGGTAAAATTTCTTGTGTCTTTGATTTTTCAATTTCTACCCATTGAAGTTGATTATGGCATTTCTAAACAGGTAAGTTGCAAGTGGTATTGGCATTTGGAACTTAAAATTCACAAGGAGATATGCACATATGCAACTTAAATCCCGTTATAACTTTTCAAGCCCTCGAGCACTACCCGAAGATCAAGAGTGGTTCGAGGGACTTTACTTGCAATAAAAATACCTTGGTCCTCCAAAGAAGAAGACTCACAAAAAAAATCTCAATATCCATATGAATAAATAAAAGTACATTTTCGTACAAGACATGACACAACATTGATTTACTTAGTTGGGGGAAACCCCTCCTCGAAAAGATCTATTGGGGAAGGTGCTAGCCCTTTCAACTTTGTTTCCAAAAGCTCAAGTTCTTCCATCTTAATGCAATCAGCTTTTTGAATATCCTTCATTTCCTCTTCCTCGGAATACTCAGAGGGATTGAGCGGTGCAATAGTTCTACCTTGTTTCTTCAAAGACCCCTCGCTTTGGCCACGTTTTCTGGAAGACGTCTTGGCAGCCAAATTCGAGGACCTAGGATTCTTATCTGCTTTCTTGGGAGACAGATTTGATCGAGAAGACCTGCAATGGCCCGAAGGGAATGGGCCCTTTAATTTCAATTCCTTTAACCATTCGAGAATAAGGTCAGAAGCTTTCTTTAGTCGAGGAATCACATCCTCATACACGTTGACCTCTTTAATCCAATAAGAAGAGGCCTTGAGAAGAAACTCTGGAAACTGATCATTGTCAATCAAATATGGGGTGGGATGCCATGAGAAAGCATGTGGGCTTAAAGCCTCACCTCATGAACGTCAATCTTCTTCTCGAACTCTACGATACCCCCCTCGAGGTCCTTGTCTTGAAGTTTCCAAATCTCGTCTCTCATACGAGTCGAGTATTCTCAGATAAAAGGGACTCTACCATAGAAACATCTCATGCAGGTCAGTTCCTCGTGGAAAATTCCCTTACTAGGGAGGGGTCTTTGCTAGCTACTTTCTATGCTAGCAACTCCTCTTCGAGATTGGTGATTTTCCCCATGGCCACCATACATCGTTTGGTGATATCCTCTCTTTGCGCCCTTAACTTATAATTTTTCTCATACGAGCAATTAAGCAGCCTTCCAAGACTGGTAGCCTATTCGTGTTAGCAACACACGCCTTCAGAGACCCAAACTTCAAATTTATTTGGCACAATAATTATTCATAGCTTTAATCTGCCAAATCAAAATCTTTTACTACCTCCAAAGGATATGTCCCGTTGAACTCCCTGGCTAAGAAATCCTTAACAAATTCCTTAAAGACTAGATGATCTTTAGTTTGCCACAACTTAAGTTCCTCTTCGAGCTGATTAATTACATTCTTTAAGTTTTTTTTATTTTCCTTACATGTGGAAAGTGTTTGCATTACCTATATCAATATCTTGTGTGTTTCATTCAACTCTTGTTAGTGCTCGAAAGCTCATGGTAAGCTTCTTCCAGGAGACGTTTCAATGAATTAAACTTCGAGGAAGAGAAATATAATAAAAATAAAGAGAGAGAGAGAGAGAGAAACCCAAGAAGATTTTCATCATTCAAAACAAAAGGTTACACGAGGAGGCCAGAACTGCCAGAGTTTACAAATTAAGGACGAACCATAGAGTTATCTTCCTCCGAGGTGGACATGATTTGTTCTTCCACATTTGGCTTAGGCTGAGCTCTTTCCTCGGAGGACTCATTCGTGGCCTTTGGAAGGGGAATCGCTCAAATTCCTCTCGCAGTAATAAATTTCCCCTTGGACTTGATGTAGTCCATCAGGGAAAATCGCAGGCCACCAAACTTGATTGCCTCGTCTCCCTTTTGGTCTAGGAATTCTTTGAGCTCTAGTTTGACAAGATCGTCTACCAGCTTAGTATCCTCCTCGGACAAGGAAGAGAGTTAAGGATTCAAGGTTTCCTCTACCAGGTCACTGCAACCAAGTTGCTTTGCAACTTCAAGAAGGCTTACAAAGAAATTGAACTGTTCAGGACTATTTAGCAAATTGTCTTTGAAGGCCTCCGGAAGTTGGACCTACTCAATACGGTTCTTTACAGCCTTAAACCTCTTCTTGAGGGTATCTTTATCTAGAGTGAGTTATCGCTTCTCGGTGTCAACTCTCATCGTCTTTTTTTATCCTCCTCGCGCACTTTTTTATCCTCATCACGCGCCTTTCTTTTCTCTTCGAGCATCTTCTTCAGCTCAGAGATCTAGACATCTTTTGGCCTAGTTTCTCTTGTAACTTACCATGACCCATTGTCACAACTTGAATAAAAGCAAAAAAGTTTTGAGCAGCTTGGCTGAGAAAGTGGAAAGCCTACATAACCGAATCAATCGGTAAGCACTTAGAGTTATATTGTAATAAAACCTTAGGGAGTTCACGAAATAACCCGAGGATTTGTGACCATAGTTGCAAGGGATTGTTCATCCACAGTTAGTATGCTGGAGGTAGTTGTTGCGTAATTCAAGGAGGGTGTCTAGGGGCGAACTTGGTCAGAGATGCCAGAACTCTGCCCACTTTCTATTTCCATCCTTTGATGGACATTCCTAGTGTTGAGGGGTTGAGATACCCTATGGCGCGAGATAGTCCTTCCACCACCAACTGGAGGGGTGTAGGTCTGATAAGAGGGGGGCAGAGGTCCCCCTAGGATTGCTCTGACCCTGCTTCAGGCCATTCTTTGGGTCATTCTTCTTATTTTTTAAAGATCCTATGAGACCCACTGAAAAAAAAACCAGAAAGATGACGTTAGTAAAGAAAGACAAAATGAAAGGAAAAAATAATGATAGAGTTCCATTAAAACACCTTCGAAAGCTTTTCGGGGTTCAAAACCAATGTCAGAAGTGCTGATAGGGGGGTTTTCAGGAGGGCCTTGAAGTCCTCTTTTCCTCTTATTAACATTCTTCAGAAGCTTTTTATACACGTCTTCTCATAGATTACAACCGACCAGGCAAAACCACCGATACTCTTGTTAGGGTTGGTAAAAAGAGTATAATCGAGGGAACTAGATGATAATTTCACCCTATCCCTCTCAATATCCTCAAGGAAAATGTATTCCCCTAGTTTGGGAGACTCAGCATGTACATTCCAACTCCATGGGGGAACTCGATGCCTCATACTATCAAACATGATCCCCTTCCTCCAGCTTCGCCAGTCACCTGAGTTTCCAGGAATGGTGAAAACCTTGTGGTGTATCTCTCGGCTAGTGAAAGTAATAATCCCAGTGGAAGATTTTCCACTATAGGACACATAATACAACAAACGTAGAAACTTATACCTTGTCTTGATACTAAATGTGTGGCATCTCGATAAGAACATCATGATAATCACTAAGACATTGGGATGGACTTGGGCGGGGCTCACTTGGAACTGCTTGAGAAGTTTGGAGAATAAAGGAGGAAAAGGAAAAGTGAGCCCACCGCGTAAATGCCTGAGGGAAATGGTTGATCTCCCCTCGGGAAGGTTATGAGGGGTATCTCCCTCTCGAAAAGGTTGGAAATATACATCCGGAGATATTTGCTAACCAAGGGGGATCAAACCTATGATCTTCGAGATAGCCTTTCCCACCTTCGAGGATGAGGGCTCTTTTACAGAAGTCTTAACCTTTCCCCCTCCCAATACCCCATTTTTCTTCTTTCGAGGTACTTATTCTCCTGGAGATATTCCTAATGCCGTATGGGGCGCTTCCCTCCATTCGGGGGGTACATCCTCTCTTTGAAGAGACACATCCTCTCCCTCTTAGACCTCGAGAATAGGACTCGGGGGGGATAAAAAAAAATTTACCACTAGTAGGGGACCTTCTCACAGAGGGTTTACCCATGCATGGGGCTTTAAATTTTAGTGTACCCCCCAGAAGGCATATCTGTGATGGGCAAAACCCTAGAATCCAGGGTAGTATGGTCTGGCGCATCCCCTCCCGCATCGAAATCACATCGTGGCTCATCAGAATAATCATGTTCCGAACTATTGCTTACTCCTTCGGGTGAGCAGACTCGCCCCTCATCCACCGTAACCTCACCGGAAAACCCCCCCTTGGCAGAACCCTTATTGGAAGCTGTCATGATTTCAAAGGAAGAAAGAAATAGAGCAACAGAAATAGAAGAGGGAAAAACTTACTGGTTTTTGGAAGAAAGACGGCGAGAATGAGATTAATGATGGAAAGGGAGGAATGAAATAGCTCCGAGATAAATTTCCCTTGTGAAATTCCCAACAAATGAGTAAGAATGGAAAAGTGGAGAAAAGATGAGCGGTTAATAAATTTAAAATGGCGGTATGATTAATAACCGCGTTAGGAAGTTAAAAGTTATGAAAAGTCACAACTGTCCTTTTGTATTCTCTCTGCACGCCACTTTGAGAATAGGAACACGTGCGGTTGCCAAACACGCGCGGTTTTTGTTATCAGAACAAGCACGTCTCTTGAAATTCTGATAAAAGAATTTAAGGAGAAAACCATATTCCCTCCTTCGAGACCTGGAAATATAGGGAACAGAGTTTATCCTGAACCATATTCCCTCCTTCGAGACCTGGAAATGTAGGGAACAAAGTTTATCCTGAACCACTACATCCTCGTAATACCCTTGGGAACGTATGGTCTCGAGTAAGGATGATTCGAGGATCTCGAATCACTAAGAAACAACGAGATTTTGCGTCGGTCACGGTATGTCGTTCCAAGGTCTCGAATAAGAAGGATATAATTTTCTGGAAGCTCTTAATGTAGGTCAGGCCCAAGAGGTATGTTGGGCCATAATAATCACGGCTCATCTGAGATATTGCATTATAATAATTGCCGTATTTATAGGGTAATTGATGGTTATAATTTAATAGATTGTTAGTTAAGACATACGGTATAAATACCAGGTACGCATTTATTTTCTCATTCATTCTATCTTAATCTCAAACGAACTTTTTGACTGACTTAGCCATCGGAGTACTGACCCTTAGTAACCCCAGAGACAGTTTTATTGCAGGTCAGTTCGAGAAGCCCGTGCTCGTTGATTGGTCGGTCGTTCAAGAAGCATCACAGATCAATTGGTGCAATTTCAAAAGACCAATTCCTCGGATAGATCTTCATGGAGTTCTACTCCACTTTTTGTAAATTTATTGAAAATTAATGGAAAAAAAACAAAAAATCCAAACGCAAATTATGCTACCGTCATCAACGGCTCAACTACAAACATAAGTAGGATTTCAATTTGCAACATTCAATTGCTGTCCAACAATCAGATTCATGTTATCTTTTTATTTTTTATTTTATCAGATTCATGTTATCTTCGAAGTAATGTAAAAATTGAATGAATAACAGCCCCATCTTTAATTGATGACAAAATAATTCAATTGTCAATATTCTTGATAAACATATTAAAAATATTTTTATAAAAAAATATTGGCAATTTTTTTGGAAAGACGGTCTTTTCATGGATTTAAGAAAAGATGGGGTTTAATTAAAATAATAGAAAGGTAAAAGGTTTTAGTTGTAGTATTAAAAAATTATTATGCAACGTACAGTAACTATAAATTTATGACCCGATTAATGCAACTCAAAAATTTTATCTTGATTTCTTTTAATTTTTAATTTAAACATTGGTCTTTTCATAATTTATAAAAATATCGTCTTTCAAGACACAGACTCAATAATATTATAAAATCCCTAAAATAATAATTTTTGTTTTATTTTAAAACTTAATAGTAAAAATGAATGAATCTTGTACTAAACAATATTCTGTTCGTTGAACTGTATTTAAAACACTTTTATATTTTGATTATTTCTTTTAAATTGACACAGTTTCCCTGTTGATAAACTCTCTTCAATTTCATCTACTCATCATACTTTCTTTTTTTCTAAACTCAATTATATCCACTCATTTAATAGAGATATAGTTGATTTTTATAATTAGGATAATAAAGGAATACAAATTTTAACTTAGAGCCATAATACAAAAGGAATACCCATTCACCTTGCAACTTAGAGCAAGAAGAAACAACATGGCCCGAAACATTACACCATTGACACGGTGGTTGATGGAAAAAGCCATAATACAAAAGAAAGCCAATCTATTTTTTTATAAATAAACCGGCACAGATTGGGCGCTGATTCTGGCACGACCAACCTCATGACCTCTTCTCAGTCTACTCTTGATCGCGTGACTCCTTATAGTAACAAGTATGTTATTGTTGGTAATGGTTATGCTATTAACATTACCCATGTTGGTTATTCTCGAGTCTCTGATTCATTATCCTTGTCTGACGTTTTGGTAGTTCCACATGATTCCTCTTTCACCATTTCGAACAAGTTTACTAGAAATGTTATTGGCAAAGGACATTGTGATGGAGGTTTATATGTTTTAGATTTTGGTGCTGCTGCTTTATCTGCTTTTGTTGCATCCAGTGCTTCTAAAGCATCTTTTGAAATTTGGCATAGGAGATTGGGTCATGTTCCTCCACAACATTATTTCTTCTTTGAGTAAGTTTGGATGTTTGTCGATTACTAGTTGCTGCCTAAACCTCATTTATGTCCCTCTTGTGAGATGGCTAAAGGCAATCGTCTCTCTTTTAGAGATAATTCAAAATGCGCACCACACTTACTTGATCTAGTTCACTGTGATCTTTGGGGACCCTCTCCTGTCATTTTTGTTGATGATTTTTCTCGGTTCACTTGGTTCTACCCTTTGCGCTAAAGTTTGATTTTGTAGAGGCGTATATGAATTTTGAGGCACTTGTTGAGAACCAGTTTTCTACCACCATCAAAGTATTTTAGAGTGATGGTGGGACCAAGTTTCAGAATCATCGCATGCGATCAAATTTTGCGTCAAAGGGTATTTCATCACCAGTTTTCCTGTCCTTACACTCCTGAGCAAAATGGTCATGCACAGAGGAAGCATCGTCATATTACTCAGAAAGGTCTGTCGATGCTCTTTCATTCTGGCCTTCATCATTCATTTTAGTATGGTGCATTTTTTACAACAGTCTATATCAGTTTTCTTATCCTTACACTCCTGAGCAAAATGGTCACGCAGAGAGGAAGCATCGTCATATTACTCTGACAGGTCTGTCGATGCTCTTTAATTCTGGCCTTCATCATTCATTTTAGTATGATGCATTTTTTACAGCAGTCTACATCATCAACAGCCTGCCTACTCCAATTTTATGTAGTCAGTCTCCACTCTCTGTTATTTGTTACTACGCCTGACTACTCCAATTTTTATCCATTTGGTTGTCGATTTTTTCCATATATATTTCTGGGTTACAGTTCACAGTAAAAGGGTTATCGATGTCTTGATCCTCTCATGAAGAAACAGTACATCACTCGCATGCTCGGTTTGATGAGTTATTTTTTTCTAGTCACCCGTACTGATACTGTTACATATTCATCATCACTGGATGTCTATGCTTTTTTGGAGCCTTCGTCAGTCCCATCGGATGTGTTTGAGCCATTTTCTCCAGCAGAATCACCCATTATTTTGGAAGATTTAAATTTCCAGACTGTGCTGGAAGCTCAGGGTTCTTCAAAAATTTATGTATGCCTCCCACAGGGTGACCACCAGCATGATCGACAGTAGCCAGTGCCACCAGTTCAGATGATGACGTTGCCGCTATTTTCGAATCACTCGTCGGCCACCCTGGCCATTCGTCTGTATTATGCGCCACCAGCCTGGATGCCAGCAGCTTCTCCAGCTGATCCGGAAAACCCGGAATCACCACCGGTGCCATCGGCACCTTTTGCACAGCCATCATCACCAACCTCAGGTTTTGTGCCCGTCCGCCTATGTTCTGTGCCCACCTCAGGATCCGCACCTTCTTCAAATATGGGTCTCTCTTCCCGACATCTGATGGCTACTCGTTCACGCACTGGTTCACTATGGTACAAGGATTTTTCAGACTATGATATTACTAGTTTATTGAGTGCTTTATTTTCTAAGACTGTGCCTTGCAGTTATCGCTCGCCTGTCAAGGATCCTGAATGGGTTGCTGCTATGGACTCAGAGAATGATGCTCTTCACACTCAATAGGCGTAGGAGTTAGTTTTGCGTCCTCCACATGTTAATGTTGTTGGATCAAAATGGGTGTACCTCTTAAAATACAAGGCTGATGGCTCTCTTGGCCGGCACAAAGCAAGGTTAGTTGCTCAAGGTTTTTCACAATTACCTGGTTTTGATTATGATCATACATTTAGTCTGGGGTGAAAACATCTACTATTCGTACTGTTTTATCTCTTGCTGTCAATCAGAATTGGCCATTACGACAGCTTGATGTAAAGAATGCATTTTTAAATAGCGTTCTTGATTCCCCAGTTTATATGGAGTAGCATGTTGGACATAAAGATCGGATGCGTCATGATTATGTATGTCGTTTATGCAAGGCCATTTATAGTTTGAAGCAAGCTCCTCGTGCTTGGTTTCCACGTTTCAGTTCCTTTTTGGTTGCTCTGGGTTTTGTATAAAGTTATGTTGATACCTCCTTATTTTTGTTTTTACAGGGTGCCTCTTTACTTTATTTTCTGGTTTATATTGATGACATTATTATTACTGGGAATGATGCACATCTCATTTGGAAGTTTATCAGGAATTTTAGATTACCAATCTTGGCACTTTATAGTATTTTTTTGGTTTGGAGGTTGTTCGTACTTCTGATGGCTTATTCCTTGGTCAAACCAGATATGCCAAGGATGTTTTATTGCGCGCTGGGATGCAGGATGTTGCTATACTATTTGTTGCTTTTTTGCAGCTTTCTAGCTCTTATGGAAAGCCATTCAGAAATCCCACACTTTATCGCTCTTTGGTTGGTGCACTACAATATTTTTCGATTGCACGTCCCGACTTGTCTTATAATGTGACACGGTCAGTCAGTATATGCAGGCTCCTACTTATGACCATGACCAACCTGTTACTGAAATTTTGCGCTATGTACATGGTACTCTTCACTATGGTCTTCAGTTTCATGCAAATTTGTTTGCTTTATCAGTTTTGGGTTATTCTAATGCTGATAGGGCTTGTTGTATGGCGACTCGTAGGTCTATGTATGGTTATGCCATTTTCCTTGGTGGTAACTTGGTTTCATGGAGTGCTAAGAAGCAACCTACGGTCTCTAGTTCTAGTTCAGAATCAGAATACCAAGCTTTGGCCAATACTACTGCGGAACTAGCTTGGTTGATGAATTTACTTTGGGATTTACGTGTATCGACTCATGTGCCCCATGTTTTGTTGTGTGATAATAATAGTGCTCTCTTTCTTGCTCAGAATTCGATTTCGCATAAGAGAGCTAAGCACATTGATATTGACCATCATTTTGTGCGTGAGATGGTGTCTTCTGGCAATCTCAAGGTTGCTCATGTTTCTATGGACTTGTAGCTTGCTGACATCTTTACAAAGGGGTTACCTTGTCCTCAGTTTGAGTTCTTGCGTTCCAAGCTTTCTGTTGCGACCAGTACTATGCTTCGCTTGAGAGGGGGGGTAATAGAGATATAGTTGATTTAGAATCATGATAAGAAAGGAATACCCTTTCTGATTGGTTTTGTATATATCATGTTCTATATTTGTTTAGGTCTTGTACACCCTTTGTACTCACTATATATATCAATACACACAACCACAATCAAGTGTGGGTTTTTACATTCTATCATATTTCATTCATTATAAATTCAAGTGTATCAAATATAGTACTTCCTCCGATTCACAAATTTTTCCCCAATTCTATATTGGTTCGATTCTTTAATATAGGCTCTCTTACATATTTACCATTTTTGAAGGGGATAAAAAAGGTTGATTCCCGAAATGCTCATGTGAGGGGTGGGCATCAGTTCGGTTTTCAAATGTTTTGGTTTATTTGGTTCGGTTTAATCAGGTTAACCTTTTTCAAACCAAAAACTAAAAATCGAACTGTATTGGAAAATTTTAATTTAATTTTTGATTCAAATTCAAATATATTTGAATAAACCAAATTGAAAAATACTACAAATAAATGTAAACTATCATCATGCTAAATTAAACATGAAAACACTTTAAATTCAATGCCTTCACTTGAACTTCTAAGGCCATGTTTATCGGTGACCACAGCAATGCGGTCACCATTTTTTGGTAATAAAAAAAATGGTAAACGGCCACAGGATGGCCCAACCATGCACATTAAGAGGGCTAAAATTGACTCTAAAAAATGAGAGAGGCCAAACATGGTTATTGCCACGTGTTGCAATTTAATTTGTTAAAAATATATCAAATCTAATCCAATCTAATCATTTTATCTCCAGATCTACATATCTGATTTTATATTTGTTTTAAAAATATTTTCGTAATAAAAATAATTTAAAAAATTAATATTTTTCATTCTCGATAAATTGAGACCAATATTTTCATAATTCAATGCACAACTCAATATTTCTCTTCTCCCTATTTTGAAAAAAAAAACTCTCTCCATTTTTGTATTTAGTGTTAATCCTTTATCAATAGGATTAACATGAACACTATTTTCTTCCATGGATTAAAGCAATTCCAATTTCTTTCCTCTTTTTTAAGACAATTTTAATTCACAAAAAAATTCAATAGATTCAAAAATAATTTTATAGATTCAATAGATTAAAATTTTATTGAATAGATTTGAAAATAATAATCAATAAATTTTATTTATAAATAAAATAATAATCAATTCAAAAATAATAATCAATAAATAAATATATATATATATTTTATTAAATTTACAACATTTAATTAAAAATCAATAATTTAAAATATACTATTTATATTTGGTATTAAAATCATATTTAAAGAGTTAAAGTTTTTGGTTGGGTTGGGTCCTTGATAAACCTTTTAAAAAGAAATGAATTGGTTGGATGTGAGTTTGTGTAGGTGGATGAGGGAGATATAATATTTAATTGAAGGGTTGGGTTGGGTTTAGTCATGGATAAACATGGTCTAACTCAAATAATGTCACACCCTAAGTGTTTAATAATTTTCATTCATCAAGATTATAGGTATATGTTCAACAGTGATTTTTTTCAATCATCTATGTAATAAGGTAACTCAATATCCTAATTCATATATGCAATAGTTCATTGGATTTAATTTTAAAAAAAATACCATACACAAAAACTAAAGAGAGTAAATCTATGGAAGAAACATAAAACGAGAACATAAAATCCAATAATTTCATATTCGTTTCATGACAAAAAGCTGGCAGAAGTCAGAGTTTCCTACACCTGATTTACGATCAAATTCAGTCTCCGAATGCATCCTCTGGGAATTTTAAATTTTTTTTGCAGGCCATGAAGAGGACGCATTTGTTGAGTGCGTCCTCACTTTCTGTTTTTTTTTATAAAAAATTATGAGATGCGTCCACATTGATGTGGTAGCACCCCACGAGAGTCCAGAATACACCACCCCTCGAGAGCCCAGAATAACATATCCACACCTCGAGAGAGTACCATTCACCCCTCGAGAGGTAAAACATCCACCCCTCGAGAGGTTAAACATCCACCCCTCGAGAGGGTATATCATCCACCACTGGGACACACGAATCACTCCTCGAGGGTATACCTTCCATTCCTCGAGAGTCCACCATCCACCCTTGCGTGAGTTTTTATCGGAGGTTGATTGCATCCTTGTCAGCGGATTGGAGGACGCATTCAATGAATGCATCCTCATTAACACAGAAATTCAAAAAAAAAGGACTATCGAGGATGCATTTAGGGAATGCGTCCTCTTCAATCTGGGACCCAAAAAAATTAAAGAAGACGCATTTGCCAAATGCGTCCTCATAAATTCAGTAATTTTTTAAAAAACTAGGAGAATGCATTTGCCAAATGTGTTCTTCACAATTGCATCTACTGTGTGCTACTGTAGCCACAGTTCCAGAATTTTTTCTTTAGTTGCGTGTTGACTTTTTACTTAAGAGAGGGCCGATTCAACCTAAGAAGAAGAAACTTTGGCGACCCAAAACTTCATAAACTAATGTTTAATTAGTTGTTTAAAAAAATAGGTTACAGTTTTTGCAAGATGCCATTTTGTTTTATGCACTTTTATAAAAAAAAATTCATTTCAAAGTATTAGAATAAAATTATTTTATTGACATATATTTAATTTATATATATATAATTTGGTTTTTAGGTCGGTTTTTTGTTTGTGTTTAGAAACTGAAAATTAAACCATAAACCAAATTCATAATTCAGTTTAATTGGTTCAAATATTTGATTATTTAAAAGTTAAATTTAGTTTGGTGTATTCAATATTCGAATAATCGGTTTTCAATCCGGTTTTCAATTCAATTTTTTATTTTCAGATTTTTTTGCCCACCAGATGCCTGTGATTTTGTTTATTTATCAAGCAAAAGGATTTTTGAAGTGACCATTTACAAGTAAAAGGGGATACTCTTGCAACTTTTATACTTAAAAAATATCCATAATTACAATAACAATTCAATCAATTTAGTCTCCAAAATTAAGTCCCTCCTAAATTCAAGTGCCAAATGTGAGAGGCCTCGAAAATATATCTGGTAGAGGTTGGTAGAGAAAAAATGTTTTCCAATTTTTGCAAGTAAAAAGTGCACAAATGACCCTATTAAATTGAGAAAGTGCAGATATAACCTTGTATAATCTGAAGGTGCAGAACTAACCTTATCTTTTGATCAAATTGTGCAGTTTTACCAAATTTACACTGTCCCTCCATTGACCAAACAAACCCAGGCATTGACCATTTATGAAAAATCAAATATACCCCCAACCCAAAAATAAAAAAATGAATGACTATAATACCCAAAGCTTCTTCATCAACCCTAAAACCCTAAGCTGCTTCTTCAGCTCCAAACACCAGCGCCAGCGACCACCGCAGTGCCGACGTTCAACGAGTGATTACTACGTCAAAATTAAGAAAAAAAAAGACTTCATGAAAACAATAGTTATAAAGACTTTACGAGCAGTGATTACTACCTCACCCAGCCCATCGTCGAGCATCGCTGCTCCAAGTCCAGCCTCAGCACCCTGCCCAGAACCACCACCACCCTTGCCCAAAACTACCGCCCCCAAGCCCAGCCCCACCCGCTCTGCCACCTCTGCTAATTCTCCCCACCAATAAGAAACCCTAAATCCAGACGCTCCAACCCCACCTCTGTCACCAGCCCCACGTCACCTCCGCCTCGAAACCCTAAATCCCCACGTCACCTCTACCACTATTTTTGGCGCTGCTCAACCAAGGGCCAGAAAATCGAGACCCACCACCGCTCCTCCTCTCACCACCATCCCTCCTCTAACCACCGTCCTCCTCTCACTACCGCCTCACCACTGTTCTTCTCCAGCACGCCACTCCTCCTCTCCCCCTCCACCCATCTGAACCCTAGCCCCTGTCCTCAACCAAATCCGACCACTTTCTCCTCAACGCAACCTCGATGGAGAGAAATGGAGATGCAGCGGTGGTAAAAATGACCTTTTCCTCGATGGGGGGTGCGGTTGATTCCTTGCTAAATACCTGTGGTTCGAGTTGAGTGGATTCAAGGGTTATAAGAGTTCCGGGAGTGCAAATTTGATTGGGAATGCAAATGTTAAAGGCCAATCGCAGACTATGAAGGGGATGAATTCAGGTGGAGGATTAGGTGGTGGTGGCGGAGGTGAAAACAAAGGTTGAAATCGGTGGTGGTGGCAGAGCTAAAAAAAGGGTGAAATCAGAGAAAATGAAAACAAAAGAAAGAAAGATGAGTTTTTGTTAAAAAGCTGGGGGTATTATTGTCTTTCACTATTTTTTGAATTTTTAATTTTTAATAGAAAGGTAAACTGGTCATTTCAATGATTTCCAACCAATTTTGCAGTTGACATTTCAGTCAACGAATTGCAGGGTTAATTTTTTACTTTCGGATTTACAAGGTCATTTCTGCACTTTTGCGCAAAATATAGGGTTAAAAACACAGTTCACTCTTTTTTTCAATGTATTATGGCAAAGTCTTGGGAAATACTGTCATTCCATAAGTTTATGGAATGACGGGGTTAAATATAATTATAGAAAGGTAAAAGGTAAATACATTTATAACCTAACTTTAGGCTAAAAGTGCCAATATAACCCTACAATCGGAGAAAGTGTCAATTTAACCCTAACTAATTTTTGTATGCGTCAATCTAACCCTAACTTTCGAAAAATCTATACCGATATAGTCAAACTCCCTAAATCCAGCGTTGATCCATGAAATTCCGGCAAATGAAAAGAATTGAAATGATATGAATACCCTTGACTAAGAAGCTAAAAAATTGATCCCTAAAATACCCCCATCTTCTTCTTCTTCACTGTTGTTACTCCACTGGAAACCTCCGCTTTCACCTCGCCAGAAACCTCCGCCAACAAAACCTTCACCTGCACCACCAATTCCAACAACACATGTGCCTAAATTTCCATAGAAAGCCCTGAGAGAACAAAAAATATTTTCCTTTTTTGAGACGAACACGAACGATGAGGTTTTTGAGGATCGCGGCCTATAACATATATTGGTCCAGTCAAATACTTTGACTTTGATATTCTCACAGCCATAGATGCCGCCATCTCCGATGGAGTGAACTTCATTTCTCTGTCTGTCTGAGCCAATTGCTACACGTTGGAGTATTATCACGATACCATCACGATTGGGGTTTTTGCAGCCGCACAAACAACGTTGTTGTATCCTGCTCCACAGGGAACTTAGGGCCAAAATCGTACACCGCCGTGAACATTGCTTCGTGGATTCTCACCGTCGGTGCCTCCACCGTGGACCAGGAGTTCCCCGCTGATGTGATTCTCTACGTCTGCCACCATCTCCCCTCCCTCTCGTCCCACCCTCCTCCTTCCCCGACCTCCGCCACCTCCAGAAACCCTAGCCACATCCCCTCCCCTCCCCCCCCTCCCCGCCGCTTGAAATTGTCCTTAAGATCCATAGATCAAATTAACAGCTGCATCACAGAGATTCAAAACCCAGCGGAAAAGCAAGTTTACCTGGAGTGAAGTCTCAAGTTCTAATATCCCCCTTCCTTTCTCATCTTGTACGCTACAGGAAAGAGAGGGAAAAATTAGGTTTTTATGGCAGCAGACGAAGATGAAGACCAAGGGGATGGTTCCATTCATAAACATTAGGGCAATTAAGTCTTTTCATATTTTTTTTTGTTCTTTTTTTTTAAATTTCAGGAGCGAATTCATCATTTCACAAAATTCTGGTCAATTCACCGTTGACTAATAAGTCAACCAAGTCCAAGGTTAAATTGGCACTTTCTCAAATTGCAGGTTATATTGGCACTTTCAGTCAAAATGTAGGGTTATTTTAGCACTTTACTCTAAAATTTGTTATGCAATGTGCAATAATTATAAGTTTATGACCCGATTAATGAAACCCAAAAATTTTATTTTAATTTCTTCTAATTTACAGTTTAAACTTTATTTTCTACATAACTTATGAGAAAAGCATCCTTCAAGATATGGACTCATTTATTCAAAGGTACCAGCTTGAGTCCCACCGCGCATTGCGCGGTATTTTTGATAATTTTTTTTATTTGAATAAAAAAAATTTAGATTTCAGAAATTAAGTATAAACTAAAATTAAATTCTAAATATAATGAGTCCATCTCTTGAAAGATGGTCTTTCCACAAGGTATGAAAAGATCAAGGTTTAAAGTGCAAATTGAAATATATAAACTTTGTTAGTCAGTCTAATATGAAATATTGTCTTTTATTTTTATTATAATAATCCGTGTATGAATTTCTCAAATAAATCAAGTAGTACTTGATTAAGTTAAAATAATGATAAAAAAAGGTAAACATTATAGTAATTAAGAGGAAATTTATTCTCTAACTTATGCAATCAATACATATCTCATCATTCTGTTAGTAAAAAAAATATGTATTAAAAAAATGAAACTAAAATTAAAAAGATAAATATGATTCAAATTAAACTCAAAACAATAAACTAAAATGGAATAGAGAAATAGAGAAATATGAAATAGAGAAATATAATGGAATAAGGATCATCATCGATAATGGATAAATTTTGAAACCTATGCCACCCTTCTTGTCTTTGAGTTTGATTGCTTTTCATCTTTACTTTCAAGGCTTGACATCAAATTAAGTTGGACCTTTTTATTTTTTCCTCTTGAGTTTTTGACTATGTAACAATAAAGAAATAAACTATTAGCTCATTAAAAAGAAATTTGTATGGCATATTGGTTTAAGAATTTACCTTTACAGATCCAACTAACATTAATCAATCAACTTACGTTTATCAAATCATACAAAAAATAATAGCTCGTGAAGTAAGGAAATTGTTACGTGGGTAGAGAGGTTCGAGTGGAGAGAGTTCGAGTGGTAATGGGTTCGAGTGGAGAGGGTTCGAGTGGTACTGGTCTAAGTGGTGAGAGTTCGAGTGGAGAGGTTCGAATAGTCCTGGATTTGAGTGGAGAGGGTTCGAGTAGTACTGGATTCAAGTGGTACTGGGTTCGAGTGAAGAGGGTTCGGGTGGTGAGGTTTGAGTGGAGAGAGTTTGGGTGGTGAGGTTTAAGTGGAGAGAGTTCGAGTCGAGAGGTTTGAGTGGTTCTGGGTTCGAGTAGAGAGGGTTCGAGTGGTACTAGGTTTGAGTGGTACTGGGTTCGAGTGGAGAGGTTTGAGTCGAGGTGGATGGTTGATGTTTGAGGGGTGGATGGTTTGAGTGGTGGGAAGGCGGATGGTTGATGGATCGAGGGGTGAGGCCTCGAGGAGGATGGTTGATGGTTATAGTACCTCAAGGGTTAATGAATCGATGGAGAGGTCCGAGTGGTACTGGGTTTGAGTGGTAAGGGGTTCGAGTAAAGAAGTTTGAGTGGAGAGGGTTCAAGTGGTGAGGGGTCGAGTGGTGAGCATTCGAGTGGAGAGGGTTCGAGTAAAGAGGGTTCGGGTGGTACTGGGTTTGAGTGGAGAGCTTTGAGTCGAGGCGGATGGTTAATGTTTGAGGGGTGGATGGTTTAAGTAGTGGCGAGACGGATGGTTGATGGATCGAGGGGTGATACCTCGAGGGTTAATGAATCGATGGAGAGGTCCTAGTGGTAATGGGTTCGAGTAAATAGGTTCGAGTGGTACTGGGTTCAAGTGGAGAGGGTTCGAGTGGTAAGCATTCGAGTGGAGAGAGATAGAGTAGTATTAGATTTGGTTGAGAGAGGGTTTGAGAAGTACTGGATTCGAGTGGTACTAGGTTCGAGTGAAGAGGGTTCAGGTGGTACTGGGTTCGAGTGGAGAGAGTTTGGGTGTTGAAGGTTCGAGTGGAGAGAGTTCGAGTCGAGATTCGAGTGGAGAGGTTCGAGTGGTACTGGGTTCGAGTAGAGAGGGTTCAAGTGGAGAGTTTCGAGTAGAGAGGGTTTGAGTGGTACTGGGTTCGAGTAGAGAGGGTTCGAGTGGTACAGGGTTTGAGTGGAGAGGGTTCGAGTGGTGAGGATTCGAGTGGTACTGGGTTCGAGTAGAGAGGGTTCGAGTGGTATTGGGTTTGAGTGGAGAGGTTTGAGTCTAGGCGGATGGTTGATGTTCGAGGGGTGGCAAGGCAGATGGTTGATGGATCGAGGGGTGACGCCTCGAGGAGGATGGTTGATTGTTCCACGACCTCAAGGGTTAATGAATCGATGGAGAGGTCCGAGTGGTACTGGGTTCGAGTGGTACTAGGTTCAAGTAAAGAGGTTCGAGTGGTACTGGGTTTGAGTGGTGAGGGGTCGAGTGGTGAGGGTTTGAGTGAGGGTTCGAGTAGAGGTTAAACTAAAAAGGTTTGAGTCTAGGGGTGATACCTCGAGGGGGATGGCTGATGGTTCCAGGGCCTCGAGGGTTAATGAATCGAGTGAAGATGCCTCGAATCAACACCTTTCAAGGCGGATGGTTGATTTTGAAAGGGTGGATGGTTCGAGTGGTAGGGAGGCCTCGAGGCGAATGGTTGATGTTTTAGAGGTGGATGGTTCAAGTGGTAGCGTGGTGGATGTTAGAGTATTGATGGTTCGAGGGGTGATGGTTTCAGGAATGGATGGTTGGTGTTCTAGGGTAGGTGGTTCGAATAGTGGTTTTGTGGATGGTTCGAGGGGTATATGTCTCGAGGGGGGCATAGTTCGAGATCTAATGTGGATGGTTCAACACTTTCAGTGGTATACTCTCTCGAGGGGGGTGTACTCTCGAGGGCTTGTGTACTCTAAAGGGGTGGATGTGTGACCTCTCGAGGGGTGGTGTACCCTCGAGGGCTGGTACACCTATCACCTCTCGAACCCTCACCACTCGAACTTCTCCACTTGGACCTATCCATCCCTCGAGCGTACGCCATCAACGTCTCGAGAGAGGTGTACCAGTCCTCGAGAGGTCACACATCCACCCCTTTAGAGTACATCACCCCTCGAGAGAGTATATCACTGAGAGCGTCGAACCATCTGCATTAGCTCTCGAACCATGACCCACTCGAGGCATATACCCCTCGAACCATCCACGACACCACCGTTCGAATCACCTATCCCTCGAACACCAACCATCCATGCCTGGAACCATCACCCCTCGAACCATCAGTTCTTGAACATCCACCACGCCACCACTCAAACCATTCACCTCCCGAACATCAACCATTCGCCTCGAGGTCTCCCTACCACTCGAACCATCCACCCTTTCAACATCAACCATCTGCCTTGAGGGGTGTTGATTTGAGGCATCTCCACTCGATTCATTAACCCTCTAGACCCTGGAACCATCAACCACCCCCTCTCGAGGCATCACCCCTCGACTCTAACCTCTTCACTCTAACCTCTACTCAAACCTTCACCACTCGAACCAGTACCACTCGAACTCTTTCCATTCGAATCCTCTATTCCAACCCTCACCACTCGAACCCTCTCCACTCAAACCCAGTACCACTTGAACCTTTTTACTCCCATTACCACTCGAACCCAGTACCACTTGGACCTCTCCATCGATTTATTAATCCTCGAGGTCCTGGAACATCAACCATCACCCCTCGATCCATCAACCATCCGCCTTGCCACCACTCAAACCATTCACCCCTCAAACATCAACCATCCGCCTCGACTCATACCTCTCCACCTGAACTTAGTACCACTCGAACCTAGTAGCACTCGAACCCAGTCTACTCAAACTCAGTACCACTCGAACCCAGTCTACTCAAACTCAGTACCACTCGAACCCTCTCCACTCGAACCCAGTACCACTCGAAAATCTCCACTCGAGTGGGGGGGGTCGAGTGGGTTATGGCATATGACCATTAAAAAATGCAGCATTAGTACATGTTAAAGACAAGCTTATAATGAAGAACCAACAACTGAGAAAGCAACTTCATAACAAAATCAACATATCTAGTTTACAATGTGATTACATGAGGTTAAAATGGACAAAAAAGCAAAAACTTCACACGTTCAAAGGGATTATCCATGTTTTCTGGAAACTGAAGTCTTGAAAACACCAAAATTGGCAGATAATAATAAAGCTTTACACTTCCAAACTGATCAACATACCTTCTATGACCAATAATCATCAACTTAATTAAGCAATCAGGCTGTTGTATTATGATCAAACAGAAAAATTAAGTACCTTATTCCAAACAGTAGGTCTTTGCACCATAGATTCAACCATAAAAATAAATTAAAAAAGGAGCTTAACAACTGACCATATGGTGAAATAGCAAGATAAACTGGTCCAACTAACAACACACTACAAAATAAAAAATAATTATAATTACATGTATACAACTTATGATTGTGAAAGCTCGGCCCAGTTATAAATTTTTTATAAAAAAAATCAACAATAAAATGTGGTATGGACTTGTATTTCAATTTATAGAATGGCAGAGAAAGAGCACTTACTTGGCAACAAATCCACAAACCGACACATTAAATTCTGATCATTTTCATAAACCACATTTACTTTTTCAAGGAAACTAAGATTGAAGTTTGGATCTGTGAAAGAAACCATAGTACAATAAGTCGTCTAACTCACTTATATAGAACAGAGTTGAGATATTGAAACAACTGTCGAGCACAGAGAATAACTAAAGTCCAGCAATGACTAGCTTGCAGAACAGTACGTTCAATTAAGTTTTGTACAAATCTGACACAAGAAATATAAAAATATGGAAATGAAAGATTCAAATTCAAACACTTATAGGCTATTCTTATGAATATAATGAAACAAGCAAAGATCCCTAAGTTGATGAGAAAATTTTAAGTAGTTGAACTAAGCAGGGCAGAATGAATCTCATAAAAGATTAAATAATGACTTACTATTAAAAACTTCTTCAAGTGCCTACCAGGTGCAAATTCACATGACACAACAAGAGCAATGTTGATCTCAGCTCTCAGGACAACAACAGTCTGAACAAATGGCTCCTTTGCTAGACAAACTGCTGGAATTTGTGGAGGGGATCTGCACACAAAGTACAAAAACATTGATACAAAAACTAAACTATACCATAACATCTTAAAACTACAAAGAAAACGATGAAGAATTGGGATACAACACAACCAAGAAATTAAAAATTAGATTTTTAGAAAGCCATTGCCTTGTAAGTAGCTTGATTAGCTTTGTGTGAACCCAGTATGCATAAACAGGAAATAAATAGGCACGCATGCACGATTAATCAAACTGATAGACGCCTCATGACCATCACGGGGGGTTATCATGCATTATGTACATCGAGTCAATAAAATAAAAGATGTAAGCAACTAATTATATAACTATACCAAACCTTCATAACTATATCCGAAGAATCTAAGTTAAAAACTATATCAGAGTGAGGATGTATGTTTTTGTTGCGGGTCATTTGCCTCAACATCTTGAAGCAAATCACTTTAATTTATTATAAATTTCTTCCATCAAACCAGTCTAACAACGCCCAAGAAGTCTAAGCTAATGATTCTTAATCACAGAGGAAACAAACTACAGCAGAGAGAACACAAAATCACATACTTCCACTATAAAATATCCATCTTAGTAAAAATAAAAAAAGTTTGAAATCAGAGTTTTTCAAAAAAATCCATAAACAATATCCGGAGAGAAGAAAATTTTGTATGTTGGGAAGCATTCTATGTTAAAGGTGAGGGGTTAACCAAATTTTAGGAACATACTGAAAGTTCTAAATACATGTTCTCTTGCAAAAGCCTCGGCTCCATCAACACAGTCTATTAACGAGTTTGGTTTGCAGTCACTAAACATGGGTATTTGTGAACATTTTTGTTCAGAATACTACTCAACTCCGCAAGCACTACAATCAGTAAACAAAAGCTACACAAGAAGGTCCTAATCTCCAATGTAATCAGATGACTATTCTGTTACACCCACTACACTTGTAAACAAACACAATACTTGACATTTTCAAGTAAAACTACTAACCAGACAGATGCCACTACGATCAGGCTTTTTCAAGCAAAATTACTATCTAAGCAAATGCTACTCCGATCAAATAACATCCAACTAAGTTCAACTGTTCCCCTAACAAACCCTCCTCTTTCCATATTACAACAGTATGTTCAACTCATTACATACACTCTCAGATCACGGGACTGCATCCCGTACAACTATATACTACTGGACTGTAGATCAGCACAAAAGTTCTATCAAACACAATGCACAAAAGCACAAGTAGTAAGAACAGAGAAACAATACAAAATAACACAAACATACCAAACTTTGTTGAAGATAAGGCAAGCAGGCCAAAGCTTTCCCCGCTAATGGCATCATATTCAATTGCAAACTCGAACGGGAAGAATACAACAACGGCATGGAACTGGAAGAATTCCTCGAACTCTAACTTGAACCGTACCAATAAGGGGCTGAAAATCTCCTCCGCCGCATCAGAAACAACGTAGTTATCACAATACAGCAACTGCAAATTCACGAATCTACCGTCCGCCGCTTCGCCAGCCACGAGAAATTTGCCGCCATTAGCAACATCCTCGACACACCAAAAAAGTCTGCTTGAAGAAAGGATAAAAATAGGAGAAAGAAACAGTGAATTAGAATATGGCAAAACGGTGCCGTTTTGCAAAGTAAGAATGTCAATAAATTACTTCAATAGCCCTGGTTGACAAATAGAAAACAAACAATATCTATTATAAGGTGCTTGGGATGAGTAGAAAAAAATCTTCAAAATTACTTTCACTAATTTTCTTCTGCCGTTGGAGCCCCTCCAACCCTCACGCATATCCATTCCTACCAAATGTAAGAGGACCAATATTTAGAAAACATAGGAGTAAGTAAGTAACATGCCTACCTTAGAGCATGGGCAGTGGGTTTCTTAAAAATTTAAAAATCGCTCTAAAAACCGAAAGCATCCACAGTAGTGGTTTTTAGGCCGGTTTCTTGTTAAAAAACCGGCCCCTAGTTTTCAACTAGGAAACCGGTTAAAAAACCGGTTCCGTGCGGCAAGTCAGAGGCGCTGGCAGAGGAGGGGGCCGCCATGTGCGGCCCAATTTTTTTACCCTGAGTGGGACACATGTCGCCCATGCATTGGGCCACGTGTCCCACATGCAGAATTTCTTTTTTTTTATTTGAATCCGTGGACACGTGGCACCTTCCGGTTGGGCCACGTGTCCAACGGATTTAAAAATTTCAGCTCTCGGTTTGTAAAAATGAGTGGGACGCGTGTCCCACTTATATGGTGACACGTGTCCCACTCAACGGGAAAATTTTGCTTCCATTTTGAAATGGGACACGTGTCCCCATATGGTTGGGACACGTGTCCCAACGGTTATTTTTAAAAAAAATTGCAAAATTTTGAAAAAATAAATAAATTAAGACATGAATTTTGCTGAAATTTTTTCCAACGGTAATAATTTTTTTTACCTATAAATAGAGGCATACCACTCAATTTAATCACATCACTTCCAATTCCAACACTTCTACCTCAATCTTTCATCTCCAAAATTTATCTCCAATATTCACTTTGTGGTCCTTTTTTAAAATGGATTCGCGAAGAACGTCGATTGGAAAAGATAAGGTAATTCCAAATTCTTCTAATTCCAAAAATTCATCCCAAAATCCGAATATTCGTCCAATTTCAAATTCGGAATTTTATGAAAATTCGCCAAACATCCCGCCCAATTTTTATATGAATTCCCAACATTCGTACATGAATTTCCCAAAT
This sequence comes from Rubia yunnanensis, assembly GCA_037428765.1. NCBI lineage: Eukaryota > Viridiplantae > Streptophyta > Magnoliopsida > Gentianales > Rubiaceae > Rubia > Rubia yunnanensis. The sequence continues at coordinate 17,124,499 of CM075062.1, forward strand.
CAATACAATTCTTTCCAAAATGCATACACGAACTCTCCTTACCCGAGCCATTTCTCCCAAAATCCTAACGCCCAATCGCAAAATTCCTATCCAAACTTTTATAGTCCAAACTTTCATTCTCCACACCTTGATGCAATTAACGAGTCAGGATCATTTTGCTACCAAGGAGGTCGGGGTTCACTGGGTCAAAATTTTGCAAATGACCATGGGCGTCAATTTGGAAGTCACGAAGTTCCGGATGGTAAACCCTCTCACAATGTGTTATTTAAGCATTTATTGTAACGTGTCTTCTCGTTTTAATTGGCCTTTCTAATGTCATGTTTGTAATATTTTTTTATAAAATCAATATATCTTTTTATAAAATTATAGATAACAAAATATTGAACTTATTAACAAAAAAAAGATATTTAAATTATTATTATAAAACACAAATTTATAAATTAAAGAAAATGAATTATTTAATATTTTTAAATAAAACGAAATTCTATGAATAAAAATTATAATGTATTATTAAATTTCACTTTCAACTTATTTTGGGTGAAAAAATTAAATTAAATTAAATGTTAATGGTAAAATAAATGAGTAGGATATAGAAAATTAAGTGGGTCAATGAATAGTCAAAAATGGTTTCTTACTATTGTGGGGATAAAAAAAGGTGATTTCTTAAGTGATTTTTTAATATTAGGTGGAAGAGAAAGAATGAAAGAAATAATATATTTAATTGGTAAGAAATTTTTAACATTGCATGTACGTGCTAGTACAAAACTAGATACGGGCCAAAATTGCATTCGAGAATGTTAGAAATAGCACAAACAAACAAACAGACCTAAGAATCTCAGGATCATAGGTCAGAATATGAAGGAAAAAGTGGATGTAACATCTCTGTTTTCGAATGGCTGTTTTCAAAATTCGGTACTTTCTTGTCCTCGTGGTTTGCATTAAATAACCGTACATTAACCATTTAGAGCAATTGAAGTATTTGGGCAAGAACCACTTGCAATCCATTCGGAGAACTACCTAAAATGAAAAACCTAATCTTGAAATGCTTGACTAGCTAATTATTTAGGTGTGTTTTTTAGGTTGTGCTTATGTGGCTGGCATGTTCCTAGCCTTCAATTAAAAAGGTGGTGTTGATTATGATTTATGAATCATAATGCATTGTTAATCTAGAGCTACATAAAAGATTACAAAATATCCTTAATAGATTATCCTGATGCTAAACAATGACATAAGAAAAAGGTATGATTTTAACCTACCTAGACATTGAGAAAAGATCAAGAGGTATTAAAACAGAAAGTTTGAGTTACCTTTGTCCAAAGTGTTTAATTATATAAATATAAAATTATAATTATACTTTAGATCTTTAAACCCACCTGCTTATATACGGATAAGATATTAATCCTAAAACCCTATCTTCAATTCCAACCCAAACCCAAAAGTTCATTGTTTATTTTAGATAGAGTAAAGTGCATTCATTCCCCTCAATTCTTTGTTTAGTGCACATATACCTTCAGTTTTTTGAAAGTGTCCCGCAATTTCTTGTTTGTGTACATATATTCCTCAGTTTTTCAAATGCCGATCTCCGGCTATAGGGGTGTATGTGCACTTTTGAAAAACTGGGAGAGTTATATGTGCACTTTTGAAAAACTAGGAAAAATATATGTGTCATTTCGGGGAAAAAAAACTAGGGGCTATATATACACTAAACAATGAATTTGGGGAATAAATACATTTTACCCATTTAGCTATTAAAAGAGGAGTAATAAATGAGAAAAGAAGCAAGGAAGAAACATCATAAATATTGCAGCTCTATCATTTCTCTTATTTTCTTTACTTCATCTGAGCGAAAGCCGCCACACACGGTTGACGCACCACCCATCCTAAATAAACACTACTCTTTTGACTTTTATAGATGATGAACAAAACTAGAGTTATGAAGACCAAACACGGATGAATTCATGGCATCATTATCAATCTCCGAGTATTGTATTCCGGCTTTGATTGCCGAGAGAAATGGAGGATGCCACCAATAAACTGATTTGAATTCGCCCAGATTCCGGTCAATTCTTATTTTGTTACTCCATTTATTTATTTTCAAAATATAACTTTTGTTAGATAGGACCATAAAGTTGTAGCATTCCGGTTTTGATTGCCGAGAGAAATGGAACCAGCCCGCAGAACATGCGCCTCAAACCGAGCTGAGAATACGCATTGTGTTGATCACCTGTTTTTCTCTGTCTGCTTTTTTTCGTAGGAAAAATTGCAGATTTACCAGGTAACTTCAATGTAATACAAAGAATCATTGGGCCTCGGTCAAAGAATACGGCCCATCAAGGAGAATCGCTAGCCCAATAAGATTGATTTCTTAAAGCAATCGAACCGAATTTTTCAGCGAGCTAACAAAACCCAGTTGAAAGAGGAGCGCTCAACTTTGTCTCTGATTTCTTCACATGTTGAAAATTCCCAAATTATGACAATCCAATAGGATGGGATTTCTCTTCGGATCTTATTTAGGAGCAGAGATCGGATCCGGGTTCGTACTATATATGACGTTTGAACTGTCCAGTTTTGCAACAGGGTTTGTACTTTGTAGCGTATATTTGGTTGCTTTCTTGTTTGATTGTTGCTCATTGCATTTGAGTTCTATTTGAAGAAGTACAGTAAGGGCTCTATAGATTAAACTTTGAATTAGCTTCTGATTATGTTCTTCCGAGGTTAGAATTTTGCTGTGGAACTAGCTACTTTCTGAGGGTGTTTCCAGTTTGTTGGCATGGATAGTATTGGAACCACCACGAGGGCTGCAGCCGCCGGGAACTGTGCCGCCACCATCGGCGGAGGCAGGGCAGAAAGCCAAGCCGAGCCGGCGGACGGTGGATTGAAATGCGGCAGCGAGCGATGGGTTCAGGTATTGCGCGTGGGTGATAAGGCTGGGAAGGTGGGGTCCACTTTTAAAATGTCACTATTCCCACATCGGTAGAAAATACAGCCAGTGCACAAAATATAAGTCTATGTATCTGACTGGAAGCCAGCCGAGTCCAGTAACGCGGGCTTGTAATCCGAGTGGAGGCTTAAAGGTGTTGGGGACGTTTGGGCCTGCCCTTAGGTGGGCCTAGATGAGGTTGGACTGTTCTGACTCTAACTCACCCATGCTGGACTGGACTAGGTTAGCGATCCAATGCTGAACTGGACCTTGGCTGGATCCCTTGCGTGACTCAAACTTGGACTGTCAAAAAAAGACTTAGGCTCCAAATGTGAACCAACACCTTTTTCCTTTTTATTTTTTCTTTTAAAACTAATTGTATACTAATTTATTGAGAAATTAGCAAAGAACTTGATATGGGAAGTATGGGAGAATGGAAAAGAAGATAAGATGAGAAGAAGTGAGGAATGAGAGGTGCATTTTTCTTCATCCTCTAAGGGGGTATTTATTGTAGAATTTGGAGGTGATGGCATAGTATATTCTATTTTGGTAAATAAATAGTGATATAATTAATTATCACAAATCTATTTTATTGCTAATGACCATTTCATTACTCCTAACATTCCCCCTGCCCCCTGGAATGCTCATTTTAATAATTACGTGTTTATGCTGACTCATTAAAAACTTTACTTGAAAAAATTCAGTGGGATAAAAATCACAGTAAGGGAAAAAGAGTACATCCACTTATTGCTCCCTCCATAATGTCAAATCAATTGTCCCTTGAAGGTAACAAAACACATATTTGATTCCGTTCCAGTGCCTTTTAGTAGGAGATGAACTGAACCTGCTAATAAATTAACAGCAAAAGCTATACCGGTCAAGTACAATTAGCAAGATAAATAAGTTCACAAATTGCACTGAAATATGGTACTTCTGAACCAAGAACGTGTTCAGATTCCTCACATGGAGGAAATGGATCCTTTTCCAAATTAAGGGATCTTATGACTACTAGGGTACTCAATGGATTTGATTTATCCATATTGAATCTCTTTAATACCTTTTCTCGTGTAATTTGATTGATGCACATGTATCTCGCTTTGCAAGTGCTCAATATACAAACCAATACAATATTTTATTTTCCCAAGGTCTTTCATTTCGAACTCCTTCTTTAAGTAAGAGATTACTTCCAGAATCTCTTCATTGGTCCCAATGATATTCAAATCATCAACATAGACATCGATAATCACACACCCAAATGTTATTTTCTTGATGAAAACACAGGGACAAAGAGGGTCGTTGACATACCCCTTTTGTAACAGATATTCGCTTAGTCGGTTGTACCACATACGTCCAGATTGCTTTAACCCATAAAAAATCTTTGTAATTTGATTTAATATTTTTCTCTTTATTTTGAACTTAATGCTTCATGCATTTTGAATCCTTCAGGGATCCTCATGTAAATTTCAGCATCAAGTGATCCGTATAAGTATGCGGTAACAACTCTATAAGGTGCATATTAAGTTTTTCATGAACTGCTAGACTGATAAGGAATCTGAATGTAATTCCATCCATGACTGGGGAATATGTTGCCTCAAAATCAATTCCGGGCCTTTGAGAGAAACTGTGCAACGAGTCTAGCCTTGTATCTCACATTCTCATTTTTCTCATTTCTTTTTCGCACAAATACCCATTTGTATCCAACGGGTCTCACACTTCACGGGTGAGTACTATAGGCCCAAAAACTTTGCGCCGGTTAAGCGAGTCTGATTCAGCTTCCGTGGCCTTTTTCCATTCAGTCCAATTGTGTCTATACACTCAGTAACAGACCGTGGTTCAGGATCTCCATTATTTTCGTTCATAACATTGCATGCCAAATTGTAAGAGAATGCATCATCAATTTCCTCATTTCGGTTCCACCTTATACCTATATTAGCATAATTAATAGAAATTTCTTGATTTTCCTTGTTTCGTATTTCTACAGGAATACATTCCTCCAGACTGTGGTAATCTTTTTTCTCTGATCCTTTTCTTTTATGATGGTCTTTATTTTTGGAGCCAAGTGGTCTTCCACGCTTCAGGCGTGTTGTGATTTCATGAGTGACTTTGTTTTCAATTTTCCCTTTCAAGATTTCAATTTGAGCAGGAGCATTCTCAGCTGGGATGTGAGATTTAGTCACTCTCTCTGTGTCTGTAAATGCATCAGGAAGTTGATTTGCTATATCTTGCATATGCAAAATCTTTTGGAATTTTCCATCATAATATTTTGTATAAAGATCAAGATGCAATAATGTTGGTACAGACCAGGTAATATTCCTTTCCAGCTATTTTCTTTCTCCCCTAATGCTAGAAATTTTTCTTCATCAAAATGACTCAGCAAAACAAGCTGTACAACTATTCCCTATTAGGGGGTTCAAGATATCTAACAATAGATGGGCTTTCAAAGCCTATAAAAAAGCCAAGACTTCTCTGTGGTCTCATCTTTGTTCTTTGCGGTGGTGCAATAGACACATAAATAATACAGCCAGAAATCCTTAGATGTGATATATTTGGTTCTTGGCCTGATGCAAGTTGTAGTGGGGAATATTTATGATATGCACTTGGCATGATGTGAATCAATGTTGCAGCATGTAATATTGCATAACCCCATACTGAAGTAGGGATTATTGTTCTCACTATTAATGGTCTAGCAATGAGTTAGAGACGTTCGATCAGTGATTCAGCCAGACCATTTTGTGTGTGCACATGAGCAACAAGATGCTCAACAACAATCCCAACTGACATACCATAATCATTGAAAGTTTGGGATGTGAATTCACCGGCATTATCAAGTCTAATTTTCATGATCGTGTGATCAGGAAATTGAGCTCGTAATTTAACTATCTCAGCGAGTAATTTAGTAAATGTCATATTTCAAGTTGATAACAAGCATACTTGTGACCATTTGCTAGAAACATCTATCAATACCATGAAGTAACGAAATGGCCCACATGGTAGATGGATAAGTTTACATATATCACCTTGAATACGTTCAAGAAACGCTGGTGATTCTATTTCAATCTTTCCAGGCAAAGGCCTTATGATTAGCTTTCCAATGGAACAAGTCTTACATTGAAAGGGTTTTCCATGAGGGATCTCCTGGTCCTTCAATGGATGCATGTGTGTGCTTTCAATAATTCTTCGATTCATAGGTTAACCAGGATGGCCCAGACGATCATGCCATATGGTAAATATTGAAGGTTTGATCACTGCCGTATTTGATTCTGCTGCATTTATATGCATGTAATGCAATCCAGTATGGAACATTGGTAGTTTCTCAAGCATGCATTTCCTTCTAGATTTATACACAATGAGAAGCATATATTTCATAGTACCTTCAGTTACAAGCTGAATATCAAATCCGTGAGAATATATATCATTGAAACTCGATAAGTTCCTTTTGGACTTTGGCAAAAATAAGGCATTATTTACTGTAAACATTGTGCCTTTTGGAAATGTAAAGTTTGCCTCACCAACTCATTCAATCAGATCTACAGGATCGGATATTGTATTCACAATGGTTTGTGTTGATTTTACCTTTGAAAAAAACCTTTCATCCTTCAATGTAGTGTGCGTTGTTCCACAATTGAGTATGAAAATTTCTTCAGTTTTAATCATTTGGTTCGCTTCACGATTAACTTTATCCATTTCACCCCTTTAATTAAAAACAAAACAAATTTGATAAGAAAGATAATAAATTTGAAAGTAGCAGACTTTAAATAAAACCATTTATATCTATAAGAGATACAAACAGACATCGGACCAACTAGCTTCATTCCCAATAATAGTTATACAACTGTCCTTCTTTTAGTTTCCACCACTTGATTGCTCAGTGAAATCACCAACTATGTCCATGGAATCATCATTGAAATCAGAAGCTTCGAGATGAGTGGATTCATTGAAGTTTGCCCTCCTTCCCCTTTCCTTTTATGGACTCTTGGTAGAGTTCACATAAATGCTTCGGGACTCTGCAGACTCTTGACCAATGTCCTTTGCCACCACATCTGAAACAAGAGGTTCCAGATCCCTTTGATGAACTAGCGTCTTTTCCCCTTTTATGGGTACTTTCATGGTTCCTCTCATATTGATACTTCTTGTGGTAGTAGTTACCAGACTTATAGGACAAATTGTAACCACACTGACCACGTCCATAACCACGACCTCGACCTTGAAAATAATTTTTGCGTTCAGGTTAGTTGGAGTTAACAACGTTTGCTTCAGGAAACACTCTTGAGCCAGTCGGGCGAGATTGATGATTCTTCATCAGCAACTCATTATTCTTTTCTGCAATGAAGAGACGTGCAATTAGTTCAGAATATCTTTTAAAACCTCGCACACGGTATTGTTATTGCAAGGTCACATTTGATATGTGGAAAGTAGAAAGAGTCTTTTCCAACATTTCATTATCAGTTATTGTAACCCCACAGTATGTCAAGTGGGTTACTGCTTTGTACATTGCAGAATTATAGTCACAGACTTTCTTATAGTCTTGGAACCGCAGATTGTTCCAGTCATCACATTATATGAGGATCATTACATCTCTTGTATTATCGTATCTTTCTTTCAAAATTTTCCACAGCTCAAGTGGATCTTTCATAGTGAGATATTCATTTTTGAGACTCCCATCAAGGTGTCGATGAAGGGAGATTAAAGATTTTTCCATATCCATCCTTGATGAGTTATTCCCATCTTGGATTGTCTCAAGGAGGTTCATTGATTCCAAGTGCACCTCAACGTCTATCATCCATGCCATATAGTTGTTTCCACTGATGTCGAGTGGATTGAATTCAAGCTTCACAGGGTTTAACATGATGATAACTAATAGGGAAAGTACAATAGTTCATTAGATTTAATTCAAAATACAGAAGTCTATAATGATTGCAAAAAATAAAGAGTAATACATGATTCCGATCATCAATGAAGAAAAACGAAAAATCTTCCAGTGAAACTTCTACGGTGAGAATGGTAACATGTAGTACTAAAATAGTTACAGCAACAAAGATAAATATTAGTCTAGACATTTTATCGGCAAGATTTAACAAAAATATGAGGTAGAAGAGAGGATATGGTTTTCATTTAATGTTTTGTATTTATAGCGTAAAATATAGTCGTTTATAACCGTTATATTACTGCTGGAAATATAACTGTTTATAACTGTTATATTAATTAATTGTAGTTAAAATATTAAGAGTACATTAGCAATGCAACGTTATCAGATAAATAGAAAAATATATTAGAGACATAATTAATCATAGAAATATTAAAATAAAGAAGTTAAAGATTAGTTAGATGTAGATCACAGTATTTTACTATACGGTGGCAGAGCCTCCTGTATAGAAATATGGTGTTATGTATTTATAATGTTAATAAATCACATCACATTACAATAAGGCGGCAAAGCCTCATGTGTATAGTAATATGGTGTTATGTAGTTAGAAAGTTAATAAATCACATCATATTACCATAAGGCGGCAAAGCCTCCTATGTATAGTTTATATGGTGTTATGTATTTAGAAAGTTAGTAGTGTTATGTAGTTAGAAAGTTGGTAGTGTTATGTAGTTAGAAGGTTAATGATGTTATGAAGTTAGAAAGTTAATTTTTATAAATCACACCATTTCTACTGTGACTGATTATTTTTATTTTTTTTATAGACATTCTATTCTAGTATGTTAAGATTTATTTGAAAATTGAGCCAATCAAAAGGGTATTGATTAAGAGTGTCCTGGATGAGGAAAAAGTTTTAGATTATAGTTGTTGGACACTTATGTGAATTTGATCTATACAGTCTAGTTTAAATGGAATGCAAGCCAAATATAATCAAGTTTTAACACATGAGGTTCTAGACATCTACAAATTAATAGAAAAGTTTGGATTAGTATCCTTAATACCAACTACTTTGATTCATTATCACAAAATTCTTACAACTTTTAGAAAATGACTTACTCAATGAAAATGGAGAGTGATCGAGCTGATAACGTATTGTAATTTTTACTAATTTTGCACTAATTTATTGAGAATTTAGCAAAGAACTTGATATGGGAAGTAAGAAGGAGAGGATGGAGAAGAAGATAAGATTGAGAAGAAGATAAGATTGAGAAGAAAATAAGATTAGAAGAAGTGAGAAATGAGAGAATGAGAGGTGCATTTTTCTTTATCCTCTAAGGAGGTATTTATAGTAGAATTTGGGGGTAATGACATAGTATTTCCCTTTGGTAAATAAATAGTGATATAATTAATTATCACAAATTTAGCTTATTGCTAATGATTATTTCATTATTCCTAACATTAACCATTTTTTAGACCAAAGATTAATTCTTTCTTTAATAATTGAACTGATAATTTCTTAAAACCAATATTTTTTTAATAATCCATATGCTGGAGAAAAAGTCCAACAACAATTTTAATAAGTGCAGTTGACATCCAACTCACCTAACATAATAATTAATATCGCCCAGGAGGTGATAAGAGTAGAGAACAAAGTGGCAAACGGGTGCGCAATGCGTATTGCAAGTAGTGGTGTCAATTCGGATCATCGTGTCGAGTTCGGATCGGGTTGAAAATAGTTCGTGTTAAAACAGGTTGGGTTATAATGTGTTACATTTATTTTCAGATCGGGTCAGGTTAAGTCGAGTTCCTATCGTGTTGGGGTAAAACGTGTTAGATTTTTTCTTGGGTCGGGTTGTATCGGTTTTGATTACACTCGTGTTGGGTTACTTTCGTGTAATTTTTTTACTCGGGTTAGGTCAGGTCAGGTTATATTCAGATAGGGTTAGATTTGGCCGAGTTATTTTCAGGTCAGGTTATTTTTTATAGTTTTTGTACTGGAGTTTTGCTCGAGTTAGGTCATGTCAATTTATTTAACTTCATATTGGATTTGGGTATATTGCATATTGGTTCATTTTGGATCAAGCCATTATACTACTCGACTAAATTTAGGTTGATTCACATTCTTGCAGTTACAATATTATCGAGTTAGTTTCTTCGTAGCATGTAATTTTTATTTATAATTTATTAAAATTAATATTTAGTCGATCTTCTATATTACTCATTCAGAATCATGATTATAATTAAACACTTCTCATTGTTTGACTAATATTTATTAAACTTAACCGTAATTTTGCATTTAAAACTTAACTTTGAGCTCTAAAATTTATTATGAGATGAATTTATGTAATTATATTTGTAGATTTTCAATAAATACAAATCCCGCTTTATTCTCATAAATATGTCTAACCAATTTATTAGTCTAAAATATAACCAAGTTTATTTAGTTCCATATTAATGTCAGTTGACTTTTTATAGTTACATTGTTGATGAGTTTTACACACTAAACTGCATCCTTACTTAGCGAAGTCAACTATATTTAAATAACTTTGAGATTACTTTTATAATTAACTTGATTTAAGTTACTAAATAGATCTCATCATTGATCATTCTGACTAGTTTCCTACACAAATGTATAAATTGTGTATAATTAACCGGGATCACAAATCAACACTTGATTTTATATATATATATATATATATATATATATATATATATATATATCTTATTTTTCACCTAACTAACAAAGCACAAATTTCATTTGTATAGACACTAATTACATTTAATATCTAATTTAAATAATCATTTAACTATGACTTTTTGTAATTAACTCGTACGGAATAGTTTACATACATCGATTATCTTTTTCATTTGTACATAGGTCTAATGGTTAATTACATTTACAGATAATACTAACTAATGTAACTTTTATAACTACAATTGTCTTAATAAGTGAAAAATATATTTAAAGATAACATATACGGTGATTAAGAGTAAGGGCATTATAACTATATATAAGGTATGGATATGATTTCCTTTGAACTATATGTTGCGATTGTAATGCAATAATGCAATAATAAGGTATAGATGTTACGATTCTAATTAACATTCGTAATCATTTAGCTGCATTCTTACCCAAGAAGTTGATTGAATTCGAATAGTTGCCTTTATATCTATTCTACACTAATTATCCTTTATACTCCCTCCGTCCCACTATAAATTGCTTAATTTCTTTTTCACGGTCTTTAATAAGCATGTTTGGCCGTAAATATCTCTACTTACCTATAATAGTGTCACATAAAAATTGATATTTAGAAAATATATGTTAAGATGAATCTAACATGATCTCACATGATATTTTTATTATATATAGATTAATATATATTTACCCAGTACGTTGTGTAAGTAACTTTTTGTTGATGCTACAAGAAGTTTCAAAATAGTTCAGCCACAAGGACCTCTCAATATGAAATTGAGCATTATTTGTTATCTCCACTTGAGCCTAAACCTGTTGATGTTGATAATGATGATTATGATGTCCTTAAATATTGATAAAATTAATTTGTTAGTTATCACGTGCTTGCAGTTTTGGCTAGAGATGTTTTGACCATTCCGATTACTTTCGTTGCTTCTGAGTTAGCTTTTAGCATGAGAGCACGTACTTGAACAACTCAAAATTTTAGTTACAGATCTGCTCTCTTACCGAAGAATGTGGAAATTTAGTTACAACTCAAAATTGGCTACATGGATATGAGGAAATCGAGGAGAATGTTCTCAAAATAGGGAATGAGCTTGAAAATGAGTCTTCTTGAATCTTGATTTATATTGTCATTTGCAATTTATTTTAAGTTATTACCCTTACATGTAATAGTAACTCTTCATTTTGAAATTGATGCCCATATTGTATTTGCTGGCGACGACTTATCTGTATAGTGACAACTAATGGTGGGTGGTTGGTAGGTCCCTTGTGCAAAGATTACTACTATGTTGTCATTTGCAATTTATTTGAAGTTATTGCCCTTACATGTGATGGTGACTCTTCATTTTGAAGTTGATACTCATATTGTATTTGCTGGCGATGACTTGTCTGCAAAGTGATAACTAATGGTGGGTGGTTTGGTAGGTCTCTTTTGTAAAGATTACTAATATGTTGTCATTTGCAATTTATTTGAAGTTATAGCCCATACATGTGATGGTGACTCTTCCATTGTGAAGTGATGCCCATATTGTATTTGCTGGTGATGGCTTCTATATTTGGAAATTGTCAACTAAGAACTTTATGATGAACATTCTTGTAATAAACCTAGGGAATTTTCCTTGTGGTTAATTACTAGATCTTAGAGCTTCATATTATTACTACTAAAATTAGTCATTTTTAATTTGTTGTCTACTATAATTTTTTCTTTCTTGTTTTTGCAGGTGAAATTGTGGCTATTGGGGGTCATTAATGAGTTCTGTGGTGATAAAGGGTCTAAGAGTTCTTTGCTATGCTCCGGTGTTGACACAACGTTTGAATTCTTTGATATGCTCACGTGTCCTTATTTTATTTTCTAGGTTTAGTTAATTAATGATCGTTCATTATTTACATTTTGAATTCCAAAGTGTTGAAGGTTGCTTTATTAATACGAATGGCGTGTGAATTTAACTAGTGGCTGTGTGAATTAGTTAACAATTTTAATCCATTTTTCAAGTAATTTAGCTTTTAGTTCTGCCTGAATTAACCGTGTTTTTACTTTTTATGTGAAGCTGAATTTACTACCATGGTGAAAAAAGGATTTTTCATATTTTTTGTAATTTAATCAGTTGAAGTTTCATGATTTAAGAATCATTATTGGAAGGGGGGAGAAATGAAAAGTTTCTACTAAATTCAGCATTTTCAATAATCATGTATTTGTTGTTTCACTAGTAGTACATTATGGCTGATTATTTTGCTGTCATTAAATTCTTGCTTTTTGCTCAATAATTAAAAGTCTTTTGAAACCTTGTGGCAGAAACACCAGAACCCGTTGTTGAAGATAAACCTGCTAAGGGTATAGTCAACAGAGAGGTACATTAAAATCTGATTCAGATTCAGTTGTTGTATGGGAAGATTCTGAGTTCCGACTTTTCTTTTGTTGTTATATGTGGTGCTTGAACGACTTACAACAGAGAAGAGGATGGCTTTAATTGTGGTGTGGGAAGAAAGCCAGAAATCCAAGGTTGGCTCTTAGTTGTCTTTTGGAAATACAGGTTATGCAGGGTTTAATGCTTTACCATACATGAACTCCGCCTCTTTTTCTCCTCAAAGTAATGAGAGGCGCGGCGCAAGAGAGGTTTTTCCTGAGCGTATAGAGTCCGATTCAAAGGTAAGGAAAGAATCCATCAAAGGCAAGAAACATTTGCTTTGGATCCTGCTTTGCTGCTTCAGGAAAAAAGAGTGCAACTCTGAAACTGTTGAAACTGAGAAAGAAAGGCTTTTTTAAATTTAGTTGTATAGTTACTAAGACTTTTGTTTGGATGCCTTTTTTGTGTAAGTGTGTATGCATCTAGAATCCTAGATGCCATTTGGATTCACTGATTATTTCCAAAAATTTCAAGGCTGTGTTGATGAGATCACATTTTATCTTAGTTTTTGTATATTGAGTTGATTCCTTCAAAAAGAGTTTCCTTCACTGATCACTTGTTTGGTTTCCAACCATGCCTTATGTGATCCTGCGTGAGATTGTGCGTATTCATAAGAGAGGATATATTTGAACTATTAGTTTTCCAATAATTAAACTTATTTGGTTCGCGCATCATCCTAGATACACGTCGTACTGTCAATTCTTACATGTTCAAAAAAGTGATCCAATATACAATTCTAAATCACAAAAAAATGACTAAATATGTTCAATTTAGAATGCACAAAAGCGATCCAACATACAATTATACATCACAAAAAAGTGACCCAATAGTTAAATTCAGTATACTTAAACGCAACCTGATATATAATTATTAATCACAAAAAAGCATCACAATATGTTAGTTTTAGGATGCAAAAAAGTGTTCTAATATGTTAATTTTAGGATGCAAAAAGCGACCTAATATGTTAATTTGTACAAGCGACCCAATATGCTTTATTAGAGCATCTCTATGTACTCCCTCTATCTCAGATGAATTTGTACAAGCACTATCCATTTATTCAAAATTTGAGAATTTGAAAAGTAAAAATTGAGTAATATATAAGATAATATACTATCATATGAGATCTTATTGGAATCATCGTAACATCTATTTTTATAATATCAACTCTTTATTATTTTTTAATATACACAAGTAAAGATATTAACAGCTAAAATAATTTTGGTCAACTTAGAAAAATCCACATGTGCAAATATTGGAGGGACTATCCATAGTTTATGCTTTATTAGAGTATCTGTATACTGTTTGTAGAGAAAATTATATTAACTTGGGTCCAGTTCAATTTTATTTCATTATTTTTTTAAAAAAATAATTGCAGTAAGGAGACATGACCCAGCCTTATTCTAGGTTACAGATGTGTTCACGTGATATTAAATGAGTACCTCAATTATTATTTTTATTTCCCTGCTTCAAAATCCTATTTAGTATGAAATTTTTTTCTGTTACACCAAATAATCGGTAGATCAATCATAAAAAAATTTTAAATAATTTTTATAATTAAATTATAATTATTTATATACTGTAATATATATATTTTTTTAAAGTTATGAAAACTTCATTGCAATAACAAAATATAAACATCAAACTACTCTCATTAATTATATTAATTATAAAATAGTCTCGTCTATCTGTAAGTTAGTTTAAAATAAGTTTTTGTGATTTTAAAGTGAATATTTGCATTGAAAACTAAATGTTAAATTTAAAGTGGAACGGTTTAAGTCCAATGATTCAGGTCAACTACTTGGGCCCATTACGACTTAGTCAAGAAGGACAGTAAGGCCAATTACGACTTAGTCAAGAAGGACAGTAAGGCCCATTACGCCCATTACGACTTAGTCACACACATTTGCACTTTGCAGAAAGGTATAAATTCGGGTAAATGGAGCATCCGGTTCATTCTTCATTTCCCCTGCAATCTCTATTTCCCCTCTATCAAGAAACATTCATCTGGTGTTCAATTCTCATTCTCGATTTCCCTCTAACTCGAAAAATCAGTTTCTCTCCCTACAGTATTATCCTCCAAAAGTCCAAACCCTAGCCCCAAATTGATCGATCGGAAGAAATTCATCGGGATATCGTAATTTGTACGCATCGATTTCGTCCTCAATTGATCGCTGCATTGGATTCCACTCGAATCTCTAGAGAATCAGAGGATTCGTGCTCCTGAGGTTGAAGTTCGAAGTTGAAGGTTGTCGGATCCGCGAAGTCTTTCTTCTCCGGCGGAAGGAGATCGATTCATCCCGCTAGGGTTTCGCTGCAGAGAGTTTCAATCTTGTCGTAGAAATTGGTTTGATCTTTATTTCATTGTCGGAATAAAAAATCGTAGTAGATATTTGCTGTGTTTTTCAGTTTTGTACCTGTGTTATCTTGTTTGAGCACGATATTAAAGAAATTGTTTCCTCTTTCATCGTTTTGTTGCTCATTGCCATATTGTTTATTATCACTTGGGTCGAACGAATAAAAACAAACATGGCAGTTTATTTTCAGTTCAAAAGTTCGATTGTTAAAGAATCTATCCCAGTTGATGGGCCCTTCATAACTGTTGGGGATTTGAAAGAAAGTATAATTGAACGTAAGCAGTTGAGGAGAGGTAAGAGAAGAATTGATTCTGATCTGGTCATCTCCGACTACGATACCAAGGTAGATTACCTTGATGATGGAGCGTTGATCCCCTGCTACACGACTGTGTTGGTTCGTCGAGTTCCGGTTCAGGCCTCATTTCCGATCATAGTTAATCCACCACCTGTTGCGGCTGAACCCGAAGAGCCAGAAGTAGTGGAAATGGATCCTGATGATTTGGAATGGGAAGAATTGCTTAGAGTTATAAATTCAGATCCTTTTGAGCCTGAAAGCTTCCCATCTCAATCACGGAATCCTGCTCCTCTTTCCACTGAAATGGATGAGGACAGTAAGATCAAGGCCTTGGTGGAGACACCAGCCTTAGATTGGGGGCGGCTTGGTGGACGTGCTTTTGGTGGAAAAACGCCACCTCAAGGTTATGTTTGTCACAGGTGTAAGGTTGCTGGTCATTTTATTCAGTACTGCCCTACTAATGGTGATCCCGCTTACGACATCAAGAGGCTGAGACCTCCAACAGGTATTCCCAAATCTATGTTAGTGGCTACACCTGATGGTTCTTACGCATTACCTACAGGAGCTGTTGCAATTCTGAGACCAAATGAGGCTGCTTTTGACAAGGCAATGGAGGGAGTGCCGTCGAGTGCATGCTCTGTTGGCCATCTTCCACCTGAACTCCACTGTCGATTATGCAAAAAGGTTATGAAGGATGCTGTTCTTACTAGCAGGTGCTGTTTCGACAGTTTCTGTGACAGATGCATCAGAGAACGTATCATCACCAAGTCTGGTTGTGTGTGCGGGGAAACAAACGTGCTTGCTGATGATCTTATACCTAACGTAACTTTGAGGAACACAATCAGTCGTATTTTGGAGTCCAAGTCCAGTAGCAGCAGCACCGGAGAAGCTGCTGATAAGCAAGGAGTTGCTGGTGGCAAGCACGAATCAGTGAGCGTGAAGGAATCAGCACCAGCAGCATCCCAAGAAAGTGCCCCTCTGGCTGACGAAGATGTACAGCAGCGACCTGTTTCCGACAAGGCAGCAACGAAGAAAGCTCAAGAAAGTGCACCAGCAGCATCTCAAGAAAATGCCCCTCTGGCTGGTGAAGATGTACAGCAGAGACCTGTATCCGACGAGGCAGCAAAGAAGAAAGCTCGCATGCCTACACCTGTTGCAGCCGAGAACAACATGATGTCCATGGGCGCTTATAATCCCTACTGGGGAGGTATGCAACCCGGAATGAATGGATTCATGGCCCCATATGCTTACGTTGCAGGTTATGGCTATGGCTATGGTTATGGCTATGGTTTTGGGGCAATGAACATTCCATTTGGAGAGCAAGGCATGATGGCCTCTGGAATGGAATCCAATGCTGAAGCCAGGAGAGCCAATGGAAAGAGAAAACGAGACACTGAGAGCGCAAGGGACAGCCAAGAAGCACCTAAAGACCGCAGTGGCAACATGTCTTCAAGCTCCCATCATCTCCATCGAAGACACCCAGATAGGCCTTGTCCTGATCGTGGTTCTCGTGATCATAACCGGGACAGTGACCATAGCCGTGTCAGAGATCATCCCCTGGATACTGACCACCACCATGATCGTCATCATCCGCGACGGAGCATCAGCCACCACCGCTCGGTTAGATTGTATCCACAAGGCGTCGGTTTGAGAGAGAGCTCGTCCCGGATCAGAGTGAGAGATTAGGAGAGAGGGTACTAAGTTGATGAGTGCTGAGTGTTGTGTAGGATCTAGTTTCTGATTCATGCTTATCATGTACTTACAGATTAATTGATGTTCAATAAAGTTGCCTTTTTTCTCACACGATCTTATTATCATGGATTCAGAAGCAGATTCCAACTTCTGATATCCTTGCTCTTATCAAAGTTTTCTTATCCTTTTTTCCGATTCATATGCATCTTGTCAATGTACCGTATTTCTCCATAAGCTAAAAATCTGCTCCAATTTTACGCTGTTCTGTTCAATTTTATCCATCTTCTAGTTCAATCTGATAATGTAAGCTTAGCATTCGGATTCTTTCACAAAAGAAAAGGTGGCTGAGTTTACTTAATTTCT